>JADMNL010000023.1:441615000-442215000 GCA_016271365.2 Neoceratodus forsteri
CTACGTTTACCGTAATTCTTGATCTTCTCTTGTATCTTCACCATTCACTACTGCTTGGGCGTAAGCTGGAGGCGCGCACCTGCTATGGGAGTTTTTTTTTTTTAAAGGAGTTGGCACCGACGGCGCCACCCCCGAGCATGACGCATCGCGTGATGTGCGATGGGTGGCTGTTAGGCGCTGCAGTCTCCTTCTCAATCCCAGTCCTGTTAGCCAGAGAGGCGAAATAAAGGCAAGAGAAAAAGAGAGGCAAGAGAGCCGAGGGATAGAAAAAAGGAAAGGATATAAACTGAAAAAGGGATAAGCCGGTAGAGGACAGAAAAAGGATGCCTATCTAAAGGGGCCGAAGGGCCTCACACTGCTGGGGCGGCTCCAAGGGAGAAAAGATAAAGAAGAAGGAAGAGGAAGAAGAGAGGAAAGGAGAAAAAGGGATGTTGGGTGGGGAGAACTCTGCCAATTTAGAGATTGGTTTGAGTCTTATGAGCTCAGAACCAAAAACAAAGGAGCAAAGATCCCACTGGATAAAAGTTGAGAGAAGGTTCAACCGAGCCACTTGGACAGCTTGAAAATAAAAGGCAGACTCTCTACACCTCACACCATCCCTAGTCCCTTAAACTCTAGTTAAGAGCTCACAGACTGCTAAAGCAGAATATCTGTTTTGAAAGGAGAGCGCCCAACTAGGCAGTGGAAAGAAGCCTATTTAGCACTTTGTTAGGTGCTAACACAGATGTGTGTGTGTGTGGGGTTGAAGCCCTACAGAGGGCACCCCTTAGATAAAGAATAGAGTGGGAACTCAATCGGACTCCCTGAAGGCAAGGCAAAGATCACCAGTTCGAGAAGAGTGGTGTCAGGACAGCATTAAATAGCGGAGACTGACACAAGGAGATCTAGGCTTGCCGGAGGGGACCTTGAAAGGGAGATGAACCACTTAAGGGAGGTCTCCTAAGTTGTGAATTGAACAGCATGGCAAGAATAAGCCAAAAGGTCACCCCTAGGGGTAATCAGAATGAGTTCCCTCAGGATAGAATAAATTCCACTCGTTCCCCATGTTTCTCAGAAAATAAGATCCGTTCAGAGGAACGGAAACAGCAAGGGTTTTTAATTTTTTTTTTGGCTTAAAGGCAAAAGAAGAGGGGAGGAATGAGCAGGGAGGGGGAAATGCTGAAATAGGAGGCCCTTGAGGGGAAGGTGGGCAGATATCAGTAATGAATAGTGAAGATACAAGAGAAGATCAAGAATTATGGTAGGTACGTAATTTTCATATCTTCCCTTGTCAATCTTCACCATTCATTACTGCTTGGGTGAATACCAAGCCTCCCCCTTTGAAGGGGGGAAACAGAGAAACCCTGAGGGAACAAGACCCTCAGCCTCCTGCTGGTGGAAAACAGAAGGGAGAGACCCTGGGCTAATCAAACGAAAAAAGCGCTAGGAGGTGTCCCTCGGAGACGAGGACATGCAGGAAGCTCCTGCAGAAGCCTCCTAGCTCTGGTGGAAAACAGACGGGTCCCTCGGAAGGCAGAGCGACTCACCCTACGCTGGGCCAGGGGTGACAACCTTTATAGACGAAGTCATGTTGTCCGCCTAATGCAGATCACTGTCCCTGCAAGCCTGGAAGCCACCTCATTGGTGTCGTAAGATGCCCTTGCCTGGTGCCTTGCCAGCTCCAGGCCTATAGCAGAGAGGGCAATGGCCTGTCTAGATTGCTCCGAGTCAGGCATTGATGCTAGAAGCTGAGACAGCATCGACCATAGATGCCTATTGTAGGCAGCATGGTGAACCTGATGTGATACGATACACAGCATCACATAAGAGGAAGAGAACACTCTTCTCCCCAACCAGTAAAATTGTAGAGAATCTGAATCCGGTGGTCGATCGTGCACCAGGCTGCAGCGCCCGGAAGTCGTCTCTAGGAATACCAATCCCAAGCATGGGTTGGGAAGAGAACCCAAGACTCAGATAGGGCACAATACCTCCTCCTGCAGTCTGCCGGGGCTTGGATAGGGACGGCTGGAGACTGCCAGGAACAGATAGACGCCTCTTGGAAAGGAATAGGCCAGGATGGCATCACCAAATGTTGGGCACTGAATTCCCGGAGGAATTCACATGTCTTCCGTTCGGTATTGTCTCACCTAACAAAGGAGGTACGAAGATCTCTCACCATCCTCGACAGGAAGCACTGATATTCAGTGAAATCAGCGTCAGAAGAGAGGTTAGCAGAAGGTTCCTCTCCCTCCAAGGAGGGAGATGAGGATGATGGAGAACTCGAATGCCCAGAGGACTCCTGCGGTGGGGGGATAGGCGAAAACACCCACTCATGCATACATCTAACATATGAGGGGAAGGCTGCCGCAGTGCCTCTGAATATCTCCCATGATAACGGACCCATAGGACCGACATGGCCCAGGAAAGAGGGGGTGGCTGCAGAGGAATGGGAAAGGGGCACCTACAAAGAGACAACTGTCCTTTGCTAAGGCTCTGAAATCCGGGGAACGGAACCCAAGCTGGCGGGATCCTGGATAACAAACAGGTCGAAGAACGGAACCCTGGAGATGCGAACCTTGGAAGAGCCTGGAAGGGGATCCTCCCCTGTGACGTACCTGAGGCTGCATGAATCCAGAAGGGGAGCCCACAGTAACACCACTGGAGGGGTCCCTCGAACCCAAGAGGGAGAGGCAGGGCTCGGAGCTACGGGTCCTACCCACACCCCTGAGGGTAGCAGGCGGAAGCCAACGCGTCCCACCGCAGCCTCTCAACCCATCAGACTCAGATGATGCCCTCCTCCTCGACGTCAGCGACAAAACCTGTCGATCCTGGGGTCTCCCAGGGGAGCCCCCCGAAGAAAGGGCCCCGAGTCCACCCTGAGAGGACGTGGCGGCACCGGAGACAGCAGCTTCCACAGTCCCCTCTGAGAGAACAGCCCCCTCCCCAACCCCTACGTTATCCACTCTCGAGGACTCCAGGCCACCCCCAGCCTGGGACTCTTTAGAAGAAGACTGCTGTGGAGACTGAGGAATGGACACGCTGGGCCGCTTGACACCATGTCCCACCGAAGACTCTGATTCCGAAGAATCGGGCAGCCAGGATGGGTCCACGTCTGAAACGTTCCTTTCCGAGGAAGAGGCGACCAGCAGGACCTCAACATTGGCCACCCCAGGAGTTTCCCGGGAAACGGTGCCGCGAATGGCGCCGGTGTCTCTCATGTCGTTGGCCGGTGCCCGCGCACTGGAGACAATGCCAGAACCCGGTCCTGACTCGCCCCTGGCCCCAGCCGAGTCTCTGGCATGCCATCAGCGCCAACACTCGGCGCAGCAGCAGAGTCAACCGGTCCGTGGCGCCACCAGCAGCACCGAGAGCCAACACGGCGCCGCAATTGGCATCGCCCCGATCACCGGTGCAGCAGGCAGCCCCGGGATCCAAGATGGCACTGGAAGGTGGCATCGAGGGTCCACCCACGCCTCGCCCGGCAACCACGGGCCATGACATTGGGGGAGCCTGCACCTCCAAAGAGGTGACTGCCGAGGTGGTGTCCCCACCGCGGCCCCAGGAGGGACCACGGCGTTCCTTCGACACTGCGAAAGAGGCCTCCTCCTCCTCCTCCTTGGCAAGACTAGAAGATGAGGCGGCCTCCTCCTCTCCAGACCGTATAGGCCTGGGAGGGGAACCGGAGGAAGGGTCTATGGATCTTACCTGGGAGGCCCGAGAGCAATGCCGTCCTCCAAATGTCAGCGGTGCCTTGCTGATTTTTAACGCGCGGACTTTGAGAACACAGCGGTCCATCGAGAAACAGGCATCGCATCTATTCATATCATGGCTAGGTCCCAGGCAACTAAGGCAAACTTCATGTTGGTCCATCATGGAAAAATGCCGGCCACAGGAGCACCGACACATAGGGGCACGGCCCGCTTTCGACTTACGCTTAGGTCCCGAACCGGACATGATGCAAAAATAATCTAACATGTAGAAAAGCTCCCAACGCTGTTGAAAGAAAAGGAACAGACTTCTCAAACGGTGTCGGGGAAAAAAACAGCGGGATGAAGGACGAAGTAGGCCTATGACGCAGATATACAACTTTCACACATGTAGCAGGTGCAGCCTCGATGGCGGGAGAAACAGAACTGGGATGAAGGAGGAGGAGTCTGCAGTGCCTAACGGCCACCCCTCACGCATCACGTGATGCGTCACGCTCGGGGTCGGCACCATCGGCGCAGACTCCTTCCAAAAAAAACACCGTTGTAGGTGTGCGTCTCCAGCTTACACCCAAGCAGTAATGAATGGTAAAGACTGACAAGGGAAGATCCTGGTTTACTGTTTTTTTTTTGGTTAGTTGTTTAACCAGGACTAGCACACTAAGCTGAAAGCTTTTTTACAGGTGCGACCTAGGAGCACAGGGAAGTTAAGTGACTTGCTCAGGGTCACACAGTCTGCAAGTGGAAGCTGTGGGATTCAAAACTGTGCTAGTAAACGGATCCAAATTGTGGGAAGTGGCCCACAAGGCAAACCGCTTCCATTTCATGAAATGGTGGAAGACTTTCTGGCAGCCACCAAGACATCATCCACCTTTTGAGACACTCCAAACCGAGCAATGGCTATGTCTTCAGGAGCCATGCATGAAGGTGGAGAGACTTGGGATCTGGATGAACCAGAGCTTCCTGTTCCTGGGACAACAGACCCTAACATAATGGAGAGGTATAGGAGGTTCCACTGCTAACTGTGGCAGCAGAGGGAACCAAATCTGATGAGGCCACTTTGGGGCAATGAGTATGAGCTTTCCCCCTCAATCTGCAGTTTGGTTAGTACCCTCTGAATCAGAGGGAAGGGAAGGAAAGCATACATAAACTTCCCTTTTCAAGGGAGGGACACCGCGCCTCGCCAGAAAACTCCAGGCTCTGGAGCAAGCAGATATGCAGCAGTTTTGCACTGCATGGGGACACAAAAAGTTCCAACTCTGGACAACCCCACCTGTCAAACAGGTCTTCTGCCACTGAGCTCAGCAGCTCCCACCTGTGTATCCTGGAATGTGACCTGCTTAGCCTATCTTCCAAGACATTTTGGATGCCTAGAACATGCACTGCAGATAGTTCTAGACCATGTTCCAGAGCACAGTAACAGATTCTCATTGTCTCCCTGTACAGGGGATAGAAATGCGACCCTCCCTGTTTGTTGATTTAGTGCATCACACAGAGGTTGTCTTTGGATTAACAGAGGACCTGGGGACAGGTGGGCCTGGAAGGCCTGTAGGCCATACAGGACAGCTCTCATTTCTAGGATGTTTATGTGGAGGGTGTGCTCCACTTCTGTCCAATATGCCCTGTGTCTGATGAGGGCCTTGGTATGCCCCCCCCCAGCCCATTCCTGAAGCATCTATGGTGAGGATTTGAGAAGGGGAAGGAATTAGGAACAGTACCCCATGGTTAGGATCCAGCCACCAATAAAGTACTTTTCAAATGTGAGAGGTCACTAGAACCTGTTGTTCTAGGTCATCCATCCGTTGGTCCCACTGGACTCGCAGTGTCCACTGTGGGATTCTCATATGCAGTCAGGCCAGAGGTAGCAGTGTCAGTGGCTCAGCAGGTTGCATACTCACCTCTGAGGCCTGAAAATCAGAAGGCTGTGGGTTCTATCCCACACAAGGCACTTGGGTTAAATCTCAATACTGATACTGTAATGCAGCATTGGGGTGGGGTGGGGTGGGGGAGGTTGTACTCCTGAGGTGCCGTCTTTTGGATGAGACATTAAAGTAAGGTCCCATCTGCCTGTTCTGGCGGTAGTTCAGGTGGATGTTAAAGATCCTATGGCACTTCTCGAAAAGAGTAGGGGAATTTTTTATTGCAAAAAACACTACAAGTCATATACATAAACACATAACCACATGATCTATCATCGCTAATATACAATATAGTAAATTACAGTACAACATTCCTTATTCTTCTATCCCCTTTCCTTACTCTTTATACACCTTAACGTTACTCTTTCTGTTATCCTTCTCTTCTACTACCATTCCTTCACCTTTCTTTGGAAAGCAGTCCTAATATACATATTTGTTTTTCTCCTTTTAAGCATATTTAATAAAAAAAGCTAGCCCTCTCCACCACATATTTACCTTGTTTCTTGGGTGAGTTTTACATTCCAAACTATATATTTCCCTCATACTTAAAACACACATTTTGCCTAAACCCTTATACAAAGCTTCCCTCTGCTGTAATAACAACTGGCAACGACTTTGCCACATATATTTAAAAAAAGCCAATAAAATCTGTATTGTTGCTCTATGGTACTGATCTCAAAATTCCGGTACAATTCCCAACACCAAATTTTAATATGTAATCATTTTCAGCTATGGCAACTTCCACTCATCTACCAGAAAAGGCCACAAACCTTTGGCATATTTACATTGAAAAAGAAAATGATTGTGTGTTTCTTCTGTGTCACCACAGCCAGGATATAAACAATTGCGCTCTTCCACAGCCTTATGCTTGTGGTTCCCCCTTACTACTATTTTGCCATGTGCCATCAACCACGGTGTAGCCCACATTTTCTGGGGTATCCTATGGATATTTAACATACTGTACACATCCTTGTTTTCCTCAGGTCTTCCCCTCTTAAATTCTGGTTCTCCTCCCCCTGTCTCATCCACAATCTTTCTATACATACTTTTCCCGGTGTAACCCTCTATTTGTAGTCTTGTAACTTTCCACTTCATTTATTTTTTAAATTATAAAAATAACACTCTGGGGTATCTAATTTTGACAACCCTCAATTCCCCTGACCACCCCTTAATCCATTCTCCCAGAACATTAATCCCCCACGTACCCCCTATTTCACTCTAATGAAAATCTTGTATAGGTTTGAGTACCAAAACAAGGTATGAAAAAAAATAACTGGGTTTATCATACCTAAATCCTTGTTTTTTTTTTTAATTTATATGTTATTTCCCATCTGATGGGGTTCAACCTACTGCCCCAGATAAACTCGAAGAATAAACTTAACAATATCGTTTCTAGATCAGCTGGTAACAGAAATACTGCTGCTATACACAGAAACATGGTATTAAAAACTGTTTCATTACATATATCCACTTTAATTTAGACATCTTCCATGTTTTCCATCTGGCTACCTTCCTCTCCCCAACCTCTACTGCTTCCATTCAATTTTTATTCCCCATATCTCCTTTCCCAAACAATACTCCTAATACATATTTTTTTTAAATCCTTTTTTACCTTGTCTGGCGCCTCTGGTCTGCATCCACGTCCTGGCATCCGTCCTTTCTTGACCGCCATCTGGTTCTGCCTCGGCCCCCAAGGAAGCCCCACTGCCCCATATGCAGCGGCTTGCCCCCACAGCGTGGCGGCGGAAGCCCCTCACTCAACAACTGAAGAAGGATCCAGTACTGGCAGTAGTGCCCCCCTCCCGAGACCAGGCATCCCCAAGACGGCCATCAAGCCGCCGTGACCGAAGCACCATGTTTTCCCCTTATTTCTCCCTTGGCCAGCGTGATCTAGGTGTGCAAGGATGCCAAGGAGGAGAGCGTGCACGCGTCCGCAGGTGCTCCCTCTGGCGTCATGCCCCGTCACCCCCTACAATGCAGTGACAGTTCACTGCCCCCAGCTTCCGCCAGAGGTCGCAAGCAAGCCAACAACTGGTATCCCCCCCTTCCCGGAGAGGGAGAGCAGTCCCATGGACACCCAATCCCTCTCCGCCCCTGCCAATCCCCGGCAACCAGAGTCCGTTCCCGAACCCGGGTCACCGGTGTGGAGCGAGGTGTGGCGTCCAGCGCCTCAACCCTCAGTACCACCGGGCCTGCTCCTAATATTTTTATGTTCTTATCTGATACAATCAAACCCCCTTTCACCTTAACATTCATTACAGTAGGTCCTATCCACATACCTCTGCTCTTATTTACATTTATCACTGCCCCAGATATCAGTGTAAATTTCTCCAGTTCTCTCATTAGGTAAGGAACCTCCTCCTTGGATGCCAAAAATATGCTCAGATCATCTGCATAAGCATATACCTTTATCTCATCCCCTTCCTGATCTCCTTTCCCCCTCTAATTTCACTGGTCTTTATTATTGTCCGAATTAAGGGGTCAGTAGCAAATGTGTATAATAAAGGGCTCAGGGGGCTTCCTTGTCCGACCCCCTGTTTGAACTGGAATAAGTTTACCCCCCCCCTCAGTTTTTATTATTGCCTTTTTATACAGTAATTTTATTCATACCTGGAATTCCTCTAGTATCCCATATTTGTCAAGAACCTTAAGTAAAAAATAATGATTAACTCGATCAAATGCTTTACTCTGATCTAGACCATTCAAACACCCTTCACTTTTTGTTGTCCTCCTATATTCGATTATGTCCCTAGTTAATGCCAAGTTTTCTTGCATAGTTCTACCTGGAATTGCACGTTTGAGCTATGTATATAACATTCACTACTGCCCCCAACCTTTTCTGGAAAACCTGAGTCAAGATCTTAAAGTCAGAGTTTAAAACACTTATTGGTCTCCAGTTTCCCAGATCTTGCTTGTTACCAGATTTAAACCAAAAAATTACTACCCCTATAGTGAATTCCACAGGGACGTTTCTGGTATTGAACATAAAATAAAAAATTCTTACCAGAAAGGCTGACAGAATATCTGCCGAAAGCTTTATAAAATTCATTAGGGATACCATCCTCTCCCGGACCTACCCCTCCTTTGAGGTTTCTAATCACCTCATACACTTCTGATTCTACAATTTCCCCCTTCAGACACCTCTCATTGATAACATTCATTTTTTGTATATTTATATTAGATAAACAATTCTGTATTCCTGTTATGTCGAATCCCTCCCCTCTATTTGCTTTACACAAGTATTACTCTATTATTTCTCTAACACCCTCTATAGTATTTATTATGTGTCCTTCCTCATTTTTAAGGTTTGTAATTCTTGACCTATTTTTTTCTCTCCTTAAATGCCACACACGGATCGGAAAATGGTGTTTTTTGTGTGCCAAAACTCAATTCCTTCTTTAGTGAGACAGCTGTCATACTGTGCTTCTTTCGTTTTTTTTCTTGTTGTCTCTATCTATCCTGACAAATCTTCACTACTCTCATATGCAGCTTCCAAAAGTCTGTATAACTGATTCCTGAGTTTTAAGTATTTCAAAAAGGTTTTATTAGCTGTTTGTCTCTCATATGTTTTTAAACATACTCCAATTTCTTCCTTAGGATCGGTCCACCACTTATATAGGTCATCATATAACCCTATTACTGATGCCCTGTTCACTAATAGGTCCCCTAGTGATAACTTAACCTCATCTATCAACAAACTGGCCACATTCATTTTCCACCTTGCCTTAGGTTGTTCAATTTCTGTTTCAGTGCAAATTACACATTTAATCACTAAACAGTCTGACAGTGCTAGTGGAATAACCATAGTTTTACAATTTTCTGGCCTCTTTGATTTAAAAAACATGATCAATTTTTGAAAATAAAGATCCCTTTGAAAAAGTAAATTTAACAGGGGGTTTAACCTCATCTAAAACATTCTCTAATTCTGCAATCTCAATACTTTTTTTAAGAGCACAGACCTTTTTCCCCCACATTTTTTCTCTCTGTTTAATTCAGTGTACAATTAAAATCTCTGCCATAACAGATATTCCTTGACATACATAAAAAAGGCTAAATTAATTCAAACAACCCCACCCTCTCTGCCTTTAGTTGTGAAGCATATGCTACAATAAACCTGCTCAGCTGGCCATACCACTGACCATCCACCACTAAAGCTCTTCCTGGTTGTAAGTCCACTATTTTAGTTAACTTTAAACCTATCCCTGAAAATAAACTACCCACACCATAGGACCAGTATGATGGATCCCATATCCACTCCCTTTGTGCCTCAGTCACTGAATGTACCGAATTCAACCAGGTCTCCTGTATAAATATCACCTCACAAGCAAGGCTATGTAATTCTGCCCAAACTGCCTCCCTTTTTTCCCCATTCAAAATGCTGTTAACATTCACAGATGCTACTGAGAACAAAACCAATGTTTCCCCTTTCCTACATGGCGGAGATCCGTCCTCTTATTTTTTCCAAATCCAAAAACTTATTTAATTTTCCTTCTTTTTTTCTTTTTCTTCTTCATGTACTCCTCCTGCTGTTTTTCTGATGTTTCAGGATTTTGTTTTCCTGAAACTACCACTGTGGATGTGTCAGATCCTTCTTCCCCTGAGCAGCTTTCACCTCCACCTTGATTTTCCAGGACATTATATGTGTTTCCAAGTTTTATTTCTGAATGTAATCATTTATTACTCTGGAGGACTCCTCTGCCTGGAAAGATCTTGGTCACCAACAGGCACTTTGGGGGTTGGGGCGCATATCCAGAACTACCACACTTTCCCTTTAGCAACTCCTCTTCCCTTTTCTCTTCCTCCTACACTTCCTTTCTCACACTGACTGCTTCTGTCTCAGCTATTATCCCAGCAGAGGACAACTCGCTATCTTTCTCCTTTCTTGTCTCTGGATCTTTTAAAACTTTTTCTTCCAAGCTTATGTGCTCCGAGGTACCCACTGTTTCCCTGTCTTCTGGGTGAGGAGGAACAGAAGATGCTTCTCTTGCACCTGCCTGTTGAGCTTCGTTTATCAAATCTTCAGGATTCATACTCTATTTTTGGCTGCCCATGGACAATTCTGATACAGGTACCTATATTCTTTGCAGAGGTTACACCCGACATGATTACAACACTCAGAATTACTATGCCCACTTTCTCTGCATAACCCACACCTAATAGAATCACACATATTTGATAGATGCGACCGAAACCCACATCTATAACAGGCTTTAGGCTGACCTGGGTAGAATACCACCCCCCGTCCCTACCCAGTAAGACGCTGTTGGGGAGATGATCAAAGCCTCCTTCATTTTGATGCAAATTCACTTTAAAACTCCAGCCTCCTGTCCATATACAGTATATTCAGCATCAGTTAAAGCCCTGGAAGCCCTATTACTGTACATTTCTGATTCAGCCACTGCATAATGTCTCCCACATGAACACATTTATTTTGGAACATGACTGTGATAGTTTTAATCAATGGTTTGGTCAAGGGAATGATCACAAAGGGGACCACTGTGGAGACTATTTCAACGTCTCATATTTGGGCCAAAAATGTTCTAGTCCCTTCACTGTCCTAAAGGTAATGTCAAAAATGTATTCCCCCCGATATATGGATCAGGGCATATATATCAGAGGCTATGAATTTCATAGACTCTTTCAAAAGTATTCTTCCCACATACTGTCTGTCTTGGAAAACCTCAAGGCCCACTTATGCCTTAAACGGACAGCAAATCTTCTAGGAGACTGATCAATATAACTTGCTGTATTTGGTCTTTCTGGTCTCCCTCTTGCCCTTGGTGGGGGATCAAAACTCCTTGACTTCTGGTCTTTTGTCTTATCCTTACGTTTCAGGATCTCAGCATAAGATTTACCCAGGACTTTCTCATTGTTATTTGCCTCCTCCAGGTGGAGACCTGAGGGGTCTAGACCATCCTTTTAAAGCACATTTTGATTCTCTTCTGTGTTTCCTGCAGCTTTAAAATTTTTACTCAGCTGAGGCCCCAATTCTGGTTTTATTCCATCCTGTTTACTTCCCTGATTTGTTTCCTTCTCCTTATCTCTATAACAAACGGGCGCCATATCGAGAATGTCTTCCCTAGGAGGGGGCAATACACACCTCCCCATACCGGGCCTGTCAGCATACTGTTCTCAACTTCTGCAGTGTTTTTGCTTGAAACATTATTATTGAAAAAGGCCTTACCACTTTGCAAGAAGGTTTCCATTGACCGTCTGCCTCCTGCCTTCACCCTGCAGAGATGAACCAGGTGATCATATTTATTCAGGCTCTACTGTACCCTGTAGCCCAAATGCATGTATCACTGCTTCCCTAGCTGTCTGACTGTGTGTACTTGCTGTAGTTGTCCCCCGACTCCCTTCCGCTTTCCGACCAGAAACCATATCTCTTTCAGCACTCTCACAAGGTTCCGCACATTCCCTTCTTCTGGGATCCTTTCGCCACACTTCCATCTGACATTCATCATGTTCCTCCAGAATTCTCTGTATAGACAACCTTTTCTCTTCCATTGCTTGCTCCAGGTGAGCTGATGACAAATTGTTATCGCTAAATCCTTCATGTTTCCGTCAAGCTGCTCCAAGGAATCTACCTCAGAGATATCCATAGCCGGAGCTGATTCAAACTCCTCTTCTTCTTCTTCCAATACCTTCCCCCCAGAGGCACCTGCCTCCATAGGTTCACAATGTGGCTCCGCATAAAGGACCACTTGGCCCACCTAGTCTACTGTACCCTTAATTCTCTACCTATGGTGCAACCTGAGTTCCTACCTGGACTCTGGTTTACACCCCCCCCCCCTTGATTCTAAGATTCCCTTTCCATGCATTCTTAAATCCTGTGACCGTTCTAGCCCTCACTTCTTCCACTAGGAGTCTGTTCCAAGTGTCCACCATGCTTTCCGTGAAGAAGCACTTCTCATGTTTCCACTGAGCCTCCCCCCCTCCAGATTCATATTGTGACCCCTTGTCCTTGAGCATCTTTTTCTTTTGAAAATGCTGCCTTCCTGTGCCCTGTTTATTCCTGTTAGGTATTTGAATGTCTCTATCATATCAAATGCAATGTTCTGTACGAAACAATTACTCACCATAGTAATCTTCTTTCTTCCAAAGGAATCTTACTGTGTTCTGACTTATGCAGTATGGTCTCACCATAGGACTGCCCCAGAGCCGAAATGGTTACTAGAACCTATGCAAATGATGGAATGCAAGGCTCAAGCTCAGTTTTCAAACCACTGTCTCTGGTAAACAGTTCTAAACCGTCAGATTCATATGAAGCATTCAAGAAGAACTATCTAACTATGCTAATACTAACAATAGTCCCCCCCCCCAATATTAACTATAAATTCCCCCCTTGAAAAATTTCAACGTGGCACCACTAAGATTCAAGTCACAGATGCCCCAAGAGAAAACACCATATACACAGGTTTGCAACATTCCTATTACAGCTGGAGTGCAGTGACCATATGTTTCTAGTAGGGGAGGAAGGGAGCTCAGAATACAGTAAGATTCCCTTGGAAGAAACAAGATTACTATGGTGAGTAATTTTTTCTTCAAGCCCCAGGAAATCTTACTGTATTGTGACTTATGCAGACTACCCAAGTAGTACCTTTGGAGGTGGGCCTATAATCTATTTAGAAACAGGCTCTGCAGGACTGCTGTGCCAAACCTGGCATCCCCTCTGGCCTCTACATCCAAACAATAATGCTTGGTAAATGTGTGGATGGTCTCCCAGGTGGCTGCCTTACAGATGTCCACTAGGGGAATGTCTCTAGCAGCTGCCAAAGAAGCTGCTGTACCCCTGGTCGAATGAGCCCTGGGGCCTGCAAGCGGCTGCTTACCCACCCTGCTGTAGCAAAACGAATGTAAACTACAATCCATTGTGCAATGAATCTTTTTGTGGCTGGTTTTCCTTTCCTCACATCCCCATAGGTGAGGAAAAGCTGAGTTCGATCCTACCTATGAACCTTTGTGTGGTCAAGGTAGTAGCTGATTGCCTTTTTTACATCAAGGCTGTGCAGCCTGCGTTCACCTGAGGTGGAATGATCAGTAAAAAAGACAGGTAATATAACAGACTGGTTGCAGTGGAACTCTGATACCACCATTGGCAGAGATTTTCTGTTAGTCCTAAGGACTACTTTGTCCCTGTGGAGCTATGTACCCAGGTTCTGTAGACAATGCCCGACACTCACTAATCCTTCTGGCAGAGGTTATGGCTACCAGAAATACTGTTTTCCAAGTCACATTCTTGAGGTCTGCCGAAGACATGGGTTCAAAGGGGTGTTGCATGAGCTGGGCAATGCAAATGTTCAGGTCCCATATGGGAGTTGGTTTCCCATGTTGGGGATGCAGGAGGTAGCAACCCTTTAAAAATGTTTTTAAACACTGGGTTTGAAACTAGGGAAGAGCTCTTACCCGCAGACAAGTAGGCTGTGACAGCTGCCAAGTGCACTTTCAGGGTAGAGGCCCTTAAGCCCGTAGAATGTAAATGGGCAATATAATCCAGGACTATTGACAGGCTGGCCTGGTTATGGTCCACACCCTTGCCCTGACACCAAATGGAAAATCTCTTCCATTTGGAAGAACAGGTTTTCTTAGTGGAAGGCTTTCTGGATACTATCAGGATTTCCATAACCCCTTCTGACAGGTGCAAACCTGCATATTCTAAGTCCTCAAGAGCCAAGCTTTAAGCTTGAGGGATTGCAAGTTGGGATACATGATCCTGCCCTGTGAGGATGACAGCAGCTTGTGCCTCCTGGGGAGACTGATTGGTTTGGTTACTGACGTTGACAGAATCATGGAGTACCAAGGTTGTCTGGCCCAGTCTGGGGCAATGAGAATCATTGTTGCTGGCTGTGCTCTGAGTTTGTTCAGCACCCTTAATAGCAGAGGGAAGAGAGGGAATGCACACAGGAACCTCCCCGTCTAATCCAGCAGAAGTGCATCCAGAGGAATTGTTCCCTTGATGGGGTCTGCAGCAGAACTGTGGTAGATGAGGATTGCTTGCATCTGCGAACAGGTCCACTTCTGGAGTGCCCCATCACCTGAAGATGGCCTCCAGGACCTGCTTGTTCAATGACCACTCATGGTGGTTCTGGTTGAGTCTACTTACAGAATCTGCCAAAACACTGTCCTTTCCTGGGAGATGGACAACTGAGGGGGAAACCACCAGGGAATATGCCAAGGCCCAAATGTTAATTGCCTCCGTGCAAAGAGAAGTTGACCGTGTGCCCCCTTGTTTGTTTATGTAGTACATGGTGGTTGTATTGTCTGTTCTGACCTGAACCACCTTGCCCTCTACTTGACTGGCGAATGACTGGAGACCCAGGAGAACTGCCCTGAGCTCCAACAGGCTGATATGCAGGAGTGATTCCTGCTTTGTCCATGTGCTTTATGATCCCCCAGATCTGCTCCCCATCCTAGAAGGGATGCATCTGTAGTCAATTCCTGTGAAGGGGCTTGCTGCAAGAATGGCACCCCTTGCCTGAGATTGGTCCGCTCTTGCCACCACTGTAGAGCTTGGAGAAATGTCATTGTGACAGGTACTAGCTTTGACAGAGAGTGCCTTTTTTGAAGCCAATGAGCTCTCAGGTGAAATTTGATGTCCCTCATTTGGAACCTGGCTCCTGACACAGTTGCTGTGGACGCTGTCATATGGCCTAGCAGTTGCAGGAAGTATATTGCTGGCCTTGGGACATGAAGCTTGAAGAAACTGGCTACCTGAATAAGGCTGTCCACTCTATCCTGAGGAGGGAAAGCCTTTCCTTTCTTTGTGTCCAGTTCTGCCCCTATGAATCTGAGCAGCTGAACTGGTTCCAGAACAGACTTCTTCTAGTTTACCAAGAACCCCAGTGAGTGTAGGGTATCTTGTGTGAGTGTCAATACCTCCTATTACTTGTTAATATGACTGACTTACTATCAGCCAGTCATCTAAGTAGGGGGACACTGACACCCCTTGTCGTCTTAGGTGTGCCACAACCACAGCCAGACATTTTGTGAACACCCTTGGAGCAGATGTCAGTCCGAAGGGCACTACCCCGAACTGGTAATGACCTGATGGTAATTTGAACCTGAGGTACTTCCTGTGTTATCCTCTTATTGGGATATGGAAGTAAGCATCCTTTAGGTCCAGGGATGCTAGCCAGTCTCCTTGCCTTAGGATTGGTAGTATAGTAGCCAGAATTAGTCGCCACTCCCGTTTTCTTTATTGTGAGGAAGTACCTTGAGTACAAGCCCTTTCCCTTCTGGTCTGAGGGAACTGGCTCTACTGCTTTTTGTAACAGAAGGCTTGAAACTTCCTCTCCGAACAAAGCTGTTTCTGATGGGGAAGACGGTTTGAAGACCCTTGACCTCAACTTTGGCATTAACTTGAAGCTGAGAACAAGCCCCTGGACCACCACCTCCAGGACCCACTTGTCTGTGGTGATATTTCCCCACTCCTGGACGTAGTGGGCCAGCCAGCCCCCTACTGGGACTGAGGAGGCGACCCGAACAGACGCCTTTAGGGTGTCTGATTTGTCTGGGCTGCTGGCTGGACACTGGGGTTAGTACGGCCACTGCCCCTTCTGCCTCTAAACTATCTCCTTTGTTGTTACTGGGGAAAAGCTTGAGGATGGAAAAAAGGTCTGTAGTGAGCTCTGCCCCTGCCACATCTGGCCTGGTATTTCTGGGGGCAGAAGTTCTCTCTTTTGCTGCTGCACTCTTACAGGCAGCCTTGTATTATCCATTTTTTTCATATATGCTTCTGTTTGTTCTCCAAACAGAGACATAGGATTGCAAGGAAAATCCATGGCTTTAGTTTGTGTGTCCTGCGTCAGACTGGTAGTTCTGAGCCAGGAAAATTTCCTAAGTAAAACTGCTGATACCATCTGCCTGGATGCAGTATCACTGGAATCCACTGCCATCCTAAACTGCATTTTAGCAGCCTCAATTCCCCTTTTTGCAGCTTCCTCCAGGTCAGCAACCATGGGAGAAGGAACTGCTTTGGAAATCTCTAGCACAGTAGACCAAAGGTTCTTTTGATACCCAACTATATATGACAAGTAAGAGGCCTGCCTAATAGCCAGGGAGGACCTTAGGTACACTTTCTTTGCAACTGAATCTACCCTCCTAGAGTCTTTATCAGGAGGGTGAAAGGCCAGGGGGATGCCAGCTTGGTCATAAGCTGCAGCCTGTACCACACTTTCATGACTGGGTGCCCGAAAAGAAATTCAGCACCAGTCCTGGACACCCAATACTTTTTGTCTGCCTTCTTATCTGTAGGAGGCACAGAAGTGGGTGTCTGCAGCAATGTCATGGTCTGCTTTTTTAAGGATTTGTGGAGCGGCATCAATAATCTTTTTGATGCTGGCACATCCATCATTTCTTTATAGTCCTCTTCTTCCTCAGATTCCTGTAGATTCCTGGGTTGGGAGGTCGAGGGTCTGTGCAACTTGCTTCATGAAAGAAAAGTAGGATGTAAAATCCTCTGTTCTCTTATCAAGAGAATCTTGTCTATGAGGATCAGGGGAAATGTCTGGATCAATGGGTTCCCCAAAATCCTCCTCTTCCTCATAGTCTTCTTCTTCAAACCGGTCCCCACTCAGGTCTGTTAAACCGGAGACCTGAGCTGAACTGGGAGTCTGAACCGTAGTCGGTAACAGTTGCTTGCCAACCGAAACTGGAGTCTGTAAAGACTGAATAATTCTGATCGCGTTAGCGATCTCCTCTGCAGAAGGAACAGCAGCTTTCTTCGGTTGTGGTTCCTGGTGTTTTTCCTTTTTCTTAACCGCAATGGGCAGTTCAGCAGCCTTTTCAGTGGTTCGTTTTTTGGAAGAGGAACTATCGCCCCTTTCAGAGGGCAGCTCCTCTGGTTCAGTCTGAGGAGGAACTGGTTGTTCAACGGCTGGGTCAGCAGCCTTGTCAGCCATCCTTTCCTTCAGTCTCTTTAAACGTCTTTCGACCGCAGACTATGGAAAATTCTTGCAGATCCCACAATCTGTCTCCAGGTGGTCAAACCCAAGACAAAATAAACAAATTAAATGTGGATCAGCCTTGGCAAAAAGTTCCCTGCACTCAGTACAGTGTTGGAAACCTGTGGGTTCTGTTCTCTTTTTGGTTTTCTGTGACGTAACCCAGAAACAACAGCAGAGTGATTAACTCTAAAGTAAATATATCTCTCTTTTTTTTCTCTCCGGTTATGCTAACCGATGAAAGAACCAGGAGTTACCCCGGTTAAATTTTAAATCAAAACAACCGACTACACCCGAGTCGGCACAATTTAAATGAATAAACTTAAGTAAGATTTTAAGGGAGAATGTTGGTTTCCCCTTGGTTAATGAACCAAAGAGAAAACTGACTACTTACCCCACAAAAACTAAAAGCTAAACAAATTCTACCTGAAAACCAAGGACAGTGACAGAAATACCAAAATAAACTAAAACTACTGGGTAAAAACCGAGAAAAATAAAGTTTCTTCAAGTGATGAAGAAGAGCTCTCCGGAGATGTCTTACTGAGGCAAGCGAAGTAAAGAATCTGACGGTTTAGAACTGTTTACCAGGGACAGTGGTTTGAAAACTGATCTCGAGCCTAGCATTCTATCATTTGCATAGGTTCTATTAACCATTTCGGCTCCAGGGCAGTCCTTATGGTGAGACCATACTGCATAAGTCAGAATACAGAAAGATTTCCTGTTCTACACGATTGTATACTTGTCTGTATGTTCTTTGCACTCTGTATTTATACATGTATTTTCTCCCTTACCCCGTCCCCCAAGACACATCTGGAATCAAGCAGTACTCTGCTCAGCATGCCGTCCTGGTGAAACTTTTAAATAAATAAATAACCATCCCCCCAATCCCTCTTGTCTTCTAGGGAGTACATATTTAAATCCTTAAGCCTTTCTTTGCAGGGCTTCTGATGCAGGCCCTGAACCATTTTGGTTGCACTCCTTTTTACTGCCTCCACCCTATCTATGTCCTTTTGAAGCTGGGACCTTCAGAACTGTACACAGTACTAGAGGTGGGGTCTCACCCGCTATCAATACAGGGGTATTATTACCTCCCGCTTTCTGCTGCTGATACCCCTCTTCCTATGCATTTGAGCATTCTGCTAGCCTCTCCCACTACTTTGTCAAACTGTTTAGCTACCTTCAGGTCATCAGAAATGATAACTCCCAGGTCTCTTTTTTGTTTTGTGACTACTAAATACTGCCCCGGGTTTTTGTGCCCTAAGTGCATGATTTTGCACTTTTTTGCATTGAATCTTAGCTGTCAAACTCTTGACAAATTTTTTAACTTCTTTAGATCCTCCCTCATTTTTTCAACCCCTCCCCCTCCCCCCATGCGTCTACACTGTTGCAGATGTTTGTGTCATCCGCAAATGGGCATACCTTCCCCTCCAGTCCTTCTGCAATGTCCCTAATAAAGATACTGAAAGGCAGCGGAAAACAGCAATGACTACTCTTCACAGTCACCTTGCCTTCCCCAGAATGTACCCCATTTACCAATACTCTTTGGTTTCTACCATTAAGCCAATTCTCCATGCATTTTACTATTTTAGGACCTATTCCTAGGCTGCTCAGTTTGTTTTTATTTATTACGTTTCGGACTACAAGTACCTTTGAGCTGAGAGCTCCTTTACAGAGGTTCCATGTCAATGGGGAAATGGAACATACACACAAAGGATAATACATAAATACAAAGGTTGAAAAGTAAAGTAACAGGGGTATTGTACAGTTGTGATGGTAAGATAATCAAGGTAGGAGTACAGTATATACTAAGCATTAACACGGTTCAGCTGAGATTACAGGCTACACAATGAATGCGTAGGCAAATGTATACATCCTAGCTAACATCAAATACATATGAAGTAAGTGCTTTATATCATATGAGTCAGCCAAAGAGGCACTGCCAATAGTATGGTAAAGGAGGAGGGGGGGTAGAGGAACAAATGGGAAAGGTGGGTGAGAAATAAGGAATAGTGGACACAGTAAGAAAGTAGGTGGGAGGGGGGAGTCAGGGGCCTGGCAGCATTTACAAGAGTGCAGTCAAGTCAGGCCACGATTAGTGTACCAGAGGATTTGACTTCTCTAGGATAGTCACAGCCACAGAGTGCTGAGAGGTGCAGACGAAGCTTCCGTTTAAAAGGTCCGAGCTTTGTTTCAGCTAGAAGGTCACTCCCAAGAGAGTTGAGCCAGTTGGGGGCTCGGTACTCAAATGATCTTTGCCCTTGTGACGTGCAGCAGAAAGGGACCTTGAAAGGCTGACTGCTTGTGCCTCTGGTGCACCAGGGGTTGAATGTTAGGTGTAGTAGATTCTGGACACCGGCGGGGGGAGGGGGTCAGGCCTAGGGATTATTTCTTAGCCAGAAGACAAGACTGGTACTACAACCTTCCTTTCAAGTGGAGCCACCCCATTAAAGCATATAAGTCACAGGTGTGCGTAAGCCGGTGGGCCCCTGTGATTAGTCTACAGGCCTTATTTGGGGCTGTCGAGATCCTTTTGAGGGTGGAGTCTGCTGCAGCACCATAAACTACCAGTCCACAGTCAATTATGGAGACAACTGTTTACTGCAAGCCTGAGAGCATCAGCAGTCAAGCAGTGTCTGTACCTACAGAGTACACCAGTTTTTGCATTGACCACTTTAGTGACATGGCCAATATAGGTAGCAAAGGATAAGATGCTGTCGAGTGTGATCCCTAGGTATTTGAACAAACTGACCAATTCTGGGGGGGTGGGGGTTCAAATTATTATGGATGGTGAGCTGGTGAGATCTGTGTTTGCTGTGGGGGGTTGGAAAAGTCATTATCTTGTTTTTTTATAGTTAAGTAGTAGTTTGTGTTTCTGGAACCAGGCATCCACACTTGCAAAATTCTGCCGAAGATGCTTTTCCAGGAGTACAGGGTCAGGATTGGATGTGAAAAGTACTGCATCATCCACGTAGAGGAGAATTTTATCTTGGCAGGTGAAGGAGAGTTGGTTAAGGAAGAGGCTAAAAATCCTTGGGGAACCTCTGTGTTCACTTTCCAACCATCAGACAAGACTCCATCTGTCTTCATCTGCTGAACTCTATCCGTGAGGTAACTCTTAAACCAACTTATGGCATCCTCAGAAAGCCTGGTGAAGGATAACTGTTCGAGCAGTAGATGGTGGCAGACCATGTCAAATGCTTTGGTGAGGTCGATAAAGGCCGCCTCTACCAGCTGACCACAGTTAAGGGCCTTGTGTATGTACCCAGTGAATTCAATCAGAACAGTGATGATGCTATGCGCTTTCCGAAAGCCTTTTGCTCTGGACATTGGATTTGGTGTTCCATTAGCTGATCTGATGCATAGAAACATAGAAACTGTTGACAGATAAGGACCGTTAGGCACATCTAGTCTACTCGTTAGCCCTACACTTGTTTGCGGCCTCCGATACTACATGGATAACGGTTTTCACCACTCCTTCCCACCTCTAAGGTTCCCTGATGCCTGTCCCAGACATGTTTAAATCCCTCCACTACGCTTGCTCCCACCACCTCCTTTGGCAGACTATTCCATGTGTCCACCACCCTCTCCATGAAGAAAAACTTCCCTCACATTTTCCCTTAACCTGCCACTTTCCAATTTCATATCATGCCCCCTTGTTCTTGTACTCCTCCTAGATCAGAAACACAGAAACATAGAAATTGTCAGCAGATAAGGACCGATAGGCCCATCCAGTCTGCCCATAGGCCCTGTATATGTGTGCATCTACTTACCCTAAGTGGTCAATGGCTTTTCATCACTCCCTTTCCACACAAGGTTTCCCTGTGCTTGTCCCAGGCATGTTTAAACCCCTCCACTGTGCTCGCCCATACCACCTCTTCTGGCAGACTATTCCAAGCAATCACCACCATCTCCGTGTAGAAAAACTTCCTCACATTACCTCTTAATCTCCCCCCCCACTCCAATTCATATTGTGCCCCCTTGTTCCGGTATCTTTTCTACTCTGGAAAAGATCTCCCAACTGCCCCTTGTTTATGCCCTTGAGGTATTTAAAGGTTTCTATCATGTCGCCCCTTTCTCTCCTCTCGTCTAGTGAGTACATATTGAGGTCTCTTAGTCTCTCCTAATATGTTTTGTGGTGCAAACCATGCATCATCTTTGTCGCCCTTCTCTGGACAGTCTCCACCATGTTTATGTCCTTACGCATGTGTAGTCTCCAGTATTGCACACAGTACTCCAGGTGAGACCTTACTAGTGTTTTATACAATGGCATCACCACTTCCTGCCTCCTACTTAGTAATACCTCTGCCTATGCACTCCAGCATGCCACTGGCCCTCCCTGCAGCCTTTGCACACTGCTTTGATACCTTCAGGTCATCAGATATGATAACCCCTAGGTCCCGCTCCTCTTTTGTGATGGTCAGCACCGCCCTCCATCCTGTAGTTCTCCCCAGGGTTCCCCCTACCCAGGTGCATTATCTTGCACTTTTTTGTACTGAACCTCAGTTGCCACACCTTCGACTATCTTTCAAGCTTCTCCAGATCCTTCATTATCTGCACTCCTTTTGGAGTATCTACCGTGTTGCAGATCTTGGTATTATCTGCTAATAGGCAGACCTTTCCTTCCAGCCCCTCTGCAATGTCACTAATGAAGACACTGAACATGACTGGTCCCAGTTCTGATCTTTGTGGCACTTTGCTGGTCAACCCTCTCTCCCCCGATTGGATCCCATTTACAACCACCCTCTGCTTTCTGTCTATCAGCCAGTTTCTAACCCACTGTATCACCTTATGCCCCATGCCCAGACTACTTATCTTGTTAACCAGCCTTCTGTCTTGGACAGTATTGAAGGCTTTGCTGAAATTCAGGTAGGCGATGCCCTTATCTACTTCCCTAGTCACCCAATCAAAAAAATCTATCAGATTCATTTGACAAGACCTTCCTGATATAAATCCATGCTGCCTCAGATCCTGGGCACCAATGGATTCCAGGTGTTCCACTATCCTTTCTTTCAGCAGTGTCTCCATGATCTTCTCCATCACTGAGGTGAGGCTGACTGGCCTGTAGTTCCCTGCTTCTACCCTACTGCCACTTTTGTGCAGTGGGACTACATGCGCCCTCTCCTCCAGTCCTCTGGAACCACGCTTGTGCTGAATGACTCTGTGAACAGCGTGGCCAGAGGTGCTGCTAGTTCCCTCCGCAGTTCCCTTAATATCCTCAGGTGTATGTCATTTGGCCCCTTGGCTTTATCCACCTTCAGCTTTGTGAGTTCCTCCAGAACTCTCTCTCCACTGTGAATGGACTGGTGTCCATCCCACCCCCCACCTGCCTCTGCTCCCCAACTGTGGTCCTTAACCCTCTCCCTCCTCAGTGAATGCTGAA
This sequence comes from Neoceratodus forsteri, assembly GCA_016271365.2. Taxonomy (NCBI): domain Eukaryota; kingdom Metazoa; phylum Chordata; order Ceratodontiformes; family Ceratodontidae; genus Neoceratodus; species Neoceratodus forsteri. Next base: position 441,637,925 of record JADMNL010000023.1, read on the forward strand.
CAGAAGAATTTATTCAGTATTTCTGTGTTGTCTAGATCCCCCTCCACTCCTTTGAGCCTAACAATCCCCCCCCCGGGTTTTCTTATAGGAAACTACAGACCTGTTAGTTTGACCTCAGTGGTAGGGAAAATGATGGAATCATTTCTGAAGGAAAGAACTGTTTAGTTCCTAGAGGCCAGTGGGGCAGTATGGATTCACAGCAGGAAGGTCATGTCAGACGAATCTAATAGATTTCTTTGACTGGGTGACCAAAGTAGTAGACAAGGGAGGGGCTGTGGACATGGCCTACCTACACTTTAACAACGCATTTGACACAGTCCCACACAAAAGATTAATATACAAGTTAGCCAGCCTTGGAGTGGGTCACAAGGTGGCAGCGTGGGTAAAAAACTGGCTGGACAACAAGACACAGATGGTAGGGTACCACAGGGTTCAGTATTGGGACTGGTCCTCTTTAATGCCTTTATAAGTGACGTTGCAGAGGGACTGGAAGGAAACACATGTCTGTTTGCAGACAACACAAAGATCTGCAACAGGGTTGATACAGAAGGTGGGGTGGAAGGGATGAGAAGGGACTTGGCAAGGTTGGAGCAATGGTCAAATGTAAGGCAACTTAGATTGAATGCAAAGAGGTGCAAAGTAAAGCACCTGGGAAACAAAAATCCAGGGGAAGAGTACACAATGGGGGATGAGATACAACAACAAAAATGGAAAGGGACCTGGGGGTAGTCATATCAGATGACTTAAAGGTGGACAAGCAATGTGAGAAGGCAGTAAGAAGGGCTGGCGGGATACTGGAGGCGCTTTTACACACACACTGCTGTTCTGAAAAGAGCGTTATCTGTCCAGCGCCGATACAGCCTGTTCTGCTTCATGTCCTGATTAGACGAGTTCCGTGTTTCGCCACAACATCGCCCTGCCGTCCGTAATGGTGCAGTACTCCTTGTGAGACTGGGGGCGGGGGGCATCAACATGCATGCCGGGTAGAACAGTGACCGTCATGTGAGAGCTTAGAGCTAGAGTTGTTTCGCCAGAATGGGCACTTTACAATGCGCGCTGCAACGGCACATTTGGGGACAAAACACCCATGCCAGGGAATGCGGTTCAGGTGATCGTTCGTTTTACAACGGCACAAAAAGCATTTACAAAGCATTAGATGGTCCGGTACGATCCTTCTGTAACGCTAATTCCGTTGTAAGACTGCCTGTGTAAATGTGCCTTGGGGTGCACAGGGAGAGGCATCACCAGTAGAAAACAGGAAGTTGTTATCCCTCTGTACAGAGAGTTGGTGAGACCCCATCTGAAGTACTGTGTGCAGTTCTGGAGACCCCATCTCTGCAAGGACATAGACAGGATGGAGACTGTCCAGAAGAGGGCAACTAAAATGGTGCAGGGTCAGCACCAGAAGACATAAGAGAGAGGATCTTAATATGTATACCCTTGAGGAGTGGCGGGAGAGGGGGGACATGGTAGAAACTTTCAAGTACCTCAAGGGAATCAACAAAGTCCAAGAGGGTAGCATCTTTCAGAAAAAGAGATGTGCAAGAACAAGGGGGCACAATCTGAAGATAGAGGTGGGACGGCTCAGAGGTAATGTGAGGAAGTATTTTTTCATGGAGAGGGTTGTGGATACATGGAATGGCCTTCCTGAGGAGGCAGTGAGTCAAACAGTGGGGGAATTCAAGAATGCATGGGACACACATAAGGCAATTCTAGTGGGAGGTAGGAGGAAGTAGGCTGTTGGTTAACTAGGATCTGCAGCTTATTCATTAGGTAAGGAAATGGGCAGACTAGGTGGGCCAAGTGGTCCTTATCTGCCGTCAAATTCTATGTTTCTATTGCTGATGTACCTATAGAATGCCTTGTCCCTTTTTTCACAGACCGTGCTAAATCCTTCTCTGTCTGTGCCTTAGCTTTCCTAACAGCCTTCCCTGCCTCTCTCAGACATTCAAGGTATACCTCCCTGTCTCCTCCCTTTGGGTCCCCTTATACGTCCTGAAACTTGCTCCTTTAGCCCCTCTTTAGAAAACTATAGTGGTTTCTTTCTTCTTTTCCCTTGGGCCACTATCATAATGCATTGGTTAGTTACCTCCAGAATGGCTTCTTTTAGTCTCCCCCACTGTTCCTCCATTACCTCTACCTTTCCCAGGGCTGCTTTTAAACATCTACCCATTTCATTGAAATCTGCCCTCCTGAAATCTAATACTTTTGCCCTTGTGTGGCTTAACTGAGTCCCTGTCTCCATGTCAAACCACACCATGTGGTGGTCGCTGGATCCCAGCTGCCCTTCCAACTGGACTCTTTCGACTCTGTTCCCACTGGTCCATACCAGGTCTAGAATCAATTTGTCCCTGGTTGGCTCATGCACCAGCTGTCTAAGTCCAGCTCCCTGCAGGGATTTCAGGATGGCCGTGCTTCTGACTGAAGCAGCTGCCTGGGTGGTCCGATCCATGTCCAGCATACTGAAATCTCCCATCAACAGGATTTTGCCTTTAGATGCCATGTCATGAATTTCCTCCACTAGTACCATGTCTCCTTCCTCCCTCCCTCTGTGCTGGAGGTCTGTAGCGCACCCCTGTACATATTGCTGTGCCATTTCCTGATTCAAGGGTGACCCACATTGCCTCAGTCTCTCCCTGCCTTCCCTGTACTTCTGTAGCCTTTATGCCTTCTCTGACATACAGGCCCCCTCCACCTTTTTACCTTCCCTGTTCCTTCCGAACAGTATATAGCCTGGTACACTGATGTCCCAGCTCTGAGTACCAGAATACCATGTCTCTGTTATTGCTGCTATGTCAAGGTCTGCATCTGTCATCAAGGCTTCCAGGTCTGGAACCGCATTTCCCAGACTGCAGGCATTTGTGAACATGACCTTCCATGTTTTACGCCCTGCCTTCCATCTGTTCCTGTTTTCTTTACTTTGCCTCTTCTCCCACCCCGGTATTCATGATCATGTGCTCTTGCCCCCCATCCCCCCTTATAAAAGTTTCCCCTGCCTGCCCCTCACTGCTCGCTTACATTGTTCCTGTTGTCACTTTGTACTTTTGCATGTTCTTGGGGGGTCCTAAGCCACCCGTCTCTCAACGCTTGCCCACATTAAATGCTTTCTGCTGAAGCATTCCAACTTCTCACTAAGGACTGAGGTCCCCTTTTCAGACAGATGCAGGCCATCCTCCTGATACAAGTTCGCATCTGCCCAGGTTGGGCCCCAGTTGCCTATGAAGCCGAATCCTTCCCTTCCTTATCAATCCTTCAACCAGGAGTTGAAGGTTTGGATGTGGAGTGCCCTGGCCTCCCTCATGCCTTGGACAGGTAGCACCTCCAAGAATGATGCAGAATGTGCTACCTGTTTCAGGTCCTCTCCCAGCTTACTGAAATCCTCCGGGACTCTGGCTAACTCTAGCCTTCTCTTTGCCAAGTCATTGGTCCCCAGGTGGACAATGACATCCAGCGCCTCCCTCCTGGCTATTGCTTTAGCAATCCTATGGATTTGCTTCCCATCCCTCCATGCAGCACTTTCTGGGAAGCACTTGACCGCCCCCCCCCTCTAGTTGTCCCTAATTTCATACCCCGTACAACAGAGTCCCCCACTAGGAGAAGCTTCCCCCTCCTCCGGGGTCTCTTGCCCCCCTTCTCTGGGACTCTGGATTGGAGGTCCCGACGATCCTCTCTGGTCCCAGCTGTGGGTGACTGTCTGGGGCAGTCCCGTTCCTCCAAAACAGCGTACGAGTTGTTAAGCTAGAACGGTTGGGGTATGTCTCTGACCCCTCCCCACTCTCCCCGAGTCCACTGTGGTCCAGTCATCCTTCCTGGGCAACCTTTGAAGTTGATGCTGTGGACCCAGTGGTCTCTGGGTTGGGTGGATGCCACCTGTAACTTGGCCACCTCTGCTCGGAGACAGGCAACCTCCTCCCTCAGCCCAGTGAGGTGCCTACAGATAGGGAAGCATTGCAGCCTCCAGGATGTCTCCCTGAAGACTGCTGCTCCACAGCCACAGAACTGCACCACCCCTGTCATGTCTGATGTGGCCTGGCCTGCAATATAACCTACGTATGCCTTCTAGATGAACCCCTATGCTCCTCCCTTTTCTCGGTGTGGAACTTCCTGTGTGGTGTAGGAAGGTGTAACACTATGGGCCCACACCCTATAACAGGAGGAGTAGTCCAGGGGTGGGTGGGATTACCTTCAGGCTGAGTCCAGAAACAATCAGTTGAGGACCACGTTACCCTACGTACGAAGAGGACAAGCCCCAACGAAAAAAGAAAGAAAAAAACAACAAAACAAAACAAAAACCAAAAACAGATCCCCCAAAATCCATTGAAATATGAAACTGGTCCTAAAGGTAACAGACCCAAACAAGTACAAACAGTTCCAAGCTTACCAGCAACTAAATCCTTCACTCCTGCCCCTCCACAAACTTAGCAGCAACAGAAAGGTACATCTACCTGAGCCAAACCAAGTCTGCTTCTGCACTACAATCCATTCCAGTGCTTTGGAGAGAGGGGAGAATGGATATCGGTGACAGAATGCGTCATTTTATCAATTTTGCCTGAACACTCAGGAGAGAGAGAGAGAGAGAGAAGAGTGTGTGTGTGTATATAAGTGAGCCAGGATGAGAGATTAAAGTGAAATAACAGATGAAAATGTCCTCAGAGGAGAGGTTAAAGATAAAAAGATGGAGGTGAGGAAAAGATGTAAAAGAAATAAGAAAGTACTATGTGAGAGATTAATGAGAGAGAGAGAGAGGAGGGAGATGAAAGAAATGAGTTGGCTGGCCCCACCAATAAGCTGGTCTAGTGGTGTGACTGCAGATGCGCAAAATGGTCTGACTGTGGCCATGACTGGGTTGGTAGTGGACACACAGCAGCACGGGCACACACAACACAGACACACTAATACACACAGTAACACATACAGACACAACAGTACACACAGACATATGCACAAAGATGCAATGACATGCACAGCAGAATGCACGGATCTACAAATATACACAGTGACACTCACAACATCATGCACACAGATATAGCCACAGACACACCAATACACACAGCAAGACACCCAAACAGTCATCTTAATACACACAACCACATGCACATATAGACCCTAATACTTAAAAACAGTGATACTCACTCACAGTGACACACAAATACACACCGTGACATATACGCACACAGCTAGACAATAATACACACAAACAGAAAGTCTGAGACTTGATCGGAGAGGTTGCTGTCCTACGAATAAATAAAATACTGTTTATTATCCAGTTGATTATGTGTGCTAATAACCTGCACTGTGTTGGCGGCCCCAGTCTTAGCAGCCATGCCCCCACTGCTCTACAGATACCGTGCAATACTAGTTCATACCATCCCCTGCTGTCTTTCTGCTGAGGCTGTCCTGTGTCCATCTTGGTCATGGAGAATGAAACACATCTCAAAACACACCGCTGGGGAACAAATGGAAGCTGGTACTGCCGCTTCCTCTCTTGATGCCATCCAGTAGTCAACAAGTACTCCACACTGCCCTAAGTAAGCAGTCCCTGGCATTCAGTGGTACAATCCCCCCTCTCCCTGCCAACAATTGGTCCCTGGTATTCAGTGGTATTCCTCTCACTAAACCTAGCCCATCCAAATGGTCCTTGGGCTTTGGTGGCATGCACACCCCCCTCTCTGCATCAAGGAAAGAAGTCCTTGCATTCAATGTTATCTATATCTGTAATCCAACCAAGCATTCCCTGGCATTCAGTGGCATGCTCCCCCAACTGCACCCCCTTCCTAAAACAGTCCTGGGCATCCACTGGTACCCTCCCATTAACCCTGGTCCAACCAAGGGGTCTCTGGTATTTGGTGGCATGCACTCCCACTGCAAAGCCTGGTATACAGTGGCTACACCTCCCTCACTATGCTATTACTGATCATTCTCTGGTGTTCAGGGGTACTGCCCCTTCACACTCCTGCATCTGACTATTGCCTGGCGTCCTGGGGTACCCTACCCAAACCACGTATGCAGTAACACCCCTTCTTCCTTTCCATATGCCATGGAAAGCACCCCTCTCAGATGGTGGCCAGCAAAAAACCTGCCATTCAACTACTTGGAAAAACTGTGATTACGAAAATAGATGCCATTTCCTTAATGGCTGTTTTCATTATTCAGGCGGTGGGCGGAAAGGCCAAGGAGAGAATGTGCAGGTTTGTGTTAGTCACCATTGGGTGCCACTATACAATTGATTAGGGCAGGGTTATGCAGCAGCCACTGGTGTCGCACAGGATCTCAAGGTCTGGGAATGAGAGAAGTTGCAGCAGCATTTCCTGACAATGGGGAATGGTGGCCATGACTCATTTTATTCTCACTAGGGCTCAGGGCTGTCCACGCTAGTGTTGACTGACAGCAGACCCAAACCAGGTGAGTCAGAAGGGACCCTCCAAAGGTCAGAGATTGAAGCAGAAGTGGTCCATCTGGGACAAAGGGTGAGATGATGAACCAGGAAGGTAGGTGCAGCAGCATGACGTGGAGGGCCCAGTAAATAGTGGAGCCAAACAGGGTAAAGAGAACTATCTTTGTACCTTTTGTCATGATAAGCCAGGCAGTTACGTCCCCCACTGAAGCCAGGGACTATGTTTCCTGTCCCACTTCCTGCCCCACGCAAAGCATGCAGGCAGAAGGACAATGATCAGGAATGAGATGGACCGAATTTGGGAACAGGGGGTCTATGGGCAACCTGATCATCTAAGGACGCACACCAGCGTTCTGTCATTTTCTAACAGATGCTGGTACCTGTCCATAGCATCAGTGGGGCTAGGTCTTTTTATCTTCATTGTGATTACATAACAGCTGCTCGCTCCTTTGAAAGAGCTACAAAAAGAAGCCCAGAGAGAGAAAGGAGAGAGAGGGCAAAGGAGCAAGAGTTGAAAGAAGTTGAGAAGAGTGTGCAAAATAAAGGAGCAGCTAAGATATGGAAAGAAAGGCCACACAAAAAAAAAAAAGACAAAACACGAACAGGTAAAGGCAACTTAAATTACTAAATTAACTTAAATTAAATTACTAATGAAAAATGTGATTGGGGAGGCAGTTTAGTTAAGAGACTAGAGTGCAGAGCTGTAAACCTGGAGACACAGATTTGAATTCCACCATTGCCAATGTAGCACCAGAATTAAGTCACTTAAGCCCTGCTTACACCACGGCAGCGATTGAAAATATCCACAGTTCCTCGCTCGCTGCGCTGTCTGCAGATGCGGCAATTCGTGTTTACACAGCCCCCCCTTCTGTGCCGCAAGTTGCACCAAGTGGTGGCTGTTCTTTTAGTGGGGGCGTGTTTGCTGATTCCGGGAAACAAGGACTGCAGCAGATCGAATGCATAATTGTTTTTATAGAACTTGAAAATGTGCTTGATTTGAAACGGACACCCTCTCCTGCATCAATCTAAAAACGGTATGGGAAGGCATACTGAGAGACTCTGGTGAGTGTCCGCATGGTGACATTTGCAGCGCATCAACCACTGCGCATGGGTTGATGTGCTGCAAATGGAGTAGTGTTAACAGGGCTATAGCTTCCTTTATCTCTCTTTGAGCAGTCCGAATCTCCCTCTGTATGTAGCAGTACCAACATTCAATCCCCTCCCTCTTCTAGATTGTAAAGCACAAAACTATGCCCTTTATTTACCTTGATTAGCAATCACCACGGATCAGTTTTCAGAAACTATGATTTACGCCTTGTAGTGCAAAAGACTTGCAGTGTAGCACAGTCAAAGCCATTTATAACTGACTACTCTGTGTAACTCTCATTCATCTATTATAAGAAGCTGTCTGGCTTATCAAAAGAACAATTTTGCTAGACTTTTTTTTTATATGTTGAGCATGCTTTATCACATTATCTCACACACACACACACACACACCCCTACGAACATGCAAAATTGTCAGCAGATACAAGCCTTTCGGTCTATGGAGTCTGCTCAAGTGTGTAGCGCCCAGTTTTTTAAACTGCAGCTGCCCCCCTTCCCCTTTTATTGCCCCCTACCTCTGACTTCCCTCCACCCAGCTTCCCCTCAGTTTTGACCCTCCCTCTGACCCCGTCCCACCCCCTCTTGAAGCTGCCCACCGTCCCCAGTGATATCACTTCCTCTGGTAGTGCATTCCAACCTGCCACCATTTCTGTGAAATAGTGCCTCCTCATCGCGCTCTTGAATCTTCCTCCCTCCAATTTCAAACTGTGCCCCTGCCCCGACTGACTGACTTCAACAAATATATTTTAGTTTATAATTTACATTTTTGGAAAAGAAGCAGGTTTAGCCAGGTTACTGGTATAGTCGAAGGTCCAATGAGGAAGACCAGTGCCTATAAAATCTCAGTTTAAACCCTAGTGGTTAGACCATAAAACAAAGACTGATTGAAAACTCACTTGAGCAGCAATAGCTCTGGCTGTTTTGCTGTTGTCTCCAGTCATTAGGACTACTTCTAATCCCATTGACTTCAAAGTCAGAACTGCTAATTCAGCTTCAGGTTTCACTGTATCAGCAATCGCCACCATGCCACAAAGATCTCCTGTAATGTGAGAAAAAATTAGAATTAATTTAATCCAACTATATCCTCCAAGTGTTCATATTAAAACTGAATTAGCTCAGTCCTTATTAAACAAGTTAATTATACTCGGTACTATACTTGGTTGTAAGACAGGAAAATGCATGGGCCCATCAAGCCTGTCTCCCACGATAGTGGGGCCACTTGTTTCATTTACTTTCCAGAAGGAAGAAAACATTACTCACCTTAGTAATTATGTTTCTTCTAATGGAGTCTTGCTGTATTCTGACTATTGCAGTTAGCCCCAGCACTCAAACTGCCCCGGAGAGAAGAGGGTTAATTTTCTATGCAGCGCATAGAATGTTGAGCTCAAGCTCGGTTCAAACCTCTGTCTGCTGCACTTATAAGCACAATCGTCAGATTCTTATGAGCTAATACTAACTACTATGTGGAAATTGTAACATTTTTACTAGCCACATGGTAACCAAATATTTTGGATCCCCTAAAGACTCAAGTCAAGAAATCCAAAATCGAAAACCAGGTAGTGAACAACTTAAGACTGTTAAATGAATAATATAACCCACTCCCCCTCTCTAAAAAGAGGGAGAGCCCAAATGCACCCCTGGGGTGCAACACTGCACCTGCCAGCCCACTTCCAAAAACAGGTTCTGAGGGGAGGCAGGAGGAGAGTCAGAATACAGCAAGACTCCATTAGAAAAACATAATTACTAAAGTGAATAATTTTTCTTCAAACCACATGAAGTCTTGCTGTATTCTAACTTACTGAACTACCAAGCAGTACCTCCGTGGAGAGGAATCGAACCTACTTGGGAATAGGCTCTGCAGTACTGCTGTACCAAACCGAGCATCACTCCTAGCCTGGATGTCCAGGGAGTAATGTTTGGTAAATGTATGGACTGTTTTCCAGGTGGCTGCTTTACATATCTCTAGCAAAGAATATCCCTGGCCACAGCCTGGGAAGCAGCTGTATCTCTAGTCGAATGAGCCCTCAGACCTGAGGGAGGTATTTTGCCTAGCTTTTCACAGCAGAATTGAATACAAGAGACAATCCACCTGGCAATAGTTCTCTTAGTGGCAGGTTTGCCCTTCCCCACTTCCCCATAAGTGAGAAACAACTGGAGGAGTCAAACCTGTGAGCCTTAGTATGCTCAATGTAGTAACTAAGTGCTTTTTTAACATCCAAATTGTGTAAACTTCTTTCTCCTGAAGAAGAATGATCAGTGTAGAACACAGGGAGAGACACAGATTGGTTCACATGAAAATCTGAAACCACTTTAGGTAAAAACCTCCTGTTAGTTCTAAGGACCACCTTATCTCTATGGAACGAGATAAAATCAAGCTCCACTGACAGAGCTTGCAATTCACTGATACGCCTGGCAGAGGTAATAGCCACCACGAACACAGTTTTTCAAGTTAAGTACTTAAGCTCTGCTGAAGACAAAGGCTCAAAGGGGGTTGCATAAGCTGAGCAATGCAAACATTAAGATCCCAAGCAGGGGTAGGATCCCTAAAGGGGGGATTGGTATGAAGCAATCCCTTGAAAAATGTACAGAATACAGGGTGAAATGACAGTGACGAAGGCTTTGCCACTGACAGATAAGCAGAAACAGCTGACAAATGTACTTTGACAGTAGCTGATCTGAGGCCTAGGCCATTAAAATGAACCATATAATCCAGAACTGTAGACAATTCAGCAGTGTCTGGGGATATATGCTTCTTGGAACACCAAATGCTGAATCATTTCCATTTGGAGTTATAAGTTTTTCTGGTGGCAGGCTTTCGAGAGGCTTTGAGAATTTCCAGAACCCCTTGGGACAGATGCAAATCTGCATACTCTAACTCTTCAAGAGCCATGCCTTGAGATTGAGAGACCGAAGATTGGGGTACCAAATCCTCCCCTGAAAGGAGGTTAACAGGTTGTAATTCCTGGGAAGAGACAGGGGAAGATGGACTGCTAGGGACAGCAACAGGGGGTACCAAAGCTGCCTGGCCCAGTCTGGAGCAATCAGAATCACTTTGCAGGGTTGTGACCTTATTTTGACCAGAACCTTGAAAAGGAGGGAAGGCATATAAAAATTTCCCCTCCCAGTTCAAGATCAGAGCATCCAGAGGGACTGAGCCCAAGACTGGGGGTCTGCAACAAAACAGAGGAAGTTGGTGATTGTCTGGGGCTGCAAAGAGATCTATCTCTGGAGTGCCCCACCTTGAAAAAATCACTTTCAACACTGGAGGGTCCAGGGACCATTCATGATGGCCCTGGGAGATCCTGCTCAATGTATCTGCTAGCACATTGTCCTTCCCTGGAAGGTGGACTATTAGAGAGATCTGCAGAGAATAAGCTAGGGACCACATTTTCATGGCTTCCGTGCACAAGGCCGTGGACTGAGTGCCTCCCTGCTTGTTGATGTACCACATGGTGGTGGTGGTGTCTGTCCTGACCCGAACCACCTTGTTCAGCACTGACTGAGAGAAAGCTTGCAAGGCCAGAAAGACCGCCCTGAGTTCCAAGAAACTGATATGAAGAAGGGATTCCTGAGGGGACCACAGTCCCTGGGCTGTGAGAGCCCCCAGATGGGCTCCCCACCCCAACAGAGAAGTACCCGTAGTTAAGACCACAAAGTGAGACTGCGTGACGAATGGGGCTCCTTGTCTGAGGTTGCCCTGATCCTGCCACCATTGGACAGCCTGGATCAGAGTCTGAGTCACTGGAACTAGTTTGGTTAGAGAATCTTTCTTCTGAGACCAAAAGGCCCTCAGGTGAAACTGAATGTCCCTCATCTGAAATCTGGCCCCTTGGACCACTGCTGCAGAAGCTGCCATGTGGCCCAGAAGCTGAAGGAAGTGCCTTGCTGGCTGAGAGACCAGAAGGTGGAATGAAGAAGCCAGCTCTACAATAGCCCTTGCCCTTTCCAGGGGAAGAAAAGCTCTTGCTTTGACTGTAACCAACTCTGCACCTATGAAGGTGAGGAGCTGTACAGGCTCGAGAACTGACTTGGGAAGACTGAGAAGGAACCCTACGGAAGTGAGCACTTGCTGAGTCACTAGCAGGTTTGACTTGCTTGGTCTGGAGACTGACCCACAATGAGCCAGTCATCTAGGTACGGAAATATGGAAATATTCTTCCTTCTTAAAAAGGCCACTACTACTGCTAGGCATTTTGTGAATATCCTTGGAGCCGATGTCAGGCCGAAGGGCATAGCTTTGAACTGATAATGACCTGAAGGCAATTCAAACCTGAGGTACTTTCTGTGGGAGCACCTGATGGGAATGTGAAAGTAGGCAATTTTTAAGTCCAGGGAGGCTAGCCAGTCCCCTGGCCTTAGAGAGTGAAGGATTATTCCCAGAGTCACCATTTTGAATTTTGGTTTTAAAAGATGTTTGTTCAGGTGTCTTAAGTCTAGGATGGCTAGCCATTCCCCTATCTTTTTTGGGGTAAGGAAGTACCTGGAGTACAGACCTTTGCCCCTGTGCAATGTAGGAACTCTCTCTATAGCCTTTAGAGCCAGTTGAGATGAAACCTCTGCCTCTAAGGCAATGGTTTTGGATACGCTTGCAGGTGGAAAAGATCTGTCTCTCAGCTTTGGAAATTTCTTGAAGCTGAGAACCAGCCCCTGGCTTATCACCTCCAAGACCCACTTGTCTGAGGTAACAGACATCCAGTCCTGGATGAAGTAAGCCAGCCTGCCTCCTACAAGAATGGGGGAGTCAACCTGGGCTGACACATCAGGGTGTCTGCTTGGCAGAAGCCCCAGGTTGAGGGGTGGATGCAGCCCTGCTCATCCCCCTTCTGCCTCTCCCTCTGAAGAACCCCCTCTGAGGGAAAGGAGAAGAGACCTGTACTTGGTAGAAAGGCCTATGAAAAGGCCTGCCCCTGCCCCTAGCTTGCTGCCTTTGAGGAGTTGCCTACCTTTCCTTGGCCTGTGCACTCCTATAAGTGGTCCTATACTCGTCCATCTTTTTCATGTAATTGTCTGTCTGCTCCCCAAACAGAGAATTACCCACCACATGGAAATCCATGGCCTTAGCCTGGGTGTCCTGCGAGAGACTAGTACATCTGAGCCAAGCCATTCTCCGAAGAGCCACAGATGTAGCCATGACTCTAGATGACACATCATTGGAGTCCACAGCAGCATGGAACTGTACCTTAGATGCCTCAGTCCCATCAGCAGCCACCCCCTCCAGCTCCGAGGCTAGCTGGGGGGAGGCCTACCTAGCCAGTGCCAGTACAGTGTCCCACCTGGACTTCTGGTACCTGGCTGCATAGGCCACATAATCAGCCTGCCTGAGTCCCAAGGCGGATGCCATGTACTGTTTCTTTGCCATGGCATCCAGCTTCCTAGAGTCTTTATCTGGGGGTGTGTGAAGCCAAGGGTATATTAGCCTTATCACAGGCTGCAGCCTGCACAACCCCAACATGGCTGCATTGCTGATAGAAGTATTCTGTACCTGAACCTGATAAGGTGTACCTTTTGTCCATCCTTCTGTCGACAGGAGGTACAGAAGAAAAAATTACTCACCTTAGTAATTGCTTTTCTTCTCATGGAGTCTTGCTATATTATGACATATAGCAGTTAGCCACAGCACTTGAACTGCCCCGGAGAGGAAGGAGTTAACTCCAGGCTGACTGGAGTTCCAAGCGCGAGCGCCCTGCTGAAAGCTCTATCTGGCTAGTTTCAAATTGAAACTGTCAGATCTTTACGGAGCCAACACTAAGCAAAAGTCTGTGTGAAAAAACTCTACACTAGCCAAATGGCTACCTACTAGTAGAAATAACAATAACAGAAACAACAACAACAACAATATCACTTACAAGCACTATTAGGCCCCTCCCAAAAGACTCAAGTCCAGGAGGGCCAAACTCTAAACTAAAACAGAAATACCTAGTTTTCCTAATCCTAAAGAAAAGGAAAAAAAGGAAAAAAGAGCTATAATGGCATGACACAGTGCTTGCACCAATTTGCCAACCCCTTACCCAAGTAGAAGTTCTGAGAGGGCAGGTTGGAAATTGGTCATAATATAAGACTCATGAGAAGAAAAGCAATTACTAAGGTGAGTAATTTTTCTTCAAACACCATGAAGTCTTGCTATATTATGTTTATATAACAGATTACACAGCAGTACCTCCATGGAGGAGGCCAGAACCTACTTAGGAAATAGGCTCTGAAGCACGGCTGTGTAAACCGAGCATCTCTCTGGACTGGACATCCAGGAGTAATGCTTAGTAAAGGTGTGAACTGATTTCCAGGTAGCAGCTTGACAGATTTCCAGAATGGGAATATCTCTAGCAGCCGCTAGAGATGCAGCTGTACCCCTGGTGGAATGGGCCCTCAGTCCTGAGGGGGGTTCTCTACCTAGTTTTTGGTAGCAAAATTGGATACAAGAGACAATCCACCTGGCAATTGTCCTCTTAGTGGCAGGTTTCCCTTTGCCAGCCTCGCCATAGGTAAGGAAGAGTTGGAGAGATTTGAACCTGTGACCCTTGGTGTGTTCCAAATAGGAGCTTAAAGCTCTTTTAACGTCCAAACTGTGCAATCTCCTCTCACCCGAGGAAGAATGCTCAGTGAAAAATACTGGAAGGGAGATGGATTGGTTAAGATGGAAATCTGAAACCACTTTAGGTAAAAACTTTCTGTTAGTCCTGAGGACTACCTTATCTCTGTGAAAAGAAAAAATCCTTTTCCACTGACAGGGCTTGTAACTCACTTATGCGTCTGGCAGAAGTGATGGCCACTAGGAAAACAGTTTTCCAAGTTAGGAACTTAAGGTCTGCTGAAGACAGAGGTTCAAAGGGGGGTTGCATTAACTAAGCAATGCAAACATTAAGGTCCCAGGCAGGGGCTGGATCCCGAAAAGGAGGGTTAGTGTGATGTAACCCTTAAAAACTTGGAAAACACAGGGTGAGAAGAAAGGGAGGCAGGCTTTCCTGCTGATATAAACAGAGACAGCTGCCAGATGAACCTTTAAGGTAGCTGGCCTGAGGCCTAAGGAATTAAGATGGACCAAGTAGTCAGCAAAATGGGCAAATCAGCAGATTCTGGGACAATTTGCTTCCCAGAACACCAGATGGAGAACCTCTTCCATTTGGAATTATAAGTGGCCCTAGTGGAAGGCTTCCTAGAGGCCTTTAAAATATCAAGGACACCTTGAGAAAGGTGTAATTCAGCAAATTCTGACTCCTCAAGAGCCAAGCCTTGAGGTGGAGAGAGTTGAGGTCGAATACCAAACTCTCCCTGGGCACAAGTCAGCAGGTTGTGGACCTTGGAAGGCCCAGGAGGGTGGACTGACAGGGACAGAAGCAGTGGGTACCAGGGTTGCCTGGCCCAGTCTGGTGCAATCAGAATCACTTTGCAGGGCTGGGATCTGATTTTTACTAACACCCTGAAGAGAAGGGGAAGGGGAAAGGCATACAGAACTTCCTTCCCAATCCAACAAAAGCGTCAGGGGACTGAGCCCATTACTGGAGGCCTGAAACAAGAACAGAGGAAGTTGGTGGTTGTCTGGGGCTGTGAAAAGATCTATCTGAGGAGTGCCCCATCTGGCAAAACTGACCCCAGCACTAGAGATTCAAAGACCATTCGTGATGACCCTGAGAAATCCTGCTGAGGGCATCCGCTGGACATTGTCCTTCCCTGGAAGGTGAACTGCTACTAAGGAGGTGTTCAGGGAATAAGCCAGAGACCACAACTTCATTGCTTGGTGCACAAGGTTGATGACCGAGTGCCCCCTGCTGATGATGTACCACATTGTTGTGGTATTGTCTGTCCTGACCTGAACTACTTTGTTCTGGACAGATGCTGAGAAAACCTGAAGAGCTAAAAAGACAGCTCTGAGTTCCAACAGGTTGATGTGGAGCAGAGATTCCTGGGGGGACCACACTCCCTGAGTGGAAAGGTCGCCCAAGTGCGCTCCCCACCCAGCAAGGAGGCATCCGTGGTGAGAGTGAGGGAATGAGAAATGGGAATGAAGGGGACCCCTAGTCTTAGATTGCTCTGATCCTGCCACCACTGAAGAGCTAGAATCAGAGTTTGGGTCACTGGGACCAATTTGGTAAGGGGGTCCCTCCTTTGGGACCAATAGGCCCTCAAATGAAACTGAATGTCTCTCATCTGGAATCGTGCTCCTTGCACTACAGCTGTGGAGGCAGCCATGTGCCCTAGAAGTTGCAGAAAGTGCCTTGCTGGTCGAGAGACCCGCAGGGTGAAAGAGGATGCCAGGGCAATCAGCTCTCTACCCTTTCAGGGAGAAATGCCTGGCCAACTTTATTCCTATGAATTCGCACCTATGAAGTTAGTACCTGAACTGGTTCTAGAACTGACTTTGGTAAATTCAGCAGGAATCCCAGGAAGTGAGAAGCAGCTGGGTGACTTGCAAGTGGGATTTACCTGATCTGGGACTGACCCACAATGAGCCAGTCGTCCAGGTAGGAAACACAGCAACCCCTTGCCTTCTTAAGTGAGCCACTACCACAGCTAGACATTTTGTGAATACCCTTGGAGCAGAGGTAAGACCGAAGGGCACTGCTCTGAACTGGTAGTGACCTGAGGGCAGTTCGAACCTGAGTATGTACGGTGAGAAGGCCTGATCAAGACATGAAAATAGGCATCCTTGAGGTCCAGGAGGCTAGCCAGTCCCCGGCCTGAGGGAGGGCAAAATCATTGCCAGAGTTAACATTTTGAACTTTGGTTTCAAAGATGCTTGTTCAGGTACCTTAAGTCTAGAATGGCGCCATTCTCCTGTCTTTGGGTAAGGAAGTATCTGGTACAGCCCCTTGCCCTGGTGACAAGGAGGAACCCTTTCCACTGCTTTGCAGTCTAGGAGGAAGAGACCTCTGCTTCAAAGCAAGGGCCTCTAAAGAGCTACAGGTGGAAAATGTCTGGTTCTCATCTTTGGAAACTGTTTGAAGCTGAGAACCAGACCCTGGCTTACTACCTCCAGAACCGATTTGTCGAGAGTTAGGGACACCCATTCTGGCTGAAATAAACC
Source organism: Neoceratodus forsteri (assembly GCA_016271365.2). Taxonomy (NCBI): domain Eukaryota; kingdom Metazoa; phylum Chordata; order Ceratodontiformes; family Ceratodontidae; genus Neoceratodus; species Neoceratodus forsteri. The sequence continues at coordinate 441,654,444 of JADMNL010000023.1, forward strand.
AACCTGCCTCCAACTGGTACAGGAGAATCGGCCCTGGGCATCCCATCAGGGTGCCTGCTTGGCAATAGCCTTAGGCTGAGGGTGGGGATGGTTTACCTCGCCCGCCTACCTCTGCCTCTGAAAAAACCCTCTGTGCAAAAGCAGAGGAGGCTTGGGATTGATAAAAGGCCTGTGGAAAGGCCTGCCCCTACCTCTGGGGTGTGCCTCTGTGGAGTGGCATGCGCTCCTTGGCCTGGGCACTTTTGTAGGTAGTTCTGTATTCATCCATCTTTTTCATATAATTTTCGTTTGCTCTCCAAACAGAAATTTCCACCACAGGAAAATCCATAGCCTTTGACTGAGTATCCTGTGACAGATTAGTGCACCTGAGCCATGCCAACCTACGGAAAGCTACAGAAGTGGCCATGACCCTACAGGAAACATCATTAACATCTACAGCAGTATGAAATTGAACTTTAGAGGCTTCAATGCCATCAGCAGCCACCTGTTCCAATTCACTAGCCAGCTGGCCATGGGCCTGCTTGGCTAACTCAACACTGTATCCATCTAGATTTCTGATATCTAGCCACATAAGCCATATAATTTGCCTGCCTGAGTCCCAAAGAAGCTGCCATATACTGTTTTTCGCCATGGCATCAATCTTCCTAGAATCCTTATCAGGAGGATGTGAGGCCAGGATATGCTGTCACAGGCTGCAGCTACCACACTACATGACTACACTGCTCAGTGAGGAAGTCTGTATCAGGGCCTGATAAAGTATACCTTCTGTCCATTTTTTATCTACAGGAGGGACAGAATGAGGATTTTTAAAATTTTGTTGCTTGCTTCCTAAATGACTTATGCAAAGGAATAGACAACCTCCTAGACTCTGGGATATCCATCATCTCAACATAATCAGGCTCCTCTTGCTCATCCACAGCCTCTTCCAAGGGAAGCTGGGGTTTTACAACTTTTTGTAAAACATAAAAGAGAGGGACTCAGACAGCATAGGGAGATTCTAATGGTCTGTCTGGAGAAATGTCGGTTCAATGACGCACTCCAGACCCTCCCAGCCACATACATAATGATAAAAATCTTCCTCCCCTCCTGTGGTTCATAACATTCCTCAACATCATACCCTTGAACCACTGGAGACCGAGCAGAACCAACCTTTTGCCAGCTGTTGGTGGTTCGGCGGTCCCTGAGACAGTGACTGGACAATCTGAGATAGCTTTAGCTATCTCTGCAGCAGTTGGAGAGGCAATCTTGCACTCCAGACCTGCTGATTTCTTGAATTTTTACTGGGACTGGTTCCTCAGAACCAGCCTTCCTTTGCCGAGGAAGTCTGCGCCTGGTCAGAGGCACTCCCTCTGGTCCAGTGGGTGCTGGACCGGGCTGGCCATCCGGGTCAGCGGACTTTATGGCCTCTCGTTCCCTGAGCCGGCCCAATCTTTTCTCCAGGGTGGCTGCAGGGAAATTCTTACACACCTGGCAGTCTGACAGGAGGTGGTCAGCCCCCAGACAATAAACACATGTGGTGTGTGGGTCAGCCTTGGCAAAGGCTTCCCCACAAACATCACAGTGTTGAAACCCAGTGGGCCCGGTTTTTCTTTTGGGTTTCTCAAACATAATGCCAGCCTATCCAAAAACTTGCCCTTTTTATGGCAGTGCCAGGCAAGACACCCTTATCGGTTCCTAACCATGTCACGGGTATTTGAAAAAACAATTTAAAAGTTAGGTTTTTTTAGAACCGATAAGAACCGGGAACCGCACTCTAAAAGCCCAAATTATTGTTTAAAATTAGTATTTTTGCAAACCGATCGGTTCAAAACCGAACCGATAATGAATTTCCACAGACTTTAAAATCCTGTACTACGGTTTACCAGATAGAGCTTTGAACGAAATGCGGTAAAATAATTACTTTTGCGGTTAAAACGAACCGAGAAACACTCGTTTGAACCGAGAAACGAACCGAGCTGAAGGAGAGATCTCCGGAGCGACTGTTCAGTGAAGCGGAGTAAAGAATCTGACAGTTTCAATTTGAAACTAGCCAGACAGAGCTTTCAGCAAGGCGCTCGCGCTTGGAACTCCAGTCAGCCTGGAGTTAACTCCTTCCTCTCCGGGGCAGTTCAAGTGCTGTGGCTAACTGCTATATGTCATAATATAGCAAGACTTCATGGTGTTTGAATTTGGAGTTTTTAAAATCTTTTGTGTCTGTTTCCCAAAAGACTTATGAAGGGGAATAGACAGTCTCTTGAACTCTGGGATGTCCATCATCTCCACATAATCGGGTTCCTCTTGTTCCTCCACGGCTTCCTCCACAGGGAGCTGGAGGGGTTCTGCCACTTTCCTGTAAAACATGTAGTGGGAAAGGGACTCAGAAAGTCTAGGAGGGGAAACACCAGAAGGCCTATCTGGGGAGATGTCCGGTTCAATGTGCTCATCCAGACTTTCCCCACCATCGTCATCGTCATCAAAATCTGGTTCATAAAAATCTTCAGAGGCATAACCTTGAACCGGAGGAACCGACAGAACCGAGCGCCTGCCAGAAGGCACCAGATCAGACGGAATCCTTATCGCTTTGGCAATCTCTTCGGCAGTCGGAAAATGTGTCTCTGGATCCGAACCAGCTGATTTTTCTCTTCTTTGTCTTTTTGCAGGAACCGATCCCTCAGGATCGGCTCTCCTCTTCCCTGAATAAGTATCACCCTGGTCAGAGGGCACTCCCTCAGGTTCGGTCAGAACTGAACCAAACCGGGCTGGCCATCCGGGTGAGCAGATTTCACGTCCTCCTTATCCGTAAGCCTATCAAATCTTTTTTCCAGGGTAGACTTAGGGAAATTTTTACAGATTTGGCAGTCTGAATCGAGGTGGTCAAACTGCAGACAATAAACACAGGTGGTGTGGGGGATCAGCCTTAGCAAAGACCTCCCCACACACACTGCAGTGTTGAAACCCAGTGGGCCCGGTTTTTCCTTTGGGTTTCTCAGATGTAGCCATCCTAACCACAAACTTACCCTTTTTATGGCAAACAACCAGGCAAGACACCCTTATCGGTTTTTAACCGTGTCATGGGTATTGGAAAACCCCACAAGAAAATGCGTTTTTTTTTTAAACTGATAAGGACCGGTAACCACACTCTAAGTTTAGAAACAAAGACAGAATATGTAATTCACTAAACGGCCGGTTCAGCCAAACCGGTCGAAAATCAATTTTTACAATTTCCACAAGTTTACTATGTCTAGTTCACTACCTAGTACTCACTGTACCACAGACAGAGATCTGAATTGAAACTTGCGAAAAAATAACTGGTAAAACCGAAGACTTAAACCAACTTTCGAACTGCCAGCAAAGGAGAAATCTTCGGAGCGACGGAGTTCAGTTAGGCAGAGTAAAGAATCTGACGGTTGTGCTTCTAAGTGCATCAGATAGGGGTTTGAACTGAGCTCGAGCTCAACGTTCTATGCTCTGCATAGAAAATTAACCCTCTTCTCTCCAGGGCAGTTTGAGTGCTGGGGCTAACTGCAATAGTCAGAATACAGCAAGACTTCATGTGGTTTGAATTTGTCAATTTTGATTTTAAAAAAGTCTATAGAGTCAGCAAACACTTTCGCTTGAACATCTGTTCCACAGCTTCACTGCTCTATATGTAAAGTATACTCCAGTCTCCTTTGATAATTCCAAAGTTATTTGTTTATTGTGGCATCCCAAGTTCATGTCTCTGATGCTGAATTAGAGCCCTAGGCTATTCATTAATTCACTCTCTCCTACAATCTTGACATCTACAGCGTATCCCCTCTTTCTCTTCTCAAGCGTGTACAACTGTCACTCTTCGGCTCTTTATTCAAATGTCTCATCTCTAAATGAATGTATCATTTTGGTGGCTCTGTGCTGCACCCCGTCTATACTGTTTATATCCCTTAAATGTGGGCACCATACAGTGAAGCAGAAGTCCCAGGTGAGGGTCTTTTGTATGTTTTATATAATGAAAACATACAGTTTTTGTCTCTGCACAAGAAAGCCTTTACAATACACCCCATGATTCTATTGGCTGTTTTAATTACCTTGCTGTAGTGATTTCCAAGTCAGGTCTTTGTGGATCAAAATGGCCAAATCATTTTCATTATCAACTTCTTTTAAGCCATAGCCATTAGGACGGTATCTGTGGTTTTTGTTATTGAATCCTAAGTGCATTACAACACATTTTTCCTGGTTAAAGGCTATACCATTTACCTGGGCGCCCACTGTTCTATAGTTTTGAATATCCTTTTCTAAGTTGTGAATTTGTACATCACTACTAACTATGGCTCCTAGCTTGGTGTCGTTCGTGAATTTTATGAGTCTATTTTTGACCTGCTCATTCATGTCCAAAATAAACAGTCCAAACAGCAGCAGACTCAGCACCGATCCCTGTGGGACCCTGCTAGTCACCCTGCCAGGCTGTGACAAATTACCCCTGACTTGTACCACCTGTGTCCCGCTATCCAACCATGCTGAAATCCAGGTTAGAAGGTCTGTATCTAGATCCAACCTATAGAGTTTTGTAATTAGTGTTTTATATTGGACTTTCTCAGAGGCCTTATTTAAATCCAAGTTTATACTATCAACTGGTTCATTTTTGCTTAGTGACCGACTGATCTGTTCATAAAAAAAATAGTGCATTTGTTGCACAGAATGTTTTTTTCTAAAACCGTGTTGGCTAGCATCAACTAAATTCTTTGTTTTCATGTCCTCTTCCAATCTTTCTTTAATCATACCCTCCATTATTTTACCCAGGGTTGAGGTCAAATATATTAGTCTATAGTTGGCAGCACTCAACCTGTCCCCCCTTTCTATAAACTGACACAATTGTAGCTCTTCTCCAATCCTCCAGGACCTCCCCCATCACCAAGGACAAGTTGAACAGTGCTGTCGGAGGATCTACAATTCATTCTTAAAACTATGGAATAACGTAACAGATATAATCAAATGAACTTAAACATCAATTAAGTGCTAGTAAGGTATTGATATAATATTTCAAATATTCCATTAAATAGATTTAAAGAGTATAGGCAAGCAAATTGAGACAACACTGACTTCCCTGTAAAGTAAAGTAAAGCAAAAAGCACTCAAATCTAGAAGTATAACTCCATCCTCCAAAGTTCATTTCTTGTGCAAACTGACTCCTAAAGTGCCATGACTATACAAAGAGAAACAACGAGCAGATGTCGAGGTGTCAGCTGACCTAACATTTTGTGCCAGATCCAACCAGTGCGCCATCAGAGGTCAATAGATCCAGTCCTAGGTCAGTTTAAATATCCTCATCCTGACCACATGACATTACGCAGACTTACTTGATCCACAGTCCCACCAAAAGTGACAATGCAAAATGCAAGCACAAAGAATAAACTTTGGAGGATGGAATGATACTTAAGCAATAAGGCATGACAGGGTGTGTGTTACTGTGTAACAACATCATACTTCGTGTGGTTGAAGCATAAGGCAGTAGGCTGACTGCATTCAACACCACAGAAATGATGTTCTTACACAATAACACACACCCTGGAAAGCCTTACTGCTATTATACAGTGGCTCATTTGTAGTAATAAAAAAAAAACTTTTTCAAATGTTTTCTTTTAATTTAATTTTTGAGTAGGTAGGTATACAGCGTGTTGCTGTTCTGAATGACTAATACTCATTTTACCATGTTGCTCCTTGACTGTCAATTGCTTGCAATCTTCACTTGTAATACATTATTTGTGAATTTTGTCCCTCTAGGACTGCTATAATACAGTGCGGTGTTAACTCTGCTTGTAATTTCTGCTTCCTGTACCTGACCAGGCTCCCCTGGCACTAGTGAATGTCTGTTGTTGCTATTTGTTCACTGTCCTTTACCAACATGGAACCTTTGTAAAAGAGCTGCTGCTGTAATGTTTTTGTTCAGCAGGTTGTGCTGTTTTACAGTGAGGACTGCTGTCTTTCCTGTCTTCCCTGCCCCCTCTCCCCACCCACACACACACACATGGATCTCTAGCTGCCAATTTTCTGACTGTGGAGCTACCATTTTATTCATGCAATACCACTGCTACCCTGGGACTGGGACTGGGTGAAGTTATATACATATATAAATACATAAAAACCTAGATGACAGCAGATAAGGACCTCTTGGCCCATCCAGTCTGCCCTATTTATCCCTACCTGGTATGAGGTCTGATATCCATACCTGTCAAGTGTCCCTCATTATGAGGGACATCCCTCATTTTAACCCTTAAAATGGCTCTGTTCCTCATCGGTCCCTCATGGAAAAGGTGCTGCCCACACTGAGAATGTGCTGTAAAGTCAGACTTTAAAGCACACATTCTTAATATTCTAAAATATTAAATCAAACATTAACTTTGTACAAGTAAAAACTATGGTGTTCACAGTGTTTTGAGCCTGTATCTTCATGATTCAGGATGGGTCCCTCATTCTGACGGTCTGTGTCCCTCATTTTGAGTGTCCATAAATGTCAGTGTCCCTCATTTCAGTGACAAAAGGTTGAGAGTTATGCTGATGCCCAAACTGAACTCCAGAGCACCCCCCTCACCGCCAGGATATCCTTGTATCTGCCCCATTCCTTCTTGAATCCTGTGACCATTTTAGCCCCTGCCACCTCATCTGGGAGGCCATTCCAAGCGTCTACCATTCTCTTCATGAAAAAATATTTTCTCATGTTACCCTTGAGCCATTCCCCCTCCAAATTCATACTGTGCCCTCTTGTCTTGGGACATCTCTTAATTTGGAAGATGCTCCCTTTCTGTACTCTGTTTATACCAGTGAGGTATCTGTATGTCTCTATCATGCACCCTCCTTCCTCCTTGCCTTGCTGTCAGGGAATACAAATTTAATTCTGTTAGTCTTTCCTCATAGGTCTTCTCCTGCAGGCCCTGCACCATTTTAGTCACCGTCCTCTGCACTGTCTCTACCCTGTCTATGTCCTTTCGCAGAAAGGCCTCTAGAACTGGACACAGTACTCCAGATGTGGTCTCACCAGTTTCTCGTACAGGGGCAAAATGACTTTACTCCTTCTACTTGTGATACCTCTCCCTATACATCCAAGCATCTGGCTAACCTTCCCCGCCACCTTTTCACACTGCCTAGCCTCTTTTAGGTCATAAGAAGTTATTTATTTCATTAGCTATTGATGGTTTCAAATAGAAGCGGGACTGAAGACCACTTCAGGAGCAGGGATCCTACTTCCGGTATTTCAGAAGCGATTGTACGTAGCGGTGGAGGGAAAAAAAAAAAAGTAATTAATGTAGTGTGTCAGTTTTTTATGCAGCTGGGATTTTGATTTCATTTTGTTTTCTTTCTTGCTTAACCCAGCTGTAAGCAGCACAACCGTTTCTTTCAGGACTGAGCGGAGTTGTGTGTGGAGCAAGCTTCTGAAACAACTTGTGCTGCAGCTGAGGGGGAGGTAACAAGATGCCGTTTCAAATTACGGCTTTGTCTGACTGAAACATTTTTGTGTTTGGGGGGAATCGAGTGGGAGGGGAGGAGGATTATTGACACTGCGTGCGGTTGTGGCTGGTGGTGGGAACTGAGCTAGCTTCAGAACAAAATTTAGTGGGGATTATTGTGAAGGTGTAGGCATCAGGGTGGCTTGAGCAGGGAGGGACTTCATTTATTGTTCTAAGGTCATCTCCATGCCTGCCCTACGTACAGTGATGTTACTATCAGACAACATCACTGTGTGTAAGGGCCATATGACCACTCAGAACACTGGACTTATTCATGCCATTTTATAATACTGCATTTGAGTCCTTTGTGCTTCACTATACAGGGAGTTGAGTGCTATATCCGTTTGCTTGTCTCTGGACTTTGATTTGACCAAGGCACCACTGGGTCTTTCAGTGAGCCATCTGTGCAGGATTGAACTTTTCATTTCTGGTGGTGCTTCGGTACTAATAAACCCTGACTATTTCAGAAATTATTGACCGCAATTTTAAACATGTGCCAACAACAGGAAGGGGCGACTCGTTCAGGAGGAGGCAACCTCTAATTTAGTTTCTAACAGCTGTGCACTCAACCCTGATGATAATTAAACATACTAGAAGTGAATTGCAATGGTAAATAAATAGAACGGATGGGGGAGTTGGGAGTTTGACAAGTGCTATTTGACAGTTTTATGTATGTAGAACAGGTAGACAACTGATCAAGGTGATTTAAACATGTTTGGCAGGACAGACCAGTAAAATGGGATGCAGTTCATAGTTACGCCATATCTTTACATGACCTGCAACAAAGCATGAACTGATTCATTTGGTGCCTCATATCACAGTATGCTGGATTTTAAATGGTCTGGGTTTGTGTCTGAACTGTGGTGGCAAACAAGGGAAATTTACAAAGTGGAAGCTGTTAAGAGTCGAGTGTACCGTAACATGTGTGGCATGCCTGTGTGGGAACTCAAGATCAATCTCGATGTGGCCTGCAAAATTTCAAAATCCACCATTTTGTCCAATGTGTTGTTTGATTTGACCATTTGACATTCAAACCTCGGAACTCTGCTTCTGACAGTGCAAACATTTGCATTGCGAGACTAAGCAGGCAATCCCACTGATCAACAGAAAACAGAAGAGTGATGGGTACTGAGTAACTGCGCATGTGTTTACTTACTGTTCCATAAAACTGACGTTATGGGCAATGTTATAATTAAATCATACAGCTTATTATAGTCATTATGAGTTTTATCATATAGCTAATTCATGTTTTTTTTTCTGGAGTGGAACATGTGCTCCTTAGCTGGCAATAGCACTGGTGCACTGAAGCAACTCAACATTATCCGAGTTCCAAGAGTATACGGAGAGCAACACCGAAGGCAAGATGCAGATGCTGCGGAGCAAGTGTCTCAAAGTTTTATTGCACCCCACAAACAATAAGGGCAATCTCTGTGTAAAGTACAGTTTGAACTGCCGTTAGCATCACATTAACCGTTTATAACCTTGGCATGTCAGTCTTAATTACAAGGAAAATGTAACATCTAGATACACAGACACTCTCAGCAGATAACGGCCTATGGCCAACCCGGTCTGCCCATTTGAGCTTGTAAGTTCCCTTTACGTTCTTCTAGAAGCCTGCTGCCCCTTACCCCAGACCTCCAGAATTACCTTATGTCTATCTCATGCATTCTTAAATCCTGTGATTTATTTTCAGTTTTCAGCCCCCCTCTGGCAGGGTGCTAAGTTACATTTGTCCACCACCCTTTCTACGAAGAAATTCTTCCTCACATTCCCTCTGAATCGCCCTCCCTTCAACTTCATCTCATGCCCTCTAGTCCTGGAACATCTTTTTTGCTGGAAAATAGTATATTCCTACACCCTGTTCCTCCCTGTAAGGTACTTGTACGTCTCTACCATATCCCCTCTCTCCCTCCTCTCCTCCAGGGGTTACACATTCAAGTCCTTCAGTCTGTCCTCATAGGACTTGTGATGCAATCACTGAACCATTTTTGTTGCCCTCCTTTGAACCTTCTCTACGCTGTCTATGTCCTTACGTAGGTAAGGTCTTCAGAACTGTACACAGTACTTTAGGTAGGGTCTCACTAGTGTCTTGTATAGTGGAATTATGACCTCCCTTTTCCTGCTGGTGATGCCCCTGTCTATGCATCCCAGCATCCTATTTGATTTACCTGCTGCCTTGTCGCACTGTTTCTCTACCCTGAGGTCATCAGAGATGACAATCCCAAGGTCCCTTTCCTGCTTGGTGCATGCTATATCCTCATCCCCAAAAAAAAACTGATATGTTGCTCCAGGGTTTTTGTGTCCCATATGCATTATCTTGCATTTCTTTGCATTGAATTTCAACTGCCAAACCCTTGACCATTCTTCAAGCTTCTGCAAGTCCCTCATTTTGTCTACACCCTCTGGTGTGTCCACTCTGTTACAGAGCTTTGTGTCATCAGCGAACAGGTAAATTCTGCCTTCTAGGTCCTGTGCAATGTTACTGATGAAGATGCTGAATAGGATCAGTCCCAGCACTGATCCCTGTGATACCCCACTGGTCACTCTTCCCTCTGCTGAGTGACGGCCATTTATCACCACCCTCTGTGTCCTGCCACCCAGCCAATTACCCACCCACCGCACTAATGTCCTGCCCACGCTCATATCCCCCAGTTTGTTTAGTTATTTATTTGCTCTTGTTAACCAGGTAAGCACACTAGACAGCCAAGTGAATATTTTCAGGTGCAACCTGGGAGGATTACAAGGTACATACATTCAAGAACAGCAGGAAGAGTCAATGTTAACATACAGAAAACATCAGGCATAACAGAGATTAATAGGTAGCTAACAGCATAAGAGACTTCAGGCACAAACTGATTAATGTTTAGATAGCAGCATAAGATACATAATAGATAATTAGGGAGATAACAGCATAATACAGAATAGTACAGACATTGTCAACAGGGCAAACAATATAGGGTAAGCCATACCCTTGGGGGGGGCGCTAGGTGGGTAAACAGGAGGAGTACAAAAGTGCAGGAGAGAGACCTGGAGAAGATAGGGATAGATAAGGCAGGGTACCCCTCTGGGACAGGTGGGCAGGGAGTGGGCCCAGTGCAAAAATGCCAACTTGTTATATCGACCGATTACAGGAGTTGAAGTGCTTTAAAACGCTGGAGCTACGCCCCCACCAGTAAGAAACTGGGAGAAAAAGTGTGCCTCAGCTGGTGGTCTATGAGGCACAGAGACAGGTGGAGGCTGATTTCAGGAAGCCCCATAAGGAGGCTTTACAGCAGGGATGGGAGGAGGAGGAGTGAATTAAGGCAGGAAGGGAGTTCCACATTTTCGGCGCGTAGGCGGTGAAAGCCCGATCACCCGCAAGGGTGCGGATTTTTGGAACCAGGTGGTCCTGTGAATCCCTGGATCTTAAGTGGTAGGTTGGAGTACCACGTTTGAGAGGAAGGGCGAGGGCAGAAGGGGTAGCCGTTCTGACAATGTTGTCGATGAAGTTGCTGAGGACAAAGGTGCGGTGCTTTTCCGGGGGGAGCCACTCCAGTCATGTGTAAAGATCACAGCGGTGCGTGAGGGGAGGGACCGAGAGCGCAAAGTGGCAAATATTGTTATAAGCAGTGTCCCATTTTGTGAGGCTAGATTTAGGGACGGGGCAAAGGATACAAGCCCATAGCACAGCATTGGTAGGAGGACCTTCCTAGCTAGGGCCACTCGTGCAGCCAGGGTGAGGCAGCTTTAGCCTTCTATGTGGCACAGTGTCAAAGGCCTTGCTGAAGTCCAGATAGCCCAAGTCCACTGCCCAGTCGAAAAATTCAGTGAGGCTGGTCTGGAATTATCTCCCCCCGATGAAATTATGCTGCCTTGGGTCCCGTAGTTCGTTGGTAACCTGAAGTTCCACCAATCTCTCCTTCAGTAGTGCTTCCATGATCTTCCCCACTACTGAGGTCAGGCTGACTAGTCTGTAGTTCCCCGCTTCCTCGTTGTTCCCGCTTTTGTATAAGGGGACTACACCTGTTGTCCTCTAGTCTTTGGGTACCTCCCCTGTTTTCAGTGATCAGCTAAACAGGATTGCCAGAGGTTCAGCCACCATCTCTCTTAGTTCCTTTAGGACCCTTGGGTGCACCCCATCTGGCCCCACTGTTTTATCGACTCTTATTCCTTCCAGTTCCTTTAGCACCCTTTCCCGCATAAAGGGACTTGTGTCCATTTCTGCGCAGTTCCCACCCCTTGTACTCCCTTCAGGCCCATTGTCCTCCTCTTCCTCAGTAAAGACTGAGCAGAAATATCTGTTCAGTATGTCAGCTTTATTGTTGTCATCCTCCACACGGCCCCCATCCTCGCCCTTCAGTCTCACTATCCCTCCCTTTGCCCTTCTTTTTTCACTTATGTACTGTAAAAGGTTTTGTCCCCTCTACCCACAGATTTTGTGATGCGCTCTTCTGACTGAGCTTTGGCATGTCTTACTGACCTCCCTGCCTCCCTTTGCTTCTCCTGGTACTTCTCCCTATCCCCTTCTGCCTATGTCTTTTTGTATTGCCTTGAATGCAATCTTTTTGGCTTTCACTTTCTCTGCTACCTCCCTAGAAAACCGTAATGGATTTCTCTTCCTTTTCCCCTTGCTAATCTGCTTAATGCATAATTCTGTTGCTCTTGTAATCCGTTTTAAATATTGCCCACTGTTCCTCTGCCCCTGATTCCATCCACATTCCCATTAGTGCCTCTTTCAAGCATGTCCCCATTTGCCCAAAGTCTGCCCTCCTAAAATACAGGATACATGTTTTTGTGCAGTTTGGCTCTGCTCCTTCTGTGATTTCAAACCACAGTGACCAGTGATCACTGTTCCCCAGGTGCTCCCACACTGTTACCCCTACCACACTGTCCCCGTTTGTGAGCACGAGGTCCAGTATTGCCTTCTGCTGAGTTGGTTCCATGACCAGTTGCTTAAGGAAGGCACCTTGAAGGGAGTCCAGGATAAATCTGCTCCTGGTTGGCGCTGCTGCTGGAAGGCTCCAGTCCATGTCTGGAATATTGAAGTCTCCAACCAGTACCACTTCATCTTTGTCTGCCATCATCTGAATGGCTAGCATTAACTCCCTGTCTGTCTCTTCCTCCTGGGCTGGTGGTCTGTAGACCACCCCTGTGCAGATGGCTGACTCCATTTTCCTTTCCAGCTTAATCACAGTCTCTCTCCCCCATTTTGTTTCTCTTGGATCTCTGTGGCCTTTATGTCATCTTTCACATAAAGTGCCACTCCTCCTCCTCCTCCCTTCCTGCCCTGTCTCTTCTGAATATGCTGTAGCCAGGTATGGCCATTTCCAATAGTGGTTATCATTACACCAGGTCTCTGTGATGGCCACAATGTCCAGATCTGACTGCACCATGGCAGCCTCCAGTTCCTCCATCTTGTTGTTAAGACTCCTGGTATTGGTACACATAGCTTTCCATGATGTGAACTCCCTGGACTGTTTAGCTGTTCTACTGAAGTCCCCTCCCTGGTTGTCCTTTATCCCTGGTTCTCCCTGCTGTCTGCCATTCAGTTGAACGTTGCCCCTTTCTGCCTATCCACCCCTTGGGTGGCTATCTCCATCTTTTGCACACTGCTTTGTAGAGATATCCCCCCCTCCTGTTCACTGGTTCCACTGCTAGCTATGGGGGTGGTGGGCAATTAGGTACCCACCTTGCTGTCCTGCCACCCCCCCCTTGGCTAGTTTAAATACTTGTCTGTGTGGCATTTAAACTTATCATTGAGTGCTTGAATCCCCCTCCAGGTTGAATGCAGGCCATCACGCTTGAACAAGCCCCCATCCCTCCAAGTGGGTCCCAAGTCACCAGTGAATCCAAACCCTTCCTCGCAGCACCAGTTCTTCAACCATGTGCTAAACTTCCTGGTATATGCACCCCTACGCTCTTCCATGCCTCTCACAGGTAGTACTTCTAAGAAGGTGACAGATGTAGCTTCTTGCTTGAGACCCCTCCCCAAGGCTCTCCGTTTGCCAGGTCAACAATACCTAGGTGGAAAATGACATCCAGCTCACCCTCCCATCTTGTCTTCCCAGTGATACCCCAGGATCTTCCTCATATCCCTCCATGCTATGGCACCTGGTAGGCACCTCACCTCCCTGTCCTCCCCCTTGTGTGTTCCTAGCTGGATCCCTCTTATGATAGAGTCCCCCACTAGGAATCGCTTCTTCCTCCCCTGGGGTCCACTGCTCTCCCCACTGAGGTCACCTCCTCGGTTGACCTCCACATCCTTCCCTTCCACTTCTCTGGGTATCTCTGCTTGGTTGTCCCCATATGCCAGTGTGGCATATGAGTTCCGGAGTGGAACTGAATTTGGGATGTGCCTCTGCCGGACTGCCCAAAACGTCTGCAAGCCCACCATCATCCAAGTGGTCCTCCCTTCTTGGCATCTTTTGAGGCAGTGGCATTGGACTGGGTGGTCTCTGGATAGGGGCGAAGGTATCCCTGACCCAGTTTACTTCAGCTCTGAGTCTCGCTATCTTGTCCCGCAGTCCAGAGAGAGATGCTTGCAGATAGGGCAGCACCTCAGCATCCAGAAGATCTGTCTGAAAACGGCTGCCCCACATCCACTGCATTGCACCACTCCCCACATTATACTGCACTTATAATGCTATTCCAGTAGTTGTCTGTTACTGAAGCTCTCCTTCTAGTTCCCTCTTTATTAATTTACTGTCCTGAAAATCCTGCCACTGATCCTCAGATACTTTTTTTAAAGAAGGGAAACAACAACAAATGAGTCAAAACACTTGTGCCGATGGTAGGCTTCCTCCTGCTTATGCCCCTCCTACTCCACAACCCCCGCTATTCCCAGTGCTTCTCTCCTATCAATCAGATTTAACAGAGCATTTAATTAAGAGTGGGGGTAGGGGAGGGAGCGTGGGTGAAAATTTGCTGCAAGGAAAGACAGTGAAGGAAAACAGCACCACTAAAAACACACCAAACTAGGTTTCAAATTTTCAACAGCCCCAAAACAATTCCAAATAAAGACAGCAAAGGAATAACAGCACCACAAGAAAAGACAGCAAAGGAAAACAGCACAACTAAAAGCACACCAAACTAGGTTTCAAATTTTCAAAAAGCCCCAAAACAATTCCAAGTAAAGACAACAAAGGAATAATGGAAGAGGTTCCTATCCTAAAAATATTTATGACAAAGGCTCCAAATTGATATTGGATACTTAAGGAGGCAGTATAGCACAGAGGTTTAGGGCTCTAAGCTGCAAACCTAGAGACCTGGGTTTGAATCCCACAGCCCCCACTTGCATACTATGTGATCCTGAGAAAGTCACTTAACTTCCTTGTGCTCCCAGGTCGCACCTGGAAACAAGGTTTGGCTTAGTGTGCCTTTCCTGGTTAAACAATTCCCCCCCCAAATGGCTGATGAGCCATTACATTACTTTGTTCAGAATTGGTAATGCTTTGTCAGTTCACTGTTTTACAAGTATTAATAATAAGGGCCATTGAGGCACTGATCTAAATATTAAAAATCTATACTTTTTCTAGCCTAACATACCTTCTGGTATTAGTGAGAAAGCTGTTGCTTTTGACTGTTTTACAAACTATTATTTATGCTATTCGGACAGACCTCAGGGTATTGTATTTCACATGCGCATCAGTTGCTCTGAATGTCGAGGTAACGATCCTGTAACTTTTAAACCAATATTCTCATTTACTACCTTAAAGAGCAGCTTTCCAGCAGCAGCCCCCACAAGCATATATTGTGTATTACCTGGCCCAGAGTCGCTGTATATAAAGGATTCCTTGAAATTCTTCCATGTTAGAGAGCTATAACGCTCATAAATGTGACCCCCGAGTACCTGGAAGAAAACGGAGCTACTTCCGTAACCTATAGCCATACCTCCATGCCAGCACACGCAAACCCATTTTGTGATATCATAAAATGAAGGCTGCATATGCACGCGCCCCACTGACTTGAATGGGGACGATTTTCCACCAAAACATTTTATTACTATTTTCTCTGCTCTCATGCTTTTTCATTACTATTTAGTGTTGCGATGTGAATAAATTAAAGCAACTGTGTGAATAACAGGGACCCTATTAAGTTAATTTAATCTTTTTTGCGATGAGGATGTTAAAATGTGCACATCTGGACAGCGCTTCCGGTAGATCGGCGTTCTTGTACGTGCTCGGCTTCGGTGGTGGGGAATTTAAATTGGATCACCACTAATGAAAATAATGAGAAATTTACAAAAACAGGTAAACTGGTTACTTTTAGTTTTATGCTCAGCCATTCTACAATAACCCCCTTACAGGTATGTGCCTACAGACCACTGATAGAAATTGACAAAAAAAAAAAAAAAAAAAGAGGAACAAAGCTGACAGTACCCTGTTAATATAAAAAACACACTATTTTAAAAAATATCTGTAAAATGACTATGCAGATGTGTTTAAAACATATTACTTACAACATCAATGTATTTTAAAAACATACAGAAGTATTTAAACACTTCTACAATACATATGCAACTGGTGGACAGTATCTCCTCAACCATAAATGTCAGACAGTCACATTACACAACAATGCAAGGGTACAGCCTCACTTATCTACTTGTCTATAGCCTGGGCAACTAACATTTATGGGTCAAGAGGTATTGTCCCCCAAATTTAAACAGTTTTTGTTGAAGTGTTTTTAAACAGACTGACGTTTTAAAACAGTTCACCATATTTAAAACACCGTGACAGTATCAATGCAAATTTGTAGGACAATATCTCTAGAATTGCAAACGTCATCAGTTCAAGCAATACGTCCAAGGAAACTAAGTCGTTCAGTTTTCCTAACGTCCTATAGCTACTAGCATTTATGGTTCTCGACAGATTGTCCTCCATATTTACTACGGTATCAACATTTTTTTAATATGGTGACACATTTAAAATCCATTAACATATTTAAAACATGATTAGCAATAATAATTAAGATGTGTTAAAAGATGTTTCAAATATTAATAACTAAAGACTAAAGATGTTATAAATGGAAGGAAAAGTTTTCAGAAGATTCTGGTGGTTTTCTGTAAAGAAGAATCATGCCCATTTTCTAGTTTAATTGGGCTTTGATCTTAATAAAATGCTAATTTAGGAAAAAATACAATAAATTAATAACGAAGCAACTTTTTACATTTAATTTTTGTTTAATATATATCTTATATTTCTCCCAGTTTGTTAATTTCCCCAGCGGATCTCCTAATCCATATCCCACTCATTAGGGACAACTGGAAGTACTGGATCTTAACCTCTAGGGGCACACATTGTGGTCTCCTTCAAAATCCTACCCTATCCTTTTCAAAGGTTGCCCACTGCAAGAGGTGGAGAGTATCATAGGTCAGCATTGCCTCCCCATACAACAAGCAGTACCCAACCCTCTGCCAGCCCAAAGAATTCCCAAACCTGGAACTCCCAGGAGGCAGCGAGACGCTCCTCCATAGCCTCTGTGCTTCTTTCACCACAATACCCTCTCCTCCCTACAGTATTCCACTTTTCAAGAAGACATCCTCATCCTTCACCACAATGGCACTTTGTAGGTGCAGGGATGATATCACCCTAGGGCTGTTGGCATCACCAGGTCCTGCACTGTCCTCTCTGAATGGAATGCCTCCCTATACTTTCCCAGGGCCCCAGACAATCTTCATGAGGTCTCACTTGATATGCCCACCTGACTGGCACAGTCTCAATACACATCTAATTAGGACACCACATAATATTCGCAGGTAAGAATAATTTACTCACCAGTTTTAAAATATGGTAAGTAAAACAAAATCCGGATACCTACCTGAAGAGTATTTCTTTAAACAGGGGGAGTAAAATAGACAGTTATCTTATCTGGAGCACCAGCTGTAATCCTTGGCTTCAGAGGGTGGAAGGTACTGTATTGCAACTACTTCTCAGAAGCTGATGCTACTCACTTCCCTGACAGCCAGTAGCGGACTAATTACAGAACTATGGGCAGCTATGCCACCAACACCCAAGTCTCATACTGACCCAGGGGAAGCTCCAAGTTTGAGACAATGCCCCAAACACCCATAAGGAAGTCTGACTTGCTGTTGCCACGTCATTAGGCTGGCTGGCTTAGCTTCTGCTCTTGAAATCCTTAACAAGCGGCTCAGCTGCTGTCTCTGGTTAATCTTCCCTAATTACTTTTTATTTATAATGGTCATAAAATGATGTTCTTACCATCAACAGCCACAAGTACAGCAGTGTGCCCTTTGTATTCATGTTCTATCATGACACTGTCAATGTCGCTTGCAACACTAAGTCCATTTCTAATCATCCATTCACGGTTTCCAATCAAAACAGAGTAACTTTGAGAATTTACAGACGCTAGAGGGGGAAAATATCAAAATGTAAATAAAGAGCATGTTCAGAAAGGATATTCAGAATTGAAAAGTACACATTTTTTTAATACAATTCTTCTGTACTCTTCCTCTATGATTTCATCCCCCCATATTCACGCTTTCCTTCCATGAGGTTCTCCCCCAATCAGCAGTCCCACAGACTTTCTTTGCAGCAGCTGTCCTGCTCAGAGCCACCTCCTCCAGCCTTAAAAATGTTTTTAAAGATTTCAAATAACTAAAGAAGAGCTGCATGATACATGGCTGCCCCATATTTTCATCCTTATTTTCAGATGTATTTGAACACTGGAGACTGATGATAGTTTCCCTTATTCTTAGCAGAAATACAAACATACCACTTCTCTCAGTGCAGTTTAGCCCACACAAGGCATATTTTAAATCAAGGATGTAAATGAGAAAAGAAAAGTGTAGCACACTGGGAACTGAACCTCAGACCTTTGGTATGCCATCCCAGCGCTCTAACCATTAAGCTATAGGATCACATGGTCAGTGCAGAGGGGTTGTGCGATAACAGATGGACCAGACACCGAACTTTAGGTTCAACACACAATCTCTGTGTGATGTTTATTCAAAATACAGGAAACAAGCTTCAGCAATAGCATAGTCCATCTTCAGTACATCAGTTTGCAGCAACAGACTATGAATGTCCTTTTCCTGCACTTAGCCAGCACCTACTGACACTGATCTCTGATCTAACCACTTTTCAGTGAAAACCCTTCATCCCTATGTGGGCCCCATCTGCTTGGGTAGTGGGGGCTCAAAAAAAAAAAAAAAAAAAAAAAAACACGCTATAGACAAAGAACCTCAATGCAGAATCACTGAAAAAGGGTTACCCCAAAGGGCACTGGCAACAAATCAAGTTTGAAAGAAATACATCATACATGCTTCCATAATGCAAAGCATCATGGGATATATGTAAATCACCATGAAATTTTAGACTTGTTCAGTTTACAGCAATTTACCTGCATTTTAAATAGCACAACTAACTTAATTTCTATAATAATCACCTAGTACTTTTTGCCATTATCAAAAACACCTACTGCCATGGTATTTTCAACATTTACAGGTTTCATAAACATAAGGTATATATGACATAGTGTTATTACATACTAAATCTAACAACGATAAACACAACCTGTTTTACGTATGCTTGGAGGTCACAACAATAACCTCCCTGTACGAGGACCTGAGAGGGAAAAGGAAAATTAAAGAGGACACTATAGCATAGTCAAGAAAGGGGAAGGGGTGCCCACAGATGGCCAACCTTATGGACTAGAAAATGTAAAGGACAGAATACACTAAGAAATAGAAGAACTGCTGCAACAAATTTAAGAAAAGCTCAGTCCTCAAGAGTGGCAGGAACTTCCTGTCACATATCCGCCCCCCCTTATGAGGGAAGCAGTTATTGCAGACTGCATACCTCCTTCCTGTCCCAGGAAGAGATGGATCTTCCACACATCCATCTTCAGAAGCTCTGTCTCAGGGTCCCTATTAACGATAAACATTCTATCATGAACATAGTGGATATCATCACTCTTTACCGAGGCATTAACACATTTCTCAACACAGACTAACAGTATCTTCCCCTCTCCTTTTAGGGAAAGTCCGTCATATTTTACTGACCGAACATCTGGACAACTGTAAAGTCAAGTACCATAGAAACAATTTCTCTGGGGTGAGTAACTACCTGCTCCAACCCCATCAGACATGTCAGTTTTAAGCAGGGCCCAATCCTAGGTTCAGTCCCTCTACATAAACCCACTATGTCTCTTGACTGATTCATTCATTTCACTTGCTACTGATACACCTGAGGGTAGACACTCTAGGTGTTACCCCAACACAGGTTCCTATCCATCTTCCACCCACCTCTTCCTTTGTAAGTTTTTCATCAACAAAATAAAACATATGTATTACCTCCTTAACCTCAACTGACTGTAACATTCTGGCAATATTAGCATCTTTAGCCTGCAGTATACCCCCAGTAAAAACTGTTAATAAATTTAGCTGCATCAATACAAGAAAAAGTCAATTCAGCTGCATAGCCGCATTGCTTGCTTGGAGTCTTGAACCCCAGCACAATATCACTAGGCACAGTCTTACCTGGGGTTTCACATTCAAGTTCCATACTTGCATCTCCGACTTCCAATAGGTAACATCCAGGGAACACAGGCAACAAAGGAATATCCTGCTCAGTGAGGGGGTCCTCCTCCAGCTGAGCCCACAAAAAATGATCCTCCGACTCTTTATCCAAACTCTCCGTCAGGGACCTCTCGAGCACCTGGCACTGGTGTTCTGCCTCTCTGTGTAGTCAGTTTGCCTCCAGCCATTGTCCACTCATCCAGCGGATCATTCTCATCAGGGTCTCCACCTCCTGGGTGTTGTCTCTCGCATCTCCAGTCTGCCTCGACCTGCATCTCTTCGTCTTCAGGCTTGGCCTTCCTCCGAGCTCCCAGGTCAAGTCCAGGCAGCAGCTTCTCTCCGTCTGTAGGCCATGGTTCTGGTCAGAACTCCACGGACATTCTTCTCCAAGTTTCTACTCTGGCAACTCCTGTTGCACCAGTCCACCTGGGATATCTGGGCAATATTCACCAGAAAATGTCCCTTTTCAGCCAGTCCAGATGCTTTGAGCAAGTTATCCCACTTCTCACACCAAGTCTGTGGAGGGGTTGTGGGATAACAGATGGATCAGACACCAAACTTCAGGTTCAACACACAATCTCTGTGTGATGTTTATTCAAAATACAAGAAATAAGCTTCAGCAATAGCATATTCCTTCTTCAGTACATCAGCTTGCAGCAACAGAGTATGAATGCCCTTTCTCTGCACTTAGCCAACACCTACTGACACTGATATCTGATCTAACTACTTTTCAGTAAAAACCCTTCACCCCTATGTGGGCCCCATTTGCTTGGGTAGTGGGGGCTCAAAAACAAAACAAAACAAAAAAAACAAGCTACAGACAAAGAAACTCAATGCAGAATCACTGAAAAAAGGTTACCCCAAAGGACACTGGCAACAAATCAAGTTCAAAAGAAATACATCATCATACATACTCCCATAATGCAAAGTATCGTGGGATATATGTATATCACCATGACATTTCTGACTTGTTCAGTTTACAGCAATTTACCTGCATTTTAAATAGCACAACTAACTTAATTTCTATAATAATCACCTAGTACTTTTTACCATTATCAAAAACACCTAGTGCCATGGTATTTTCGACATTTACAGGTTTCATAAACATAAGGTATATTATGACATAGTGCTATTACATACTAAATCCAACAACGATAAACAAAACCTGTTTTACATATGCTTGGAGGTCACAACAATAACCTCCCTGTACGAGGACCTGAGAGGGAAAAGAAAAATTAAAGAGGATACTATAGCATAGTCAAGAAAGAGGGGGGGGTGCCCATAGGTGGCCAACCTTAAGGACTAGAAATTGTAAAGGACAGAACAGACTAAGAAACAGAAGAACTGTTGCAACAGATTTAAGAAAAGCTCAGTCCACAAGGGTGGCAGGAGCTTCCTGTCACAGTCAGAGTGCCTGAGGAACATCCTTAAATCCACACATTTCTTTCTCAAGTGTGTTGTGTACTCCTGTAACTAGTAACATATCAGAAAATACAAACAGACCACTTCTCTCAGTGCAGTTTAGCCCCTGCAAGGCATATTTTAAATCAAGGATAGAACGGCATTCCAGAGGTCTGAGGTTCAATTCCCAGTGGGCCCCACTTTTCCTTTCTCATTTCCATCCTTATTCTTAGTGAAATCAATCATCTGGTGTTTTTTGATTTAGTGGTGTTTGACTTTCCCTCCTATGCACAATGCACCTTATTCACAGGTTGTTTTAAAACAAGACTCGGAGCACACACAAAAGAAGTGATTAGCAGTGGACACAGGAAGGGGGTATTACTTCCTGTGTTGACGGCTGATCACTGCTTTTATTTGTACTCCAAGCCTCGTTTTAAAAGTGAACATGACAAATGTTCCTGGCATAGATACAGTACAGCCTTGAATTTCTTTGTGACAAAAGTTTTGGTAATCTGTGAAAAGTGGAAAATGAGAATTTGTGGTGATACTCAAGTATGGACTAATCCTGAACTGATAAAAGCAATGGAACATAGAAATACATTTTGGAATAAGTTTAGAAAGGAGTATGACTGGAGTCTGTTACAGTAAGGCTGTTACTTTTGAGAAAACATTTAATAACAATATACTTCCGATAAAATGCAGCATATTTAATAAATCTTCTATAATTATCCTTTATTATTTACTGTTAGGTTAAATTTGCTCAGAACCTGTACCCATGTCCCTTAGAGTCATTTTTCTGCTGCTCAGTCCTTTGTCAGCCATAATCCTCGTTTAGTGGCATCACAGTTTGTTGCTGTGGAAATGATTGTGATGCCACAGAGGACTGGGACATCAGCAAAGGACAAAATAACAGGAGTAGTCACCTGCAGGGCATACTGATCCTGTTTCCATGCAATGGGCCTAGTAATAAGGAACCAACTGTTAAAAGATACAGAAAATCTATACAATATAAGCTGAATTGGGTCTAAATATTACATTTCAAAGTTTATCAAAAAAGTCACAAACTCACTTTTAATACCAGAAATTCAGAAATAAGTGTAAAATGATAACTAGGCAGGTCAATGCAATTTTTTGTAAAGATATACAGAAAGTCACCTTTTCTAAAATGAGACGAGGACTCACCAGCCACAGTCGCTGTCCAAAGTAACGGGATCCACCGCAACACCTGTCTCCAAATAAAGAGCTGACTATATTGTGCACGTTCAGTACCTTACAGTCCACAGTCACAGGTATTAACTACATGACCAAGACAACTTTTTGTAAATTTTTTTTGTCAAAAACATCAGAGCTTCTAGGTGGGTTTTGCAACTGTACTCTACAGAGGAATTGCATGGATTATCATTATACAGTACATGTGGACTGAGCATGCCTTAGGTAGCTGGCTCTTTCTTTGGAGACTCGTGCTGTTGGGGATCCTCTGTTTCAGTGATCGTGGCTAATGATCGCTCTTTTCTTACTGCAACTGCCCTCGTGCTGGCACGATCTCCATGTCCAGAGCTCAGCTTATTATCGCAGACTGTGAAAACATTTTGAAATCCTTGAAAATGCTGGCAGAATATAATGGCTATGATAATGATAATTTTGTTTTTTATCCAGGTAAATACACTTAACTGAGGTTCTTTTTTCAAAAGTATTCCTGGACATAGTACTTAAAGAGCTAGGGTACTGCCTAAAATCAGTATTAGTTTTTAAAACCAGTTAATTATTAGCTTTTATATCTGAGGTGCTTTTTCTTTTCCCTTTGACTAATTAGAAGACTTTTTTACCTGATGTTATTTATTTATTTCAGTTTGGAATTAACACCTTTGACCCAATGGCTTGTTCACAAAGGTTCCAAGTCAAAGTACAGAACAGAATAAACAGCAACAACAGTATGTACACAGAAATATATTGTTAATAGGTGTGATCTATGGAACAGTGCTCCATCTGGCAGCTGACATATCTAGTTATATTTCCCCCAATACCTCATCAGCATAGTGACCTTACTGATTGTGACATCACAGCTACTCGGGAAGAACCACTCAGTAGCTGCCAGGTCAATCACTTGTGATGTCAGAGTCAATGAGGTCACAATGCTGATGATGTAGTGAAAGGACCAGAAATAGATATGGCCGCTGGCAGGCAGAGCACTATTTCACACATCCAGCATAATACTGTCACACAGAAAACTTTCTAATAAGCAAGTGGAAAAAGAAAAATACTGCAGAAATGAAAAGTTACAACTGACTACTACTTTAAATGAGTAACATTTTCATGTCTGCTACTTTTGGGTCTACTAGATCTTTAAGTTACTAATACAATATACAAGTGTAAAATAATCAATGAATATAAATATAATGTAAGACTTAATCCGCAAAGAAACATATAAAATCAAAAACAACTGTACGAGTGTTAATTAAGCAATAAACCAGGACAGGGTGTACGGTATGCTGGGATCTGCACATGCCTGGTGTGGTTTGGTGATGAGGCCACAAGCTAAATGAGTAAACCACACCAGAAGCAGGGTAAATCCCAGCATAACCCACATCCTGGAGTGGTTTACTGTAATTATACAATGCCCCCCCCCATTTCACTTTTTGGAAAAAAAAATTAAAGAAAGAACACGTTACTCAATGTAGTAATATTGTTTCTTCCAAGGTATCCTTTAGCATCAGTAACTATGTGCAGTAAGCTGACCAGTTTGAACTGCCTCAGAGGTGGAGCCATGAATAATTCATTTATGAATTGGCCAATCAGAAAAGAGCAGGAAGGTGTGCTGAGTGGAGTCTGCCCAGAGGGCATCAGAATTTTTTCGAAGGAAGAATGGGAACATGCCCACATTAGTGTGGACCAACAGGATCCAAAAATCATGCAACAGCATGAACAGAAAAACATTAAAAAGTTTGTTCTAAATGGAATTCGAAACTCACAGTAATGAGGAAGCAGAGTCCTCTTCAGATAGGTTTTCTGGGGAGGAAGGGTGGGAGCTTAATGATGCAAAAGAACACCTTGGAAGAAACAATATTACTACAGTGAGTAATTTTTCTTCTCATCTTAGGGGTCCTTTAGGATCAGTAACTGTGTAGACTACAAAGCAGTGCAGTCGGGAGGTGGGTACAGAACCTACCTAGGGAAGAGGCTCTGCAAGACCACCCTGCCAAATTTGGCATCAGATCTGGACTGTACATCCAGGGAATAATGCTTTGTGAATGTGTGTACTGTCTTCTATGTGGCTGCTTTGCAGACATCAAGTAAGGGAATATCCCTTGTAGCTGCCACTGTGGCAGCAGTACCCCTGGTAGAGTGTGCCATGAGGCCCTCAGGGGGCTGTTTACCAGCCTTGTCATAGAAAAACTGAATACAGGAGACTATCCAATGAGAGACAGTTCTCTTAGTGGCTGGTCTTCCTCTATCTACCTCCCCATAGGTGAGGAAAAGCTGGGTAGTGGAGCCTCTGAACTGCTTGGTGTGCTCCAGGTAGTAGGATAGGGCTCTCTTCACATCCAGTCTATGGAGTCTCTGTTTTCCAGGAGTGGATTTCTCAGTGAAGAAAACAGGAAGAGTGATAGACTGGTTAAGGTGAAATTCAGAGACCACCTTAGACAGGAATTTCCTGTTTGTTATGAGCTGTGCCCTTGTCCCTGTGAGGGATAATGTAGTTGGGATCTGTGCAGAGTGCCTGCAACTCTAAAATCTTTCTTGCAAAGGTAATGGCAACCAGGAAGACTGTCTTCCAAGTCACATATTTTGGATGGGCCGTAGCCATGGGTTCAAAAGGCGGCTCCATGAGCTTGGCAATGCACAGATTAAGGTCCAAAGAAGGAAGAGGTTCGCTGATTGGGGGCTGATGGTGGAAAAGGCCTTTAAAGATTTTCTGGAAAACAGGTAAAGAAATTATATACTGCTCTTTGCCTACGGACAGGTAAGAAAAAATTACTCACCATAGTAATGTTGTTTCTTCTAATGGAGTCTTGCTATATTATGACATATGCAGTATAACCCCAGGTTAGAAATGCTCCGGAGGTGAAAGAGTTAACTTCCATGCAGGGCATGGAATCTTGAGCACGAGCTCGGTTGTACACTCTGTCTGTTGAAGTTCAAACTTAAACTGTCAGATCTTTACGAGCAAAAACTCACTAAGGTTCTGTGTAAGCCAGAACCTACACTAGCCGCTGGCTACTAACTACAAAAACACCTTTTTGTTCTTGATCCCAAAACAAAGACTCAAGTTGGGGGATTCAAGAAGGAAAATTTAAGCATAACACCTAAGCACCCTAGAAGGGTGAAATAAAGTGGGCATCAAAGAAGTGCCAACATTGCACTGCCCACCCATATCCCAAAAACAGAGGTTCTGAGAGGGGCAGGCTGGGGGGAGGTCATAATATAGCAAGACTCTATTAGAAGGAACATTACTAAGGTGAGTAATTTTTTCTTCAAACAACATGAAGTCTTGCTATATTATGACATATGCAGACTACACAGCAGTACCTCCATGGAGGAAGGGCAGAACCTACTTGGGAAATAGGCTCTGAAGCACAGCTGTGCCAAATCGAGCATCACTCCTAGCCTGGATATCCAAGGAGTAATGCTTAGTAAAAGTGTGAACTGTTTTCCAGGTAGCTGCTTGACATATCTCTGGATAGGAATGTCCTAGCAGCAGCCAGAGGCAGCAGCTGTACCTCTGGTAGAGTGAGCCCTCAGGCCTGAGGGAGGAACCTTACCAGTTTTTCATAACAGAATTGGATACAAGAGACAATCCACCTGGCGATGGATCTTTTAGTGGCAGGTTTCCTTTACCAACCTCACCATAAGTGAGGAACAATTGGAGGGATTCAGACCTGTGACCCTTAGTACGTTCTATATAGTAACTAAGGGCTCTTTGACATCTAAACTGTGCAATCTCCTCTCACCAGAGGAGGAATGGTCAGTGAAGTACACAGGAAGAGACAAGAGATTGATTAAGGTGAAAGTCTGAAACCACCTTAGGCAAAAACTTCCTGTTAGTCCTGAGGTACCTTATCTCTATGAAAGGAGATAAAATCAGGCTCCACTGACAAGGCTTGTAGCTCACTTATGTGCCTGGCAGAGGTGATGGCTACCAGAAACACAGTTTTCCAAGTCAAGTACTTCAGCTCTGCTGAAGACAATGGCTCAAAAGGGGGTTGCATAAGCTGAACGATGCAAATATTAAGATCCCAGGCAGGGGCAGGATCCCTGAACGGAGGGTTGGTATGAAGCAACCCTTTAAAAAACTTGGAGAACACAGGGTGAGCTAATTAAGAAGAGGGCTTACCTGCTGACAAGAAGACAGACACAGCTGCCAAGTGCACTTTTAGGGTAGCTGGTCTCAGCCCCAAGGAATTCAAATGCACCAAATAATCCAGGATCAGGGCACCAGCAGATTCTGGGAAATATATTTACCAGCACACCATATGGAAATCTCTTCCATTTGAATTAAAGGTAGCCCTGGTGGAAGGCTTCCTAGAGGCCTTCAAGATATCCAATACACCTTGAGAAAGGTGTAGGTCAGCAAACTCTAACTCTTCAAGAGCCAAGCCTTGAGATTGAGAGATTTGAGGTTCAGATACCAAACTCTCCCCTGGGCACAGGTTAACAGGCTGTGATTCCTGGGAAGACATAGGGGAGGGTGGACTGCTAAGGACATGAGGAGTGGGTACCAGGGCTACCTGACCCAATCTGAAGCAATCAGGATCATCTTGCAGGATTGAGATCTGATTTTGACTAGCACTTTGAAAAGAAGGGGGAAGGGGGGAAAAGCATAGAGAAACTTCCCTTCCCAACTGAGAAGGAAGGCATCCAGAGGGACTGAGCCCAACACTGGGGGCCTGCAGCAAAAAATGGGAAGTTGGTGATTGTCTGGGGCTGCAAAGAGATCTATTTGCGGAGTGCCCCATCTGGCAAATATTACCTCCAGTACTAGGGGATCCAGTGCCCATTCGTGATGGCCCTGGGAAATCCTGCTGAGAGCATCCGCTAGGACATTGTCCTTGCCTGGGAGGTGAACTGCCGTAAGGGAGGCGCTCAGAGAATAAGCCAGAGACCACAACTTCATTGCTTGTGCACAAGGTCGAGACCGAGTGCCCCTTGCTTGTTGATATACCACATTGTAGTGGTATTGTCTGTTCTGACCTGAACAACCTTGTTCTGGACAGATGTGGAAAAACCCAGAGTGCTAGAAAAACTGCTCTGAGCTCCAGCAAATTGATGTGGAGCAGAGATTCCTGAGGGGACCACAGCCCTTGGGTGGAAAGGTCACCCATGTGAGCTCCCCACCCCAATAGGGATGCATCTGTAGTAAGGGTCAAGGAATGTGACTAGGGAGTGAAGGGAACCCCCTGTCTCAGATTGCTCTGATCCTGCCACCACTGAAGGGCCTGGATCAGGGTTCGAGTCACTGGAATCAATTTGGTTAGGGGATCCATCCTTTGAGACCAAAAGGCTCTCAAATGGAACTGAATGTCCCTCATCTGAAATCTCGCTCCCTGCACTACTGCTGTAGAAGCAGCCATGTGCCCCAGGAACTGTAGAAAATGTCTTGCTGGTCAAGAGACCTGCAGGGTAAAAGAGGAGGCCAGAGGCACCAGGGTCCTTGCTCTTTCCAGAGGAAGGAAGGCTCTGGCTTCTTTTGTGTTCAGTTCTGCGCCTATAAAGGTGAGCTGGACAGGCTCCAGAACTGACTTTGGAATATTGAGAAGGAAACCTAGAGATGTAAGCAGCTTCTGGGTTACTTGTAAATGCAGTTTGACCTGTTCTGGAGACTGGCCTATAATGAGCCAGTCGTCCAGATAAGGAAAGATGGCAATCTTTTGCCTTCTTAAATGAGCAACTGCTACTGCCAGGGATTTTGTGAACACCCTTGGAGCCGAGGAGAGGCCGAAGGGCATTGCTCTGAACTGGTAATGGCCTGAGGGCAGTTAGAATCTGAGGTACTTTCAATGGGAGCTTCTGATGAGAACATGGAAGTAGGCATCCTTGAGGTCCAGGGAGGCTAGCCAGTCCCTGGCCTAGAGAGGTAAAATAATCCCCAGGGTCACCATTTTGAACTTTGGTTTTAAAAGGTGCTTGTTTAGATACCTGAGATCCAGAATGGGCCGCCACTCTCCTGTCTTTTTGGGGTAGGAAGTACCTGGAGTACAACCCTTTGCCCTGGTGTATGGGTAGAACCCTTTCCACGGCTCTGAGAGCCAGGAGGGAAGAAACTTCTGCTTCCAGGGCAAGTGCCTCTGATGGGTTTGCAGATGGAAAAGACCTGGCTCTCATCTTTGGAAATTTTTTTGAAGCTGAGAACCAGTCCCTGGCTTACTACTTCTAGGACCCACTAGTCTGATGTTAAAGACTTCCAGTCCTGGACAAAGTAAGCCAGCCTGCCTCCTACGGGTAGTGAAGAATCGGCCCTGGCCACCCCATCAGGGAGCCTGTTTTGCAGGGGCTTTGGGTTGAGGGGTAGAAGCAGGCTTACTAGAGCCCCTTCTGCCCCTTCCTCTAAAGAACCCCCTCTGGGCATAAGCAGAAGAGGAGGCCTGGGCTTGGTAAAATGACCTATGAAAAGGCCTGCCCCTGCCCCTGACATGCTGCCTTTGAGGAGTGACTTGCCTTTCTTTGGCCTGTGCACTCCTATAGATGGTCCTATACTCATCCATTTTCTTCATATAATTCTCTGTCTGCTCCCCAAACAGAGAATTTCCCACAACAGGAAAATCCATAGCCTTAGACCGGTATCCTGTGACAGGGCAGTACATCTGAGCCAGACCACTCTGCGAAGAGACACAGATGTAGCCATAACTCTAGATGAAACATCATTAGAGTCTACAGCAGCATGAAATTGCACCTTGGATGCCTCAATACCATCTGCAGCCACCTGCTCCAGCTCCCTAGGCAAGCTGTTCAGGCCTGTTTTGCTAGGAGCCAGGACAGTATCCCACCTGGATTTCTGGTACCCTAGCAGCGTAAGCCATATAATTTCCTGTCTGAGTCCCAAAGATGCTGCCATGTACTGCTTTTTGCCATGGCATCCATCCTCCTGGAATCCTTTTCAGGAGGGTGAGAGGCTAGAGGAATATTAGCCTTGTTACAGGCTGCAGCCTGCACTACCCCCACATGGCTGCACTGCTGGGATAGGAACTCCATATCACAGCCTGATAAAGCATACCTCTTGTCCATCCTTTTGTCCACAGGGAGGATAGAATGAGGAGTTTTCAGAATTTTTACTGTCTGGTTCCTAAAAGATTTATGCAAGGGAATAGACAGTCTCCTAGACTCTGGAATATCCATCATTTCCACAAAATCAGGCTCTTCTTGATCATCAACAGCTTCCTCAACAGGGAGTTGCAGAGTGTCAACAACTTTCTTGTAAAACAAAAATGAGAAGGGACTCAGATAGCCTGGGAGGGGACACTCCTGAGGGTCTGTCTGGAGAGATGTCCAGTTCAATGGGCACATCCAGACTTTCAAAATCACACTCACTCTCCTCGTACCCCTCCTCTCCTTCCCCTGGTTCATAAAAATCTTCAAAATCATAATCTTGAACCGAGGGAACCCAGAAAGAACGGGCACTTGCCCAATGGTGCCGATTCGACGGAACTGGGGAAAGAGACTGGACAATTTGAATAGCTTTGGCTATTTCCTCAGCGGTTGGAGAAAGAACTTTTGGCCCCAAACTAGCTGACCTTCTAGCCCTTTTAGTTGGAACCAGCTCCTCAGAGCTGGCTCTCCGTTTGGCCGAGGAAGCATCGCCCTGGTCAGAGGGCACTCCCTCAGGTTCGGCTGGAACCGAACCGGGCTGGCCATCCGGGTCAGCGGACTTTATGGCCTCCCTTTCCCTGAGCCAACCAACTCTTTTTTCCACGGTGGCAGCAGGAAAATTCTTACAAATCTGGCAGTCTGCATTGAGGTGGTCAAACCCCAGACAATATACACAAATGGTGTGTGGGTCAGCCTTGGCAAGGCTTCCCACAGAGGCCACAGTGCTGAAACCCAGTGGGTCGGTTTTCTTTTGGGTTTCTCAGACATAGTGCCAGCCTAACCAAAACTTGCCCGTTAATGGCAATCCACCAAGCAAGACTCTCTATCTGTTCCCAACACGTGTCACGCAGGTCTTGGAAAAAACGTAATAAAATCTGTTTTTTTTAGAACCGATAAGAACCAGGAACCGCACTCTAAAGGGCTAGAAAGTAATTTTAAACCCCTCTGGCCAGTTCAGCCGAACCGAGAAAAGAGCGTTACAAGTTCCACACAGAAAAAAAATAATAAATAAGCCTATCCTTACTTACAATACCACAGACAGAGCTTGAACCGGCGATTGCGGTTAAATTTAGGTAAATAAACTGAGAATTACACTTTAAAACCACCAAACAAACCGAGCAGCAGGAGGAATCTCCAGAGCGACTGTTCAGTGAGGCTGAGTAAAGAATCTGACAGTTTAAGTTTGAGCTTCAACAGACAGAGTGTACAACCGAGCGCGCGCTCAAGATTCCATGCCCTGCATGGAAGTTAACTCTTTCACCTCCGGAGCAGTTCTAACCTGGGGTTATACTGCATATGTCATAATATAGCAAGACTTCATGTTGTTTGAAGCAGAAATTGCAGCTAGGTGGAGCTTTAAGGATGAGGCCTTCAGGCCTGAGGCCTGCAAGTGTGCCAAACAGTCCAGAAGACAGGGGACTGATGCTTTGAGAGGGTTTATGTGCCTCGTCTTGCACCATAAAGGGAATATTTTCCACTTGGCTGCATACATTTTCTTGGTACAAGTTTTCTTGGCCATTCTCAGGATGCTGTGGACCTGTTCCGAATACTGGGATTCTGAGTTTTCTAACTCCTCAAGAGCCAGGCTTTGAGGTGAAGAGACTGCAGGTTGGGATAAGTCACTTCTGTCTGAGGAAGAGTCAGGAGAGAGTGACTGAGGGGAAGCCGAATCGGCTTGCTGGAAGCCAGGAGGAAAGAGCACCACTACCGACTTAGCCAATCCAGTGCCAACAGGATTATTGTTGCAGGCTGAGACCTCAGCTTCAGCAACTCCCTGTGAATGAGAAGAAAGGGAGGGAAGGCATAAAGGCACTTCCCAGATCAGTCCAGAGACAAGGCATCTGTTGGAAGAGTTCTTAGTGCTGGTGGCCTGCAGCAGTACAGAGGAAGTTGATGGTTGAGGTGAGAGGCAAACATCTATATTTGGTGTGCCCCACTGTCTGAAAACTGTGGCAAGGACCTGCTTGTTCAGAGTCCATTCACTGTGCCCCTAGCTGATACAACTGAGGGCATCCGCTAGAGTATTGTCCTTGCCTGGAAGGTGTATGGCCGAAAGGCTGTTGTTGAGGGAGTAAGCCACGGGCCAGATTTTCATTGCCTCTGTACCAAGCACTGTGCCACCCTGCCTGTTTATGTAAAACACTGCAGTGGTGTTGTATGTTCTGATTTGCACCGAATGGCCTTTCGGCTGCGGGGCAAAGGACTTCACAGCAAGGTAAATGGCTATGAGTTCCAACAGGCTGATGTGGCTTACAGATTCTTTGGGAGTCCAAATGCCACTGACAGAATGGCTGTTCGGATGAGCTCCCCAACCCAGGAGGGAGGAGTCTGTGATAATGATTTTTGTGGGAGAAGGCAGTTGGAAGGGAATCCCCACTGACAGGTTGGTAGAATCCTTCCACCAGTCTAGAGCTTGGAGTAATGTTTTTGTGACTGGAACCAGCTGGGACACAGGATGTCTTCTTTGGGACCAGTAAGCCCGAATGTGGTTCTGTATGTCCCTCATCTGGAATCTCACTCCTGGAACGACAGCTGTCATGGACGCCATGTGTCCTAGGAGCTTTAGAAAATGTTTGGCTGGAGACGGCTGGCCCAAGACAAAAGAGTTTGCTAATGACAGGAACTTTTGCATCCTTTCTGCAGGAAGAAAAAATTACTTATCACAGTAATCATGTTTCTTCTAATGGAGTCTTGCTGTATTCTGACTATATGCAGTTAGCCTTTCCAGTTCAACTGCCCCAGAGATGAAAGAGTTAACTCTATGCAAATGCACAGAATGCTGAGCTCGGTTTTCCAACCCCGGTCCCTGGTACATTCTATGTAACTGCCAGATTCTTACGAGCACTAAAAAGAAAACCTGGCTACTAAACTATACTAAATAACATAGCACATTAATAAAATAATAGCCAAATGACTAATAACCTAACAATGGGGCATAATAGAAGACTCTAGTCAAGATGCCTAAGAAAATGCCACCCCAGTGGTGCAACACTTAAAAACAGAACAGCTGTAATGCAGTCCCCCAGATTCTGGTAGGGGAGGCAGGGAAGGAGGTCAAAATACAGCAAGCTCCATTAGAAGAAACAAGATTACTGTGCTAATTTTTTCTTCAAACAACATGAAGTCTTGTTGTATTCTGACTATATGCAGACTACTAAGCAGTGCCCCATGGAGGTGGGTACAGTATCTACTTAGGAAATAGGCTCTGCAGTACTGCTGTGCCAAACCTGGCATCATTCCTGGCCTTGGTGTCCAGGCAGTAGTGTTTAGTGAATGTGTAAACAGTTTTCCAGGTAGCTGCTTTGCAAATTTCAAGCAAGGGGATATCTCTGGCAGCTGCAATAGAGGCAGCTGTCCCCAGTAGAGTGAGCCCTAAGGCCTGCTGATGGCTCTTTCCCCAGTTTGCCATAGCAGAACTGAATGCAAGACACAATCCATGGAGCAATGGTCCTCTTGATGGCTGGCTTCCCTTTCCCACCTCTCCATAGGTGAGGAACAGTTGGGTACACTCCTTCCTATGGGCCTTAGTCTGAGCCAGGTAGTAGCTAATAGCCCTCTTAACATCCAGTCTACGTTCTCCTGAACTAGAATGTTCAGTGAAGAAGGCAGGTAATGTCATGGACTTATTAAGGTGGAAGTCAGAGACCACCTTTGGAAGAAATGTCTTGTTCGTTCTAAGGACGATCTTGTCTTTATGGAGTGCTATGTAGTTGGGCTCTACAGACAAGGCCTGTGGCTCACTAATCCTCCTTGCAGAGGTTATGGCTGCCAGAAAGACAGTTTTCCATGTCAGATACTTGAGCTCAGCAAGGGACATGGGTTCAAATGGGGGCTGCATTAGCTGTGCAATGCAGATATTCAAATCCCAAGAAGGGGTCGACTCCCTGTGAAGGGGGTGTAGGTGAAGCAAACCTTTAAAGAACTTTTTGAAGATTGCATGAGAGGCCAGGGAAGGGCCCTTCCCTGCAGAGAGATAGGCAGAAACAGCTGCTGTATGTACCCTTCAAAGTAGAAGGCAGAAGGCCTAGGGAATGAAGGTGGGCTAAATAGTCCACCAGGACTGCCAGTCCAGCT
This sequence comes from Neoceratodus forsteri, assembly GCA_016271365.2. Lineage (NCBI taxonomy): Eukaryota > Metazoa > Chordata > Ceratodontiformes > Ceratodontidae > Neoceratodus > Neoceratodus forsteri. The sequence continues at coordinate 441,688,191 of JADMNL010000023.1, forward strand.
GCCTGTGGATCTATTTTATTTTGTGCACACCACATAGTAAATCTCTTCCATTTGGAAGTATAAGTCTTTCTGGTGGCAGGTTTTCTGGAAACCTTCAAAATATCCAGGACCCCTTGAGAGGGATGCAAGCCTGCATACTCTAGGTCTTCAAGAGCCAGGCCCTGAGCCGGAGGGACTTGAGGTTGGGGTATAGGATCCTCCCTTGAGAGGAGGCCAGAAGATTGTGCCTCCTGGGGAGGCAGTTCGGACTGGTCACTGCTAGAGACAGCAGCATGGGATACCAGGGCTGTCTGGCCTAGTCCGGAGCAATCAGAATCATTGATGATGGCTGGCTCCTGAGTTTGATCAGGACTCTGAAGATCAGAGGAAATGGGGGAAAGGCATTCAGGAATTTGCTTGTCCAGTCCAATATCAGTGCATCCAGAGGCATCGAACCCAGAACTGGAGGTCTGCAACAGAACTGGGGTAGCTGATGATTGTCTGAGGCTGCAAACAGATCTATCTCTGGTGTGCCCCATCTCCTGAACAATGCATGCAGTACTTCCCTGTTCAGAGACCACTCGTGGTGACTCTGATTTATTCTGCTGAGGGCATCTGCCAGGACATTGTCCTTGCCTGGCAAGTGCACGGTTGAGAGAAAGGTCTTGAGAGAACAGGTCAGACTCCAGATCTTCATTGTCTCCGTACACAGGGCAGAGGATCTTGTCCCTTCCTGCTTGTTGATGTAGTATATGGTGGTGGTGTTGTCTGTCCTTACCTGAACCACCTTCCCCCTGTACCATTTCTATGACTGACTGAAGAGCTAGGAACACTGCCCTGAACTCCATCAGGTTGATGTGGAGCAGAGACTCCTGGTGAGACCATGTCCCATGAGCAGTGTGGTCCCCTAAATCAGCTCCCCAACCCAGGAGGGAAGCATCTGTGGTCAGAACCAAGGTAGGAGATTGTTGGAGGAATGGAACACCCTCCCTGAAGTTGTCCCTGTCCTTCCACCACTGTAGTGCTTGTATCGAGGTGGCTGTCACTGGAATCAGCTTGGACAGAGAATCCCTTTTCTGGGACCAAAAGGACCCGAGGTGAAACTGGATATCCCTCATCTGAAACCTGGCTCCTGGGACCACTGCTGTGGAAGCTACCATGTGTCCCAAGAGCTGGAGAAAGTGTCTTGCCGGACGAGACACCTGTAGGTGAAATAAGTTTGCCAGTTGAATGAGGTTGTCTGCCCTTACCACTGGCAGGAGAGCCTTTGCCTGAACCGTGTCCAGCTCTGCTCCTATGAAATCTAGGATCTGGATGGGTTCCAGCACTGACTTCTTTAGGATTACCAGGAATCCTAAGGATAAAAGGGTATCCTGCACCAGACCCAAGGCATCCCTTACCTGCTTGGGGGGACTGTCCCATGACCAGCCAGTCACCCACGTTGGGAAACACAGACACTCCTTGCCTTCACAGGTGAGCTACAACCACTCACACAAGAAATTCCAGCACCACTCACTGCAGAAATGATTATGCTCTGAAGCGAAACCAGTAGGAGGCTTGTGGCTCCCAACTGAGTCCCTGTTTACAAGGTATATGGTGTTTTTGACTGTTTTTTATGCATGGAAGTACTATATTAAATCAAATATTTTTCAACCTGCAATTTGCTTGTTGATTTGATTATTTGGGTGATATTTATTCATTTCTGCAGTGAGTGGTGCTGGAGTTTCTTGTGTGTGGAGCTACAACCACTGCCAGACATTTTGTGAATGTTCTGGGGGCCAAGGTAAGGCCAAAGGGCACTGTCCTGAACCGACAGTGGCCTTACGGTAATTCGAAACTTAGGTACTTTCTCTGAGAATGTCTGACTGAAATGTGAAAATAAGCATCCTTGAGGTCCAAGAAAGCTAGCCAATCTCCTTGCCTGAGAAAAGGAAAGATTTTGGTTAGAGTCACCATCTTGAATTTGGGTTTTGTCAGGTGCTTGTTGAGATACCTCAGATCTAGAATGGGCCGCCACTTCCCAGTTTTCTCTAGGGTAAGGAAATATCTTGAGTACAATCTTTTTCCCTTATGAAAAGAAGTAACAGGTTCCACAGCTTTGTGCTCCAGAAGTGTGGCAACCTCTGCCTCCAACAGAGTTGTCTCTGAACTGCTGGCAGGTTTGAATGACCTTGCTCTTGTCCTTTGAAATTGTTTGAAACTTAGAGCAAGTGCCTGACTCACTACTTCCAGGACCCACTTATCTGTGGTAATGGCTTGCCAGGCCTGGAAGTAGCGAGCCAGCCTGCCCGCTACTGGCAGTGGAGAGGCAGCCCTGGCTGACACATCAGAGTGTCTGCTTGGCAGGAGTCCTAGGCTGAGAGGTGGAAACAGCCCTGCTTACACCCCTGCTGCCTTTACCCCTGAAGATCCCTCTTTGCTGCTGGTAAGCAGGGAACGCCTGGGCCTGGTAGAAAGGCCTCTGATAAGGCCTGCCTCTGCCTGGCTTAGGCTGCTGCTTCTGTGGAGTTGCAGCTTTTTCTTTCGCAGCTGCACTCCTGTAAGTAACCCTGTACTCATTGATTTTCTTCATGTATGTCTCTGTCTGTTCCCCAAACAGAGAATTCTGGACAGCAGGGAAATCCATAGCTTTTGATTGGGTATCCTGGGAAAGACTGGTACATCTAAGCCAAGAATCTTCTTAGGGAGACTGCAGTAGCTATAACCCTGGAGGATACATCATTGGAATCCACAGCAGAATGAAATTGGACTTCGTATGCTTCAATGCCATCCTTGACCACTTGCTCCAGATCCTTGGCTAGCTGAGCTGGAGCAGTCTTAGACAACTCCAAAACAGATTCCCACCTGAATTTCTGGTATCTGGAGACATATTCCATGTAAGAGGCTTGTCTAATACCCAGTGAAGCAGCCAAATACTGCTTCTTGGCCATGGCATCACTCTTCCGAGAGTCCTTCTCAGGAAGGTGCAAAGCCAGGGGAATGCCAACCTTATCACAGGCAGCAGCCTGAATGACCCCTACATGGCTAAAGTGGTTATACTGGAACTCTGTACCATTGCCAGATAGCATATACCTCTTGTCCATCCTTTTGTCCACAGGCGGGGATGGAAGTAGGCATCTGCATGATTTTGTTTGTCTGCTCTTAAGAGACTTATGAAGGGGTACTGAAAGTCTCTTAGTGTCAGGGTCATCTATCATTCCGATGAAATCTGGCTCCTCTTCCTCAGCTGCCTCAAGAGTACGCAGCTGTAAGGTATCAGCAACCTCTTTAAAGAACAGATAATGAGAGGAGGACTCCCCAGGCTTCCTAGGAGGAGAAAGAGGCTCTGGTCTATCAGGGGAGACATCAGGCTCAATGGGTTCACCCAAGCCTTCTTCTTCTTCTTCCTCCTCTCCCTCCCACTCAAGTTCATAGTAAGCCTCCAGATCATATAAACTGGTGGGAAGCGAACTGGCAGGTGGCTGAACCACAGTATGAGGTTTCTGATCCGGTCTCGGATCACCTGAACTGGTCTGCAAGGATTGTACAATCTGTATCGCTTTGGCAATCTCTTCAACAGTTGCAGCTGCAAACGTTGGCTCTGAACCAGCAGATTTTCTTTTTCTTTTTGCAGCTACCAACTCCTCAGTATCTGTCTTCCTTTTGGTCGAGGAGGTATCACTCTGGTCAGAAGGCACCTCCTCCGGTTCCCCGGCTCCCTCAGTAGTTGAACTGGGTTGGCCATCCAGATCAGCGGATTGTTCAACCATTCTTTCCTTAAGCCTGTCTAATCGCTTATCCAGCGTGGCTTTAGGGAAGTTTTTACAAATTTGGAAGTCTGATTTCAGGTGGTCAAACCGCGGACAGTGAACACAGATAAGATGGGAATCAGCCTTGGCAAACACCTCTCCGCACTCTGTGCAGTGCTGAAACCCAGTAGGACTGGTCTTTTTCTTGGGCTTCTCTGACATGACGCACTGATAAGCGAAGTTACCCTTTTGTGTGGCGGTCAGGCCTGAGTAACTAAAAGTGTTTTTGGTTAACGATCGGTTAAATGGTCGATTGAAAAAAAAATGTGAAAAAGTCTCTCTTTTTTTTTTAAACCAAAAATTGCTGGACTCCAAACTAACTTTTAACAACTTAAACACTATGACTTTACCTCAAAAGAAAAGAATTTCCCGGTTTCCTCCCTGTTACACAAACCGAAAGAAAAAACCAAAACTTATCAAAATTGAAGTAAGCCTACAGTAGTCTAACATGTACCGATGGACAGATGCTTGAAGAACCGAAAAATAAAACACGGTTTGAAGAAACCGCCGATAAACCACACTTTAACCGAAGTGAGCGAGTAGAAATCTCTGGAGCAACTTCACAGGCAGGCGGAGTAAAAAAATTGGCAGTTACATAGAAGTACTAGGGACAGGGAGTTGAAAACCGAGCTTGAGCTCAACATTCTATGCATTTGCATAGGATTAACTCTTTCATCTCTGGGGCAGTTGAACTGGGAAGGCTAACTGCATATAGTCAGAATACAAGAAGACTTCATGCTGTCTGAAGGAAGGCCCTGCTTTACTGAGTATCCAGCTCTGCCCCAGTAAAGGTAAGGAACTGAGTTGGGGTCAGATGGGACTTCTTTTCATTTATGAGACAGTCCAGAGATTGCAGGGTTCACTTTGTAATGTTGGGGGCCTCTGCCACCTGCAGAGGAGTCTTGCCCACCAGGAGCCAGTTATCCAGGTATGGGTTGACTGAAATGCCCTATTTTCTGAGGTGAGCTGCCACCACAGCCAGGCATTTGGTGAACACCCTTGCAGTTGAAGAAAGGCCGAATGGCATAGCTGCAAACTGGTAGTGCCCTGATGGCAGCCTGAACCTTAGGAATTTTCTGTGGGACTGCCTCACTGGAATATGAAAATAGGCATCATTGAGATCTAGGGCAACTAGCCAGTCTCCTTGCTGAAGGGAATGAATCACTGTAGAGAGAGTGACCATTTTGAATTTTTGTTTGATTAAGAGCCTGTTCAGGTGCCTGAGGTCAAAATTAGGTTGCCACTCCCCATTTTTCTTCCCTGCTAGGATTTATCTGGAATGGAGACCTTTCCCTCTCTGGGAAGGAGGTACTCTATTACCTTTGCTGATAGCAGTTTTTTTTTACTTCCAGCTCCAGAAGAAGTTTTTTCTGTAGGAGTTTGGGATTTTGACAAAAAAGAACCCCTGAGAGGTGGAAATTTGTGGAACCGAACAGGCAGGCCCTTTTCCACTACCTTCGGGATACAGCTGTCTGAGGTTATGAGGGACCAAGACTGGAGGTAGTGGGAGAGTCTGCCCCCTACTGGTAGAAGGGAGGTGACCTGGACAGAGGAGTCAGGGCTTAGATTGTGTGGCAGGTGCAGGAGTAGGGGTACCCCTCCTTTGTCCTCTCCTGCTTCTCCCTCTATAGAATTCCCTCATTTGAGTACAGTCCACAGGCATAGGATAGGGAAGAAAGGGTCTAGGGAAGAAATCCCTGAACGTTCACCTTGTTTTGAGCTCTCTGTTGAGAAGGGGCCTTACACCTTTGGCAGTGTTGCTCTGGTAGGCTGCTTTGTACTCATCTACCTTCTTCATGTAAGCCTCAGTTGTATTACCAAAGAGGGAGTTTTGGTCACAGGGAAAGTCCATTGCTTTGGACTGGGTGTCCTGTGACAGGTCAGTTGTTCTTAACCAAGCAAAGTGTCTAAGGGAAATGGCCTGGGCCATAACCCTGGAAGCTGCATTATTGTCTGCTGCCATATGGAATTGAAATTTAGTAGCTTCCGAGGCAATTTAAATGGTCTCTAGTATGTCCTGGGCCATGGTATCTTGGTTATGCTGAGCAATAGCCATGACAGGTTGCCACAGAGCCTTCAGGTACTTGGCAATATAAGCCAGGTAGGAAGAAAAGCACAAGAGGAGAGAGGCTGAAGTATATGATCTTTTGGCCATGAAGTCAAGTCTCCTAGACTCTTTCTCAGGGGGCAGAGAGGAGAGGGGAACATTAGCTTTATTACAGGCTGCCTGCAGTACTACTTCTACATGACTGGGGTGCATGTACAGGAAGTCAGTGTCAGTTCTCGATAGCTGGTACTTTTGTATTTTGTCAACTCCAGACAGGGAAGTAGGTGTCCGGAGGAGTTTCATAGTATTTTTCCTGAATGCCTTTTAAATAGGGAGTAAACTTTTTTTGGAGGGGGAAGACTCATCATATTCCTATAGTCTTCATCCTCCTCCTCCTACTGTGTGGAGCCCTGTGAGGGGAGATCCAGGGTGTCCACCATATGCTGCAAAGAGGTTAGCATTGAGGAAGTCTCCTCCCGATCACTGGGGGAAGCTCCAAAATTAGAATTAGGGGAAACATCGGTCTCCAGGGGGCTTTCTCCTGAGTTGTCAGGGTCCATGCCACAATAATAATAATCTTCATTGTCCCCAGGAAAGCCTCCTGCATGAGAAGGGGCTGAACTGAGGTGGTGACTAGGAGTGGCAGGGGTATTGAACATGGATCCAATGCCTTGCAAAGTTTGATAAAGATGCCATGCTTTGGCCATTTCTTCCACAGAGGGTAAATCCCATTGAAAATCTGGGGGATTGTGCCCCTTAAGCTCAATGTTTTTAGATGTATCTTTGTGTTTTTTGCCTACTGACGTCTCTCCTTTGCTTGCTGAGGGAGGGGCAGTGGCATTCTTATTTTTTAGAGGTTTCTTCGCAGGCACTTCTTCAGTGACCTGGTCTGGTTTTCTTTTCATACTTGGCACCTCATCAGCACCTTTGAAAGTTCTAGGTTTGTTAGACACTTCATCAGCACCTTTGCTGCTATTACCTTTAGGTTTAGAAGGTACACTACTTCATCAGACCCTTGTTTTTAGATGGCCCCCTCATCGGCAGCCTTAGCAGTCATTTCTCTTAATCTTTTTGCCTCAGAGGCAGTGTTTCTCAGTCGGAGAAAAGATTTTGGTGCCCTCTGGGCAGACTCCACTCAGCACACCCTCCTGCTCTTTTCTGATTTGCCAATTCATATATGAATTATTCATGGCTCCACCTCCGAGGCAGTTGAACCTGGTCAGCTTACTGTACATAGTTACTGATGCTAAAGGACCCCTAGGGTGGAAAAATACAGTTTTTTCTCACTTTAAATATTTATTTTTTTTTAATTTATTGTTGCGCCAGAAAAAAATGTTCCCTGTTGCTTGGTAGAATAGCTTGAGAGGCAACTTCATGTCAACCTCATTCTATAATAGGATAGCTGGCACTGAATCTGGAGATGATTTTTTTTTTTTTTGCTACTTTAGTAAGGGGCTGCTTTATATGACCGTGGCACAGCGAGTCTGCTGCCAGTTGTTACTCTGAATGAGCGTGGGACAGGTTACGAGTTTGCTACAAGTTGTGAGCAGCTCGTATTTGTTACGAGATCAGTGTGGCATTCAGTTAGCCTGCTGTAATTAGTTAGCAGATTACATGAGTTAGGAGTGGGCAAAATCAGAATGCACTAACTGTTGACAGCGTAGAGCATTTGTTGTAATTTTTTTCTTCCTGACAATGTGACACTTTGTGCTGTAATGTGCAATGAGGAGCGGAAGTTCAGCAAAAGACTATGTTAGAACAGAGTGGCTGCTGTACCTAACAGTCTGTATCTGGGTGACTTTGCTACTGAAGAGCTACTTTTTTGTTGCTTCTGACTTGAAAGGGAGGTTTGTTTTGTTTGTTTAATGGGGGACGTCGAGACATTTATTTACTGTGTACGATGGTGCAGTGAGTTTGCAAACTGTGATGATTTGGGGAGTGTCGGAACGGAGCTAAGCTGACAGTGAAAAAGAAAAGTGAGCTGTGAGGAAGTGATTACAGGGAAACTAGTTGAAAATGCTGTTTTGGCCTGCACCGATGTCGGTTTTGGTACTGTTTCTTGATGTTTATTTTCATTATTCTTACTGTTGCACCAGGTGTTAATGGCTTAGCTGGGATGACAAATAACAGTTTTACTTGTTGGGTTTTCGAGGATTGGAGTGATTTTAGAAAGTGGGGATTCCTGGTGTGGCTGACTGGCACCTTTTGCGTGGGTTATGCTGGGATTTACTACAGCAGAAAGGTGCCAGTCAGTCAATCAGAGCCAGTGATTCTTGAACTCCATTGTATAATTCCTTAACAATTATCTTTTGATAGGTTAGGAAACTACAAAAGTAAATCACAGATTAACTGAGACATCTCAGGCCATTATTCCATACTTTTAAGATACGACTGAGTCTTACGACAACTATTTAAGTTCTTAAAAGAAATGCAAATACTGTCAATTTGGACAAATGAATCAGTAGGATTTTTTTATATATAAAAAAAAGAACATTTATTGGTACAGCCCTAATTTTATATTAAACAATGAAAAAGGCTTAAAGTTCTATATGAAAGGATTGACCACTAGCGTGCGAAGGGATGACTTTAAAATAGCCTGTCCAAGAAATGAAAGTGATGTACTTATCATAAAAACTGATCTTCCAGAAAATCTTCACTGGTACTGGAGGCACTAGAACCCCGAAGAAGCAATGTTTTTGCAGGGTCAACACACTACTAGGCATGGCACCTGCACCCCCCCCCCCCAACACACACACACGGTGCCATGTGCCAGCCAATAACCATTACCGGTTCCCTCACTAACCTCAGTTCTGTTCGTTAGGAGAGAAACAAAGTGGGGGAAAAATAAGAGTGGGCTAAGAATCTTCATAGCTCAAAGGGATAGGGAAAGAATATAGAAAATAAAACCCAAACAAAATGAAACCCAATTGCCAACCCTTGAATAAAGGAAAAAAGGGCACACTAGGTAGCTAAAGGGACAGATGGGTATGGAGCCAAAGCCTTATCACTAGCCAGACAAGAGATGAATAGTGATCTTAAAAGCAGCAGCTACTCCCCACCGTATTCCACCTTTCAAGAAGACATTCTCATCCTTCACCACAAATGCACTTTGTTAGTACAGGGATGACATCACCTCAGGGGTGCTGGCATCACCAGGTCCTGTACTGTTCTCTCTAAACGGAATGCCTCCTTATATTTTCCCAGGGCCCCAGATAATCTTCACGATGTCTCACTTGCCATGCCATTCCCAGTTATGGGCATCTCCTGCAACTTAGATGGCATAACGTACCAAATAGACAATGAATCACACAGACTCCTGGGAAAAGTCAAACCCCATGCTACCAGATGAAGGACTGACAGAACAGCTAGTCAAAATATAATTCCCTTTTTCCCCATCAAGGAAAAAAAAAAGGAATGAATCTCAGATGTACAGTATGTGGAGCTGTAAGGTCAAATAGCCCAAAGGAGTCAAGACGTATTCATCTCCCAAGCACCCCTTAGGATAGTGGGCTAACAGCCCAGCTGGCATACGAGAAGGTGGAGGGCATACCATCCAAAAGGATAGTCTGGCATGGGCAGAAAAAAAAAAAAACCCTGAGAAAAAGACCTGCTTCTCCTGCAAGAAGAAATTAGTCACCTTAGTAATGTTTCTTCTAATGGAGTGTTGCTGTATTCTGACTATTGCAGTTAGGTCCTGACTTTCAACTGCCCCGGAGAACAAAGAGTTAACTTTCCATGGCCAGCATGGAACGTTCAGCGTGAGCTCGGTTGAAGCCTCTGTCTGCTGTTGTTTAAACTCCAACCGTCAGATCTTTACGAGCAATACTCACTAGAAGTTCTGTGTGGAAACTGTAAGACTCACTAGCCAACTGGCAACTAAATTTATTAAAAAAGGGTTTTTTTTTTTGGTTTCAAAGCAAAGACTCAAGTCAGGAATCCCAAAAAACAAAACACAACACACACCCAAAATAAGGGAGGGTGAAAAGGGGGCACCTCTAAGGTGCCAACACTGCTCCTGCCCACCCACATCCCAAAAACCAGGTTCTGAGAGGGGAGGCGGGGGGAGGTCAGAATACAGCAAGACTCCATTAGAAGAAACAACATTACTAAGGTGAGTATTTTTTTCTTCAAACAACATGAAGTCTTGCTGTATTCTGACTATTGCAGACTACCAAGCAGTACCTCCATGGAGGAGGGACAGAACCTACTTTGGGAATAGGCTCTGAAGTACTGCTGTGCCAAATTGAGCATCACTCCTAGCCTGGATATCCAGAGAGTAATGCTTGGTGAATGTATGGACTGTTTTCCAGGTGGCTGCTTGACAAATTTCTAAGATAGGAATATCCCTGGCAGCAGCCAGGGAAGCAGCTGTACCTCAAGTAGAGTTAGCCCTCAGGCCTGAGGGTGGTGTTCTACCCAGTTTTTCATAGCAGAATTGTATACAAGAGGCAATCCACCTGGCAATAGATCTTTTAGTGGCAGGTTTGCCCTTACTGACTTCTCCATATGTGAGGAACAACTGGAGGGACTCAAACTTGTGACCCTTGGTGCGCTCTAGGTAGTAGCCGAGGGCCCTTTTAACATCCAAGCTGTGCAGCCTCCTCTCTCCAGAGGAGGAATGTCAGTGAAGAAAATAGGGAGAGATATAGACTGATTAAGGTGGAAATCTGAAACCACCTTAGGCAAAAACTTCCTGTTAGTTCTTAGGACCACTTTATCTCTATGGAAAGAGATGAAATCAGGCTCCACTGACAGGGCTTGCAATTCACTGATACACCTGGCAGAGGTAATGGCTACCAAAAACACAGTTTTCCAAGTCAAGTACTTAAGCTATGTAGAGGACAAAGGCTCAAAGGGTGGTTGCATAAGCTGAGCAATGCAAACGTTAAGGTCCCAAGCAGGAGCAGGGTCCCTAAAGGGGGGATTGGTGCGTAGCAATCCCTTGAAGAACTTACAAAACACAGGATGGGTTGACAGAGGAGAGGGCTTGCCTACTGACAAGAAGGCAGAAACAGCTGTCAGATGCACTTTAAGTGTAGCTGGCCTAAGTCCCAAGCCATTAAGATGAACCATATAGTCCAGGACTGTAGGCAACCCAGCAGATTCTGGAGAAATACGCTTATTAGAGCACCAAATAGTGAACCTTTTCCATTTGGAGTTGTAAGTCTTCCTGGTGGAAGGCTTTCGAGAAGCCTTAAGGATATCCAGAACCCCTTGAGAAAGGTGCACATCAGCAAACTCTAACTCTTCAAGAGCCATGCCTTGAGATTGAGAGATCTGAGGTTCGGATACCAAATCCTCCCCTGAGAGGATGTCAACAGGTTGTAATTCCTGGGAAGAGACAGGGGAAGGTGGACTGCTAAGGACAGCAATAGTGGGTACCAGGGCTGTCTGGCCCAGTCTGGAGCAATCAGAATCACTTTGCATGGTTGAGACCTGATCTTGACTAGCACTTTGAACGGGAGAGGGAAGGGGGGAAAAGCATACAGGAACTTCCCTTCCCAATTCAGAATCAGAGCATCCAGGGGGACTGAGCCCAAGACTGGGGGTCTGCAACAAAAGAGAGGAAGTTGGTGATTGTCTGGGGCTGCAAAAAGATCTATCTGTGGAGTGCCCCATCTCGAGAAAATCACTTTCAAAACTAGGGGATCTAGGGTCCATTTGTGATGGCCCTGGGATATCCTGCTGAGAGCATCTGCTAGGACATTGTCCTTCCCTGGGAGGTAAACTACCATCAGAGAGGTTTGCAGGGAATAGGCCAGAGACCACAACTTCATTGCTTCTGTGCACAAGGCCATAGACCGAATGCCTCCTTGCTTGCTGATGTACCACATTGTGGTGGTATTGTCTGTTCTGATCTGGACCACCATGTTCTGTACAGATTTGGAAAAGGCTTGCAGTGCCAGAAACACTGCTATGAGTTCTAAGAGATTGATGTGAAGCAGAGATTCTTGAGGTGACCACAGCCCTTGGGTGGTAAGATCCCCCAGGTGGGCCCCCCAGCCCAGCAGGGAGGCATCTGTGGTGAGTATCACTGAATGAGACTGAGTGACAAAAGGAACTCCCTGTCTCAAATTGTCCTGATCCTGCCACCATTGCAAAAAGCCTGGATCAGGGTTCGAGTCACTGGGACTAGTTTGGTAAGGGAATCCCTTCTTTGGGACCAGAAGGCTCTTAAGTGGAACTGAATGTCCCTCATCTGGAATGCTGCTCTCTGGACCACTGCGGTAGAGGCTGCCATGTGGCCCAGGAGCTGCAGGAAATGCCTTGCTGGTCGAGACACCTGAAGGGTGAATGAAGAGGCCAGTTCTATAAGGATCCTTGCCCTGTCCAGGGGAAGGAAGGCTCTTGCCCTTATTGTATCTAGCTCTGCCCCTATAAAGGTGAGGAGCTGTACTGGCTCGAGAACTGACTTTGGAAGGTTGACGAGGAATCCTAAGGAAGTGAGCACTTGTTGAGTTATTTGCAGATGTGACTTGACTTGGTCTGGAGACTGACCCACTATGAGCCAGTCGTCCAAGTATGGAAAGATGGAGATTCCCTTTCTCCTTAGGAAAGCAACCACTACTGCCAGGCACTTTGTGAACACCCTTGGGGCTGATGTTAGGCCAAAGGACATTGCTCTGAATTGAAAGTGGCCTGAGGGCAACTCGAACTTGAGGTACTTTCTGTGGGAGCACCTGATGGGAATGTGAAAATAGGCATCTTTGAGGTCCAGGGAGGCTAGCCAGTCCCCTGGCCTTAGAGAGGGCAGAATTATTCCCAGAGTCACCATTTTGAATTTTGGTTTTAAAAGGTGCTTGTTCAGATATCTTAGATCCAGGATGGGCCGCCATTCTCCTGTCTTTTTGGGGGTTAGGATGTACCTGGAGTACAATCCTGTGCCCCTGTGTAGGGTAGAAACCCTTTCTATGGCTCCAAGAGCCAGAAGGGAAGAAACCTCTGCCTCTAGGGCAAGGGTCTCTGATGGATTTGCAGGTGGAAAGGATCTGGTTCTCATCTTGGGAAATTTTTTGACGCTGAGAACCAGTCCCTGGCTTACTACTTCCAGGACCCACTTGTCTGATGTCAAAGACTTCAGTCCTGGACAAAGTAAGCCAGCCTGCCCCTACAGGTGATGAAGAATCGGGCCAGGCAGACCCATCAGGGTGTCTGCTTGGCAGGGCTTTAGGCTGAGGGTGGAAGCAGGCCTGCTCATTCCCGTCTGCCTCTCCCTCTGAAGAACCCCTCTGAGCATAAGCAGAAGAGGAGGCCTGAGCTTGGTAAAAAGGCCTTTGAAAGGGCCTGCCCCTGCCCCTGAAATGCTGTCTCTGAGGAGTGGCTTGCCTTTCTTTGGCCTGAGCACTCCTGTAGGTGGTCCTGTACTCGTCCATCTTCTTCATGTAGTTCTCTGTCTGCTCCCCAAACAGAGAATTACCAATGACAGGGAAATCCATGGCCTTAGCCTGGGTATCCTGCAACAGGCTAGTACATCTGAGCCAAGTCATCCTCCGAAGGGCCACAGATGTAGCCATGACTCTAGCTGAAACATCACTGGGGTCCACAGCAGCATGAAATTGCACCTTGGATGCCTCAATCCCATCTGCAGCCACCTGCTCCAGCTCCTTGGCAAGCTGGTCAGGGGCCTGTTTAGCCACAGCCAGCACAGTGTCCCACCTGGACTTCTGTTATCTAGCTGTGTAGGCCATATAGTTAGCCTGCCTGAGTCCCAAAGATGCCGCCATGTACTGCTTTTTTGCCATGGCATCAATCCTCCTGGAGTCCTTATCTGGGGGGTGTGAAGCCAAGGGAATATTTGTCTTATCACAGGCAGCAGCCTGCACTACCCCAACATGGCTGCATTGCTGGGAAAGGAACTCCGTGTCAGAGCCTGAAAGGGTATACCTCTTGTCCATTCTTCTGTCCACAGGAGGTATGGAATTAGGAGTCTTTAAAATTTTAAATGTCTGTTTCCCGAAAGATTTATGGAGGGGAAAAGACAATCTCCTGGACTCTGGGATGTCCATTATTTCAACAAAATCAGGCTCCTCCTGATCCTCTACTGCTTCTTCCATTGGAAGCTGGAGGGTTTCAGCCACTTTCTTGCAAAACATGAAGTGGGAAGGGGACTCAGAAAGCTTAGGAGGAGAAACACCTGAAGGTCTGTCTGGGGAGATGTCCGGGTCAATAGGCACATCCAGACTTTCATAATCACCACATCATCATTATCCTCATACTCTCCCTCCTCCTCCGGTTCATAAAACTCTTCTAAAGTATTATCCGTAACCGGGAGAACCGACCGAACCGAGCCCCTGGCAGATGGTGCCGGTTCGGCCGGAACCGAAGTTAGTGACTGAACTATCCTTATCGCTTTGGCTATTTCATCAGTGGTCGGAGAAAGAATTTGTGGATCCAAACCGGATGATTTTTCCCTTCTCTTTCTTTTAACTGGAACCGACTCCGCAGAATTGGCTCTCCTTTTGCCCGAAGAAGTTTCGCCCTGGTCAGAGGGCACTCCTTCTGGTTCGGTCGGAATCGAACCGGCTGGCCATCCAGGTCAGCAGCCTTCTCGGCCTCCCTTTCCCTCAGTCTACCTACTCTCTTATCAAGGGTAGCTTTGGGAAAACTTTTACAGATTTGGCAGTCTGAATCGAGGTGGTCAAACCCCAGACAATAAACACAGGTGGTTTGGGGATCAGTCTTAGCAAAGGCTTCCTCACACACACTACAGTGTTGAAACCCAGTGGGCCCGGTTTTTTTCTTAGATTTCTCAGACATGGCCAATCCTATCCAAAACTTACCCTTTTTTTTGGCAATCCGCCAGGCAAGACACCCCTATCGGTTCCTGACCGTGTTACCGGTCTTGGAAAAAAATGTAATTAAATCCGTTTTTTTAGAACCGATACAGACCGGTTACCACACACTAATAATTTCAAAAGTTTTTTAAAACCAATCTGATCGGTTCAAACCGAACCGATCCAATGTTTACAAATTCCACACAGTAACTAACTGCAAAACCTATCTAGTACTCACGGTACCACGGACAGAGACTTAAACCGACAGGTTCAGCAGCAGAAATTCGGTAGAAACCGAGCAAAAAATTACACTTTAACTGACTTTTTTGAACCAAGCAAAGGAGAAATCTCCGGAGCGACTGTTCAGTGAGGTGGACTAAAGAATCTGATGATTGGAGTTTAAACAACAGCAGATAGAGGCTTCGACCGAGCTCGCGCTGAACGATCCATGCTAGCCATGGAAAGTTAACTCTTTGTTCTTCGGGGCAGTTGAAAGGCAGGACCTAACTGCAATAGTCAGAATACAGCAAGACTTCATGTTGTTTGAACAACAGGGATGTACCTGTGTATCCACAGACAGTGCAACAGCCAAGTGGAGTTAGACTGGATAGTGCCCAGAGGAACAGACTGCATTCAAGAACTAATAGGGACATACCTGGGCAGGGAGGAGGAGGACAAGAAAGAAAAAGGAGGAAGAAGGTGCCTTCTCTCACTATTTTTGTGATGGTATGAGCCCCCAGCGCCCCCAGTTTAAGTTTTTTCATTTGTAGAATGGAAACCCAGCAATGGGCCCCAAATCTTTTTTTGTTCACAGTTTCTCCATTTTTGTTTACAACTACTCCATAGGGAGTGCAACTGGGAAGATGCTATGGCACTAGATGATGCTTCCACAGTGTGCACTCGACGGCAGGAAAAACAGAGCTGAGGGTAACGAGGGAGTTGGCAACGGTTATTGGCTGACACATGGCACCATGTGGGGGGTGCAGAGGCATCATGCCCTGTAGTCGTGGCCAGCCCTTGGCAAAGATTTTGCTCCCACGGGGGCCTAGTGCCACTGGCTCAGACCCATAAGTGGGAACCAATGGTGACAACTGATTCTTGGAAGATCTGGTTGTGCCCAAAGATTAGCTAAGTAATCCATCATTATACACTGATATATTCCCCTAGATATAGAAACACACTTAAGTTACTCCAATTCATAAAGGGGAAGTGCTATTATAATTGAAAACTATAGCCCAATCTCTGTTTTGTCCCCTCTGGTGAAGCTCCTGACAGAGTAGTCTATGACCAACTGTTCAATTATTTCTTCAAGCATGAAATGTTAATTAACCAGGGTTCAAAATGGGTTTTGTCTCAAACACAGTACAATGTCTGCTCTTGCAGGTTTTACAGATTACTTACATGGGGCATTAGGTGTAATTATGTAAAGGCAGTCTTTGTGGACTGAAAGAGGAACAGTAGAGAAACTGCATATCATTTTTCCTGTGCAAAGTGTTTTTAAAATAACTGTTCCAGTTCTGGTATTGTTCAATCTATCCTGGCCTTTTAATAAAATCACTAAGTGTTTCTAATTCACACACTAATGTTGAGAGACATATTAGAACTGTATGATATAGTGTATGGTGGAACGTCGTTCTCCAACGAAATCCATCATTTTCGAAACCTTGTAGTCACACACTAGTGACGTTCGCAGTGCAACAGAATGATGTTTTCTACTGTACTGCGATTGTCACACTGCGTCCTTGAGCAGCATTTGACAGTTAGGGCTCACTCCACAGACAGGACACATGGCGAAAGCGGCAATGTCGACAGCAGTACTAATGTTTAGCGTTAAAACGTTCACAATGCAAATTCTTTTTTCCTTCTAGTAACTGTTTTTTCCCCCCCAAAAAACGACGTTCCATCATACACTATAAAGAAAAATGCATGGGGAACAGTTGACAACAGGGCATCTTTCACCTCATTGGCACTATGGTGACGGATTACCTCTCGAGCTGCGCTCTCGAGGTAATCCGTCGTCATAGTGCCAACTCGGTGAAAGAATAGCCCTGTTGTCAACTGTTCCCCATACACTATCCTATATGTAGTTCATAGCCTGTAAATTTTTTGCATTGTTGTCTTAACAAATCAGTGTTCTACTACAAAATGCTAGGAGTTCATGGAGACATACACTACATCATACTTTTCTCTTATGGTCCTTACAACAGTGTGCGACTCAGAAATGCACAGTGAGTTAACTACATGGGTAATAACAATGGAGCAGTAACAAAACTGAAATAAGTATTCAAAACAATTCCTGTAGAAAAAATAACTTACAGGTCGTCAATGCCATTCTCCTTTAATAAAAACATTTGATGTCTTTGATCGTGGGCTCTTGTTGAAAACTGTCTGTGGGCTGTCTGTAGTAGTAGTAGGTTGGTTTGCAGAATATTTAATAGGGAACAAATGGTTAAGTGATGGCGTCCCCCCCCGGGCTTAATACTGGGGCTAATTTTTAAGCCTTTTAATTAATGAGCTACATCAGTTTGAACGCACACCAGCATTTAATTATATGCTGATGATAGTAAGGAAAAAAAACAGTATCTGACTGCTCTCTTGCTGAAACATGATTTCAACAAAATACAAAAATGGCTATTACAGATTTGGTCTTAAATACCAAAAAAAAAAATACATATATTTTTCTAATAATAAAAGGCTTGTTAAACCATATTTGGCCCTTGACCTACTGTATTTTCATCAAATGGTAGCACAGTGCGGGCTATAAAGGGCACAGCTGCCCAACCTTTCACTAGAAGGCCGTCGGATTGGGCTGGCTGTCTGTAGCAAGAGCTGTATGTGCTCTTTTTTAGCTTTATTGTAAGATAAAACCCTGGTTTTGAGGGGTCTGCAGCACTCATTGCTGTAGCTACAGTTTGAACTTTATATGTAGTAGTGTGGTGATAGGATTTCTATTGGTAGTAAGGGCTCACAGTAAGATAGTGTCAGGAGAGCTGAAGGAAAGGGACTTTGGGACTATTGTATCTATTGACATCAAAGTGACAGGGCTGTGTGAAAAATCAGTGGGCAGGGCCAGTGGGATTCTGGAATGTACAGGTAGAGGTATCTCCAGCAGGAGGAGGGAGGTGGAGCTGTGACTGTATCGCTCACTTGTGAGACCCCACTTGGAGTACTGTGTCCAGTTCTGGAGGCTACATCTCAGAAAGAACATATACAGAGTGGAGTCAGTCCAGAGGAGGGCAACTAAAATGGTGCATGGTTTGCATCAAAAGCTCTACTAAGAGAGACTGAAGGATCTCAACATGTACACCCTGGAAGAGAGAAGAGCAGGAGGGGGACATTATAGAGACCTACAAATACATCATAGGGTGAACAGGGTGCAGAAGGGGAGTCTCAGTCAAGAAAGAGCAACAGGACCAGAGGACATGCAATGAAGCTGGAGGGAGGAAATTTAAGAGGGATGTGAGGAAGTATTACTTCACTGAAAAAGTGGTGGATGCCTGGAACAGACTGCCAGCGGAAGTGGTGGACGTGAAAACAGTAGGTGGCTTCAAGTATGCACTGGACAGACATAGAGGAATATTAGGAAATAGGCAGGGAGGAAGGAGGTGGACACAAAAACTGTAGGTGGCTTCAAGCATGTGTCAGACAGACATACAGGAATATTAATAAACAGATAGGGGGGGAAGAAGGGTTACCATAGACCAGTTAGGGTCTGTGGAAACAGAATAGGCAGTACCATCTGGGCAGACTGGGTGGGCCAAGCGGCCCTTTTCTAAATTCTGTTTCTCTAGGTTTTTAACTCCAGTGTGAAAGTCATCCAGTTAGTGTATACTGGTGCAGTATTTCATGGTGAACTGATATCGGTAAACCGACACTATCACATAGGCTCAGTGATTTTGAGGTGGCATAGAGAAACGGATGCCCTGAATGTGTCCGACTGGCGATAAGGAGCATGGGGATGTGCAGCACTTAGCACCTGTAGTCTGGTGGACTGCCAGCTAGATTTGCCAGTGAAGTTTGCTTCCTGAAGCAAGAAGATTGTGTTCTATAGGTTGAGCCCTGTTAATCACAGTGGGAGTGGCTACAGTCGAAAACATCATATAAACCTTTGACAGGGAATTCAAGACGGCCTAGCAGGACCTTGTAAAGAACAGTTGCGTACTTACCATAAATGTAGATCTTTGAATCACCTCCATTAGTCCATACCTTTGGAAACACAGCCACCAGACACTAAGACCACACAGAAACGTTTGCTAGTTGGGGGCCGCCTACGATGACGTTATGTGTCGGCGTCTATATAAACATGGGCAGCCCCATCAATCCTCAGTTCCCCACCAGATATTAGACTCAGAGGACCTCCAAATGTGGTTAAGCAGGAGATGAGACCAGCCCAGGCATATACAGTTAGGCACAGGGTTGGATTTACAATATATTAGGTGGAGCTGCATGGTACCTGATGCAGCCCTATTTCAAGCAGCAGGGAGATAGAGGGAGGAGCGGAACAGACTAATGGAGGAGATTCTCTCGAAGATCAGCTGCTACGGTAAGTATTTAACTGTTCTTCAAGGGCATCTCGGGGATATCTGGGTAAAATCCGTGACCAGCTAGGGTCATAGGCCACAAACAAGTGTAGGGAAAAAGGGCAGACTGAATGTGTCTAGAGGTCCTTATCTGCCAACAATTTCTACGTTTCTATATTTCTATCTCCATTAGTTCACACATCAGAAAGAACTGGAAGGGGACAGGATCAGTTGTGTTCCAGGACAGTAGCTACTGCTTGTTGTTTTCACAGAGTTCTTGTGGATTTTACTTGGTAGGTTAGTTCTTTTCTTTCTTACTTCTAAGGGGCTAGCAGGGTATTGTTTTGGGGGCTGCTGGATGTTTGAAAACTGATTTGGTGGCTGTAAGTGGGCTCATTCTGTGGATGTTTCACTGTGTAACAGGCTGCGCTGGTAGAGGCCTATTTCTTCTAATTTAAAACCTATTTGGTGGGATTTGCTTGGAGATGGTTATTTGAATTGGAGACCTATATCTGTTAATTGCAAGCCTATTTTGATGTGTTGTTAGTGAAGCTGATTAAATTGGAGACCTGTTTCCTTTGGCAGCAAACATATTTGGGGGGCTTTGAGTTGAATTTTGATTCCGTTTTGCTGACTCCACTAGCTGCAAAGGTTAGTGCATAGTGGGGGAGGGGTGTTAATGGTCTGGCCAGGTCTCACTCAGCCAATTGACTGGAGGCAGAGCTGAATCAGGTTTGAGGTGTTAGCTGCTTTGTTTTCTCAGAAAGAACTGGAAGGGGACAGGATCAGTTGTGTTCCAGGACAGTAGCTGCTGCTTGTTGTTTTCACAGAGTTCTTGTGGATTTTACTTGGTAGGTTAGTTCTTTTCTTTCTTACTTCTAAGGGGCTAGCAGGGTATTGTTTTGGGGGCTGCTAGATGTTTGAAAACTGATTTGGTGGCTGTTAAGTGGGCTCATTTTGTGGATGTTTCACTGTGTAACAGGCTGTGCTGGTAGAGGCCTATTTCTTCTGATTTAAAACCTATTTGGTGGGATTTGCTTGGGCCTGGTTCTTTGGCTGCTGGGCTTGGAGGGGAGACACAGGGCTGATACACTCTCTCTCGAGTCAGGTGTCTGCCCAAAACCTGCCTCCCCACCCTCCCTCCCAGAAGTCTGCTAATTTATGGGGAACACCTGCCTGCGATTGGAGGAAAAGGCTGCAGGTGCAGCTCATGTAGTTCTAGCCACTGGGGTTGGATTTAAAGGCTGGGAGAGAGAGCTTGGGGAGTTGTTCATTTCCCTTATAAGTTTAATGTGTTGTACTGCACCTAGTGACAGGGTTACTGGTGTACAGTGGGACTGTCTCTAGGATTAGTGGGTGACCTGATTAGGCAATAGGGTGTATCTTGGACTAAGGGCGAACCTGGTGGCTCACCCAAGGAAACCTATTTGGTAGGGGATGGAACCACACATAATTAGGGCCGGCATCTTTGGGAGGGTGGTGGGGTGCACAGGGTGTGGAACAGCCATGATACTGGACTGGGCTTGGAAGTTCGGTGGTTGCCCAGTGTGCTACCAAGCTAGCACAGCTTAGGAGGAGGTTGCAGGATTAGAGAAAGCTGGGGGAAGGGGGTGGTATGGTTGGGGAAGGGGGCTGGGAATCTCCCACGGGGTTGCACCAAGCACTGGGGGTGGGGGCATAGGGAAAGGAGTGCAGGAAAATACTCAGGGGTCACATAGGGACCCTGGCAGAGGGGGTCCAAAAGGACGCTACCAAGGAAGCAGGCAGGTCACTGGGGACCCTCACAGAGGAGGGACAGAGGGACAACATTCTCAGGGAAGTAGGCAGATGGCCAGGGCTGGACAGAAGGAAGCAAGGCGGGGAGGTGGATCAGACCTTACACTCAATAACCGCTTCAATTCTCTTCTTCTGCTCGAGGATGAGGGGGGTGATGTAGCCACGACAGGGGTGGTTAGAGACGGAAAGGGAGTGGGAGGCAGGGCCAGATAGCAGGAAGAACAGGGGGACCTGGAATGCAGGAAAATGGGGAGCAGTGAATCAGAGCAGGAGGACAGGGGAAGAGGAGGAAAGCGCAGGAGAAGGACCAGTTGGGAGGAAAGGTAAAGGAGAAGGACCAGAAGTAAAGGAGGATTCAGTA
Source organism: Neoceratodus forsteri (assembly GCA_016271365.2). Taxonomy (NCBI): domain Eukaryota; kingdom Metazoa; phylum Chordata; order Ceratodontiformes; family Ceratodontidae; genus Neoceratodus; species Neoceratodus forsteri. The sequence goes on from JADMNL010000023.1 coordinate 441,709,436, forward strand.
AAGGGAGCTGAGGGTTTAGGCCAGGGAGCACGACGAGCAAGAAGGAACTAAATGGAGACAGGAAGGAAGGGAGGACGAGCCAGGCTAGTTTAGCAGATGGGGAGAAGGACCAGTTGCGAGCAGTGAGGGGAATTAGCAAGGTACAGAAGGATACCAGGAGGAGGAGAGGCATAGGATTGGAGGAGGGGTGGCCAAGGCCAAGGAGGGGGTGGCATGTGGCACCCAGATAGGGAGGAACAAGGAGCCGGCTGGGTGGAGGGGCTGGTAGACAGGATGAGGGACATGGAAGGGGAATGGAGGAAAAGGCGGTCAGAGTGCTCCTGTTGGGGATTCTATGATCAGGGTATCAAATGGGATCGGGAGGAGAAGCCTGGCCAGTTAGAACAAGATGCTTCCTGGACTAACGGTGCACAGGGCTAAGCACGAGGTATATCAGCTGGCAAAGGATTGTTGGGGTCCCAGACATACTGGTCCACCTGGGTACAAATGACATTGAGGGAAATAGCGAGCTAGAGATACAGGCAAGATTCAGGAGCTCGCAGGGTCTGTCATGACATAGGATGCACAGTTTCCTTCTCAGAAATCCTGCCAGTGCCAAGGGCTAGTGGGGAACACAAAAGGAAGATTAGGGAGATAAACCAGTGGCTCAGGGAGTGGTGTGAGGCCAGAGGGTATGGGTTGATGGGGGATTGGGGGGAGACCTGGGAGGATAAGGAGCTGTATGCTAGAGATAGACTCCATCTCAATTTGGAGGGGAGGGGAATCCTTAAGCTGAAAATAGAGGGGTTCATTGGTGAAAAGTGGGGTTTAAACTTGTGAAGGGGGCAGGATGGGAGAAAAGGCTGTCAAGGGGGTGCCGATAAAGGAGGGACTCTGTCTCCCCCCCTGGGGACCAGGAGGATTGCAGGAAAAGGCCGACTGGCAAAGTGCAGACCAGGGAAACGAATCCCCATGGGAACAGGCAGGGGAAATGGAACTATAGGGAAAGGGTGGAAGGTAGTCCTGCTAAATGCCAGAGCTTGGGCACAAAATGCCTGAGCTCCAGGTGATGCTAACTAAGGGAGCAGTGGATGTGGCAGCGGTCACTGAGACTTGGGCCACTGCAGGACATGACTGGGACCTGAACCTGAGGGTTACACTATGTTCAGGAAGGACAGGGGGAAGGAGGAGGAGCAATGATAGTCAAAACTGCATTGGCATAGGGGAGAGGGAGGTGAAGGGAACCGTGGAGGCGATTTGGGTCACCTTGATAACAAGGGGGGCAAAAGAGAAAAATAGGGAGGTGTATAGACTCCTGCCCTGGCGGAGGAGCTGAGGACAGTCTGGTGGCAGATGTTGGGAGACACTGCAGACTGGGCAGAGGAACGGTGGTGGTGTTGGGGGACTTAAACATGCCAGGAACAGACTGGGCGACTATGACATCCTCTGTGACCAGGGAACAGAGGTTGTTGGATGTCTTTCAAGACGCGTTCCTAACTCAGCAGGTGAGGGAACCGACCAGGGAGGCGCGGGTACTGGATGTGGTCCTGGCAGACAGTGACCAGATTGGGGGCCTGGAGGTAAGGGACCCATTGGCGGGGAGTGACCATGCCACGGTATGGTTCTGCCTGGACCTAGGAGGGGTAGAAGGCTGCACAAAGACGGAAGTAACCGACTTCAGGGGGGCGGATTTTAAGGAAATGGGAAGGATCCTTAAGGAGCATTTGGATGGGATTGGGTCAGACATGGACGCTGATAGTAGGTGGGAAATCATCAGGAGAGGGGTGCAGGATGCTACCAGCACCTGTGCAAGAGTAAGATGAAAATGCGGTAGGGCCCAAAAACCCTGCTGGTGGACCAGGGAGGTCCAGGAGGTGGTGCAGGGAAAGAAGGCAGCCTATAAGCAATTCAAGTGCTCAAGGAGTGAAAAGGATCGAGGGGAGTACGAGCTGATGGCTAGAAGGGCCACTAGAGTGGTGAGGGCGTAAGGCAAGGAAGGAGCAGAACCTGGCCAGGGAAATTAGGAGAGGGAACAAGGGGTTATTTAGATACATTGGGGAAAAACGAAGGGTGAAGGGGCAGATTAGCAGGATTAAATCAGGGGAGAGATGGGCACAAGACCCGGGGGAGCAGGCTGAGGTACTAAATGAGTACTTCACCTCTGTTTTCACCAAGGAAAATGGGGGTGCTGCATCATACATGGGAGGAGACAGAGATACTGAGGAGGGGGGACCCTTACCGATCGGCGGGTCTGGGGAGAGGGGGAGGCATCACTGGCAGGTGGGGGGAGGGCTAAGCAGGGAGAAGAGGTACGAAGTGGAAATCACAGAGAGAGAGTGAGAGCCCTCAGCTCCCTTAAGACGGAGAAAGCACGGGGCCGGATAAATTACATCCCAGAGTGCTGAAGGAACTTGGATGTCCTGGCGAAACCTCACGGAGCTTTTCACCATCTCTGAGGACAGGGTGGTGCCCCAAGACTGGAAGGTGGCGCATAGTGCCTATCCACAAGGGGGATCAAGGGAGGTGGCAGGGAACTACAGGCCTGTCAGCCTGACATCGTGGTGGGGGCAAGGTGATGGAGGCATTGTCAAGGAGAGGCCGGGGGACCTGGATAAGTCAGGGTGCCTGGATGATAGACAGCATGGATTCATCCCAGGGAAATCGTGTCAGACAAACCTGGTGGAGTTCTATGACTGGGTGACTAGTGCCTTGGACCTGGGTAGACCAGTGGACGTCCTCTTTCTAGACTTCAGCAAAGCATTTGACTCTGTTCATCACGTGGGCCTGTTGGATAAGCTGGGAGAAATGGGGGTGGGGAACCAGATGATCAGATGGATAGGCAATTGGCTCCAGGACCGGACCCAGAGGGTAGTAGTTGGCGGATAGCCTCATCCCCAAGGAGGTCATGAGTGGGGTCCCAGAGGATCAGTCCTGGGCCCCTTCTGTTCAACGCCACGCCTCTGACACATAAGGACAGGAATCAGAGTGAGATGACCTCTTTATGGATGACTCCAAACTGGAGGCGGTGGTGGATGGGAGGGTGGCCCTGCCAGGGGACCTGGAGGCTCTGGAAAGATGGTCTAGAAAGTGGAAGCTGAGGTTCAATGCAGGGAAATGCAGGGTACTCCACCTGGGGGCCAGAAACCCAGGCCAAGTGTACACCCTGGGGGGGCCGGGGAAATGCTACAAGTCTCGATGTCTGAGAGGGACCTGGGGGTGGTGGTGGATGTCAACATGAACAACTCTGAGACTTGTAGTAGGGCAGCAGCCAAGACTAACAGGATGCTGGGATGCATCGCTAGGGGGATCACCTCCAGAAGGAGGGAAGTGATACTCCCTCTGTATAACTTCTTGGTGAGGCCGCACCTTGAGTACTGCATGCAGTTTTGGAGGCTACACTTAAAGAGGGACATTGACCTCCTGGAGAGGGTCCAGAGGAGGGCAACCAAAATGATTTGGGGCTTGGGGGACAGGACCTATGGGGAGAGGCTCGAAGAGCTAAATATGTACACATTGGAAGAGAGAAGGGACCGGGGGAGCATGATAGAGGTCTTCAGGTACATGAAGGGGGTAAATGGGGAGGAACAGTCAGGGTGCTTCGAAGAAAGGAGGAGGGGCCACTAGAGGGCATGGGTGGAAGCTGGAGGGGGAAGATTCAGGGAGAAAGGAGGAGATGCTACTCACTGAGAGGGTGGTGGAGCCATGGAATGCACTGCCTAGGGGCTGGTGGAGGCAGAGACAGTGGAGGGGTTCAAGAGGGGTGGGACAGGTACAGGGAAGGGTTCTGAAGCAAAACCAATGCAGCAAGAATATCCGAACTGGGAAGGAGAAGCCAGAGAAGGCGAGGGGGACAGCAAGGTCAGCACCCAGGGTTGGGGCTGACCAAACGAGCAGACACGAAAAGACCGTTAGGGCCTATTCTGCTGGCATTTTAGTATGTTAGTATGATTCCCAAGCTGTCCCAAACACCAACTGGGAGGTGGATACAGTCTGATATATATATATATATATATATATATATATATATATATATATATATTCAGGATAGCAGGTCTTGCAGTACTGCAAGCTGGAAATCAGTACATCTACGAGGGGCTATGTCCATACTGTAATGTTCAGTGACTGAGTGGACGTTACTTCATGGGGCTGTAGCACAAATGACAGCCGCAGAAACATTTCTGAAACAAGCAACCAAAGTGGCCACTCCTCTGATGGCATGATCATGAACCGTCCCACAAAGTTCATTACTCTACTTTCTATAACAGAACACAATATAATGTGCCAGCCATTTGGATAAGCACTGTTTAGCCACAGGAGTGCCTTCTTTCCCGTGGTGAACAAAACAAAAGCTGAAAGGACTTTCTGCAGTCCTTGGTGTGATTCACACAGCATCTGAGTATTCCATGTACATCTAAAGCATGCAGCATGCCTCCCCCTGACTGGCATGCTCAGGGTAATAAACAGGAAGGTGTACCTCTTAATATAAATTCAGCTACCACCTTTGGTAGAAATTTAGGATTTGCACACAGAGACTGTCTTTGTGGAAAATCCAATAATGAGGCTCACACATTACAGCCTGCAGCACTGAACTCTGTGCAGAAGTGACTGCAACTAAAATTTGCATTTTCCATGACAGGAAATGTAGGCCACAACTCTTGTCCAGCTCAAAAGAGCCAGCGTCAGTTTTCCAAGCACGTAATTCAAGCTGCAAGGCGGGACTGGATTGTGGATAAGAGATTTCATATTAAGAATATCTTTCAGACATGTATGGGACACCTGATTGGGCCACTATATGACCATCAATATTTTTATTTATTTATTTCATTTTTGGATTAATACCTTTGAGCCAGGGCTTGTTTACAATGGTTCCATGTCAGAACAAAGACAAGTTAGCACCAGTAGTTGAAGTTTGAGGCCTGTAGGGTTGATTAGTAGGGTGGGAGATACAGGGTTAGGTAGGAAGGACTCAAAACATGGGTATCCAAGAGAGGCTTGAGGTAGTTAAATTGCCTGGGAAAGACTGTAATCTAAAACGTAGATTCAAGCAGGGCAGATACCTGTTGTCAAAGTAGATGGGGAGGTGGTGTGGGGGTGGAGACAAGGGTGAGGAATATATATATTTAGGGGCGGGAGGGATATTAGGAGTAGGGTTATGGCCAGAAGATTAGACTGGATGGGATTTGGAGCTTGGGACCAAGGGGTTAGAGAGGTGGTATGAGAAGGTGGGGGGAGTAGGTGGAGTAAAGGGATGGTATGCTAGTTGGGAAGGGCAGGTCATTTGTTGGGCTAGGTATTGAGAAGAGGGCGGAGTAAGAGCTTGTATGCTAGTGCGGGCAGGTAGGGAGAGAGCTAAGCATGGGACAACAGGGACTGTTGGGTGTGGCAGGTGCATATCTTTTATCCAAAAGGCGAGCATGGAGGTTAGCTTTGGCGTGTCCCAACTTGGGCACGGTCCTGAGTGGTGCAGGTGCATTTTTTCTGGGCAAGAAGGTGGGCACAGAGTTTAGCTTTGAAGGGTCCTAACTTGGGCTCTGACAGGAGATTATTAGGGAGAGAGTTGAGCAGCTTGGGGGCCCGGTATCCAAAAGATCGCTGACCTTGTGCAGTACAGTGAAAGGGGACCTTGAGAGGATTTTTGCATGATCCTCTAGTTGGACGAGCAGGAACAATAGGGGACAGCATGGACTGTACACTGACTGGGGTCAGGCTTATGGCAGCCTTTTTTGCCATAAGGCTGATTTGATAGCAGATTCTGAGATCGAGGTCAAGCTAGCCCATGAGGGAGTATAGGATGCAGGTGTTGGTGAGGCGAGATGCACCAAGGAGAAGCCTGCAGGCTTTGTTGAGGGTTAGAGCTACTCTTTTTAGAGCCATGTCAGTGTCAGCACTATAGATTACAAGGCCGTAGTCAATAGTGGAAAAGACTGAGCTATTTATGGCCATTTTGAGGGCTGCCTCAGTGAGGCAATGCCTGTGTGTGTACAGCTGTCCAGTCTTTCTGTTAGCTGACCTACACACCTGGTCTACATGTTGGGAGAAAGAGAGGGAGCTATCCAGGGTAACCCCAAGATACTTGAAATTTTGAACCATTTCGAGGCAATCATTCCATTTGTTATGGATATCTAATGTGGCATTTTTGTATTTGCTATAGGTGGAGACAAACATCATCTTTTTTTTTTTTTTTAATAATTCAGCAAGGGGCACGAGTTGTTGAACCAGTCTTCCACCTTTGAGAAGTTAACTTACAAGCGCCGCTCAAGGGTGGCGGGGTCAGGCTGACTGGTGTAGATCACGGCATCGTCTGCAGAGAGAAGGATTTTGTCTTGGCATACTTGCGGAAGGTTACTTAAAAAGAGGCTGAATAGCAATGGGCCCAGAATGGACCCTTGGGGGACACGTGTAGTGATGCTCAGGCTGTCGGAGAGTGTGCTGGCAAATTTGACTTGTTGGACACGCCCAGTAAGGTAGCTTCGAAACCAGCTCAGTGCACTTGAGAAGACAGAGGAATTGCTTAGTTGGGTCAGTAGTAGCTCATGGTTCACTGGGTCGAATGCCTTGGTGAGGTCTATATATGTAGCCCCCACCAAGTGCCCGCTGTCCAGTGAGTCATGTATGTAGCCTGTAAACTCAGCTAGCACAATTGTAGTACTGTGTCATTTCCTAAATCTGTGTTGTTCCTTACATTGCTGTTGGTATCTGTCCAAGTGGTAGGTTAATTGGTCATATACAATACGTTTTAAAGCTTTGGAGATGGGGGGGTATGGAGACAGGCCGATAGAGTGGGAAGTCCTATCTCTGTTTTTAAATATGGGTGTAACAACTGCTGCTTTCTATTATTTTGGGAACAGCTCAGAGGTTAGGGAGAGGTTTAGTATTCTTGTTAATGGCGCTAGTATGACATCTAGTGTGAGGGCTATTATCTTGAGGTTGAGGCCATCTCCACTATGCCTGTTTTTTGTAAGTACTTTCTTGAAGTATTTTTTAGCTTCTGACTGAGTGATAGTTCTGAGGTATAATGGTGGGACTGTATTTTTGGGTAACGAGCCTGAAGGAATGTTTTGGGTTTTGGTGATTGGAAGCAGGTAGTCGGGAGAGGGAAGCATTCCACTGAGGTCAGTAAAATGCTATATTCAGAGTGTTGGCAATATGCTTAGGTTCCTGGCTTATGTTCCCATTAATGTTCAACACGGTAGGGGCTGCCACAACTGGATTTCCTGTTAGGGCTTTAATGTTGGCCCAGAAGTTGCGGCTGTCACCCAAGGAGTTGTCTTGTACAGTCTTAAAGTACTGGGATTTCACTTGATGGATGGTCTTGGTACAATTGTTATGTGCCATTTTGTAATTTTGGATGTCTGAGAGCCTGAATTACGTGCCTCATGCCATAAATTGTCCCTGTCTCGTAGCTGGTGTAGAAGAGAGGGGGTTATCCAGGGGTTTTGTGTTCCCCCAACTTTCCTAGTTGTGACTGGGGCGAAGATGTCACAGGCTGCATTGAAAGACCTGATGAAGAATTCCAGGGCTTCACTGACATCCACCACTGAGAAGATTCTGGACCAGTTTGAATGCCTAAGATACTCTTTTGGGGGGGCCCAGTTTCCTCCGTCTCAGGATACAAGTTGTGATCTTTTTTGCTCGTCGTTGAGGTGTCTTGTTAGACTAGGAACAGAGGGTGGGGGAGTGGTCACTTATAGCGTCAGGGAGGACGGCCATACTGGTGATTCTCTCAGGGCAATTAGTTAACAGCTAGTCCAGTAGAGTGCTGGACCCTGTATGGTAGTTTATGCGTGTGGGGGAATTTACTAGTTGGTCGATGTTGAGTGCAGTTAAGGCATCCCTATAGTGAGTTGAGTCTGGGAACAACCAGTTAATACTGAAGTCGCCAACTACTAGTATTTTGGTATTAGGATGAACGTTTTGAGAGATATTCATGTAGCACCTTGAACCCAGTGGCCTGTTCCTTAGGTGGAATGTAAACAGATAGAATTGTTAATCCCTTCCCATGTGCCCCTAGGAGAAGCTTAACAGGGAGCATTTGAATGTTGCTACCCATTTTTACTGGTGAGAAGACCATACTTTGTAGATGGTCCTTAATGTAAATGAGGCAGCCCCCACCTCTCTTCCCAGACCAATCTAATCTAAATGTGGTATAGCCATCAATCTGAATATCAGTGTCAAGGGTTCTTGGCGAGAGCCATGTCTCGACCAAGGATAGTACATCAGGATTACATTGTGCTATCCATACATGCAGCTGGCCGAACTTGGACAACAAACTGCAGATGCTGACTGAGGCTATGGTGACAATGCCGTGGTTCGCTGTGGGGGTTATGCCTAGTGTTTTGGGTGGCTGTTACCCGATATCAGTAGGAGTAGCCGCCAGATAATCCAGCAGCCGGAGGGTTTTTAATGTGTTTCTGTGTCTCCTGTTGTCCGCTTGGTGTTTAGCGGACTTGCTAGTGTGGGACCAGGTTGACTGTTGTAGAAGGGGGTAGGTCAGTGGCATCGGTAGGAGCTAGAGATAATCCTATGGTGGGGATGCAGTGTTCAAATATCATGAGTGCTGGGGTTGTGGTTAAGTTGGGGCAGTTTATTAGCAATAGTGACCAATTAGCGCTCTCACTGCTACCTGATGAGGGAGGGGGAAGGGTCGGTAGCAAGGAGGTAGGAATCATAATTAGATATATTAATAGCATCATTATGGTAATTAGATATAGAGGGCGTCTCACTTTGGATATCTGCAGGTTGTTCCCAGACTGGGCTAGAGAGCTATTCAGACACAAATGAACTTGAGCATGGGTTTTTAAAGAAGATTGGTTGTCCTTGCGTATGGCTGTGGCCTATCAGAGGACAGAGGGGGTGGTGCCCCAGGCAGAAGAGAGTATTTAAGGAAGGGAAGGGTGGGGGAGACAAATTTGAAGCAGGGCTGCTACACTCAGACAGAGCTGTGGGGGAAAAGCAGGCCATTTTCAGCTCAGAGAGCTTTCCAAGCAAAGTGTCCAATAGAGTTATTTCAGACAGAGCGGGGCCACCAATGGCATACAAGAATACCATGAACATAGCCTATAGTAATGCAGAGTTTGCAGCTCAGAGTTTGGAGAATTCACCATACCTGAGATGCTCGGGGAGGCTGGCAGGCTGGTTCCTCATCGCGGCCAGCCGGAGGCGAGCCAGACTGCTGTTGCTTTGGGGCATGGGGCACCCAGTGAGACCTCTGTCCTACAGAATGGTAAACAGGGAGGTGGTTAGGGCAATTAAGGCTGCTGTCGGAGTCAGCACTTAGCTTAATCGGTGGGTGGGACAGGAACAATAGAGCAGAGGGAAGGGCATGAGAGAGACAGCTATGCAGGGAGGCACCTGGACAGCCATCAGGTTTATTACTTGGTGGTGTACCGCTCTCTACCTCTGGACAGGTGCGAAATCTAGGCGTTATTTCTGATGACAGTCTGACCCTGAAATCTCAGGTATCAGCTGTTGTCAAATCCTCCTTTTACCATCTGAGGAATATCGCCCGGGTGAAACATCTGATTCACCAGGAGGACCTTCCAACTTTGGTCCACGCCTTTGTCACTACCCGTCTAGACTACTGCAACTCCCTCTACCTAGGGCTACCAGGGGTTGATATCCACCGCCTTCAGCTGGTGCAGAACGCTGCAGCCAGGCTTTTGACTGGGACTCTTAGAACTAGTCATATTACGCCTGTGCTGCGCGAACTGCACTGGCTGCCTGTTCAGGCGGATCACCTTTAAGGTTGGTTTACTTACCTTAAAGCCCCACACCCACCAGGAACCGTTACCTGAAAGATCTTCTGATTCCCTATCGCCTCTGTCCCTCTCAGTTCGCTAGCGAGGGATTGCTAGAGATTCCCAGGTTCGACTGAAGTTATCGGATCTCATGCCTTTGCCTTTTCGGCACCAACCCTGTGGAATTCTCTACCTCGCTGGCTGAGAGAATGCCCAACCGTTGATAATTTTAAAACTGCTTTAAAGACATATCTTTTTACTCTGGCTTATCCTTCTTAGTTATGGTTGCTTTAAATGTTTGGATTTTATTATTTTATCTATTTTTGTACAGCGCCTTGGTTTTGAAAGGCGCTTTATAAATAAACTTGACTTGACTTGGCTGTTGGCACCAGCAGGGGACAAAGCTGAAAGCTCTGGGCAAGACAGTTTCAACTTTCAGGAGTGGAGCAGGGGTCTGGGAGTACTGGAGTGGGGCTAGGGGTTAAATGGAGTAAAAGCAGGGGACTTACTTGGGCAGTAGTAGCGAGGTTACCTAGGGTTCTTAGGAGAGTATTGGGCTATAAAAAAGATACAGCAGAGCATAAGCAGTAGAGAAAACAAGCACTTCTTAAACTTTAAGCACAGTGGGATAAGCACTTAAAACTAAATTAACTTAGCAAGTACAATACCATCTAATTTGCAACAAGTTAAACATACAGTTTCTTGGCCACCAACTTAAAACAGTCTAGCCTGTACCAGGATTACATAGGTTAAATGAGGTTCAGTTTAAAGATTGGGCAAATCAAATTTGAAGCGGGGCTGCTACACTCAGACAGAGCTGAGGGGAGAAAGCAGGCTGTTTTCGGCTCGGAGAGCCTTGAGGGCAAAGTGTCCAATAGAGTTATTTCAGGCAGAGCGGGTCCACCAATGGCATACAAGGATGCCAAAAACACAGCCTGTACTAATGCAGGGTTTGGAGAATTCACCGTACCGGAGATGCTCGGGGAGGCTGGCGGGCGGGTTCCTGATTGCAGCCAGCCAGAGGCAAGCTGGGCCGCTGCTGCTTCGGGGCATAGAGCACTCAGTGAGACTGCTGTCCTCAGATGCTCGGGGAGGCTGGTGGGTGGACGGGTTCCTGATCGCGGCCAACCGGAGGCAAGCCAGGCAGCTGCTGCTGCTTCGGGGCATGGGGTGCCCAGTGAGACCGCTGTCCCAAGACGCTTGGGGAGGCTGGCAGGCGGATTTCTGATTGCAGCCAGCTGGAGGCGAGCTGGGCTGCTGCTGCTTTGGGGCATGGGGCACCCAGTGAGACCACTGTCCTAAGATGCTTGGTGAGGCAGGCGGGCAGATTCCTGATCGCGACCAGCCGGAGGTGAGCTGGGCTGCTGCTGTTTCGGGGCGTGGGGCGCCCAGTGTGACCACTGTCCTGAGATGCTCTGGGAGGCTGGTGGGTGGGTTTCTGATTGCGGCCAGCCAGAGGCAAACCGGGCCCGCTGCTGCTACGGGGCCTGACGCGACCAAGTGAGACCGCTGTCCTGAGATGCTCGGGGAGGCTAGCGGGTGGGTTCCTGACTGCGACCAGCAGGAGGCGAGCCGGGCCACAGCTGCTTCGGGGCATGGGGCGCCCAGTGAGACTGCTGTCCTGAGATGCTCGAGGAGGATGGCGGGTGGGTTCCTGATTGCGGCCAGCTGGAGGCGAGCTGGGCCACTGCTGCTTCAAGGCGTGGGGCACCCAGTGAGACCACTGTCTTAAAGAGGTTCGATAGATTCATGAAAAGCTAATATAGTGACCAAAGGCACCTTAAGTGAGGAATACCATAGACCAGAGTCTGACAGTAACAGCAAGTATACCAGCACAGCATTTGTCGGACATGTAAAGGAGTCCAAATTTCTGGAAGCAGCCCACAGAGTGAACCACTTCTATTTCAAGGAACAGGTAATGACTGGTAGAAGGCTTGCTAGCTACAATCAGCACATTAGCAACTTTCATGGATACTCCAAAACATGCTGTTGGCTATTTCTTCAGGAGCCATGCATGCAGATATAGGAATGTCATGTCCAGATACAGCAGGGATCCCTTGGCCTATGACAACAAACCCCACCACAGTGGTAGGAGGACAGAAGACTCTACTACTGTTTGCTGCAGAAGAAAAAATTACTCACCATAGTAATGCTGTTTCTGCTAATGGAGTCTTGCTGTATTGTGACTGTATGCAGTTAGCCTCAGCACTTGAACTGCTCTGGAGATGCAAGAGTTAACTCTATGCAGAAGCATAGAACGTTGAGCTTGATTTTCAAACCTCTGTCCCTGGTACATTCTACTGTAACAGTCAGATTCTTACAAGCACTGTACTAACTAATAGCTATAAAAATTGTTTATAAGTTTTGCCATAGGCAACAAAAAACTTGGGTCCAGAAAGACTCAAATCGAGGACCCAAGAAGAACCTTATGTAGACAGTAATAATAACAACAACCAATCAGAAAAAATCCACCTTGCCAGGAAGGGCAAGAAGGTGCACCTCTGTACCTGCCCACCCACAGCTCAAAACTAGGTTCTGAGAGGGGATGCAGCGAGGGAGATCAGAATACAGCAAGACTCCATTAGAAGAAACATCACTATGGTGAGTAATTTTTCCTGCAAACAACATGTAGTCTTGCTGTATTCTGACTATATGCAGACTACCAAGCAGTCCCCCCTCCCCCGGAGGAGGGGATAGAGAACCTACTTTGGGAACAGGCTCTGCAGTACTGCTGTGCCAAACCTAGCATCACTTCTAGACTGGGTGTCCAGAGAGTAATGCTTGGTGAATGTGTGAACTGTTTTCCAGGTGGCTGCTTTACAGATTTCTGACAGAGGAATATCCCTAGCAGTACCCCTGGTCAAGTGTGCCCTCAGGCCTGAGAGGCGATTTTTTCCTGGCTTTGTGTAACAAAACAGGATACAAGAAACAATCCACCTGGCAATAGATCTTTTAGCGGCAGGTTTACGTTTTCCCGCTTCTCCATAAGTAAGAAACAGTTAACTGAGTACAATCCCTCCTATGGGCCTTAATATGCTCTACATAATAGCAAAGTGTCCTTTTCACATCCAGACTGTGTAATCTTCGCTCACCTGAAGAATGGTCAGTGAATATACAGGATAAGTCATAGATTGGTTAAGATGGAAATCTGAAACCACTTTCGGAAGACGTTTTCTATTTGTTCTAAGGACCACCTTATCCCTATGAAAGGAAATAAAGACAGGTTCCACTGACAAGGCCTGCAATTCACTGATCCTCCTGGCAGAAGTAATGGTTACCAGGAACACAGTCTTCCAAGTCAAGTACTTTAGCTCAGCTGAAGATAAGGGTTCAAAAGGGGGCTGCATAAGCTGTGCAGTACAGATATTCAGATCTCAAGCGGGAGTAGACTCCTAAAGGGAGGGTTGATATGAACCAGACCCTTGAAAAACTTACTGAACACAGGATGAGAAGACAGGGAAGGAACCTTACCTGTTGACAGAAAAGCAGACACTGCTGCCAAATGAACTGTAAGAGTAGCAGGCCTGAGGCCTAAACTATTCAGATGGACCAGATAGTCCAGGGCTGTAGCAATGCCAGCCATATCTGGCTGAATATTCCTCTGAGAACACCAAATAGTGAATCTTTTCCATTTGGAGTTGTAAGTCTTTCTAGCGAAAGGTTTCCTTGAAACTTTGAGAATATCCAGAACACCTTGAGAAAGGTGTAAGCCTGCATATTCTAACTCTTCAAGAGCCAAGCTTTGAGTCTGAGAGACTGATGATTGGGGTAACAAATCCTCCCCTGAAAGAAGGTCAGGAGGTCATGCCTCCTGGGAAGAAAAAGAGGAAGTGTTACTGAAAGAGACAACAGTAGTGGATACCATGGATGTCTGGCCCAGTCAGGGGTCACCAGAATCACTGTGCAGGACTAAGACCTGATTTTGATCAGAACTCTGAAAATCAGAGGAAAGGGAGGAAAGGCATAAAGGAACTTGCCTGTCCAGTTTAACAGGAAAGCGTCTAGAGGAACAGACCCCCAGACTGGAGGTCTGCAACAGAACAGAGGAAGTTGGTGATTGTCTGGGGCTGCAAAGAGATCTATCTCTGGAGTGCCCCATCTCTTGAAAATGATCTGAAGAACATGATTCAGGGACCACTCGTGGTGACCTCGTGAAATCCTGCTTAGGGCATCTACCAGCTCACTGTCCTTCCCTGGAAGATGCACTCTATCAGGGAAGTCTGGCGGGAGTAAGCCAACGACCGTACCTTCATGGCTTTCGTGCACAAGGCTATGGACTGAGTGCCCCCTTGCTTGTTTATGTACCACATGGTGGTGGTGGTGTCTGTCCTGACTTCCACCACTCTCCCCTGAACTGACTCTGAAACTGCCTGAAGAGCTAGGAACACAGCTCTGAGCTCCAGAAGATTGATATGAAGAAGAGACTCCTGTTGAGACCAAATGCCCTGTGCAGTGAGCTCTCCCAGATGGGCTCCCCAGCACAGGAGAGAAGCATCTGTGGTGAGAACTACTGAGGGTGTCTGATGTAGAAAGGGGATACCCTGCCTGAGATTGTCCACCTCCAGCCACCAATGGAGAGCCTGGACTTGAGTCTGAGACACTGGAACTAGCTTGGTGAGAGGATCTTTCCTCTGAGACCAGAAGGACCTGAGATGAAACTGTATATCTGTCATCTGAAACCTGGCTCCTTGGACCACTGCAATGGAAGCTGCCATGTGGCCTACAAGTTGGAAAAAGTGTCTGGCTGGAAGAGAAACCAAAGGTTTGAAAGAGGAAGCCAGATCTGTAAGAGCCTTTACCCTTGAGGTAGGTAAAAAAGCCCTTGCCTGACTCGCCTCCAGCTCTACCCCTATAAAGGTAAGAAGCTGAACAGGTTCCAGAACTGATTTGGCTAGATTGAGAAGAAATCCTAGAGAACACAGAAGCCTCTGGGTAATAGCTAGAGCTGACTTGATTTGGTCTGGTAACTGGCCTACAATGAGCCAGTCATCTACATAAGGAAATACTGAAATGCCCTGCCTTCTGAGGAAGGCTACCACCACTGCCAGACATTTTGTGAACACCCTGGGTGCAGATGTCAGGCCAAAGGGCACTGCTCTGAACTGGTAGTGACCTGAAGGCAACTCAAACCTGAGGTACTTTCTGTGGGAGCACCTGGTGGGTATGTGAAAATAGGCATCCTTGAGATCCAGGGAGGCTAGCCAGTTCCTGGCCTCAGAGAGGGAAGAATGAGTCCCAGAGTCACCATTTTGAATTTTGGTTTTGTGATATGTTTGTTCAGATATCTTCGATCTAGGATGGGTCGCCACTCCCCTGTCTTTTTTGGGGTAAGGAAGTATGTTGAATACAAGCCTTTCCCTCTGTGTGGCAGAGGTAACTGCTCCACAGCCTTTAGGAGCCACAACTGAGATACCTCTGCCTCTAGAGCAATTGTTTCCAGTGGGGATGCAGGTTTGTAATACCTTGCTCTGAATTTGGAGGATCTTTTGAAACTGAGAGCAAGTCCCTGGCTTATTACTTCCAGAACCCACTTGTCTAAAGTGACAGACTTCCAAGCCTGGAAGAAATAAGCCAATCTGCCCCCCACTGGAAGACAGGAGGTGACCCGGTCTGACACACCAGGCTGTCTGTTTGGCAGGAGCCCAAGGCTGAGAAGAGGATGCGGCCCTGCTCATCCCCCTTCTGCCGCTCCCTCTGAAAAACACCCTCTGCTGAAAAGAAGAGGATGCCTGGGCTTGGTAAAAAGGCCTCCGAAAAGGCCTGCCCCTGCCAGCCCTAGACTGCCGTTTTTGAGGAATGGCCTGCTCCTCCTTGGCCACTGCACTCCTGTTGGTGGTCCTGTCCATTTTCTTAGTATATGTCTCTGTTTGCTCCCCAAACAGACAATTGTCCGTGACAGGAAAATCTATGGCCTTAGCTTGGGTATCCTGTGATAGGCTAGTACATCTGAGCCAAGCAAACCTTCTCAAGGAGACAGATGTAGCCATGGCTCTTGATGCCACATCACTGGAGTCTACAGCAGCATGGCATTGTACCTTGGATGCCTCTATGCCATCTGCAGCCACCTCCTCCAACTCCCTTGCCAGCTGAGGAGGGGCATTTTTAGCTAGCTCCAGAACTGTATCCCACCTAGATTTCTGGTACCTAGCAGCATAAGCCATATAAGAAGCCCGTCTGAGTCCCAAGGAAGATGCCAAGTACTGTTTCTTTGCCATGGCATCCACCTTCCTGGAATCCTTATCTGGGGTGTGTGAAGCCAAGGGGATGTTAACCCTGTCACAGGCTGCAGCCTGCACTATCCCAACATGGCTGCAATGAGAATAAAGAAATTCCACCCCAGAACCTGACAACATATACCTCTTGTCCATTCTCTTATCCACAGGAGGTATGGAAGATGGCATCTGTAATATTTTTTGAGTCTGTTTCCCTAAAGATTTATGCAGGGGAATAGACATTCTCTTTGACTCTGGGACCTCCACTATCTCCACAAAGTCAGGTTATTCTGCCTCCTCAACAGCTTCCACTGCTGGTAGCTGGAGAGTTTCTGCCACCTTTTTATAAAGTAAAAAGTGTGAAGGAGATTCAGAAAGTCCGGGAGAAGAAACATTACAAGGCCCGTCTGGGGAGATGTCAGGCTCTACTGACTCATTTAGGCCTAAATAATAATCTTCATCTTCACCCTCGAGATCCCCCTCCCAATCCAACTCATAGTACTCCTCCGTTTCATATTCTGAAGGAGCTGGAACCGACTGAACCGATAGTCTACCAGGCGGTGTCAGTTCGGTCAGAACCGGGCGGAGCGACTGCACTATATTTATCGCTCTCACAATCTCTTCCACGGTTGGGATCTGAGGGGCAGGATCCGAACAGGTCGATTTCTTTTTCCTCTTTGACAGAACCGATCCCTCTGAATCCGATTTCCTTTTGCCCGAGGAGGTATTGCCCGGGTCAGCAGGCACCTCCTCAGGTTCAGTCAGAACCAAACCGGCCTGGCCATCTGGATCAGCGGATTTCAAGGCCTCCTTTTCCCTAAGCCGAGCTAATCTTTTTTCTAAAGTGGCTTCAGGGAAATTTGCACATATTTGGCAGTCTGTTTTGAGGTGTTCAAACCCCAGATAATAAACACAAATGAGGTGGGGATCAGCTTTAGCAAAAGCCTCCCCACACTCAGAACAGTGTTGAAACCCAGTGGGACCGTTTTTTGAGGGGGGGGGTTCTCAGACATTGCCTTTTCCACAAAAATTACCCTTTACAGCTTTTACGCATGGTAATACAAAACTTTTCGGTTACCAACAGGTTCAAGGGTTCTTTAAAAAAAAAACAGAATAAATCGTCTTTTTGAGACCGAAAAGTACCGCACCTTTACCAGAGAAATATCAAGTTTTACACTAAAATGTCGGTTCCCAACCGGACCGACCAATAAAGAACTGAAGAAAAACAATTTCTATCACTATCTACCACAACTACACTACCTGTACCGTACACAGAGATTTGATGACCGAAAAATAAGAAATGGTTGGATTAAACTGATTGAAATAACAATACCGAACCGAAGAAGCAAGCAGAAATTCTCCGGAGCATCTTCAGAGTTAGGTGGAATAAAGAATCTGACTGTTACAATAGAATATACCAGGGACAGAAGTTTGAAAACCGAGCTCAAGCTCAACGTTCTATGCTTCTGCATAGAATTAACTCTTTCCTCTCCAGAGCAGTACAAGTGCTGGGGCTAACTGCATATAGTCAGAATACAGCAAGACTCCATGTTGTCTGAAATGGAAAACACATCTGGCTAGGCTATACTGTAGCAATGAAAATGAGAGTGGCACTCTCCTTCTGCAGCTTTAACAGCACCTCTGTATCACTGAAATTGGGTAATACATAGACGGACAGCTCTTCTCACCAGAAAACTCAGAACCCTAGAGCAGACAAGCAGAAAATGGTGCAGTGCTGCGTTATGTAGGGACACAAAAAGGTCCAACTCTGTTCGACCCCATCCTGCGAAGAGGTTAGGTACCATGGAGGTCAACAGTTCCCATTTGTGAATCTTGGACTGTGACCTGCTTAATTTGTCTGCCAAGATGTTTTGGAGAACTGGGAGATGTCCAGCTGACAAGTGAAGACTGCGGGACATATCCCTTGCCCATGGCCTTGTTAGTCGTGGGCCTTGTTAGTCGACCAGTGTCCTTGATTCATCACCAAATGACCATTACACTATATAAAAATGATTGGACTATGATGGAGCGCGTCCCCATGCTCTTCCTAGGATTTCGTCATAACTTTGCTGTGTGTGTGGGCACAGCGTGAGTGTCTCTTCACACCGGAAAGTACCGCAGACCCGGTGCTCACAATTTATGAGTGCTCGTATTTCTTAACTAATGAGACATTTTTGACGTCATATGGATGAAAAGCTATTCGCAGAGGTAAGGCACCAATGTGTGAGGTGCATATCCTGAGCCTGGCAAATCTCTTTAACTCATTATTACCTGGGCGGCTATTTTGTGTCAGGTAAACAATGGATAGTTTGAACTTCATATGACGCTATTGGAAGTAATGAGTTTTAAGGATGAGAAAAACAGAAAATGCTGCCCTTTTATTTGAGAAATCTGCCACAGGGAAGAGACCTTTTTCTTTCACAGCAGTCAAGTAATGGAACTCTCAAGCCACTTGTTTGGAGTTACATAATGAGTAGTTTTAAAGCATCACTGGAATTGTATCTGATTTATCAGACTGCATTTGTCTGTAGTGCTTATGTTGTACATAACTGTTCTTACTGTAACATTTTTAGCATAGTTCTTCTTGTTGCTAGACCCAGGTCACTCACAAAAACGGGCAGTAGTTGCCCATAGGCCAGTCAGGTTAACAAAATAATAAAGTGTATAGAATTCATAGTTGTGAGGAGGAAACATGCATAAAAACAAACGGCGCATTAACTTACTTGCCGGCTGGGAACTCATAATTAAAGGATGAAAGATTTCTTCAGACTGTCCATCTACCGGTACCAGGACTACATCTAGATCCTTCTCTTCCATCTTACTTAGTAGGGCATCAATGTTCCTCACCTGACAACGAACACCACACCCTGACACAGCCTGGAGATCTGTACAGGTTCCAAGCATTTCTGTAGCCAGTTCCTGGTGGGATAGATTAGAAATAAATATACAAATGAAGGACAGACCACGCCAGTCTGCACAAAAATCCTAGCCTACCTAGTAAAAGAGGTGGCTAGGTGGTTCTCAAGGCCTAAGAATGCATATGAAACCACTCTTAGAACCAGGCTGTTTTAACATAAAACAAATTAAATAAGCTAGAAAGTTCAGAGGAGACAAACAAACAAACCCCCAAAAAAGAAAAGATTAAGAGTAGACCAAAGGCAGTTCTTAAGAATATATTTTAAATTTTGTAATTTTTGACCAGGAAAGGCACAGTACGCTGTGATATCGTGTGTTCAGTGCATTCTGTGGGGACGGGGGTGTTACATCAACCTATCTTATTGACTGAGGAATGTTGTCCATGAAATTGGGGAAACTCCCCTAACTCTTCCTTGATTCTATTGCATCTGTAACTTCCATGTGAACAGTGACCAGGGATGGGCAGTAGGGATCTCAGTTTAAAGTCTCATGTGAAGAACGGCATCTGAACAGTACAACACCATCGCCAGGCTCTCTCCCCGGTCGGGGGGGGGGGTGCTGGAGGGGGCAGAGGAATAGAGGTGTCTGACCGAGACAGCACCTCTGAGAGATGCCCTGACCGAGAGGAGCATAAAGATAATTGGCAAAAAAGAACAGTGTCAGGAGAAATCATCCTGGCTCCAGGGAGGACAGCCTAATTCCTGTGTAGGTGAACCATTGGGCTCAATAGGTTCCCCCTCCTGCTCCTCTTATCATAATAAAATTTAGCCCCCTGTTCCTCTGGAACTGGGGTGGGAAGCAGAACTAAGGGAGAAGGAAATGGCATGCCCGTGAGTGATCCCATGGCCTGGAAAAAGTACAAATACGTAAGAGCTTACCGTAACAGCAGATCTTCGAGAGAGGCTCTTGCAGTAGGTAATTACATATAGGACTGACGCTGGCAGGTGGCAGGACCCCACGGAAAAATTTCTAGCTAGCAGTCTCTGGCGAGGGACCGCCCCCACATCAGGTGACCGACATCAGGAGACGTCGGTATAAAGGGGCAGTCCCTCACGTCTGCCTTCCAGTTCTTTCCCACCACAGGCGAAAAGAGGCCAGACAAGAGAGAGAGAAGCGAATATTTCCCTCACTGGAAAAGGAGCTGAAAAAGCTTAGGGGGATGGAGGGCGGGAAGATATTACCTACTGCAAGAGCCTCTCTCTAAGATGTACTGTTACGGTAAGTTCTTACGTAACTGTACTATCTTACTTCAAGAGGGAACTTGCAGTAGGTAATTACATATAAGACTGGGTCCCAAGCAGTCTGGAACAAGAAGAAGCAAACGGGAGGAGGAAAGCTACTCAAAAGTAGAACCTGAGGCTGTGAAGACCTCAAGAAAGGAGGCCTTGCACAACCGCAAGCCCGAAGCCTGCTCTACAGTGAGAGGCAATATCCAAACTGTAATGTTTTGTAAAGGTATGGACGGAAATCCAAGTGGCGGCAGCGCAGATGTCTGCCGCTGACACATTCTTGAAACAAGCTGCTGAGGCAGCGACTCCTCTGGTTGAGTGACCTCTCACTTGACCCGGAAGGGTCTTGTTGTACTTGTCATAACAGAAAGTGATGCAATGAGCCAACCATTTGGATAGGCGTTGCTTAGAAACAGCACTGCCTTCTCTTTTGTGAGCAAAAGAGACAAATAGTTGATCAGTCTTTCTGAGATCTTTTGTTCTGTTAGTGTAGTATCTCAGAATCCGGTGAACATCCATAGTGTGTAATAGATACTCCCCTTGATTGGAGTATTGCGTAAAGAAAGCGGGTAACTCTATGGACTGGTTCAATGTAGATTCCACTACCACCTTGGGGAGAAACTTAGGACTGGTGCGTAGAGCAATGCGTTCCTTGTGAAAAATCAAATACGGGATTTTACACATCAGGGCCTGGAGCTCGGAAATCCTCTGAGCAGAAGTAATGGCCACTAGGAGAAGCGTCTTCCATGAAAGGAACTTCATGTCTGCTGAGGCTGCCGGTTCAAAAGGAGGCAAAGTAAGCTTCTCAAGAACGAAATTCAAACCCCAAGGAGGGGCAGGAACTCAGACAGGGGGTCTCAAGTGGAGAACCCCTCTGAGGAAGGTCTTAGATACTTCCAGTTGAGTGAACGTCCTGTCTGCGAAAGGGACGATGGTAGGCTGAAATGGCCACCATGTGCACTTTCAGAGACGAGTGACTAAGACCTAGATCAAAGAGATGGCGCAAGTACTCCAGCCGCCGCCCAACACAGCACGAGAAAGGCTTGAGATCTTTTGAAGCGGCCCAGATTGTGAATCGTTTCCATTTCATGGCATAGGTAGACCTAGTGAAGGGTTTTCTAGCCTCCACCAAGATTTCAGCCACTCGGGGAGAAACCCCAAATCAGGCTTGAGCTACGTCTGCAGGAGCCATGCATGCAGCTGAAGGGACTTGAGACCTAGATGAACCAGGGTCCCCTGATCCTGGGTCAGTAAAAGTTGCGACAGAGGAAGAGGAGGTTCCTCTGAGTATTGTTGCAGAAGAGAGAACCAAATTTGCCTGGGCCAGAAAGGAGCGATCAGAATCATTCGTGCTCCTTCTGAACCTAGTTTCTGCAGAACTCGTGGAATTAGACAGATCAGAAGGAAAGCATAGATGAATCTGTCCTTCCAGTCTAGAGACAGGGCGTCTCTCCAAAAAATGCCTCGCTCTGGAATGAGCGAGCAGAAGTCGGGAAGCTTTGCGTTTAGAGGTGATGCGAACAGGTCCACCTATGGTGTTCCCCAACGTAGGAAGATATCGTCTAGGACCCCCTGATCCAGCTCCCACTCGTGAGCTTGAGCAGACGAGCAACTTAGTTTGTCTGCTAAGGTATTCCTGACCCCCGGGACATGGATTGTCGTGAGGTGAAGGTTGTGTTTTGCTGCCCAATCCCAAACTCTCATCGCTTCCCTGCAAAGAGGGTAGGAACGAGTTCTTCCCTGTTTGTTGATGCACCAAACCACGCACATACTGTCCGTCTGGACAGCTAAGTGGCCGGGAAGAAGATGCAGATGTAGAGCTTGGAGAGCATAAAGCACCGCCTGAGGCTCAAGCACATTGATATGAAGCCTTTTCTCGAGCTTGAACCAAGAGTCCTGGGTCCTGCGAGGTCCTATGTGGGCTCCCCAACCTTCACCCAAGGCGTCTGTGGTCAGAGTCTGTGAGGAAGGCAGAATGGAACTCCCTGAAAAAGGTTCTCTCAAACCATCCACCGCTGCAAGTCTCGTATCATGGAGGAGGAGACTAGGACAAGCTGGTCCAGGTCGTCCACCAACTGATCCCATTGAGAGTGAAGTGTCCACTGAAAGACCCTCACGTGGAGCCAAGCGCGAGGGACTGATGGGATAGCAGCCGCTATAAGCCTGAGGACGCGAAAAACCGACCTCGCACTGACCTGCCTGCAGCCGGACAACAGGCTTACCCGAGTCTGGAGTGTGGCCGCCCTGTCCGGAGGCAGAAAGGTTCTGCCCAGGGTCGTGTCCAGGATCGCCCCGATAAACTGGAGCCTCTGGGATGGGATCAAGTGAGACTTGGAATGGTTGATGGTAATACCCAGGCAGGCAAAGACCTGCTGGGTAAGGCAGAGGGAATGCAGGAGTTCCTCCCTGGATGAGGCTGCCAGGAGCCAATCGTCCAGGTATGGGAAAACCTGCATCCCCCCGGGTACACAGGTAGGCCGCTACCACCGCAAGGCATTTGGCGAATACACGGGGGGCCGAGGAAAGACCAAATTGGTGTGCTTTGAATTGGTAGTGGTCCCCCTGGAACGCAAAATGAAGGTATTTGCAGTGGAAAGGACGGATAGATATGTGCAGGTAAGCATCCTGCATATACAGAGCGCACAGCCACAGTCCCGATCGAAGGAGGGGCAGGAGACTCTGCAAGGAGAGCATCCTGAACCTCTTGTACTCCATGAATAAGTTCAGGGAACTGAGATCTAAAACAGGTCTTACATCTCCTGTCTTCTTCGGGACCAGGAAGAAGTGGGAATAGTAACCTGTTCCCTGAAGATGAGGGGAACGGGCTCTATTGCCTCTTTCAGCAAAAGTGCTGAAATCTCTTCCTGGACCAGAAGAAGATGTTCCAGAGAGTACAACGACCTTGGGGGAGGGTGATGAGGTGGTTTCTGTAGAAACTCTATTGAGTGCCCTTCTGCGATTAGCTGGAGCACCCATGAATCTGAAGTTATCCTCTTCCAGGCCGGGAGGTGGAGGGAAAACCTCTCTCCTATCGGTTTCTCCGGGAAGCCTGGAGGCTGTGGGAGAGGGAAGGAGTCAGGTGGTGTGGGGCAGCGCCCAGCTGAAGCACCAGTTGCTTTTTTGGGTGGGGGGGGCTTGGCAGCTGGGGGGGCCCGGCATTTAGTGGCCCGCTTTCCCTGGGGTTTCGCCTTTGGCCGATTCCGTCTGCAAAAGGGACGGCGCTGCGTTTGATGGGGATGATACATAGCGTTAATGGACTTTAGTGCCGTCCCCTTCTCCTACAGATCGGTGATGATGTCCTTGACATCACCACCAAAGAGCACTAAACCCCAGAAGGGCGCTTCCTGGATAGCGGGCTGCACTTCCAGGACCAACCCTGACACACGGAGCCAAGCACGACGTTGTAAGCCTACAGCGAAAGCTGAGCTCCTGCCCGCAGTGTCCACTGCATCATAAGTCGCACGAGGCATGTGTCGACTGGCTGAATGTGCAGAGCGGACGAGGTCAGCCACTTCCTGCTTGACTTGAGAGTCTGGAAGGGAGTCCAATTTGGCTTCCACCTCACTAAAAATAGCCTTCTGGTAATCTCCCATGTGACCGACATAATTCAGGGCTCTAATTCCCAGTGTGGAAGAAGTGAAAATCTTCTTGCCATACTGGTCCAGAAGGCGGGATTCTTTGTCAGGTGGCGATGAGCTAAGATGTTTATGGTTAGCTGTCCGTCCGTCAGCGGTGCTAATCACGACCGAGTCAGCTCGAGGGTGAGAGTCTAAACAGTCAACACCCTCGGAAGCCTGATATAGCCTGTTTGACTTCTGAGGAAGTCGGGCTAACGCCGACAGCTGTTTCCAAATGGTGGTAATGAGGTCGGCACGAGGCTCGATCCAGGGTGGCACCAAGGTGGGAGCTGTCATGGGCAGATCCAGATGCTCAGCGAAGTTTTTACGCTGTGGATCTGGCTCCAAGGATTGCCACTTATGTACCACCTGGATTTTGTGTAGCAACTCCGTAAAAGGATCCTCCGGAGGAGACCTTGGCCTGGGCTTAGACAGAGAGCATGGCTCGTCGTCCCGCTTGGAACAACTGTCGGAGGCATCCAAAGTGTCTGAGGAGGAAGAAGAAGATGGTGATGAAGAAGACCCCCTCTCCTGGCGAGGGGGAGGAATGGACCTCCTGGGAAGCCCTCGGGGAAGCGTATCCTGCCCCTCTCTGGACCCAGACGGTTTAGCCCTGGTGTCCGGAGGCGGGGAAGGAGTTTGTCATTGTGGATATACAGGAACCGGGACCGGCACCGTCATCGGAAGACGACTCTCCACCTCTCTGGTGAGCTGAGCCTTGGCTCAGCCCACCAGGAGGCCAGAGCTCCTGTAAGTCCACCAGTGGCTGGGGAGGTGGTGGAGGAGGAGGGGATAAAGGTATGGATTATACCCATAGCGCATATCCGTAACCAGACGGCGGGAAGCCCGGCATCAGGTATTGAGGCGCTGGGTACTGTGGCATCGGATAGGCTGGCATCGGGTACTGAGGCGTTGGATACTGCAGCCCCAGGTAAGACGGCATCGGATACGACGGGGTCGGATACCCAGGAACCGGAAGAGCTGCTAGAGCAGACGGCCCGGTAGGAGGCCCCACGGGCGGGTCTGGAGCAGAAGGCCCGGTGGGGGGAGGGCCTGGCGTTGGAGCGGCATCCGGGAGCGGGATGACGCCCGGAGTCGGCAATACCGGCGTTGGAGCCGGCGGCCGAGGAGCTGGTGTCCTGGGAGCCGACGACAGATTGGTCAGACCAGCAGGCAGACGGTCTGACGGGGGTGGAACAGGAACCTCAGCATCGCCTGGGGATGAGGGAGAGAAATCCTCGGGGTCAGGCTGAGGAGACCAAGGGTCCCCAGAGGGCAGCGAAGGCTGCAGAGAGCCACGGACAACAGACGTGGGAGGGTCCGGTGTCAGCTCTTCTGCTGTGCGGACGTCGGACGAACCGATGTTCGGCTTACCAGTGGGATCCGGGCGGGCGCCGGAGGAGCTGGCGTCCAACTTAATGGACCCTTCGCCAGAGGCAGGACGCGATGGAGGAGTTGACTGGTTGGGTGGAATAGGGGCTGTGTGCCGCCCCGAAGGGTCAGGCGACTTACCGACCTTCTCCGTGCGCGTGTCAGAGGAGCCAACGTCCGGCTTATCAGAGCCGCTCACACCAGTAGGCCGCGCAATTACAACTTTATCGGGAGCGGAGGCCTCCAAATGCCTGGAGGCGCCTGAAGGGCCCGAGCCAGATGGGCGGGCCGACGCCGCCTTAGAGGGCTGTCGCGGAGCGGTCCCCTGGTGGGGGCATCACCTGCAACACGGCGACTCCCAAAGAAGTTGCGGTGGATGAGGAGCTCTTGTCGTGGTGCTTCTCCTTATCTTTTTTCTTGCGATGGCCTTCAGGGGAAGTGGACGCCTGCCGGAGCTTTTTCAATTCCTTTTCCATGGAGCTCATTTTCTTTTTCAAAATATGGGCCTCCAGGGACTGCTGCCACCGTCTTCGGGTGGCCATGTTAAAACTGAGGCAGTGCTGGCACTTCTCCACCAGATGATCGGAGCCTAGGCAAAGGAGGCATAGGGAATGGCCGTCCTTGTGCGGGAGTCAGGTGCCGCACGAGTCGCACTTGTTTTTGTGCTCAGAGGATGTAGGGGACGACATACACCGACGAATACCTGACAAATGCTGCAAAAAAATCAAAAAACTCGGTTAAAATACCGACAATAGAGGCTGATGAGCAAGGAACTTTACCGTGAGGTGCTGGCATGACCTAACGGTGGGAAAGAAATTACGTTCCTACTGTAATTCTTGATCTTCTTGGATGAGTCTCCACGACTCATTCACACTAATGGGAACTGCACCGGAGGCACTAGGACCCAGTGGGAGCAAACTTTTTACTAGAGGGTTGGCACCAGAGATGGAGCCGCGAGGAGCAGCACCGCGAGCCTCAGCTCGTGCAGTAATGACTATCCCGGCATCAACCCTTCAACCGCCTCATTACCTTTTTTTCCAAGGAGGTGCAGCGTAACTAACCTAGAAGGATAGCCTAACCAAAAACCGGACATAAGATAGTCCGGATGACCCGTATAAGAAGGGTCAACAAAGAAGTCTTCACAGCCTAAAGATTGAGGGAGTGAATACCAATAAAAGAGGTGAGCTCAGGGGATGGAGGGTGGGCGTGTGAATGAGTGGTGGAGACTCATCCAAGAAGATCAGGAATTATGGTAGGTATGTAATTTCCATATCTTCCTGGACATAAGTCTCCACCACTCATTCACACTAATGGGAGAGTACCGAACTAATAATCCCCCAAGAGGGCAGCAGGAGAGACCAAGAGCTCACAGTTCTAGGACAGGAGTACATTAAGGATGGTTCTGCCAAAAGAAAGATATCGTCTGGCATGGACATCCAGGGCACAGTGTTTGATGAAGGTATGCACTGAGCTCCAGGTAGCCGCATTGCAAAATCTGCAATGGGCACGTTGCGGATTTCCGCTAGAGATGCCACGACCGCTCTAGTAGAGTGAGTGTACACTCTGCCCTCCAGCTTAACCTGCGTCATGGAATAACAGTGGCGAAGGCATGCCACTAGCCATGCTGAAATACATCTGATAGCGATAGGCTGACCCAGCCGGGTCTTGCTGAAGGAAACAAACAGTTGTTGAGCTTTGCAAAAATGTTTTGTTCTATCTACAGTAGATAGAAACTCAAAGCTCTTTTGATGTCCAAGGTATGAAGAGAATGCTCTCCTTCATTTTGAAAGTTTGCTAAGTAAATAGGAAGGACCAAAGGTTGGTTTAAATGGAATCTGAAGCAACCTTAAGGAGAAACTTAGGATGGGTTCTAAGGACTACTTTGTCTTTATGAAACACAGTATATGGAGGGTCTGTGACCAAAGCATGTATTTCGGAGACCCTGTGGGCTGAGGTAATGGCCACTGGGAAGGTTGTTTTCCAAGTGAGAAATTTTAGCTCACAGGTAACTAGTGGCTTGAAAGGTTTTCGAGTGAGCATGTCTAGCACAAGATTAATGTCCCAGGCAGTGACTGGAAGTCTTTTAGGAGGTATGGTATGCAGAATTCCCTTAAGAAACCTCTTAACCACAGGTAACTGAGCCAGTGACAAGAAAAGTACTGGCTCATGATAAGCTGAAATGGCACAAATGTGAACCTTAACTGTAGAGTATTGCAGATCTGAATTTGAGAGGTCTAAGAGGTACTCTAAAACTTTATCTGGTGGTCAGGAAAAGGGATTCAAAGAGGATTTTGCACACCAGAGCGAAAAATGCTTCCATTTGGCTGTGTTAAGTTTTTCTAGTGGCTGGCTTGTGCGCAGCCAGAAGAATATCTGAAACTCTATGAGAGACATTGAACCTGTTCACTTCTATTTCTTCAGGAGCCAAGCGTGAAGGTGAAGCTACCTCTGGTTGGGATGGACCACAGGCCCGAGTCAGAAGGTTCGTCTGAAGGGGAAGTGGTTTCGGAGGAGCTTAAGACATACTGTTTAGTAATGGAAACCACATCTGTCGAGGCCAGAAGGGGGCAATGAGGGTCATTTTGTCCCCCTGGGACTCGAACTTGAGAGGTACCCTCTGAATTAGAGGAAGAGGTGGAAAGGCGTATAAAAAGCATTTTGTCCACTGCAGCCTGAACGCATACTGACAGAAAATGCCAGGCCCTGGATTTCTGGAGCAGAAGAGAGGCAGTTTTGTGTTGAGTGGGGATGCAAAAAGGTCCAGGTCTGGAGTTCCCCACTCTGCAAATATTGACTGAACTGTGGTTGAGTCGAGAGACCATTCGTGAGGATCTGTCTCTGTTCTGCTGAGATGGTCTGCCAGTTTGTTCTGTACTCCTGGCAGGTAGACCACTTGAATTAGAGCCTTGTGTTCCAAGCACCATTCCCACACTCTCATAGCTTCTCTACATAAGAAGAAAAAGAAGAATCAGCATTTGTATAGCGCTTTTCATACACAGTATCCCAAAGCGCTTTACAAGCAATGCTAGACTGGTAGTGAAGTGACTGAATGTGTGATGGCGGCCATATCGCACATCATCACCCACACACAGCCTGGATAATTGCATGAACCGGTTTATGGGAAGGGGAATGTTGGCCAGGACACCGGAATGTTCCCTGCTCTTCACGAAGAGTACCTTGGGTTCTTTTACTTCCCCCGGACACCCACCAGGACAACACCAGGATGGGCAGAAGGGACCTCCGTTTAACGTCTCATCCGAAGGACGGCACACCCCAGCAGTACAGCACCCCCCCCAATACTGCACTCGGATGCCAGCGATTTTTAGGTGCAAGTCTATCCCGGTGTGGGACGAGAACCCACGACCTTCTGGTCCAGAGGCGGATGTGCTACCAACTGAGCCACGCTGACATAAGGGGTAAGAGTGAGCACCGCCCTGCTTGTTGATGTAATACATCACTGCTTTGTTGTCCGTTTGAAGGAGAATGTTCTTGTGACAGAGAATGTCCTTCAAAGCTCGGACTGCATAAAGGAAGGCTCTCATCTCTAAGACATTTATGTGAAGCTGGGACTCGTCCTGAGTCCACGTACCTTGAGTGTGGAGAATCTGACAGTGAGCTCTCTACCACATCAGGGACGCATCTGTGGTAATGGATACCCTTCTAGAAGATTGTCTTCTTGTGACCACCAGGTGAGCGATCTCTTCAGAGGTTCTGTCACCTTTACGAAAAAGGACTGATGGTGAGTGGTCGGGGACCACTGAGTGCTGAGCATCCACTGCGAGGTTCTCATGTGAAGGTGTGCTAGGGGTACGGTGAACACTGAGGATGCCATGAGATGCAGCATCCGTTGCATCGAGAGAGCTGAAACAGAGCTGCTTTCCCCGATGTATCAGGCCATCTGAAGGATATCGCTCCTCCTGTCCTCTGGAAGAAATGCTTTCGCACAAGAGGTGTCGAGAAGAGTTCCTATGAAAAGGAGCCTCTGGAAGGACTGTGATTTTTTGAGGTTTAGCAGGACTTCCATGGACATGAGAAAATGTGAAGCCGTGGTCACGGCGTCTAGAGTTTCCTGTCTGGAAGGGCTTGCTAGAAGCCAATCGTCCTGATATGGGAACACTTGTATTCTGATTTTTCTGAGATGCGCTGCGAGAACTGCACAACACTTTGTTAAAACTTGCGGTGCCGAGGATAGCCCAAAGGGCAGGACTCTGAACTGATTATGCTGTCCCAAAGCCACGAACCTTAGGTATTTGTGATGCTTTGGGTGAATAGGAATGTGCTGGTAAGCATCCTGCATGTCCAGGGAGACTAACCAGTCGTGTTGATGAAGCTAAAGTAACAGGGTTCCTAGTGATATCATTTTGAATTTCTCTTTGGGAAGGAATTTGTTTGGTTTTCTGAGGTCCAAAATGGGGCGCATGCCCCTGGTTTTCTTTGGAACTAGAAAGTAATGGGAGTAGAACCCTGTGTTCCGTTGATCCAGCGGAACTACTTCCACTGCCCTGTTGTTGAGAAGCCCCTGTATCTCGGAGGCGAGAAGATCTGACTGAAGAGCTGACAGCCTGGGCTGTCGTCTGGAGGGACGATCCGGAGGGGTCTCCAAAAGATTGAGTGAATACCCTTTGCGGATTATCCGGAGGACCCATTTGTCCGAGGTTATGTACTTCCACTGACTGTAGAAGTGAGTCAGACGACCTCCCACCACTGAGGAAGAGTCCACCTCAGGCAGCTGAGGTGGGACTTGGGCCAACAACTCAGAAGGCGGCACTGGGCGCTTTGGGTCCCTTCGCCTTCTGCTGCATTTTCTTTTGAGGCTGGGGGGCCTGGTTTTTATTAAAACCTCCCCTGCCTTTGCCTCAAAAGGACTGACGGTTATGAAACTGGCGTTTATTAACACCCCCTTGAGAGGGGACAGGAGGAGGTCAAGCCAATTTAATGGCTGACCTAGTCTTTTGTGTAGCCTCTAGAGTCTGTTCCACTTGAGGGCCGAAAAGATGCACACCGTCAAAAGGCAACGCCATTACCTGTTGCTGTGCATCATTTGTAAAACCTAAAGTGCGCAGCCAGAAATGACAGCAGGTACAAATGCCCGCCACCGCCACTCGGGAGGCAGTATTGAAAGTGTCCATAGCTGCTTTATCCTGCTGGTTGTTGGACTCGATACCCCTGGTTATGGTTTGAAGAAGCTCCGAATTTGTGTCTGACTCTGGTAGAGCTTCAACCATTTGTTTGAGTGAATGCCAAAGGATATACTCATACTGAGAGAAATAGCCTTGGTAGCTGGCAATAGATCCTGTTTCTTCCACATCGTCACCCAGCCTAAGGTCTGGGTCAGGCTCAATGTCATCTCCTGACAGTCCAGGAGGGACTGTATGGACAGGAAAGGAGTGAAAATCAGAAGGAAACGAAGTAGGAAAAGGGTTGAAGGAGGAGTCCTGAAGGTTGGATGACGTCCTAACAGGCCTCGGCACCGAAGAAACACACGGCGCCAAAACAACGCACGGCGCTGATGAAGTGCATGGCACCAAGAAACCACACGGCACCGACAAGGCACACGGTGCCAGGGGCAGCGCCGACAAAGCGCATGGCGCCGCGATACTCAACAGCACTGAGCATGGCGCAAAGCGGGCGCCGTGCTATCAACGCCATACGAAACATCCCAAGACTCAAAACAGGATTTGAGGAGAAAGAAGGATGAAGACCAAGAGATAGAGGCATCGGTGAGGCTCCTCGCGTCGCAGCCATGTGAGAGGGGAAACACCTCTACGACAGAGCCGACGGTACCGAAAGCGGTGCCACGCAACTAGGGAGGCCCATCAGCCCTACCTGGTCTCCCAGAAAACACTGAAGGCCTCTGAGTGACCAGGCCAGGCAGCTGGACCAACCTTGATCCCACTGCTCCATAAGAGCAGCCCACTGATGAAACTGCTCATCTGAAGACCTACTGGGGTAGGGCTCGATGTCGAAGACGTCGGCTACCAAAAGCAGAAACCAGCAACCCTGAAGGAGGAGACCGGCAACTAGCCCCAATAACTGACTGTTTACATGCAGACATATCAGAGGGTGACCTCGAGTGATGCCTTCTCTTTTTGACCTGTGGGCTGAAGAAGACCTTGCGGCCGAACGGTGCCAAGAATGCGACCGTTTTACTTTTATGCTTTCGAGGGGACCGCCCACCCCCTCGGGCATCGGACTGTCCGTTGTCAGACCCCCCCCTCCGGAGAAGGCGGCGGACCGGACCCAGCCTGGCTGACCGAACAGCTTTCATACGAAATCTCCCTACCGTCACTTGACCCGCTCATGGTCGACTCCATTAATGTAGGCTGAGACTTCTTGCTAAATAAGAATAAATAAACTAAGCGATACTTTATTTGAGATATTACTACAAAATAATAAAACTGAAAAACTATGCTGCCAGTTTGAAGTTTGACTCCCAGCGGGCGAGCGATGTCGTCACTGAAGTGCACTCGATGGCGGGAAAAAAGGAACTGAGGAGGTTGGAGGCTTCGACGCCGTGACAGTCATTACCGCAAGAGCTGAGGCTCGTGGCTCCATCTCTTATGCCGACCTTCTAGTAAAAAGTTTGCTCCTGCTGAGTCCTAGTGCCTCCAGTGCAGTTCCCATTAGTGTGAATAAGTGGTTGAGACTTATATCCAGGAAGATACATAGATACATAGACAGTGTCATCAGATAAGGGCCTATGGCCCACCCAGTCTGCCCATTTGAGCTTGTAAGTTCAGTTTATGTTTTCCTAGAAGTCTGTTGCCCCTTACCCCTGACCTCCAGAATTCCTTTATGTCTATCCCATGCATTCTTAAATCCCGTGATTGTTTCAGCCCCCACCACTTCCTCTGGCAGGGTGTTCCACTTGTCCATCACCCGTTCTGTGAAGAAATTCTTCCTCATGTTTCCTCTGACTCGTCCTCCCTCCAACTTCATCCCATGCCCTCTAGTCCTGGTACATCTTTTTCGCTTAAAAATAGTGTATTCCTGCACCCTGTTCCTCCCTGTGAGATACTTGTATGTCTCTATCATATCCCCTCTCTCCCTCCTCTCCTCCAGGAAGTACATGTTCAGTTCCTTCAACCTGTCTTCATAGGACTTGTGATGCAATCCATGCACCATCTTTGTTGCCCTCCTCTGAACCTTCTCTACCCTGTCTATGTCCTAACATAGGTATGGTCTCCAGAACTGTACACTGTACTCAAGGTGGGGCCTCACTAGTGTCTTGTATAGCGGAATTATGACCTCCCTTTTCCTGCTGGTGATGCCTCTGCCTATACATCCCAGCATCTATTTGCTTTACCTGCTGCCTTGTCACACTGTTTCCCTACCTTGAGGTCATCAGAGATGATAACCCCAAGATCCCTTTCCTGTTTGGTGCATGCTATATCCTCACTCCTCAACTGATATATTGTGCCAGGGTTTTTGTGCCCTATATGCATTATCTTGCACTTCTTTGCATTGAATTTCAACTGCCAAACCCTTGACCGTTCTTCAAGTTTCTGCAGGTCCTTCTCATTCTGTCTACACCCTCTGGTGTGTCTACTCTATTACAGGCTTTGTGTCATCAGAGAACAGTGAAATTCTGCCTTCTAGATCCTGCGCAATGTCACTGATGAAGATGTTGAATAGGACCGGACCCAGCACTGATCCCTGTGGTACCCCACTGGTCACTCTTCCCTCTGTGGAGTGACAGTCATTTACCACTACCCTCTGTGTCCTGCCACCCAGCCAGTTACCTACCCACCACACTACTGTCCTGCCCACACTGATATTCCCCAGTTTGTGTAGTAGTCTTCTATGTGGCATAGTGTCAAAGGCCTTGCTGAAGTCCAGATAGACCATGTCCACTGCCCTCCCCTGACCCACCTCCCTAGTCACCCAGTCAAAAAATTCAACGAGGTTGGTCTGACATGACCTCCCCCTGGTGAAACCATGCTGCCTTGGGTCCTGTAGTCCATTGACAACCAGATGTTCCACCATGATCTTCCCCACTACCGAGGTGAGGCTGACTGGTCTGTAGTTCCCTGCTTCCTCTTTGTTCCCGCTTTTGTATAAGGGGACTACATATGCTGTCCTCCAGTCTTTGGGTACCTCCCCTGTTTCCAGTGACTGGCTAAACAGGATAGCCAGAGGTTCAGCCACAACCTCTCTTAGTTCTTTAAGGACCCTGGGGTGCACCCCATCTGGCCCCATTGCTTTATCAACTCTTATTACTTCCAGTTCCTTCAGAACCCTTTCTCGTGTAAAGGGACTTGTGTCCATTTCTGCACCATTCTCACCCCTTGTACTCCCTTCAGACCCATTACCCTCCTTTTCCTTAGTAAAGACTGAGCAGAAACACCTGTTCAATATGTCACCTTTACTGTTGTCATCCTCCACGCCGTCCCCATCCTCCCCCTTCAGTCTCACTATCCCTCCCTTTCTCTTTCTTTTTGAACTTATGTACCTGTAAAAGGTTTTGTCCCCTCTTCCCACTGATTTTGCAATGTGTTCTTCTGTCTGAGCTTTGGCTTCCCTTACTGACCTCCCTGCCTCCCTTTGCTTCTCCTGGTACTTCTCCCTATCCCCTTCTGCCTGTGTCTTTTGTATTGCCTGAATGCAATCTTTTTGGCTTTCACTTTCTTTGCTACCTCTTTGGAAAACCATAATGGTCTCCTCTTCCTTTTCCTCTTGCTAACCTGCTTAATGCATAATTCTGTTGTTCTTGTAATCCCCATTTTAAATACTTCCCACTGTTCCTCAACCCCTGATTCCTGTCCCATTCCCCTTAATGCCTCTTTCAAGTATCTCCATCTTCAAGATCTGGAAGGTGGGTGTAAGGGACCGCCCCTTTATACCGATGTCTCCTGACGCCGGTCAACTGACGTGGGGGCGGTCCCTCGCCAGAAACTGCTAGCTAGAAATTTTTCCGTAGGGTTCTGCCACCTGCCGGTGTCAGTCCTATATGTAATTACCTACTGCAAGAGCCCTCTCAAAGTAAGATCTGCCATGCCTTGGTCAGGTCCTCCATAGAATGCATTTTACTTCTGTCCACTGACAGCTCCTTTCCTTCTTCAGGAGAAGGGGCAGTGACATATTTTTCTTTTTTGTTTTTTTCTTAGCAGGCACCAACTCCGGTACCTGCTCAGAGGGTGTTTTATGTTTACTGGATGCAGCGTTCTCCTGCTCAGACACCCTGGACTCTGAACCATCCTTAGCAAATTTGTCCTTCTGCTTACTATAAGTGGCTGGACCTTCTTCTGAGTGCTTAGGTGACGTAAAGGTGGACTGAGAAGTCATTATGTCTTCCAATTTGTTAGCCCTCTTTTTAATAGTTTTAGGGTAAAACTTAATACAAAGCTCACAATCAAAGAAAAGGTGGTCAGGACCAAGGCACCTCAAACATAACTCACGCCAGACCGTCTTAGCAAGGAGATTAAAACAATTTTTAAAATTTTTGAAGCCTGTAAGCCCTCTTTTCTTTTTTGGCCTGTCATACATGCCAGCTGCAACAAACACATTTTAACTTAGTTCCAAAATATGGAAAAAAGGACCTCTGCAGTTCAGTTCCCAAAATTACATAAACTGCTAACAAAAAAGTGAATTTAAATTAAAATTAGAGTAAAAAGTACCAATTGCGTCTTGGTTCCTGTAAAAGGGGAACTGAAAGCCGGCCCGGTGGTGCTGAGGGTTGAGGCGCTAGATGCCACATCTCGCGCTGCGCCGGTGACCCGGGTTCGGGAATGGACTTGGTCGCCGGTAGTCGAAGGGTTGAGGACTGAGCACCCATGTGGTGCTCTTTTCCCTGGATCAAGGGGATGGGATGGCCCGGCAAGCCAGACACCCCTGGGTGGAGACCAGGGGCACTGTAGCAATCCAGGCAAGCATGTATGAGTGTGGCTGAAGCAGGCAGGGTTGCTGTGTGCCAGAAGCATCGGGGCATGCCCATGCATGGGGAGGGAGGAACCACAGAACACGGAAAAACCTGGTCCTAGGAGTAGGCAATGGCACCAATCCCCATGCCCACTGCCGGATCCGACATAGCTGACCTTCATGGATCCTCCATCCGGGGCCCACATCTGCAGCTGGAGTCCATGAGCAAGGGCGCCCAAGGTAGAAGGGGCGGCCCCACGCAGGAGGGGTTAAGCTGGGGGTGCCAGCTGCGAGGTGGGATGGGGGACAGGAAGGTTCGGTCGGGTAGACGTCAGGCAGGGCAGGACTCAGGTTGGATGCCTGAGAGAGGCTCCCAGGACCGCGACCAGGAGGGGGGAAAAAAGGGGGGGCTGAAGTAAATAACAGCCGCTAATCATGAAACAAAGAAAGGCTTTTCTATTTATTTATTTTTCAAACAATATAGAAACATAGCAAGGTTTCCAATACAGAAAACTGCGAAGGAATGGGTTTTCTCTGGCTCCTGGAAACCACTCGGAAACCAGAGAAATGGGCTAAAAAGTAAAAACAAAAGCTAACACAGAGATTCAGAAAGTAAAATAAATATTAGGAAAAAAGTGGTAAAAAACATTACTGCTAGAAGACGGAGAGAGCTCTTTGGGGCAACTTCTTCCTCAGATGGAGAAATAAATTTGATGCTAGAGGGCAGAGTGGAGCATGACCACACAGCAGAGATTTGAATTTCATTCCATCATTCTGTTATTAGCATGGAATTAAACTCTCCGGGGCAGTTCAGACCTGCAGGATGACTGCAACAGTAAGCACAGTGAGGGTTCCTGTGGTGTGAACATATGAAATCACAATAAAT
The DNA here is from genome assembly GCA_016271365.2 of Neoceratodus forsteri. Lineage (NCBI taxonomy): Eukaryota > Metazoa > Chordata > Ceratodontiformes > Ceratodontidae > Neoceratodus > Neoceratodus forsteri. The sequence continues at coordinate 441,745,241 of JADMNL010000023.1, forward strand.
TAAATTAAAATTCAGTGAAGACCTGAGTAAACAGAAACATGTTCAGATGGCCTCAACTGAGTGGGAAGACCTAACATAGCCTGGTAGAGCATTCCATAGAATGGATGTTGCCGCACAGAATGTTCTGTCCTCAGACTGTCAGAGTCTAGAGAAAGGGATGGAAAGCAAGCCCACATCAGAAGAGTGGAGTGGGCGAGTTGGGCAGTAGGGAACTAGGAAGTCATTTTAGTAGTCTAGAAGGCTGGACTGGTCCCTTCTTGACACCACCAATGACACTGACTTAGCTCAGGATCATTTCATCAAACACTTTTAATGCTGCTTGTGATATCCATGCCCTCTTAAAAAAAGATGAAAGTCACGGGCCCCTTCAACCCTTGGATAACATCAGAATTTATTAGTCACATGAAAAACAGGGATCACCTCTAGCACTGAGAAAGAACCACTGGTAGGCAAGCGGATGTGCAAGAATAAAAAAAAGTCAGGAATGAATGCACCTGGGCTATCAGCCTTGAATAAAGGAAGTATTATAGGGAAGTGCTCTCTAACTCCTGGGGAGACAACAATAACTTTTGGAATAATTTAAAAGAGGTCACAGGGGAAAGACCCCAAGGTGGTGCCTACCATGATCAACATTAAAGAAGTCCCGATGCTGGACCCAGTGACCATAGCTAATACATTCAATAACGCTTTTACGGATTTGAGTAGTGTCCTCCTGACTGACTTCTTTGAGGATACCACAACAAATAGCACTCTGGGTATTGAAGATACACCCCCCCCCCCACACACATTCTACTTTTAAGAGGTCCCTCTGCATGTGTCTTGAAAATACTTAAGCAAGGTACTAGGGAAATCAAGGCTTTCATTAGACCTTAAACTAGTTGCCCTCACCCTGGAAGAGACACTGGTCCCCCTTACAAAGATTTTGAACTTATCACTAAGGCTGACACAATTTCTCCAAATATGGAAATCAGCCTTAGTAACCCCTGTGCATAAAAGTGGCGACCAGGCACAACATGCTAACTACAGACCAGTCTCCACCCCCCTCCCCATCCAAAACATAGTTGCAGATCAACTGGTGAACTACCTGAAAAATATAAGATCCAATGTCCACAGCAGCATGGATTCAGAAAAGGGCACAGCACTACTATAGCACTGTTGGAATTCACAGGTTTCTTCCATAAATCACTGAACCAAGGTAATTTAGAGGGTGTGGCATTCATTGACCTAATAAAGGCCTTTGATACTGTTAACCACACACTACTACTCCAGCAACTGCCCTGCATTGGGTTCTCCAAGGATACAATGGACTGGTTCAAAAGTTACTTACAGGACCACTCCCAACATGTGAAGATAGTTAATGTCCTCTCTGAATGACAGCCTGTCCGCTCTGGAGTGCCTCAGGGTTCTATATTGGGACCCCTTCTTTTTAGACTTTTTCTGAACAACCTCCCTCGCTCCTGTCTTCAACAGACCCCCCTCTACACGGATGACGCGGTTACGTACACTAGTAGCCATGACCCTAAACTCCTGGAACACCACCTACAGCTCGGTTTTGAGAAAGCAGAGGAGTGGTTTAGTAGTCACAAACTGGTGCTGAATTACAAAGAGACAAAAGTCATGCTTTTTAGCAGCTCACACAGCAAGCACAAATCTCAAACTCTCACCAACAGAAACTGCACTGGCTTCCCACTAGAACAGATCCAACACTTCAAATATCTTGGGGTAACTGTTGATAGCTCCCTATCTTATATGCAGCACACTGAGAACGTAGCCAGAGCTGTCAATATAAGGACTGGGTTACTCCACAGATGTAAACACAGCCTGACGACTGAGGCTTGAAGACTAGCAATATACAGTTCCTTTACCTCCATAATTGATTACGGGCTGGTCATTTATGGGTCTGCCACAACTACGTCCCTCCGTAGGATATCCGTGGCACTCAATAAAGCATGCAGACTCCTCACTGGCGCAGCTCGCCTCATGCACATCTGTATCTGTGTGCACAAAGTGGCTGGCTTCAGCTAAATAGTAGGATTCAGTACCAAACCTGTCTGTTGACTAAAAAAGCTCTTCTTGGACTCACACCTCCTGGAGCTAAAAAGCTTCTAAGCCCCTACTGCAGCTCACAACATATTCATAGTTCAGGAAATCAACCTTTTCTTGTACCCAGATGCTGCACAACCCAAGGGCAATGATCCTTCGCTTATAAAGCACCCCTTTGATACAACGGCCTGCACAGTGATATCTCATCAGTACCAAAACTGGGCCCGTTCAAACACATGCTTCATCAGCATCTCACAGTAACTGTGATTGTTTCACCTAACTGGCACTTCTACTCCCTGATGTGCTATCCCAGCACTTCTACTCTGCCCCAACTTGTGAGCCTTGATCCCACCCCCTCTCTCGTGCTTTCACCCGTCTCTAACCTATCTCTCATCCCCTCTCTCTTCTGCACTAACAACCCTCTCACCCTCCACTTGCTCTCTTCTTCTTTCCCACCCTACTAGTACCCATCACCCCCTGTTAAGTATCCCAATGGTATCGAAAAGGCCTCCTAGGCTGCCTCCTCTCTTGGGTTCACCTGTTTATTATTCTGTTACTGTTTCACTTGTATATGTACAGAAGTTGACCTTAACTTTTTTTTGCACTAGCCAGCAGGACAAGTCAGTTTAAAACTGCACTAGCCCGCAGTGGTTTGTACTAGCCTGCACTCATGTCACCATGTGCTTTTGACAGACAATGAATAATGACAAAATCAGTGCAGTTTAAACATTTATTCACATTTCTATAATGAAAAGGGACACAAAGGCGCTATTGTTTCAAGACCACCACCTCTGGGACTGATATTAGCCATTGCCACCATGGAGCATGAGTCTTCTGAACCCGAGACCACCACCAACAGGACCGATGTTAGCCACTGCCACCACTGAGCATGAGTATGTCTGACCACCGGACCACCACCACCGGGACTGATGTTAACCACTGCCACCACTGAGCATGACTCAGGGATCGTCAGACACTGCTTTACCTGAGCTTAGCATTTTACTTTTTAGGCAATAAAGAAAAAGACCCTCCCAGCCAATCAGCCCAGACCCACAACAAGCAACAGGCCACAGAACCCCCGCAGAGCTGAGCAGGAATAGTAAAGCACACACACATAACAACAAGAAGCCCAAAAATGTGCTTTCAAAATCAAACTAATCACAGTCTGTCTCTGTAAATCAGTTAGCAAACAAACATTACACACAAACCTCCGTGGATGAGCTAAGGCGTCAATCGCGGCCAATGCAAGGGAGTATGCAGACATATTTTCCTTTCAATTTCAATGAAAACAATTTCTGTTTCCCCCCACAACCTCACAGTCTGAACAATATCGTCTTTGCATTTTTCAGTGCCAGCCCACTGGCTTAGTTCCCCCCACACACAACCTCAGATAAAACTGAAGTCACTCACTGACTCAGGAGAACCCACACACCATACTGCGTTTTAATGCCATGTGGCACTGCCTTACCTGAGCTGGCATTTTCTTTGGTTTCTTCAGTACAATTGTCATGTTACAGCCTGCAGCATATACAGAGTCAGAACTTCAAGAAGATGTCCAGTTCTGGAATCCAAGACTGTGACCGTGGCACCGCTGAACCTTTGGGACTGCCGGGACCGCTGAATCCTTCGAACACCCAGTCCTCACTTGCCAAATAGCCATTCCTTAAACCTTGCAACAACACAATCTCTTCCAAAATTTGAATCATCCGCACTTTTGGGATACAAAAGGCACCTCGAAGCCACACCCCCAAAGCACTTTCTTCCGTTGGCTGCTGCCAGTCTGCCACCTTACAAGCACAGACTATGCACTTTAGCCAATCAGTGCTCCGTGATGACATTGTCACTATTCCCACCTCTTGCTGCTCCCCCCTCCCTGTGACTTACAAACTGGACTGGCCTATACATGCAAAGGAAAGCAGTGAGTGACAGCCAGCATGCCCGCCCTCTAGGAGGAACTCCTTGACTGAGCAAATAATGAGGAAGCCGGAGCACTTGTTCAGTCTCTGAAAGTACCCACCGGCTATGACTCCTATTTGCAACCACTCCAGAATTCCATGAGCTCAGTACGATTTTGCCCAACAGACCGCTATGACCAATGGAAGTACTGCTGACTCTACCAATTGCACTAGCCCACATGGACAGGTAAGGAGGCATCGGCACTAGCCCGAGGCACTCTGCACTATGCCCCAGGCTAGTAAATGTATGTTAAGGTCGAACCCTGTATATGTACTTGATTGTAGACTTCTAGTTACAATGTCCAATCAATTCTTTAGAGTGCTACTACCTGTAAATACAACAACTTGTCTACCTTTCTGGGTATGTTGCCCTTCCCCTCTGACGTGGAACCTCTGTAAAAGAGCTGCTTTTGCTCAGAAGTATTGTGATCTGAGAATTCAATAAATAAAATAGTCCCAAGCCGTGTAGGGACTTTAAAGTTATCAAGCATATCTTTTTTTTTTTTTTTGCTATAGAGGTGTTTATTCTCTTTGACAGGTACGGGTGGTTTTTCCACCCCACTCCTGTCAGCTGTAGCCATCCCAATTCTCCTCCAGTGTCCATGGCTATTAACCCCTATGGATTGCCCTGCCGTGGTGGGCCCAGGAAAAGAGTTCAATTCTCCCTCACCCAGAGCACAAATCCTGACTGTCCTGGACCCAGAGAGATTGGAAGCCCCAACAGCTTGACAGGTAGGACTTCATGAGTCCTCCACTCTCTTATTTTTCTCATCTGGGCTCCACAGGATGTGCAGTGAGCATATTGTGCATGCTCCACATCCACAGAGATGCCCCCGGTGCTCTAAGCATGGGCCCCTTCCCACCTTGTGATGCACACGCACCAGCATCAGGATTCCTGCAGGGTGGCAGTCGATCGCCGTGTCACGAACTCCCACTCCCCAAGGGAGGACAGCAGTCCTATGAACACTGAATCCTCCATCTCCCGGCCGACCCCCGAGCAACCCTCATCCATCCCCAAACCCAGGTCGCCAGTGTGGGAAAAGGTAAAGCACTTATGGTGCCTCAGCCCTCTCCACCACTAGGCCAGCTTCTTATTAAGCATATCTTGAAGGTTATGCATCACCACATAGGCAGCCAGTGCAGTGTATGCAGCACTGGAGTGATGTGATTCCTACAAGAGGAGTCCACAACAAGCCAGGATGCACCATTCTGGACTAGCTGCAGGCATTGCAACAAACCTACAGATAACCATAGATATAGAGCACTGCGAAAATCAAGTCTACAGGTGACAAGGGCATGCGCTATAGTTGCCACGTCTGTGGGGGCTAGATACCATTTGATCCTGATGATGTTACAAAGGTAGTAAAAGCCAGCCTGGACAACTGCCGACACCTGTTGATCAAGAGTCAGCTTGCTGTCCAGGATGACCCCATAATTCTTAATGGCATCTACAGATGTGAGTGGTTGTCTGCTCAGCGAAGGCACAAGGACAGTCCACTCACTACAGCTGAGCCTTGCCTACTGGGCTGGACAATCATGACCTCTGTCTTAACATAGAAACATAGACATTGTCGGCACATAAAGATCTCTTGGATCAACTAGTCTTCCCTATTTTCCCTACCTACAGTGCCACTGCAGACCCTACTCAATCTCCGGTCTCCCCCCCTTGCCTTATTTCTCAGCTCCCCTTGTGTCCATCCTATGCAAGCTTGAATCTTGTTACTGTTTTAGCACCCACCACCTCCACTGGGAGGCTGTTCCAAGCATCCACCACACTTTATGTGAAGAAGTATTTCCTCATGTCTTTTCTGAGCCCCTGCCCAGCTTCATAGCATGATTCCTTGTCCTTGAGCATCTTTTTATTTGTAAAATGTTATCCTTATGTGCCTTATTAATACCTGTGAGGTATCTGAATGTTTCTATCATGTCCCCCTCTCTCTTCTTTCATCTAGAGAGTACATATTTAATTCCCTGAGTCTTTCTTCAAAGGGCTTTTGATACAGGCCCTTCACCATTTTGGTTGCCCTCTCCTGTACCGCCTTCATCCTATCTATGCCCTTCCAGAGATGTGGCCTCCAAAACTGGACACAGTACTCGAAGTGAGGAATCACCACTGATGTACGCAGGGGTAACACTACCACCCTCTTTCTGCTGGTGTTATCCCTCCCTATGCACCTGGACATTCTGTTAGATTTCCCCACTGCCTTATCACACTGCTTTACTACCTTCAGGTCATCAAAAATTATTACTCCAGGTCTTACCCATATTAAGACATAGCCAGTTTGAGGACATCCAGTCATTAATTTCAGACAAACATTTCTCCAAAAGTTAGACAGCATCAGACTCACCAGGAGTACGAGACAGGCAGAACTCAGTGTCATCTGCATAACAGTGAAACTCAGCTCCATACTATCTAATGATCTCACCCGATGGCAGCAGATATGCTGAAAATAGCACAAGAGCAAGGAACAAGTCTTGAGGAACACCGCAAGGGAGTGTCAAGGACCTGGAAAGAAAATGTTCTAAGGTCACCCGCTGAGTTCTCCCATGTAAGTAGGATTCGATCCAGCACAATACAGTGCCAGTGTCTCCCGCAAAGTTCCTCAGGTGTTACAGAAGCAGCAATGTCATATGCTGCCAAGATGCCAAGAGATCCAATAGAATCAAGATGGTACACAGCCTGAATCCCACGCCATCAGGAGATCATTTGCAACTGATGAGAGCAGTCTCAGTGCTGTGATGCACCCAGAAACCTGACTGGAAAGGTTCACAGATGCTAAACCGCTGAAGGCGTTCAACAAGTTGGTCAACCACCACCATCTCTATAATTTTCCCCAGAAAGGGAAGAGTGCAGACAGGTATGTACTTCCCAAACATCTGGGTCCAAGGATGTTTTTTTTTAAGAAGCGGTCTCACCACTGCCTTTTTAAGAGTAGATGGAAAAACACCCTCCCTCAAAGATTTGAGAAATAACCAGGCCCACCACCTCCCGACACTCTAAAAGAAGCCAGGCAGGTGCCAGATCCAGCAAACAGGTGGGACACAAACCAGTCATAACCTTGAGAACCTCATCCTTTGAAACTGGTCTTAACGCAGCCCAAGCAGACAGATCAACAGTGCCATCACAGCCCTGACTATCACCAGCTTGTGACACCTTGTCAGTGAAGAACTCTCCAAACTTATTGCATTTTTCAGCAGAGAAAACTCGAATGGACCATATCCAGGAGGGCTTTAATAACCTGTCCACAGTGCGAAAGTGTTGAGCCAGATGATTTCTTCTTGCAGCAATCATGCATGACAGAAGTTCTGCCATTTTCAGGGCGATTGCTTGATGATACAACAGTGAGTTTTCAATGCCATTTTGTCCTCTCTAGATTGAGTTTTGCACCAATAACACTCCAATCTCCATCCCTTAGTCTTCACTCAGCACAGCTCATCACAGTACTTGGGAGAACTGCATCAGATGGTCCAGGGACAAACATGGTAGGATATTAAGGAATCCACGGCAGACATCAGCACACAATTATAGTGCTCCATGGTGTTCTTGGAACTCTGTGCACAAGCAAGCATCATGCCCAAGACGTCTAGTACCTCCAGGAGTTTGCAAGATTCTAGATTATGTTTTGGATAGTATTGTAACATCTCCACAGGAGGGGCAGAAAGACAGGGGACCCCACAGCGGAATGACATGGCATGATGACCGTACCAGAAGACTGGGTCAACCTTGACCACACTTATGTCAAAACTCAGTGAGAAGATTGGTCCAAGGTTTCAACGCGTTGATGTGTGCCAGAGGAAACCACATGTGTTAGCCCCAGGGAATTCATCAATTGGAGGAGCTGTTAACCAAGAGGCGAGGTTTCATCACTGACCCATGCACTGAAGTGTAGTGTTCTGCATAGTGTAGTTTTGTAGGGACTGCCTGTTTTGTCCCTTTAGTGTTTCCATAGTGCAGGATCATCTTATAAAAAGAACCGTAGCATCTGAAGACCTTCCCCATTGTGAGAATACTGAATGGCATGGTGTATGGCTGTATGGTCGGGAGCAATGTGTGGTGTGATGTGAGGAAAAGTATCATGTCTGTGGTTAGGAATGGGGAAGGAGTGGCATTTCTGTGTTCAGGAGGGTCAAGTGTGGGGCTCTGAGGGAGGACCAGCAACAGCACAATAGGCGTGGTCGCTAAGGGATCAGGAAAAACTCCCACGACCTTAATTTTGTGTTTCTTATGGGTCAGCATAAAGTCCAAAAGGTTGTGGTTGCTTGTTTTCATGTTATGTCTGGTGGATTGATCGGTAAGTTGCTCCAGGTTAACATCTGATAAGATGGCCTGATAGGTCCTACTGTTAGGACCTAAGAAGTCAAGGTTGAAATCAGCACACAGCATTAGATCAGTTTTGGGGATAGAGTCTATGTTATTGAAGGGTTCAAGGTAGGAGGTGGAGGCGGAGGGTAGGAGGTGGAGGCAAGGTCTGGGGGAAGATAGATGCATCCTATAGTAACTCGTTTGAATTAACTGAGAGCAACAGAGATAAACAGATGTTCAAAGAATGATTCTGTGGTGAGACCAGGTAGTGTGGAGGTTGCTAGCTCATTTCTCATGTAGATCAGCACGCCTCCACCTCTCTTAGAGGTATGGTCGCACCTGTGGGAGGTGAACCCAGGTAGGGCAAATCCATGCGAAAGTATGGATGGCTTTAGCCAGGTCTCGGTTATACATAGGATGTCAGGTTTATAGTGCATAACCCAGGCTTCAAGTTCTGCCATTTTCTGCCTCAGACTTTGGATATTCATATGTGCTATTTTAAGCCCATTTAAGTTGGACCATTGTAGGCTAGAAAAGAGGGTGGTTGGCATAGCCCTTCTTCTGGAGACAGGGTTCAGTTCAGTGTCTCTTGATAGTAGTGTAAGGGAGGCGGAAGAAAAGGAGATTTGTGTATGGACCTAGTCCGCATAACTTGAAATAATGTTTTGTTATGCTGGGCCCATGTCAAGTAGCCGGCAGGTGATGGCAGCACAGGTGGTTTACCACGTTCGAGGGAAGAGGTATTTGAATGTGCATGGAAGAGAGATGGGTTTAGGGTCCCCCCAATGTGTGCTATGATAGACTGGAGACCAGACAGGGAGGCACAAAGTAGGAGTAGTCGTTTAGCAAAAAACAGATCCACATTTCCTGGATTGATAGTGGACAGCAGAGGCATACGGGGCTTGCATATTTAAAACCACTCTGTGAGAGGAAGGAGGGGTGTTGCACCTTTAAGTGCAATGTGTGTGTCTTTAAGACAGTCGGTGAGAGGGAAGAGTGGGAGGGGACTAGTGAGAAAATCTATTTAAAGAATATCGGGGGACTAATGATGCATTAACAAAGTTTTTTGCCAAGAATATTAATACAGTGTAATTAGCCAGCAGGTGTCATATTATGCTAACTGCCTACCACAATGTATGGGGAAATACATGATAGCTTTTTCTATGGGAACAAGGGCATAACCATGCTATATATATATTATGTAGATATATGTAATTGTTTAAGTATGACAAGTCTTCTAAATTGATGTACCTTATTGAACATTTTCAACGCACACACATACATACAAAGACAAGATCTGCCAAGTAAAGACTGCTTGACACACATTTACATAGTTGCCCCATATTCTTGGCAAAAAACTTCGTTAATGCATCAATTAGGGTTCCAGTGACAAAAGTTTGGAAATGTGATGTTAGGGTTTTGAACCCTAACAGCCCACCCCCACCCTGCAGGCAGCAACAGGTGTGGTGAGTGTGCCTTGAGGTTGTCAACCCTAATGCTCACCCCATTCTATTTATAAGTGAGCTGAGATGGGTACAGTACAGGAGAATGAGGTGAACGTTAAGACTGACAACACCAGTGCACCCATCCATGCCTGTTGCTGCCTGCAGGGTGGGGGGTGGGGTGTTAGGGTTCAAAACCCTAACACCACATTTCCAAACTTTTGTCACTGAAACCCTAACTAATTCAGTGACAAAGTTTTTTGCCAAGAATTTCCTTACTTTTTGAGAAAGTATCATCGTTGTCTTGTTTGCTTGTGGGAGCACTCCCGTTCCTCCACAGATCCATATAGGCGTGTTGCCATTCAAGCATTTCAGCCAAAACAGCAACTGAATTGTCAGCATAGACTTATTATTACCCTACCTCATGAACACTGGGCTGAGAATTTTCAAATCTCCGCCAAAACGTCATACCGCACCACCACAACATCATTTCATGCCACAGGTGAGAAAACACATTTTGAACAGGAATTGAAAACTGACAGCTGTCATGTTCATGAGATGATGTAAAGAAATGACTATGTTGAAAAATTTTGGGTGAAAATATTGAAAATTACAAAAGTTAGGAGCGAGTGTAGTGAAATGTTGACAGATGCGCAGAACTTTGCCATTTTAACACATTTTGACTTAATTTCAACATACCTTCTTATGACCCAACCTCATGAACAAGTATGGTGAAAAATTGTAATCTGTCCAGAAAGGTGATTTCACCAGCCGACCAAAAAAGCACCTTTTGGGCAGGATTTGGGAAATGACACCAATATTGTTTATGAGGAGGACTCTCAAAATGGGTATGTTGAAAATTTGGGGTCAAAATCTTTAAAAATGAATGTTTTGCACCAAAGTTGAAAACCCCATTGAAATACACTGAACCGCATTTACCTTAGTTTCTCAGTTCCATGGTAGTCTAGTAGTCCCTCCCCTTCTCCCATATCTGCCCCCTGTATATAAATATACATTTCTCTGGTAGTGTAGTTTAATGATCTCTCCTCCCTCCCTCCCTCCCCGTTCACTGATCGCCATCCATGTATAAAAATATATAATATTTTCCTGGTAGTCTAGTGGTCTCTCCTCCCCCATTAACCAATCACCACATAAAAATATATAGTATTTTCCCGATAGTCTAGTGGTCCCTCCCCTGATGTCCAATCGCTGTCCCCTTATGCCCAAAAATATGCTCTGGTATTCCAGTGGTCCTATCCCCCCCTCCCCAATTGCCGTCCCAGTATTTCAAAAAATATTCCCTGGTAGTCTAGTGGTCCCTCCCCCCTTCCCCGATGTCCGATCACTGTCTCCTTATGCCCAAAAATATTCTCTGGAATGAATGGTCCCTCCCTCCCAATCACCCTCTCAGTAGTATTATTTTTTCTAAGTTCCCTGGTACTCTAGTGGTCCCTCCCGTCCCTGATCCCTGCCCTGTGAAATAGGAAGTAACATAATCCTGATGGTCTAGTGGACCCCCACTCTCTCATGTACTGATCCACAACCCCGCTTCCTCCAACCTGATCCCCAGTCGACGACTAGCATAGCCCTCCTTTCATCACCATGGCTGGCCGCCGACTGAGCTGTGAATGAGGGCGTACTGTATACAGTCCGAACTCATTCACAGCTTAGTCACTGGCCAGCCATGGTGGAGAAAGGAGGGCTGTGCTGGTTGCTGGCTGGGGATTGGATTGGGGGGCAGGGTGGTGGATCAGAATGTGACAGGGTGGGGGGCCCACTAGACCATCAGGGTTATGTTTTTTCCTATTTCACAGGGCTGGGAATGGGACAAGTAGGGACCAATAGACTACCAAGGAACTTTTGAGGGGAAAAAAAAAATACTGGGAGGGTAATCGGCGAGGGAGGTGGGACCAGTAGACTACCAGGGAATATTTTTTGTTATAAGGGGACGGTGATCAGACATCGGGGGAGGAGGGAGGGACCACTACACTACCAGGGAATATTTTTTCAAATACCAGAAGGGCGATCGGAGTGGGGGTGGGACCACCAGACTACCAGGGAATATTTTTTGTGGCATAAGGGGACAGCTGTTAGACATCGGGGGAGGAGGTGGGACCATTAGACTACTAGGCAATATTTTTGCAGTGAGGAATGGTGACTTGACATCGTAGAGGACCACCAACTACCAGGGAAATTTTTTTTTTTTACATCGGGATGGGGATCGTGGACGGGCGGGGACCACTAGACTACTAGGAATTGCACCTTTTTAGATAAGGAAATGCAGTTTCTTGAGATGCTGAAATCCACAAATTGCAAAAAAGGATCCTTTTCTGTGGTTCCTTTTTCACAATTTGCGAAAAAGAATCCTTGTCTGAAGCTCAGAATCCTTTTCCATAGTTGCTTTTCTGCAATCTGTGGCAAAGGAACAAATCCTTTTTCATAAATTGTGAAAAGGGATCCAGTTTCGTGATTCCTTTTTCGCAATTCGCGAAAAAGGATTTTGCCATCTTAAGAAAATGCATTTCCGACCAAGTTAGAAAAACATTAGTCAAAATCGGACTCTACAGACCATTGGTGTTTACTAAAGCCCTCTGTTTTTTGCGCTATTTCATTTTGTTGCCACCGCTAACTGAAAACAAGATGCCGGCAGCACAAAAAGGGATTACCCATTTGCGCAGAGGATTCCCCATTTGCGACATAGGATCCTTTCAGCAGCGTGACAAAGAATTTAACAAAAAACAGTAATTTAAATGTTTTTTGACACTCCATATCTCCACACCCAAACATCTGACTGGAACAAAACTTGGTCCCTGGTGGTGCATACAAAATTTCATGCGAATCGCTTGAATGGTTGCGAAGTTATTAAAATGCAAAATTTTGAGTTTAACATAGAATTGAAGTTTTAACCCACCTAACTATAGGGGTGCGGCTGCTCCCCTATAATATCTGTATATATATTTTTTATATCTATTTACCCTCTAACACTGAAAAAGTCATAATTTATTTCCTCATATAGCAACCCAAACAATTAACACTTAACAGACACATTACAAAGAACCATATTAAACCTTACTTACACACACTACAGCCACTTTATTTAATTTTTTTTTTACTCTGTTTATACTCTGCCTAAGCTGGGCATTCTTCTAGGGTGCTCACGCGGATAGGACTGCTATTCCCTGCCTGAACCCTAGACTCAGTGAACTCCCGTCGACCAGGCAGACCCTAGCGCCAAGGATCACCCTCCGGGCTGGGCCCGCTCTCCCCTAGTGGCCTAACTGAAATTAGAGAGAGACCACCTGGTTCGATGGGTTGGCCAGGAGATCACTTGAGAAAATGGGCCAGCGTTGGGATGTGCATCCTGCCCCGGAAGCCCCCATCATCTCTACAACCTAGGAAGGGATTTTTTTCCTTGGTGGTTGCCCTGGGGTGTGCGGCATGCAATGACGTCCACGCATGGCTGCCCTGCTGACATCTGTTGTACTCCCTCCCCTCTTCTGTATGGCTGGCTTGCCTGTAGTACCCCCCCAGTCTCCACTGGGAGCCGCTAGGCAGCCGAGCAGACCCTGAAACCCTCCCCAGAGAGAGGAGAGTAGTCCTCCGGATGCTCAGTCCTCTCTCTTCCCTGACAACCCCTGACAACCTGGGCTCGTTCCCGATCCTGGGTCGCCGGTGTGGCGTCCAGCACCTCAACCCTCAGCGCCACTGGGCCAGCCTAACAGCCACCTTATTAACACATGTTACAGCTGCCTTATTAAAACTTGTATGCAAATCACCTTAAAAATCTCACAAACTCTTACAAATAAAGTTTTCAAAATGCAGCGCAAAGTCTACCTATAAAAACTGCCCTAGCCTAAAAGCCCTAACAGTACTAAACACATCTCTCCAACCTTACACACCAAACAGCCATGTCCCTTGATGCTCTAGCTCTCACAGGCAAGCTTTTCATGCTACTGTTGCTTCATTCATGCTGCCATTTTTATGCCGATGCTGTGCTGTTGCCACAACACTGCCAATCACCGCTCCATAACGCACACACCATGCCTCTCCTAAAAGCCATCCTGAATGTGAATATAAAGGCCAAACTGCTGCCAGACCGCAGGTGCCACAGTGTTTCCTAGTGCCATCCTTAATGCAAGCCTTAAGCACAAACTGTCGCAGACACATCTGCTTTTATAGGAGGGCCCTACATTTTGCAAAGACACTACTGACGCACATCATTCCACACCCAAAACACCACTACACTATGGAAACAAAACCAGGATGACAAACACAAAGACAAAACAAAGAAATGATCACAAAAGCAATAGTAAATTACAAGAACAAAATCATCTAAATACTGTATATTATATAAAATAAATAATGGTAAGCGTGTCACAAGATAACCTACCATTTCAGGGGGATAATTAGTTTAACACACACACACAAACACTTAACCTTTCCTGCCATCTGTTGCACCCACATCAACCACCCTATTCTGCCCTTCATGTTCTCAGTGCTATTAAAAAATGTCACCCCACAGTCCCAATACATATTGTTTTTAATGCAACCTGCATTCCTTCCTCACTTGTTACACCAAATAAAGTTAACCACGCTTCTCTCCTCTATGTTTCAGTAATACTAAAATGCCCCCTTCCCCAACTCACTTAGCAGCCCCACCGCTGTTTCCTTGAATGCAATGACTTAGAAGAAAAGTACTGGATCCAGACACAGCAACTGGTGCAGCCCTCCTCACACACCCTCAGCCAGTCACTGTCTGAATAAATTAAAGCACAGACATGCTCAAATCAAATGCCATTCATTCAGACAGAGGCTTGCCAAGATGGTGTGGGGAGGCTTACATACTGTATTCTTTTTCTTCTAAGTCAGTGCACCAAGGTGGGTGGGGGGGAGAAGTGCTAGGTGGATATTGGGAAGGGGGCATTTTCCTGCTAGAGGAACAGAGGTGGGTGACTTAACTGATTTGGTGTTATGAGGCTGTGGGGAAAGGAATCATATGGGGAAAAAAAACTTTGTTTGAGGGGGTACTAAGTGGGTTAAAGGGAGGAATGACATGCTATGATGGTTTAAGGGCATACTGAGGTATCAAAAGTCACAGACACAGTACTGATACCATGGGCAGTTTCTGATAACATGATAACCATGGTTCGTGGTATAATGTATTTTTCAGGCCTTTCAAGTAACTGTTTTGAATTTATAGGGAACACTGTCCCTCCCACACCAACTATCACCCAGACAAATTTGAGAAGACTTCTTTTTGTATAAAAATTACTACTTCAGTAATACTGTGGTATTACGATAACCACAGTATTATATATGATGGCTATTACACCATCAACATTGCGCACCTACTGCAAGAGCCCTCTCGAAGTAAGATAGTATAGTTATATAAAAACTTACCGTAACAGAAGATCTTCAAGAGAGGCTCTTGCAGTAGGTAGCCTTTTTCTCTCCCTCCATCCCCCTTATGTTTTCTGCTCTTTCTTTATGGGCTCATTCTGAGCTCCAGGAGCCTCTTATCCCTTCTCCTGTCACACCTCCTTGGAGGTTTCCAGCAGGAGAACTGGAAGGCAGGTGTGGGGACTGCCCACTATATAGGGTCATGCTGATGTTAGTCACGTGACGTCAGGTGGGTGGTCCCCCGTCAGATACTGTTGGCTGTCATTTCTGTGTGGTACTGATGCCAGAGGGCACAGTCCTCAAGGTGATTACCTACTGCAAGATCCTTTCTCAAGAATCTACTGTTACAGTAAGTTCTTATCTAACTGTACTTTTCTTGCAGAACACGTGGTGGTGGACACAGGCAGGGGTTACATCTCAATTCCCCCAAAAATCATAAATTTCAGTAAATTCTATTCTGTATTACTACAGAGATTAACACAGGAGGCAGGAACTGAAAACCTGCTACTGGCACAGAAAAGTTATGAAAGAAGGCCTTGAAGTACAGCTAGGCCAAAACCTTCCCTGCATCTAGAAGCAATGTCCAGACTGTAATGCTTTGTCAAAGTGTGGACTGAACTCCAAGTAGCCGCGGCACAGATGTCAGCGGCAGACACACTCCTGAAACAAGCAGTTGAGACAGCCAAGCCCCTAGTGGAATGCCCCTTGACTTCCCCTGGGAGGGTTTTACCATACCTCTGGTAACAAAAAGTAATGCAGTTTGTCAACCATTTGGATAAACACGGATTGGTAACTTCTGCACCTTCTCTCTTGGTGCAAAAGACACAAAAGGCTGATCCGTTCTAAGGACAGGCTTTGTCCTGTTTGTGTAGTAGTGCAAAATTCTGTGAACATCTAACGTGTAAAGGAGCGCTTTTCCCCCAATTAGAACAGCTGGGGTAGTACACTGGTAGTTGAATCGAGTGGTTCAACATAAACTCTGAAACCACTCTGGGTAAAAACTTAGGGTATGTATGAATGTCCACCCTGTCTCTGTGAAAAATTAAGTAAGGCTTCATACAAATCAGGGCCTAAAGCACTGAAATCCTTTGAGCTGAAGTGACAGCCACTAAAAACAGCACTTTCCAAGATAAATAGCGCATGTCACGAGAACCAGCCAGTTCAAAAGGAGGTAGGGTCAACTTTTCCAAAATAAAATTAAGGAGACACAGGGCTGTGCACCGGGGGTTTCAGGTATAAAATCCCCCCCAAGAAAGCTTCAGAGATTTCTAACTGGGTCAGTGTCCTGCCGTCAACCAAGATATGGTAGGCAGAGATGGCTGATAAATGGACCTTCAGCGATAAATAGCCAAGGCCCGACTTATAGTTGTGTAGAAGATATTCCATGACCCACAGAGGTGGACATGAGAAAGGGTTCCAGAGGCCCAAACAGAAAAGTGTTTCCACTTCACAGCATAAGTGGTCCTCATGGACGGCTTTCTGGCCTCCACTAGAATTTGAGCTACTTTGGAGGACACCCCAAAGAGTGAAGTGGCTATGTCCTGAGGTGCCATACATGAAAGTGAAGGGTCTTTAGACCCAGATGGACCAGCGTGCTCACCTCCTGGGTCAGGAGGTCGCTGAAGAGCAGCAGGGCAGCAGGGCCTCCGCAAGCCGCTGAAGCAGTGGAAACCAAACCTGGCGGGGTCAATCAGAATCATGTGGGTCCCTTCCGCCCGCAGCTTGAGCAGCACCCTCTGCAGAACCAGAAAGGGAGAGAAGGCATACAAGAACCTCCCTGTCCAGCAAAGAGATAGCGTGTCTCGCCAGAAAACACCATGCCCTGGAGCGAGTGAGCAAAACTTGGGAAGTTTTGTGTTGTATAGGGAAGCGAACAGATCTAGTTCCGGATGTCCCCATAGGTCAAAAATGGAGTCGACCACCTCTTGTTTTAGCTCCGACTCGTGGGCTCGGACTATGGTGCAGCTGAGACTGTCCACTAGGATGTTTTGCACACCCAGAACGTGAACGGCTGTGAGGTGAATCCAATGCAGAACAGCCCAATTCCATACCCACATCACCTCCCTGCATAAGGAGTATGAGCGGGTGCCTTCTTGTTTGTTGAGATACCAGACTATGCACATGTCTGTTTGGACTAGCAGAGTGCCCTGGAGAAGCCAGTGTTGAAAAGCTTGACGTGCGTACAACACTGCTCTCATTTCCAACACATTTATGTGTAGCGAAGACTGCACTAGAGATCACATGCCTTGAGTCCTGAGGTATTCCAAATCAGCGCCCCATCCCATTCCTGATACATCCATTGTCAGGGTCTGAGAATGAGGAGGGGACTGCAAAAAAGGATCCCCTTGGTGAGATTCAAAAGATCCTGATGAGAGATCTTTCTGCATGGAATTGGAGACTATGACCATCTGGTCTAGGTTGTCCAACCTCAGATCCCACTGTGCCCCGAGCGTCCGCTGTGAGATACGCATGTGAAGCTTGGCTAAAGGAACTGTGGAGATAGCTGCTGCCATCAGGCCTAACAGCCGAAGAATCAACCTGGCCAAGACCTTCCAGCTGGAGGTCACTAAAAAAGCCTGTCTTTGCAGGGTTTCTGTCCTGTCCTGAGGAAGGAAAGCCATATCCTGGACCATGTCCAACACCGCCCCAACAAATTGCAGGTATTGGGAAGGAACAAGCTGAGACTTAGGAAAATTGACAGTAATCCCAACCTGTTGAAAAAGGTCCAGGGTTGCAGAAAGGGAGAGTTCCAACTGTTTCTCAACGGGGCTTACAGAAGCCAGTCGTCGAGATAAGGGAACACACAATGACCCTGGCATCTCCAGGCTACTGCCACTACCACCAGGCACTTCGTGAAAACTCAAGGTGCAGAGGAAAGGCCAAAGGGCAGAGCTCTGAACTGGTAATATTCTCCCTGGAAGCAGAACCGGAGGTAGCGACGATGGGCACTGAAGAAAAAAATGACTCACCTTAGTAATTGTGTTTCTTCTATTGGAGTCTCGCTGTATTCTGACATATGCAGTGATCCCCTGCCTTTGAACTGTCCCGGAGAACAAACAGTTAACTTTCTATGCAGAGCATAGAATGCTGAGATCGAGCTTGGTTGGAGTCTCTGTCTGGAGTGTTTCAAACTCAAACCGTCAGATTCTTACAAGCCGACTAACTAAAAATTCTATGTGGGAATTGTAAAATTCCTACTAGTCAACTGGCAGTAAAAAGTTTTGGGTTCCCAAAGGAAGACTCAAGTCAGGAAACCCAAACACCAAAACCCAATCTAATACAATAACAGTAATAAATCAACACCCAAACAAAAGGGAGAGGGTGTAAATGAAAAACATCCCTGGGGTGCAACATTGCACCTGCCCACCCACTTCCCAAAAACAGATTCTGAGAGGGGAGGCAGAAAGGGAGGTCAGAAGTACAGCAAGAGTCCAATAGAAGAAACACAATTACTAAGGTGAGTAGTTTTTTCTTCAAACAACATGAAGTCTTGCTGTATTCTGACATATGCAGACTACCAAGCAGTACCTCCATGGAGGAGGGACAGAACCTACTTTAGGAATAGGCTCTGAAGTACTGCTGTGCCAAACCGAGCAACACTCCTAGCCTGGATATCTAGAGAGTAATGCTTGGTAAAGGTATGGACTGTTTTCCAGGTGGCTGCTTGACAAATTTCTAAGAGAGGAATATCCCTGGCAGCAGCCAGGGAAGCAGCTGTACCTCTGGCGGAGTGAGCCCTCAGGCCCGAAGGAGGAATCTTCCAGTTTTTCATAGCAGAATTGTATACAAGATACAATCCACCTGGCAATAGTTCTCTTAGTGGCAGGTTTGCCCTCTCCCACTTCTCCATAAGTGAGGAACAGCTGGAGGGAGTCAAACCTGTGACCCTTGGTATGCTCTATGTAGTAACTAAGGGCTCTTATAACATCTAAACTGTGAAGCCTCCTCTCACCTGAGGAAGAATGAACAGTAAAGAAAACAGGGAGAGAGACAGACTGATTCAAATGGAAGCCTGAAACCACATTGGGCAAGAACCTTCTACTGGTTCTAAGGACCACTTTATCCCTGTGAAAGGAGATAAAATCAGGTTCCACTGACAGGGCCTGCAATTCACTGATACGCCTGACAGAGGTAATGGCTACCAAGAACACAGTTTTCCAAGTCAAGTACTTAAGCTCTGCTGAGGACATAGGCTCAAAAGGAGGTTGCATAAGCTGAGCAATGCAAACATTCAATTCCCAGGCAGGGGCAGGATCTCTAAAGGGAGGATTGGTGTGAAGCAATCCTTTAAAAAAAATTACAGAACACAGGATGAGATGATAATGAGGAAGACTCTCCCACTGACAGAAAAGCAGAAACAGCTGACAAGTGTACCTTGAGAGTAGTTGGTCTGAGGCCTAGACCATTAAGATGGACCATATAATCCAGAACCGTAGGCATTCAGCAGTGTCTGGAGAAATATGCTTCTTGGAACACCAAATGCTGAATCTTTTCCATTTGGAGTTATAAGTCTTTCTGGTGGGGGGGCTTTCGAGCAGCTTTGAGAATATCCAGAACCCCCTGAGAAAGATGCAAGTCTGCAAACTCTAACTGTTCAAGAGCCATGCCTTGAGATTGAGAGACTGAAGATTGGGATACCAAATCCTCCCCTGAGAGGATGTTAACAGGTTGTAATTCCTGGGAAGAGACAGAGGAAGATGGACTGCTAGGGACAACAACAGGGGGTAGCAAGGCTGTCTGGACCAATCTGGAGCAATCAGAATTACTTTGCAAGCTTGAGACCTTATCTTAACTAGAACCTTGAATAGGAGTGGGAAGGGAGGGAAGGCATACAGAAATTTCCCTTCCCAATTCAGAATCAGAGCATCCAGGGGGACTGAGCCCAAGACTGGGGGTCTGCAACAAAAGAGAGGAAGTTGGTGATTGTCTGGGGCTGCAAAGAGATCCATCTCTGGCGTGCCCCACCTTGAAAAAATCACTTTCAACACCTGAGGGTCCAGGGACCATTCGTGATGGCCCTGAGAGATCCTGCTCAGTGCATCTGCTAACACATTGTCCTTCCCTGGAAGGTGAACTGCTATCAGAGAGGCCTGCAGGAATAAGCCAGGGACCACAACTTCATGGCTTCTGTGAACAAGGCCATAGACTGAGTGCCTCCCTGCTTGTTGATGTACCACATGGTGGTGGTGTTGTCTGTTCTAACTTGAACCACCTTGTACTGCACTGACTGAGAGAAAGCTTTCAGGGCCAGAAAAACTGCCCTGAGTTCTAGGAGACTGATATGGAGAAGGGATTTCTGAGGGGACCACAGTCCCTGGGCAATGAGGGGCTCCCCAGCTCAGAAGAGGAGCATCCGTGGTAAGGATCACTGAATGAGGCTGCGTGGCAAATGGAACCCCTTGCCTTAAGCTGTCCTGATCCTGCCACCACTGAAGGGCTTGGATCAGGGTCCAAGTCACAGGAATCAGTTTGGTAAAGGAATCCTTCCTTTGTCACCAAAAGGCCCTCAGATGGAACTGAATATCCCTCATCTGGAATCTTGCCCCTTAGACCACTGCTGTAGAAGCTGCCATGTGGCCCAAGAGCTAGAGGAAGTGCCTTGCTGGTCGAGACACCTGAAGGCTGAAGGGAGAAGCCAGTTCTATAAGAACTCTTGCCCTTTCCAGGGGAAGAAAGGCTCTTGCTTTGATAGTATCCAGCTCTGACCCAATAAAGGTAAGGAACTGCACTGGCTCGAGAACTGACTCGGGAAGGTTGAGAAGAAATCCTAGAGAAGTGAACACTTGCTGGGTCACTTGCAGGTCTGACTTGACTTTGTCTAGGGACTGGCCCACTATGAGCCAGTTGTCCAGATATGGAAAAATGGAAATCTTTTGCCTTCTGAGAAAGGCAACAACTACTGCCAAGCACTTTGTGAAAACCCTTGGGGCTGATGTTAGACCAAAGGGCATTGCTTTGATCTGATAATGGCCTGAGGGCAACTCGAACCTGAGGTACTTTCTGTGGCAGCACCTGATGGGAATGTGAAAATAGGCATCTTTGAGGTCCAGGGAGGCTAGCCAGTCCCCTGGCCTTAGAGAGGGAATAATTATTCCCAGAGTTACCATCTTGAACTTTGGTTTTAAAAGATGTTTGTTCAGATATCTTAGGTCTAGGATGGGTCGCCACTCCCCTGTCTTTTTTGGGGTAAGGAAGTACCTGGACTACAGACCTTTGCCCCTGTGTGGGGTAGGAACTATCTCTATGGCTATTAAGGCCAGAAGAGACGAAACCTCTGCCTCTAGAGCAAGGGTTTCTAAGAGACCTGCAGGTGGAAAAGATGTGGCCCTCATCTTCGGAAATTTTTTTGAAGCTGAGAACCAGTCCCTGGCGTACTACTTCCAGGACCCACCTGTCTGATGTAATAGACCTCCAGTCCTGGACAAAGTAAGCCAGCCTGCCCCCTACTGGAATAGGAGAGTCAACCCCGGCAGACACATCAGGGTGTCTGCTTGGCAGGGGCCTTAGGCTGAGGAGTGGATGCAGCCCTGCTCATCCCCCTTCTGCCTCTCCCTCTGAAGACCCCCCTCTGCGAAAAAGGAGAAGAGGCCTGTGCTTGGTAAAAAGGCCTATGAAAAGGCATGCCCCTGCCCCTAGACTGCTGCCTTTCAGGAGCTGCCTCCATTTCCTTGGCCTGAGCACTCCTATAAGTGGTCCTGTATGCATCCATTTTCTTCATGTAATTCTCTGTCTGCTCCCCAAACAAAGAATTACCCACTACAGGAAAATCCATGGCCTTAGCCTGAGTATCCTGTGAGAGGCTAGTACATCTGAGCCAAGCCATTCTCCGAAGAGTCACGGATGTAGCCATGACTCTTGATGACACATCACTGAAGTCCACAGCAGCATGAAATTGCACTTTTGATGCTGCAATCCTATCTGCAGCCACCTCTTCCAGCTCCTTGGCTAGCTGGGGGGAGGCCTGTTTAGCCAGTGGCAGTACAGTGTCCCACCTGGACTTCTGGTACCTGGCTCTATAGGTCATATAATTTGCCTGCCTGAGTCCCAAAGAAGATGCCATGTACTGTTTCTTTGCCATGGCATCAATCTTCCTGGAGTCCTTGTCTGGGGGGTGTGAAGCCAAGAGAATATTTGCCTTGTCACAGGCAGCAGTCTGCACTACCCCAACTTGGCGGCATTGCTGGTATAAGAACTCCATGTCTGAGCCTGAAAGTGCATACCCCTTGTCCATTCTTCTATCCACAGGAGATATAGTGTTAGGAGACTTTAAAATGTTTTGTGTCTGCTTCCCAAAGGATTTGTGGAGGGGAATAGACAGTCTACTGGACTCTGGGATGTCCATCATTTCTACATAATCAGGCTCCTCTTGATCCTCCAATGCCTCCTCCATAGGAAGCTGGAGGGTTTCAGCCACCTTTCTGTAGAACATAAAGTGAGAAGGGGACTCAAAAAGCCAAGGAGGGGAAAACACCTGAAGGTCTGTCTGGGGAGATGTCCAGTTCCACAGGCACATCCAGACCCTCACTTTCACCATCATCATCCTCAAATTCCCCTTCCTCTTCAAACTCCTGTTCATAAAAATCTTCAAGGGTATAATCTTAAACCGGGGGAACCCACCGAACCGAACCCCTGCCAGAAGGTGCTGGATTGGTAGGAACCGGGAGAAGCGATTCCACAATCTGAATTGCTTTGGCTATCTCTTCAGTGGTCAGAACATGAACCTCTGGATCCAGACCGGATGATTTTTCTTTACGCTTTCTTTTTGTCGGAACCAATCCCTTGGAATCGGCTCTCCTTTTGCCCGAAGAAGTATCGCCCTGGTCAGAGGGCACTCCTTCTGGTTTGGTCGGAACCGAACTGGGATGGCCATCCGGGTCAGCGGACTTCTCCGCCTCCTTTTCCCTCAGTCTACCTAATCTCTTCTCAAGGGTAGATTTGGGAAAATGTTTACATATTTGGCAGTCTGAATTGAGACAGTCAAACCCCAGACAATAAACATAGGTGGTGTGGGGATCAACCTTAGCAAAGACCTCCCCACACTCACTGCATTGTTGAAACCCAGTGGGCCTGTTTTTTTTTCTTGGGTTTCTCAGACATGGCCAGCCTAACCAACTTACCCTTTTTATGGCAACCGCCAGGCAACACACCCTTATCGGTTCCTAACAGGGTCACAGGTATTGGGGGAAAAAAACTGTAGTAAAACACGTTTTTTTTTAGATCCGATAAGAACCGGTAACCACATACCAAGTAAAACACAAAATTTCACTATAAAATCGTCAGTTCAGCCGAACCGACCTGCACTTTTACAAGTTCCACACAGAAACAGAACAATTCCTATCTAGTATTCACGGCACCACATACAGAGACTGAACCGACTATGCGGATGACTTTTTCGGATTAAAAAAACAACGAAAACTGAGACTTTAACCGACTTTTGAAATGAGCTGAAGGAGAAATCTTCTGAGCGACCGTTCAGTGAGGCGGAGTAAAGAATCTGATGGTTTGAGTTAGAAACACTCCAGACAGAGACTCCAACCGAGCTCGAGCTCAGCATTCTATGCTCTGCATAGAAAGTTAATTCTTTGTTCTCCACGGCAGTTCAATGGCAGGGGATCACTGCATATGTCAGAATACAGCAAGACTTCATGTTGTTTGAAAACAGGGATGTACAGGTAGGCATCCTGGATATCCATAGTGCAGAGCCACTGACTCTTGTGCAGAAGGGGCAGCAGACCCAGGATGGTCAGTATCCAGAACCGTTTGTACTCTATGTATAGGTTCAGGCTGCTGAGATCCAAAATGGGACACAGATCTCCTGTCTTCCTGGGGACTAGAAAGAAGTGGGAGTAATATCCCTTTCCCATCCGGTGCGAAAGAAATGGAAATTACGTACCTACCGTAATTGTTGATCTTCTCTTGTATCTTCACCATTCATTACTGCTTGGGTCGTGCAGGAGGCACGCACATGATACGGGAGATTTTTTTTTTGAGTCGGCTCCAACAGCGCCGCCCCCGAGAGTGACGCTCTGCATCATGCGCGAGGGGTGGCCGTTAGGTGCCGCAGACTCCTCCTCCATTTCAGTTCTGGTAGCCGGAGAGGCGAAAACAAACGGTAAGGAAAAGGGAGAGCGAGGCAAGAGAGCCGAGGGACAGAAGAAGGAAAGGATAGAAACTGAAAAAGGAATAAGCTGGTAGAGGACAGAAAGAAAGAAAGAGAGAGAATGCCTACCCTAAGGGACTGCAGGGCCTCACTTCTGGGGCGGCTCCAAGGGAGGAACAGAGAAAGAGAAAAAGGGAGGAGGAGAAGAAGAAGAAAGGGAAGGAAACAAGGGATGTTCAGAGGGGAGAACACTGCCCATAGATATATTGGTTGAGAGGCTTATAAGCTCGGAACCAAAAACAAGGGAGCAAGAATCCCTCCAGATAGGATTGAGAGAAGGTTCAACTGAACTGCTTGTACAGATTGGACACAAAGGGCGGATTCTCTAACCTCCCATTATCCCAGACCCTACACTCTAGCTGAGAGCTCACAGACTACCCAGGCAGAAATTCTGTTCCAGAAAGAGAGCGCCCAACTAGGAAGGGGAATAAGCCCCTTAGCACCTTGTTAAGTGCTAACACAGATGTGTGTGGGGAGGGGGTAAGCCCTACAGAAGGCAGCTTTGTATAAAAGGATAGAGTGGGAACTCAATCTGACTCCCTGAAGGCAAGGCAGGAACAACAGCTCAAGGTAAATGAAGTGCCAGATGCACCAACCAGAAGAAGCTGACACAATATTAATTAATACCTGCCAAAGGGAACCAGAAAATTGGGGCTGAGACATAGAGGGACGGTCTCTTCAGCTGTGAACTGAACAACATGGCTAAGAAGCCAAGAGGTCACCCCTAAGGGCAATCAGAAAGAGTTCCCTCAGGATAGAATAAATCCTACTTGTTCCCCTTTACCTTGAGGAAAAAAGGATCCGTCCAGAGAAGAACGGAAACTCAAGATAGGGTTTTTTTTTTGGCTTAAAGGCCAACGAGGAAGGGAGAGGAACGAGTAGGGAAGGGGAGACACTGCAGTAGGAGGCCACTGAGGGGAAGGTGGGCGGGTATCAGTAATGAATGGTGAAGATACAAGAGAAGATCAACAATTACGGTAGGTACATAATTTTCATATCTTCCCTTGTCAATGTTCACCATTCATTACTGCTTGGGTGAGTACCAAGCTCCCCCCCAAGGGGGGGATAATAGAAACCCTGAGGGAACAAGGCCCTCAACCTCCTGCTGGTGGGACACAGGAGGGGAAGACCCTGGGCTAATCAGACAAGAAGCGTATGGCAGAGGACAGCTAGGAGGTGTTCCCCGGGGACGGGGAGACGGAGGAAGCCCCTGCAGAAGCCTCCTAGTCCTGGAGGAAAAAAGACGAGTCCCCCAGAAAGCGGAGCGATTCACCCTACGCCAGGCCAGGGGTGATAACCTTGATAGATGAAGCCATGTTGTCCATCTAATACACATCGCTGTCCCTGCAAGCCTGGAAGCCACCTCATTGATGTCGTAAGACGCCCTTGCTTAGTGTCTTGCCAGCTCCAGGCCTATAGCAGAGAGGGCAATGGCCTGTCTAGATTGCTTCGAATCAGGCACTGGTGCTAGAAGCTGAGATAGCATCGACCATAAATGCCTATTGTAGGCAGCATGGTGCGCCTGATGTGAAGCAATGCACAACATCGCACGAGAAGAAGAGAACACCCTTCTCCCCCACCAGTCAAACTGTAAGGAATCTGAATTTGGTGGGCGGTCGTGATCCAGGCAGCGGCGCCAGGAGGGAGTTTCTAGGAATGCCAATCCCGAAGGTGGGTTGGGAAGGGAACCTAGAGACTCCAATGGGGCAGAATACCTTCTCCTGCAGTCTGTCGGGGCTGGAACAGGGATGGCTGGCGACTGCCAGGAGCGGATAGATGCCTCCTGGAAAGGAACAGGCCAGAACAGTACCACCAAATGCTGGGCACTGAATTCACTGAGGAATTCACACGTCTCCCATTCGGTACTGTCTCACCTAAGGAGATATGAAGATCCCTCACCATCCTCAAAAGGAATCGCGGATATTCCGTGAAATCAGCATTGGAGGAGAGGTGAGCACGGGGTTCCTCTCCCTCCGAGGAGGGAGACGAGGATGATGGGGAGTTCAAATGTCCAGAGGACTCCTGCAGTGGTGGGGATAGGCAAAACACCCACTCATGCATACATCTAATGTATGAGGGGAAGGCCGCCGCAGAGCCTTTGAATGTCTCCCAGGATAATGGGCCTGTAGGACTGACATGGCCTGGGGGGGTGGGGTGGCTGCAGAGGAACGGGAGAGGGACACCTACGACGAGGCAACTGTCCTCTGCTGAGGCTCTGAAATACGGAAAATGGAGCCCAAGCTGGTGGGATCCCGGACAACAAACCAGGTCGCAGAACGGAACCCTGGGGATGCGAAGCCTGGAACAGCCTAGTAGGGGATCCTCATGTGTGACGAACCTGGGGATGCATGGGTGCAGAAGGGCAGCCCACAGCAATGCCACCAGAGGGGTCCCTACAGCCCGAGAGGGCAAGACGGGGCCCAGCGCTACGGCTCCTACCCTCACCCCGAGAGGTGGTAGGTGAAGACCGAGCGCCCAACCGTCTCTTAACCCCCAGACTCTGAGAATGCCCTCCTCCTCGACCCCAATGACAACCCACCCCCAGCAGGTGCAGCAGCACTGGGATTGGCAGCTACTGCAACCCCCTCAGGAGGATGAGCCCCTCCCCCCGCCGCCACGCCATCCCCCTCCAGGGGCCCCAGACCACCTCCAGCCTGGGAAGCCTCAGGAGAGGACAGCAGAGGAGACAGAGGAATAGGCGCGCTGGGCCGCCTACCACCTCGTCTCACTGGAGACCCCAACTCCGAAGAGTCAGGGTGCCAGGATGGGTCCACGTCCGAATCACCCTGCTCCGAGGAGGAAGGGCCCAGCTTGACCTCAATACTGGCCAACCCAGGAGTCCCCAGAGAAACAGCGCTCTGAACGACGCCGGTGCCAGCTACAGCGCCAGGCAGCTTCGGCGCACCAGATACATCACAACCCGGCCCTGACTCACCAATAGCACCGGTCAGACCCCCAACACTGCCCTTGGTGCCGGGACCCGACACGGCGCCGCTAGAAGAATCGACCGGGCCCACGGCGCTGCTGGCGGCGCCAAGAGCCAACATGGCGCCGCGAATGGTGCCACACCAATCACTGGCTCCGTGAACGGTGTCGGGATCCGGAATGGAGCTGGAAGGCGGCATTGAGGGTCCACTGGCACCAGGCCCAACAGATCTGTGCCTCGACATTGGGGGAGCCTGCACCTCTGAAGAGGTGACTGCTGAGGCGGTGTCTCCACCGCGGCCCCGGGTAGGACCGCAGCGTTCCCCCAACACAGAGAAAGAGGCCTCCTCCTCAGCAAGACCAGAAGATGAGGAGGCCTCCTCCTCTCCAGATTGTATAGGCCTGGGAGGGGACCCAGAGGAAGGGTGTAAAGATCTTACCTGGGAAGCCCTGGAATGACGCCGTCCCCCAAAAGTCAGCGAAGCCTTGCCAATCTTGAACGTGCAGATTTCTAGGATGCAACGGTCCATCAAGAAACTGGCGTTGCACTAATCCATATCATGGCTGGGTCCCAGGCAGTGAGGGCAAACATCATCCTGGCCCGTAATGGAAAAATGCCGGCCACAGGAGCACCAACGCATAGGGGCATGATGTGAAAACAATATAAAACACAGAAAAAGGCTCCCAGCACCGTAGAAATAAGGAACAGTCTTACCGGACTGAAAACGGTTCAACGGTGTTGGGAGGAACTGGATAAGGAGTCGCAGGAAGGCCTATGATGCAGGTTCACAATCTCACACACACAGTAGCAGGTGCAGCCTTGACGACGGGAGAAACAGAACTGAAATGGAGGAGGAGTCTGCGGCACCTAACGGCCGCCCCTCACGCATGACGCAACACGTCGCCTTCGGGAGGCGCCATTGGATCCAAGACAAAAAAAAAAAAAAAAAAATCTCCCGTATCGGTTGCGTGCCTCCGGCACAACCCAAGCAGTAATGAATGGTGAAGACTGACAAGGGAAGATCAGGATCTACTGCTCTTTTCTGTGATAGAGCCTGAATTTCCTCTCTGAGGGGAAGAATGTTCGCCTTCAGGTAATGAGATTAAACCGGAGGCCTGTCTGGAGATTTCAAGAGAAATTTGCCTTGCTCTATGAGCTGTAGAACCCATGAGTCAGTTGTCACTGCCTGTCACCCTTGCATGTGACAAGCAAACCTTCCACCCACCTGCTCCCCTGCTGGATTTTGGTGGTAGGGAGCAGATGGCAAGTCATATGAGAGAGGGGGTGTTGGGGAGAGTTCCACCTGAAGCTCTCTGTGACTTGGCCTGTGGAGGCAGTCGAGGATGACTGAGCCCTACATTTATTTTGACATTGGGCTGCCTGTTGCAGTGAGGTGATGATGTTTTGAGTATCCCCACCAAAGAGGACAGATCCCCCAAAAGGTGCATCTTGGATAGCAGTCTGCACGTCTTGTGCCAAGTCCGACACCCTCAGCCACGAGAAGCGAAACAGGCTGACAGCTGTTGCGTCCCCGTTCGCAGAATTGTTTACTGCATCATAGATGGCTCTCAGCGAATGCCTGCAGGTCATTTTTGCCAAATGTATCGAATCCACCAATATGGTTTTCAAATCTGAATCTGGTAGTGCCTGAATGGATGGTTCTAGCTGGGCAAATAAGGACTTTTGGTAGACCAGCATGTGCCTGACGTAATTAAGAGCCCTCATGGCCAGAGTGGAAGATGAATAAAATTTTTCTGCCAAATTGGTCTAGTTGCCATGACTCCTTTTCTGGTGGTGAGGTGCTCATATGCCGGGGCTTAGAGGATGGGTCATGAGCAGCTATTATGACCACCGAATCTGTCTTGGGCTCTGTGCTGAGGTAATCTTTCCCCTCTGGCATATGGTATGTGCGGTCAGCATTCTTGGCCATCGCTGGGATAGAGGAGGGCATTATCCAAATGGTTGATGCCAGGTCCTCATGCGGTTCAAGCCAGGGTGGGGTAAGGATCGGTGCCACCTCCTGCATGTCCAGGTGCTGCCTTTTTGGATCCTGGGCATCTGACTTCCAGTCATACACTTCTGCGATCTGAAAATGAAGGATCCTCTGGAGGAGACGTGGGGGATTTTCTGAGTTGTTGTTCCCCTATAGGCGAGGTTTCGAACCCAGATCCTAACGACTCAGAACAGTCTGAATCTGAATCCCGGTCTGAGTCGAAAAATTCTCTGGGCTCAGACATCGGTTTGCCTGAAGGTCTGGCTGGCATCAGCTGAGGCAGAGGAACCTGTCTTGGTTGCTGGAAATCAGGGCTCCAAGGGGGGGAAGGGTCCCAGGGAGGCTGACGTTATCTAGCTCTGTTACCAACTAGGCCTTGGTCTCTGATCACCAGGACTGTAAAACTGACCGGAAGTCTACTGGAGGGTGAGGAGGAGGTGACTGGTAAGCCAGAGGACAGGGCTGGAAACCAGGTGTATGGTAAGGCGCATATCCTGATAAGGAGTAGGCTAGAGTGTACCCTGGCGTATGAAACCCTGATGGGGGGTAACCTGGTGGGTTATAAGCTGGTGCCTGAGGCGTTGGATACCCTGATGGCAGGAACCCTGAAGAAGGTCCAGACGGAGAGTACCCTGATGAGGGACCGACAGAGGGTAACCCGATGGAAGGCCTGACGGGTGATACCCTGATGGAGGGCCCGACAGAGGCAAACCCATCGGAGATGCTGACGGCAGGGCCTGAGGCCCATGTGGGATGCTGAACCTGACGGTCCTGGTCGGGTTAGGTTCAGTGGGGGCGAACTGGTAGCACAACAGCCCCTGACGGCAGAGGAGGTGGCTGAGAACTATCGGGTATAATGATTGATCCTATCGCCAGGTCCATGGGTGTATCTGGGACACTTGACGGAAGCTCCCCAATTCCTACCCCTCAATCAACAGGTGAGTGGGGGGGGGGCCACATTCAGTGGTGGGGGGCCCCGGTGGGGAGAACCCTCCAGGGATTCCTGAGGTAGGTCTGGCAGTAGGCATTTGTCTGGGCCACTGCCTGACGCCGACGCCAGGTCGTCTGGGTGTGAATTGGCCGGGCCAGTGTGCAACTTATCATCCGACGTGATCGTACGAACGGTGGGCTGGCTGACGCTTGGTTTAGTGGCCAAAGCCTGGCGGGCTTTGGAGGCTCTGGAGCCCAACACCACAGCTGGAGTTGGGCATTCGAAGGAGAGGCCAACAAATGACTTTGCATCTCTCCTCGGTGCACTATACCCCCCACCCTGGTGGAGATGTGTCTAAGTGTAGCCGAGGCCTCAGCCAAGGCCGAGGATTCAGCAGCCACCAGGACCAGTAAAGGTGGGGGCCTCTGAGGATTGCTCTTGGGGGAGAAGGCTGGGCAGCCGCAGCCGACTTCCCAGAGGAGGCCGGTCGGCGATCATCCTAAGGGCTCGCGGGCGGCTTCGGATGCGATGGGGACCGGTCCTGGTCCCTGTGTTTCTCCTTCTTCCTCTTTTTTTCATGCTTGGACTCAGTGGGCAAGGTTGAAGCGCTGCATAATTTTTGGAGCTCTTTTTCCATGGTGACCATCCTCTTTTTTAGCAAATGGGCCTCTAGAGCCTGCTGATGGCACTTCCATGTGGCCAGGTTAAAGCTGGCGCAGGCCTCGCAGTCGTCAACCTTGTGCTCTGGGCCTAAGAAGAAGAGGCAGAGGGTGTGTGAATCCTTGTGCGGTAGTTGCGCGCTGCACGAAGCACACTTATTTTTGTGCTCGACGATGAAAGACAATGACATGCACAAAAAAACTACATAACTGTTGTTTTAAAGAAAGAAAAAATGGATACTCATCCGAATAAAGGGAAAGAACTGGTAGGTGAGTGTGGGGACCACCCCCTAGATAGGATCACGCTGCTGTCAGTCATGTGACATCAGGTGGGCAGTTCCCTGTAACATACTGCTGGCTAAAGTTTCTGTGTGGTCCTGATGCTAGGGGGTGCAGTCCTCAAGGAGATTACCTACTGCATCAGCTCTCTCAAAGTAAGATCTGGAAAATCACTTAAAGTGATGTACTGGAGGTCACACAGTGAGTAACTGTCTCTGGTGGGTTTTGAACCTGGATCTCCTAGTTTACAGTCTTGTACTATAACCATCTAGGGATGTACAAGAAAAGTGTCAGAGGATGTATGTGGTAAACAGTGACATGCCCCTTGTTTTTAACAGTATCTGATTGAAGCCTGATAGTGCCCTCACATTTTCTGCCCACGTTGATCAAGCAGCCAAGGCAGCCACGCAAGAATTGGCCAATTATACAAATACACTGTCTAAAGGACGCTGCCTTCAGGCTTGCTGTGACTAGCTCAGAACTGTCAGTCACTGACTATGGACTTTTAGTATATGGCACAGCCAACAAATCCTCACTTAAGAGGTTCAAAACTACACTTGACAAAGCCTGTAGGCTAGTACTTGGAGCCCATCGACTTACCCACACCTGTGAGCTCTATGCTTGATCAGGGTGGCTCACTTTACATAATCGGATCCAATACCATGTATGCCTACTTGGCAAAAAGGCCACCCTGGGCCTTACTCCCCTGGGGTCCAAAACCTTCTCAGCCAATCCTCCCGACCTAGGAATACCAGGGGCACTAATGAAAGTACGCTCGAAGTCCCTTTCCACAAAACATCTCTGGGGCAACAATCTTTTGCCTACTGAGTCTCTAAATGTATCAACTCTCTCAATGCCAACCTGCAAGCTGTGCACAGAACTGGCCAATTCAAATCCCAACTTCGGGAGCACCTAGTTACCACAAGTTCGTGTGACTTTAATACCTAGCTCCTTCATTCTCACCTAGGCCCTCTTACCGCCCCATTTTTAGGCAACTCTCCCTCTGGCAATATCCAACTTCAACACTTAGTCTCCCACCTCCCTTCCCCATCCCTCCCACTTTACCCCCATCTCATCCCTCCCTTCCCCGCGCCTTAACCTCCCCTCTAGGCACTTCCTGCTTTCTTCTTCTTCTTCCTCCTCATGCAACCATACCGCCCCACCATCCAGTCAGCAGCACTTACTCACCAACGCTCTTCTCTACTACTCTCCCACCCACCTCCCTCAGGTTTTCACTCCCCTCCCTACCCCTCTTCTCCTCTGCCGCTTTCTCTCGCACTACTCAGACAAAGCTCTTGCAGCTCTTCCACTGTCATTCCTCAGGCAGCCTCTTATTTTGTCCTCCTCGCCACTGTTACCTTACACCCAGCCCTAGCCTTTCCCAACTCTGCCTACCTCTTCTCCCCGTTTCCCCAGACCTTTACCTCCTACTCAAACTCCTAATGCAGCAACTCAGTTCTCATTACTAAAGCTATTGGCACTGCAATACCAGACTTTAGTATTCACTATTGTAATTACCTTTGAAGTGCTATATAACTGTCAACATGTGCAAATTATATTCAGACTCTGCAAATTCCATTAACCCCACCATGTTGATCCTTTATAACTCTGTTGTAATATCTTGCACTGATGTATAATCTTCTATGTTGCGTGTACTGTACTAAATGACATAAAACCTTTGTAAAACGAGGTCTTAGTTCAAAGGTACTAATCCAAGATTCAAATAAATAAATAAATACAGTATTTTACCCGTTTGCAGTATTTGGTTATTGCTGTCCCCAGAGGGTGCTCGCTATTGTTTTCAGCTGTCCCCATGATTGCTAATAGTTTGTTCCGTGGCATGCGATTACTCTCCACCAGAATCTTGACTTCCATCACCTCTGGAGATCCATGAGTTATAGTTCCAGTCTTATCAAACACTACTGTTTTTATCTAAGAGAAAGGAAGGAGAAACAAGAAACCTTAACAATGAAGTAAGTTTTCAAGATCCTTTTAGTTTGTTTTGTTCTTAGTCCCTTATTTTATGTGTCCCCCCCCCCCACAAAACTGTGAGACTTCAGCCAGAAGAACCAGTGATTGCCTCAGTAGCAAATGACTACAAGATAAAGTCAGGTACTGCCTATGTATCTGGTGCCTTTCTAAACTCCAAGGAGTCTCACAGTGTGTAGGAAACATGCATTGTGCATGTGTTCTGGTATTCAGTCAGACATGGAGCCAAGCAGGTAACAGTCAAGCTGGATGCATCACTGGGTCTTTATCTACCACCGAATTCTATATATCTATGTAAAATAGTTACAAACAATTAAGACAGATATACAAATACACACACACAGAAAATGATGGCAAATAAAGGCCCAGCAGCCTGTCCAGTCCACCCCTGCTCATTTAATTATGGAACTGTGCATTTGTCAGTCCCCTAACCAACCTCCAGTCTTCCACCTTATTGCGCTATTCCTATGTGCCTGACCTCATCCCTTCTGAACCCTCCCACTGTTTCAGGCCTGATGATTTCTGGAAGTCTGTTCCAGCCTGTCACCACTTTTTCTGTAAGAAGTACTTCCTGACATTCTTCATTACACCTCCCCCCCCAACCATGGTTTCAAGGAGTTACCCCTGGCACCCATGTTGCCACTCACTGTGAACAGATCACAGCTGTCCACCATGTTTATTACATGGAGGTACCTGAACGTCTCAATTATGCTGCTTTTCTTTCTCCTCCCCTTCAGTATGTACATGTTTAGATTCTCGAAATGCTTCTTATAGCACCATGTTTTGTAGGACAAGGCACACTGCTACACTGTATAGGACACTGCACTTTGGGCATGACTGGTTTAAAGAGCTGCTGACAAGCTCTAGGCAGGCAATTCATACCATATAGTTGCCTGCCTTAGGAGTTTTTTAAGTCATAAATCAAATTTTTTTGTCAAGGGGCTAGGAAATTTAGCTCGTAAAGCCCGACTCTTAACTTTCTGATACGAGCCGAGGGGCCACCAAGCACTGCAGCCCTGCCCTAAGAACAGCATAATTATGATACGTAGTCTGCACTCTAAATATACACATGCCTGCAAAGATGATCTCAGTACATTTAGGCAGCTCCCCTCCTGATTCCATTAGTAGCTCCATGGAGCGACTGCAGCCCCATTCCCTAGCTCGTGTCATAACTGTGCTGTTTTCAGGGGCGGGGTTACAGTGCTCAGCAGCCGCTAAGCTCGTATCAGGAGGGTACCAGCTGGGCTTTACAACTTTAATTGCTTTTTATCCCCTGGACGAAAAAATTGGATTTATGGCTAAAAGAGTTCCTAGGGCAGGCAGCTACATGGTATGAGTTGCCTGCCTGGAGCATAAACATGTCAGCCGCTCTGTAACTCCTTTGTTGAAGTCTAGTGTGGCTGCTGTGCTGTTTTTAAGTTAAATCAGAGAGCATTCCAGGCTGTTATCAGGAAAGCTCAGTTTACAACTGATTCCAACTCAGATCTTGGAGGCAGAAACAGTACATTCAGGACTTTGTATGGCAAACTAAAGGTCTTAAGGTCAATCCTCCATCGTAAAAGTTGGAAGAATTTATGTCTTAGGCAACTGATGACCTGCTCTCAAGACCGAAAGCTCTATGGGGATAAAAAGGGTTAAGTCACAAACTGCAGTATTTGTGATAAAAGAAATACAGTAAATTGCAGTATTTTTCATTTGTCACATTGTATTTTTTTACCAATGACATTTGATTTTCATTAGTCATTATCTATCATATTTATCCTTCGTGCTTGGTGCACATCCAGTAAGAGAAGCACTGCATCTCTCATAAAAGCCCCAAGCCTCTCCAAGCCAAGTATATGGGATTCACTCAGTTCCAGCAACAGGCTCACTTGTTCATATTTGAAAAATATATTTTTTTAAATACTTCAGTAATTCTTAAAGAAACACTAGTGCCTTTTGTACAAAAAAGAACTGTATGTAAAAACACAATCCCAATGTAAGTATAGTCAATTTATCCCTATTGTAAATTAAGCCATGGGTTATTCAGCTGAGACAGCAGTGAAACTTCACAATGAATATGGTCACTTTAAAACAGCCTTCATGTACCAACCTTGTGTGCCATCTCCAGTGGCTCGCCTCCCTTGATCAGTATCCCATTCTGGGCTCCAACCCCTGTGCCCACCATCACAGCTGTTGGTGTTGCCAATCCGAGAGAACATGGGCAGGCAATACACAGCACAGTTATAGAGGCTTGGAAAGCAAAGCGAATTATCACCTCCGAATGAGAGATGGTCTTATTGTAACCCTTAACAGAAGATTGACACATTTTAGTCATTATGCAATACAATATTTAACATCATTAGCAAATGAGTTTAAGTAAAACAAAACAGCTCTATTTTATAGGTATGTCGAATGTATCCAAAACTGCAAAGCCGCAAGCTGCCAATTTAGTGCTGATTATTTGTAATATACTGCCGTGGCTACAGGCTGCTGTTCCTAATCTCTTTGTTACTTTTGTGAGAAACAATTTAGTACTCAAAGTTTTACATGGAACTCAAATTTACAGAGCTACTAGACAAAAAAAATAACAGACTCAGCACAGACTTCAGCTTCATGTCTCACTACAAAATTAAACTGACATGCTTTACTTTTCTCTGCAGGTCATGATTTGTGCACACAACTGTAAACAATCACTGCCATGTACAATATTTTGAGAGTGTCTGATCCATTGCAGCATATGCGTATGCTTGTAAGATATGAAAATTATGTACCTACCGTAATTCTTAATCTTCCTGTGTATCTTCACCATTCATCACTGGTGGGTGGTTGGACAAGTAGTACCCCACGGGAGCTTTTTTTTTTTGCAGGAGGGAGGAGCCAGTGCCACCCATGAGGCAGGCATATTGCATGGCGCTCGCGGGTTTGCCAGTAGCAGCCATTGGCTCCTCCTCCACCTCAGTTCTGCACGCCGGAGAGACGGGAAAACAGGTGATAGAGAAAAATAAGGGCGGGGCAAGGAAGCACGAGAGACAGCAAAAGGAAAGGATGTAAGCTGAAAAAGAAACAGGCCGACCAGAGGAGGAGGAGGAGGAGGAGGAGGACCTGAAAGGTTATGGGCCGAAAAGGCCCCAGTCCCTGGATAGCCAGAAGGGCAGGAAGGGAAGGGAAGGAATATGTTCCCTGTGTCAATCTTCACCAGTCATCAATGGTGGATGAGTACGAGCCCCGAGAGAGCAGTAAATCCCTGAGAGAATAGCATCCCTCAGCCCCCCATGGGGAAAATGGGGACCTCCACTCAGCCAGTTAGGCCTGGGACTGATCAGGGTGAGGTGGGTCCCTGTCCCCTTGGGGAAGGAAGGCACCCCTGTAATTCCTGTCTTGCCCTGCGGGAAAAGAGATGGGTTCCCCTGGACGGAGGAGGCCAGTAACCTACACCGGGCCAAAAGTGACAACCTCGAAAGGCAAAGCCATGCCGTCCACCTAATGCAGATCACTGTCCCTGCAAATCGTGAAGCAACTTCACTGGCATCATAAGATGCCCTTGACCGGTGACTTGCCAGCTCCAGATCTATAGCAGAGAGGGCTAAGGCTTGCTGAGTAGCCTCTGAATTGGGCAGCGATGCCAACGCCTGGCCCAGCATCACCCACAGATGCCTGTGATAGGCAGTGTGGTGTGCCTGATGTGAGAAAATGGATAGTACCATTCGCGCAGAGGACAAAACTCTCCTCCCCAGATGATCGAACTCCGGAGAGTCAGGATCCAGGGTCCGGTCAACCCCTGTTAATCATGTCAATCCTGAAGTGGGATGAGGTAGAGAGCCTGGCGACCCCTGGGGTGCACAATACCACCTTCAGCAGTCCATGGGGATCGGAACTGTGGCATATGGAAGCTGCCTGGTGCTGCACAATGTCTGCTGGAAGGAAACTGGCCAGGAAGGGACCACCAACTGGTGTGTCCCGAACTCGCCTAAGAAGGCTTGCATCGAATGCTCAGTATTTTGATGGGCAAAATAGATAATATGCAAATCCCTGACCAACCTCGCTAGGATGCATCGATACTGGGTTTGACCAGTGTCAGAGGATACGTGGATGGAGGACTCCTCTTCCTCAGTGGAGGAAGAAGAGGAGGCCGAGGAAGTTGCAGAGTCAGACTCCAGCTGTGGAGGGGGAATTGATCGAAAGACCTGTTCGTCCATAGTCCTAATGTACTGCGGGAAATCCGCAGCCCAGGATCTGAACTGTTCCCAGGTCAAAGGTCCAACATGGCCTGGGAGAGGGGGAGCTGGATGCAAAGGCATGGGCGAACCTGTCACCATATGTGACATACCTCTGCCAGGGCTGGATGATCCAACAGGTGATCCTGGCATAACAGGGAATCCACAGGTCTGCAAAGTCACCATCCTGTTAAGAAAAGTAAAACAGTCAGGACTGTCCCTATGAGGGGACCAGGGCTGCATAGATCCAGAAGTGCAGTCCCAGCCCCACCCAAAGAGGACTCCCTCTAAGGGGATGAAGGAGAGAACCTGGGTTCAGCACTGTGGCACCTCCCCAGGCCCAGGAGGGCCACAGAGAGGTGCCGCTGTCCCTCACCACTTCCCCTCAACCTTATCGACTCAGAGGAAGTCCTCTTCCTCGCACCCTGTGCCAAAGAAACCCACAATCCCGGTGACTCCCCAAGGAGAGTCGCAAAGGAGGGAGGTTCAGTCTTAACCTTGATAGAGGGGATGGCAGCCAAACCTTCTCCCGAAGCCCAGACCACCCCAGCAGCGGGACCGCTAGCCCGCACCTATCCCATTGAGCCACTGACGGCTAGAGAGTCGGTGTGGGCCACAGTCGCCGGTACCTCAACAAGAGGGGGCACCTGGGGAGGTGCAAGAGTACTAGGCCGTGGAGAACACTCTGACTCCGAGAAGTCAGGCTGCCAGTAAGGATCAGCCTCCGAACCATCCGGCTCCAGAAAGGAGATGATTCAGAGGAGCTCCAGACCAGTGGCCCCGTGGGCTTGCCCGCCTGCCGGCCCCACACCCTTGCGGCATCACCCTGCTCACTGGAGCTGTGAACGGCTCCAGGATCTGAGGCGGTGCCAAGGAATGCCCCATGCCGGGACCCACAGCTGTGGGCCCTGACAACGGGGGAGCCTGCCCCTTCGAAGAGGGACTGCCAGAGCGGTGCTCCTGGCACAAGTGGAGCCAGACCAGATCTGGCACCACAGTAGAGACCTCCTCTATGGCAAGGCAAGAAGAAGAGGAGGAGGCCCCCCTCTTCACCGGATGGTTTAGGCCTGGGAAAGGACCCAGAGGAAGAGCTGAGAGTCCTGCGCACGGACCGACAAGAACGACGCTGCCCCCCAAAAGTTGGCAGAGCTCTGCTGACTTTTAACGTGTGGTGCTCCGGAATGCGGTGGTCCACAGAGAAGCAGGCACTGCAAGTGTCCATATCATGCTGGGTTACAAGGCAGCTGAGAAAAACATCATGCCAGTCAGTAACGGAGATCTGTCAGCCACAGGGACACTGATGCATAGGGCGCCGACCTGTTTTCTTCGAACATTTCTTGTCCTGAGGACCAGGCATTATGCGACGGTAACTAAATACAAAAAACAGTAAAGACTTAAAGCCGCTTAATAAAAAGGAAAGATCTTACCAGCTGGTTGATGAACAGTGCTGAGTGGGCTGCAGAACAAAGGCGGAATCGAAGAAGCTCGGCATTGGTAATGGCCCCGAGGAGCAACGACTCCGGGGAACAAGGCTTTGACTGTCAGACTTAAGCCGCAATGTCGTAGTGGAAATTTCGAGCTGCTGGTGAGGTACTGTCTCAATGGCGGGAGAAGCAGAACTGAAATGGAGGAGGAGCCAACAGCTGTTATTGGCCAACTCACGAGCGCCACGCAATGCATCGGCCTTGTGGGCAGCGTCAATGGTGCTGGCTCCTCTCTCCTACAAAAAAAATAAATAAAAAACAGTTTTCGCGTGGTGCTTGTCTCCGGCCAACCACCCACCACTGATGAATGGTGTAGACTGACACAGGGAAGATCTACAGTATGTGTAGCCCGTCTACACTGCATGTAGATTTTGTTTTGTTTAAATTCTCACCTCTATTCTCAGGCAGTCCCCCCAACCCCCCCATACACTTTATTTTTTTAACCCGACTCCATTCTGCCCAAGGCTCAGTTGCATTACAATAGTAGGCACTTCACACATCTGCTAGCAGCCATCCTGACAAAAAATTGTACATCTCTCTTTGCAGAGAATGTTATTTGCTTTAAGAAGGTATCACTACTCAATTACTTCATTTTTTTCAGTGGCTTATTTTTTTTTTATCAGGAAAGCTACACAGCACAGGGCAGGAGCAGACTCGGTAAATGTAAAATATTTTCTGGTGTCGGGGGGCGGGGAGCCCCCTACAAATAAGTTGTAATGTTTATTAGAATCACAAGATGTTAGTGGATGCATCCAGAATTTGTACCCACTAACATACATGTTAACAAAAAGTATGAGCTCTGTGTATAGTTATAGTGCCAGTCATCACATAGTACAATGCCATGCCCAATGATCCTGGGCACTAGTGCTGTTCTCGGAGGTTTCTCACTCTCCCGCCCTGGCCAAGGTGGTGAGAGGAGGGCTGTGCCAGTTGCCATAGTGGATCTGCGGCACCGGCGACAGTGGAAGGGGGGTGGCAGGGTGCTTTGCTCGGTGCCAGCGATGTGGGGCAGCTAGATGCCAGCGACCAGTTCTGTTTATATAGGGACAGGGATTAGTGGGTGAGGGGTGCAACTATATGCCAGGGAAGACTGCAAGATATGGGGATTGTGCTTGGAGTTTGGAGGCACGGGGTGCCACTAGACACCGAAGAATATTTACTACAAAACGGGGCCGGGGATCAGAGGGCTGGGGGGTACCACTAGACACCAGGGACAGATCTCTACTTAACGAGGCTGGCAATCAAATGGCAGGGGTGGGGTGGGCACTGGACACCAAAGAATAGTCTACATTTACCAGAGCCGGTGATTGGAGGGCAGGGGTAGTATTGGACACAAGGGAATAGTCTACATTTACCTGGGCTGGTGATCAGAGGGCAGAGGAGTACCACTGGGCACCAGGGACAGATCTCTACTTAATGAGGCTGGCAGTCAGAGGGCAGGGGGACCACTGGACACCATAAATTATTTTACATTTACTGGGGCTGGCTCAGAGGACAGGGGAACCACTGGACACCAGGGATTATTTTACATTTACCGGTGCTGGAGATGGCAGGGCGGGGGTACCACTGGACACCAGAGGCAGATCTCTACTTAACAGAGCCAGCAATTGGAGGGTGGGAGGGGTCATTGGACACCAGTGAATACTTCATATTTACCATGGTTGGCAAGAAGAAATTACTTACCATAGTAATCGTGTCTTCCAAAGGAGTCTCACTGTATTCCGAATAATGCGGTCAGCCCTTCCAGTTGAACTGCCCCGGAAAGGAAAGAGTTAACTCTATGCAAGTGCATAGAGCATTGAGCTTGAGCTCGGTTTCAAACCCTGGTACATTCTATGTAGCTGCCAGATTCTTACAAGCAAATTTATAGTGATAAACATAATAATGAAA
Source organism: Neoceratodus forsteri (assembly GCA_016271365.2). Lineage (NCBI taxonomy): Eukaryota > Metazoa > Chordata > Ceratodontiformes > Ceratodontidae > Neoceratodus > Neoceratodus forsteri. The sequence continues at coordinate 441,785,891 of JADMNL010000023.1, forward strand.
TAAACTAAGCTAAAAATGATTAAACTAGCACTTAACATCTAACTAGTTTAGTCAAAAGTCTATAAAGCCAACAAGGTCATAATAGACTCAAGTCACAGATGCCCATGGAAAAAAACACCCCAGTGGTGCAACATTTCTTAGAGAGACAGCTGGAGTGCACTGCCCCCAGGTTCTAGTAGGGGAGGCAGGGCGGAAGGTCAGAATACAGTAAGACTTCCTTGAAAGAAACATGGCAAGTAATTTTTTCTTAAAACCCCAGAAGTCTTACTGTATTCTGACTAATGCAGACTATCAAGCAGTGCCCCTTGGAGGTGGGCACAGAACCTACTTAGGGAATAGGCTCTGCAGTACTGCTGTGCCAAACATGGCATCACTCCTAGCCTGGTTATCCAGATAGTAGTGTTTGGTAAATGTATGAACAGTTTTCCAGGTAGCTGCTTTTCAAATTTCAAGCAGGGGAATATCCCTAGCAGATGCTATGGAGGCAGCTGTCCCCCTACTAGAGTGAGCCCTCAGACCCACTGGTGGCTCCTTACCCAGTTTGCCACAGCATAACTGAATATAGGCCACAATCCATCATGCAATGGTCCTCTTTGTGGCTGGCATACCCTTTCCTACTTCTCCATAGGTGAGGAACAGCTGAGTATGCTCATTCCTATGGCCTTTTGTCTGATCCAGGTAATAGCCAATAGCCCTTTTTACATCCAGGCTATGCAGCCTACGCTCACCTGAGCTGGAATGGTCAGTAAAGAAGACAGGCAATGTAATGGACTGATTCAGATGACACTCTGAGACCACTTTGGGAAGGAATTTCCTATTTGTCCTGAGCACAATCTTATCTCTGTGGAGGGCAATGTAATTTGATTCCACTGACAAGGCCTGTAACTCACTGATGATTCTTCTTGCCAAAGTGACAGTCATGAGAAACACAGTCTTCCATGTTAGGTACTTAAGCTCTGCTGAGGACATGGGTTCGAAAGAAGGCTGCATGAGCAATGCTATGCAGACATTCAGATCCCAAGAAGGAGTGGGTTCTCTATGAGGATGGTGCAAATGGAGCACCCCATAAAGAATTTCTTGAAAATGGCATTAGAAGCCAGGGAAGGGCCCTTCCCTGCTGACAGGTAGGCAGAAACATCTGCCAAATGCATCATGAGAGTAAAAGGCCGGAGGCCTAGAGAATGAAGGTGAGATAAATAGTCCAACAGTACTGCCAAGCCAGCTTCTTGCAGATCTATGTCCCTTTGGGAACACCATATAGAGAACCTCTTCGGTGTAAGTCTTCCTGGTGGAAGGCTTCCTAGAGACCCTTAGGATGTCCATGACCCCTTCTGAGAGATGCAAACCTGCATACTCTAAGTCCTCAAGAACCAGGCCTTGAGCCTGAGTGACCTGAGGATGGTGTATAGGATCCTCTCCTGGGAGAAGGTCAGAATGTTGTGCCTCCTGGAAAGGCAGATTGGACTGGTGACTGACAGAGTCAGTAATATTGAGTACCATGCTTGCCTAGCCCAGTCTGGGGCAATCAGAATCATTGTTGCAGGCTATTCCCTGAGCTTGGTCAGCACCCTGAATATCAGGGGAAAGGGAGGGAAGACATATAAGAACTTGCCTGTCCCGTCCAAGATCAGAGCATCCAGGGGAATCGAGCCACGAACTGGTGGTCCGCAGCAGTACTGGGGCAACTGATGATTGTCTTGGGCTGCAAAGAGATCCATTTCTGGAATGCCCCATCTCCTAAATACTGCCAACAGGACTTCCCTGTTCAGAGTCCACTCATGGTGGCTCTGATTGATCCTGCTGAGAGCATCTGCCAAGACATTGTCCTTTCCTAGCAGGTGAACTGCTGACAGGGAGCCTGAGAGAGTAGACCAGACTCCAGACCTTTATGACTTCTGTGCACAGGGCAGTGGACATGGTACCTCCCTGTTTGTTTAGATAGTACATGGTGGTTGTGTTGTCTGTTCTGACCTGAACCACCTTCCCCTGAACCATTGTGGCAAAACATTGTAGTGCCAGCAGCACTGCTGAGTTCCAGCAGGTTTATGTGCAGCAGGAATTCCTGTTTAGACCAAGTGCCATGGGCAGTGTGATCCCCCAGTGGGCTCCCCACCCCAGGAGGGAGGCATCTGTGGTCAGTATCGTGGTCGGAGACTGCTTCAGGAGAGGAACCCCCATCCTGAGACTGTCTCTGTCCCGCCACCATTGCAGGGCTTGTACCAGTGTGGAAGTCACTGGTATTCAAGAGATAAAATTAGGATGAACTCCACAAGAAAAAAATCTTAAAAAGTTTATTATCAATATGTCAGACACCTTCCAATGGCTACGTTTCGTGGCGACAGCCACTTCATCAGGCCCACAGTGTTCAAAAATCTATCAAATAATGCAAAAATAGAACTTTTAGTACTTAATATATTACAGGAATACAAAACTTCCCTTCAAACCACAACTACAACTGGTTGTACCACAATCTACTTATTTCCCTTCATTGGTAACATCTACCACAAGGGACGGAACCCAAGAGATACTGTTTTTCTTGTGGTCTTTCTAATTTCTAATGTCTAATGTGTACAAGTTTGTCCCTTCAAACCACAACTACAACTGGTTGTACCACATTCTACTTATTTCCCCTTCCCAAAGAGAATACCAACATTCTTGGGCAGATATTATCTTAATCAATTGATGTTAAATATATCTGAGTATCCTGTCTGGGTCAGAGCCGGTGGACAACGCAGGCATTACTTGAATAATTTTATAAAGACTGAACCACATTAGCTGTTCATGGCTACACACATTTCATTATCATTTTTATTCTTTTTTTAAAGAAAATATCTGTTCTAAGCCCCTTATTCTGAAGCCAAAAGTCTAAACAAGTAATATGCTATCAAATATGAAGTTTGTCTGTAATATTTCACCACTTGTGACAGTACCTTAAATGGTTAGTACCTTATTATTTGTAGCATAAAATCACACAGCATTTACATCTCCTGCATTCTTACTTTTAGGGTGATATTTCCTATAAGTAACATGTAAAGAAAAATCTTGTTTAGTATCCTGCCTTCTCCAAAAAATCCAATTTTTAATAATTGTGGTAAAATTAAGTTAGCCTGGTACCTACCAAATTAAAGCTCTTGGCTGTATTCTGTTAATATGACATATTACTAATACATCTGCTATGGGCATAACAAACGATTATTATTATAAAGAAAACATTTTGGGGCATCATTTGCCTAGTTTATTTGAAATAAAACTCATAGTGAAGTTTAGTTATACCTTGCAGTACTCCCAGGACTATTTATTTATTTAATTTTGGTAACCGGGTATGCCCACTAAGACCATGATGGTCCCTTTTTGAGGGGTGATCCAGAGTTATTTTACATACAGTAGCAATACATTTACAAGCAGTAGTGTAATATACAAAGACATTTCCGTGAGTTTCCATTCTCACAACATTCAACTAACAGTAATTATACACAAAAACGAGTACTGTAGTGCTGTTGTCCTTTGACATTTGTTAATCCATATAAGACAGTCATGGAACAGATAACACATATGGTCTACAAACAAGTGCTGCATGATGACTAAGTATATGGCATCAATGTTAGCAACTGTATTGGTTCAGCTCTGAAAGGTACACCTTGAGCCCCTTTTTAAATCCCCTGAGGGAGGAACAATCCTGTAGGTTCTCTGGGAGTGCATTCCAGAGGGGTGGGATGGTAGCTGGGTATGATCTTTGCCCTAGCGACAATCTGACTTTGGTTATGTTAAGGAGTTTGTGGCTCGAGGATCTGAGGGGCCTTCTGTTTGATTTTTCGGACAGTAAACTGGCGATACTAGGAGAAGCATTTACCTGCCTTAGTTTGAAGCCTAGACATAGAGATGGGTACTGCAATCGCCCTTCTAGTGATGGCCATGAGAGGGCATGAAGTACCTTGCAGTGATGCTCCTGGGGCGGGGGTCCCGAAGCAAATCGGCAAACCCGGTGATATAGGGTTCTGAGTATATGTATTTCTGCCCCCTCCGACACTTAGTAAAACCAGAGCACCATAGAATAGGATGGGTAGTATTGTGCCTGTGACCACCTTTAGCCTGGATTCACGCATAAGGAAGGGGATTAGGCAATTGAGTAGACCCAGTTTCTGGTTCACAGCCTTGTTCAGCTGGTTGATATGTGCCTTGAGAGTACAGCTTTGGTCTATAGTTATGCCTAGGTACTTGATGGCTACAACCACCTCAACTGTTGATCCATTGGTGAAAGCAGGTGTCAGGATCAGTGATCTGTCTGATCCTAGACTTGCCGGTCCAACTAACACTGTCTTTGTTTTGTTTTTTTGGAAATTCAACATAAGGTTATTTTCCAACCAATGATCAAGGAGTTTAAGGTCAGTTGTCAGTCCAATGTTTAAAATCACTGGGTTTTTGGAAGACCTATATAGCACTACGTCATCGGCATACACTGTTATTTTTGCATTGCCACAATTTTTTGGCATGCTATTATTAAATATGGAGAATAATAGGGGTCCCCATCAAGTATTGGTTTGCATGGTGGAGTTGGTACCCTGCCATCTTACAAGCTGTGTTCTCCCCTGTAGGTAGTCAGAGAACCATTTTACTAATAGAATATCTAGGCCTACTGCTTTGAGATTCTCGAGCAGCAGTTTGTGATCAACCATGTGAAGTCAATGAAGATGGCACCGGTTAAGAGGCCTTTGTCGAGAGCTATGAAAATGTCCGAAGTGAGGCTGACTAAGGCAGTGTCAGTTCCATCATTTTTTTCTGAAACCATGTTGCCTGGCTGTTAATATGTTGTGCCTTTCAGTGTAGTCAATCAATTGGTTGTAGATAACTCTCTCTAGCACCTTGCTCAAGATGGAGAGAAGTGAGATATGCTGATAGTTTTTAACATTTTTGCGAGGACTGCCTTTATGTATTGGTGTCACCAAGGCAACTTCCCATAGTGTTGGGACTTGGCCCTCTAGAATGGATCTATTAAACAACCATGTGACAGAGGCCACTAAGACTGGGGCAATGATTTTGAGCAGTCTTGGTTCTAACTTATTGTGCCCAGCCGATGCAGGTGTTTTGATTTTACAAAGTAGCTTAAGGACTTTGTGTTCTGAAGTGAGCTTGAAATGGAATTTTGGGTGGGTGGGTGAGGGGGTTATGTCTGGAGTGACTCATGTGGGTGGGGGTGGCCCCGGACTATGTGCCTTAAATTTGTCCTGGTCAGTAAAGAAAAGGTTAAATGTACTGGCTGGGTTTTTCAGGACTGCACCATTTGCTGTTAAATCACATCCGCCCTGCACTGGACGACCTCTGGTTAGGGTACTGATTTGCAACCAGAATTTTTTGGGGTCAGAGAGATTTTTCGCTGTTTTAAGCTCATTTTTGCATTTATTTCGTAGTACCCTAAACGTCTGCCAATCTTGGGATCGACTTGTGGTTTTGAAGGTCCCCCATGCCATGTCTTGTTCCCTCATATATTTTCTTAGGTCCCTGGTTATCCAGCTTGCATCCTGACCTTTTACTCTAAGTTTTCTCATTGGGACATGTTTATTCACAGCCAAAAGAAAACTTAATGAAGAAGTCCAGGGCTGTGTCCAAGTTTGGGGCAAGTTTGATTTGTATTGAATTTACCTCAGCTAGTGTCTCGAGGGACTAGATGGGCCTAGCGGTTCTTATCTGCCGTCAAAGTCTATGTTTCTATGTTTCTATTGAAGTCTGAGTAATTCCGTGCCCAGAAAATTCTGGGAGGTGTGGTATGGAAGCTATTCTTCCATATTCCAAATGTTGGTGAATGATCGCTTAGAGAATCTGCAAACGTTCCTGCCAGTTTAAAGTTGTTGGGTTTGGAAGTCAGGATCCATTATAGCGTGGAGTGATTTCCAGTTTTCATATTTAGCCTTGTATTTTCCCTGATTAATTGTGTTAGGTTAGACTCCAATAGAAAATGTTTTAACTCCTTGTTCATTTGGGGCCCCCAGTGTATATTAAAGTCTCCCAGTATTATTTTCTACCCCCTTGGGAGGACTGGTAGAGAGGTTATAAGGGAATTTAGGACAGCTGTGGCCACTTTGGGAGGATTGTACACACATCCTAAGGTCAGGGGTTTGATTCCACCCAATAGTATGTTTACAAATACAGCTTCACAGCTGGTATTGTTTAAGGCAGGTGTTGACAGCAGGGAGACATTTAGAGAGGATCTGACATAAATTAGGCCTCCTCCCCCTTTTTACCTATCCAGTCCTGTCTAAAGGTTTTGAATCCATGGATCTCTACCTTTAGATCAAGTATGTGTGGTTTGAGCCAGGTTTCTGAAGCAGCTATCATGTCTGGGGAGTACAGACTTGTCCATGCTTCTACTTCGTGTATTTTCGGCCTTAGGCTGTTGATATTCACATGGGTTATCCTTAACCCCTTAGCATTAGCCCAGTCTGCATTTACAGGGGAGGTGATGTGAGCATTGATGCAGGGTGGGCCAGGGTTTATTTCTATGTTGTCTCCGAACAATAATGTTAGTTTTGCCATAAATTTCATAATGAATCCTGGCACAGAGAGGGGGATCCTAAGGCTACGATCTGTTACATGGTACATTATTTTGTAGAGGTTCCCTTTTTGTCTGAGACCCAGTAGGTTAATTACTGAGACTTGGGGCTCGCTTGGGGTGCCGATAGTGAGGTAATTGTGTTGAGGGGGGGTTGGTAGGCTGTTCAGGTCCCTGACATACATGTTCCAGCATGTAATCTGACCCTATGTCCATCAGGACATATAAGGTAGCAATGATTATTCCTTGACCATTATTAAATAAATGTCTGGCTGTGCAGTATAGAGATATTTTATTTTCCTAATTTAAGACACCCCTTAGTTACTACAATTCTCCTGGTGTCTTAGTTGACCTACATAGTTTAATCAGGGAGCAGTGTGTCTCATATGACAGCCTTCTGATTAGATTTTCATTGAGCCCGACAGAGAAACTGAGGCTGTATCTTTAAGAAACCAAGGCTGTGCCTTTAGGTGGGGCTTGCTACTTATCCTTTCACGACTGGTAGGTTTGATGTTATTGGGTGGAGCCTGAGGGCAGAGAGCCCATTTAATAGAGTGTTGAGGTAGTGGTTGGGGGCGAACAAATTCAAGTTAGCAGCTCTGCAGGGCGAGAATAATAAATAAAATCATCCCAAAGTTCATCTTAAAATCTTCCCCAAGGTTCAGTTTCTCTTAAATAAAACAGCAGCTCCCCTGAAACTGCTCAGTTACAATTTATAGAAATACTGCATCTGGGCAATAAAAGAAAAAAATGCAGTATATCTGCGAGCAGCCAGGCTACTTAATAAATACAGTTCAAGTTGGCTGCTGGAGAAGGGAAAGGTCCTGAGAGTCGCGGCTAGGGCAAGCAGAGTTGAAATTAAAAAGGTGCCTAGTTCAAAACCAGCCACCAGATTCACTCATAGATATGCTCAGGTTTCCTGCTGTACCTTGCTTGCGGTGGGCTCCTGAAAGCGGTGGCAGCAACTCCTGGTGGCCTTCCGGGGTAGTCTGAGCTAGCCTGCGGTGGGCTATTGAAAGCGGCGGTGGTGACTACCAGTGGCCCTGGGGGGAGTAGTCTGAGCTGGCTTGCGGTGGGCTCCTGAAAGCAGTGGCGGCAACTCCCAGTGGCCTTTGGGGATAGTCTGAGCTGCCTGTGGTTCTCTGCAACTCTGACTGTTATAGTCTATGAAACACCAAAACAAAACCTCATTTTAACATTTATGAGTTAGCTTTCTGACTCGCTAAGTAAAACATAGTTTAAGATGTTTCCTGTACTATCCAAGTAAGTGTGAGTGCCCACCTTTATAGCCAGACTTGAGAGATAAACATCAGGAGCAGACCACGTGTCGGATCTCCTGTATGGTGTGATCTACCTATGTCTCTGCTGGCTCGGTTTAAATACCGTCACAGGGTGGGGGGGGGTGAAGATATCACTAGGTGATATGCCAATGCCACTGCAAGCAAATGTAGCCAAGTACCGCAAAAGCGGTTGGAGGCCTTGAGGGATAGCACTAAGGACAGATGTTAGGCTGCATTGCCTTAGTGCTATTCCAGCTCATCAGCAGTGGTTTGCCCCCCACCCCCACACCCCGCCAATGGAGATTCCAATACAGAATTTTTTTTTAACAAACCTAAGGAGTTAAAACATGTTGATGTCTCCTTGTAATTACTACAAAATATATAGTTTCTACAAATTTACAGCAAATATGAAAAATACATAATGTAGGGTAGCGGAGGTGAACACATCACAATGTGATGTAACACTGCCACTGCAAACAATGTTGCTGGAAAATGCCAAATGGCTGGGAGACCTACTGAGTGGCATCAAAGAAAGATGTCAGACTGCAGTACACGGTCGCTCCACACCAGCAGTTGGTTTTCAGATCTGGAAACATAAAGCTTCCCCACATAATATTATTAACCCATCAACAGGGAAGGGATAGTACTAGACAATACAGTACTGGTGACATCTGAGTCAAAGACCTATACACTAGCACTGGACATGAAGAAGGGTTATGCTCTATGTTAACTGCTTTACAGGATAGAGCTGATATGCATCCACCAAAATAATTTATTTTTCAGTTGGCTGAGTTAGTCCTAACTAAAAACTATTTCTAATCTGGGAGTACTACACAAGGTATAACTAAACTTCACTATGAGTCTTATTTCATATAAACTAGGAAAATGATGCCCCAGAATGTTTTCTTAAAGGGAAACACTGGAAAATGCACAGCTTTACCAAGGCACTACAAACATTTCTGATTAGTGCTTTCAGACAGTAACAGCATTTTTTTAATTCCTCTAATTGCTTTTAGTGTGATTTTAATGGTGGCTTTCAACTTTCACTTTCTATTGCTGGGAGCCACCGTTTCATGAGCAGCAAAGAGTTTCCTGAGCTCACTCTATGCAAATATGTCCTGCCAACCAATAGCAGAGGTCAAACAGACATATCAGCATACAGTGAGCTCAGGAAGCTCACTGCTGCTCTTGAAATGGATGCTGCCAGCAATAAAAAGTGGAAGTTGTTGGTAGGTATTCTAAATAATTAAATGAAGTTGTTACTGTCTGAAAGCACCAATTGAGAGTTTCTGTAGTGTCTGAAGAAAGCTGTGTCTTTTCCATTGTTTTCTTTTAATAACAACACTAGTTTGTTATGCCCATAGCGGATGTATTAATAGTATGTCATGGTAACAGAATACAGCAAAGAGCTTTAATTTGGTATGTATCAGGCTAACTTAATTTTACCACAATTATTAAAAACTGGATTTTTTTTTAGAGAAGGCAGGATACAGAACAAGATTTTTCTTTACATGTTACTTATAGGAAATATCACCCTGAAAGTAAGGATGAAGGAGAAGTAAACTCCGTTCATGTGATTTTATGCTACAAATAATAAGGTACTAACCATTTAAGATACTGTCCCAAAGTGGTGAAATATTACAGATGAACTTCATATTTGAGAGCATATTACTTGTTTAGACTTTTAGCTTAAGAATGGGGGCTTAGAAGAAACAATTACTCACCTTAGTAATGTTGTTTCTTCTAATGGAGTCTTGCTGTATTCTGACATATTCAGTGATGTCCAACCTTTGAACTGCCCCGGAGATGAAAGAGTTAACTTTTCATGCCACGCATGGAACGCTGAGCTCGAGCTTGGTTGAGACTCTGTCTGTTGCTGTTTGAACTCAAACTGTCAGATCTTTACGAGCTATACTCACTGGGTGTCCTGTGTGGAAACTGTAAACTTACACTAGCCAACCGGCTACTAAATATAATAAAAGATTTTTGGTCCCGAAGCAAGACTCAAGTCAGGAAGCCCAAAAATAAAACAAGACAACAACACCGCACACCCCAAACTAAGGGGTGAGAAAAAAGGGGGCACCTCCCGTGTCAATACTGTTGCTGCCCACCCACATCACAAAAACCCAGGTTCTGAGAGGGGAGGCAGAGGGAGGTCAGAATACAGCAAAACTCCATTAGAAGAAACAACATTACTAAGGTGAGTAATTTTTTCTTCAAACAACATGAAGTCTTGCTGTATTCTGACATATGCAGACTACCAAGCAGTACCTCCATGGAGGAGGGACAGAACCTACTTCGGGAATAGGCTCTGAAGCACTGCTGTGCCAAACCGAGCATCACTCCTAGCCTGGATATCCAGAGAGTAATGCTTGGTAAAAGCATGTACTGTTTTCCAGGTGGCTGCTTGACACATCTCTAAGATAGGCATATCTCTGGCAGCAGCCAGGGAAGCAGCTGTACCTCTGGTAGAGTGAGCCCTCAGGCCTGAGGGTGGGATCCTACCTAATTTTTCATATTTTGTATGCAAGAGACAATCCACCTGGCAATAGATCTCTTAGTGGCAGGTTTTCCCTTACCAACCTCACCATAAGTGAGGAACAGTTGGAGGGAGTCAAACCTGTGACCCTTGGTGCACTCTATGTAGTAGCTAAGGGCCCTTTTCACATCCAAACTGTGCAGCCTCCTCTCCCCAGCGGAGGAGGAATGGTCAGTGAAGAAAACAGGAAGAGACATAGACTGGTTAAGGTGGAAATCTGAAACCACCTTAGGTAACAACTTCCTATTAGTCCTGAGGACCACCTTATCTCTATGGAAAGAGATAAAATCAGGCTCCACTGACAGGGCCTGTAATTCTCTTATGCGTCTGGCAGAAGTGATGGCCACCAAGAAAACAGTTTTCCAAGTCAAGTACTCAAGCTCTGCTGAGGACAAAGGCTCAAAAGGGGGCTGCATAAGCTGAGCAATGCAAACATTAAGGTCCCAAGCAGAGGCAGGGTCCCTGAAGGGAGGATTGGTATGCAGCAATCCCTTGAAAAATTTACAAAATACAGGATGAGCTGAAAGGGAAGAATGCTTGCCTGCTGACAGGAAGGCAGAGACAGCTGCCAGATGTAATCTTAGTGTAGCTGGTCTCAGTCCCAAGCTATTGAGACAAACCATATAGTCGAGGACTGTGGGCAGGCCAGCAGACTCTGGAGAAATGTGCTTCCCAGAGCACCATATAGTAAATCTTTTCCACTTGGAATTGTAAGTGTTTCTGGTGGAAGGCTTTCGAGAAGCCTTTAAGATATCCAGAACGCCTTGAGAGAGATGCAAATCAGCAAACTCTAACTCTTCAAGAGCCAGGCCTCGAGATTGAGAGATTTGAGATTCGGATACCAAACCCTCCCCTGAGCACATGTTAACAGGGTGTAATTCCTGGGAAGAGACAGGGGAAGGTGGACTGCTAAGGACAACAAGAGAGGGTACCAGGGCTGTCTGGCCCAGTCTGGAGCAATCAGAATCACCTTACAGGGTTGAGACCTGATTTTGACTAGCATCTTGAACAGGAGAGGGAAGGGGGGGAAAGTATACAGGAACTTCCCTTCCCAATTGAGAACTAGGGCATCCAGGGGGACTGAGCCCAACACTGGGGGCCTGCAGCAAAAGAGAGGAAGTTGGTGATTGTCTGGGGCTGCAAAAAGATCTATCTGTGGGGTGCCCCATCTGGAGAAGATTACCTTCAAAATCAGTCGATCCAGGGACCATTCGTGATGGCCCTGAGATATCCTGCTGAGAGCATCTGCCAGGACATTATCCTTCCCTGGGAGGTGCACTGCTGTAAAAGAGGTGTTCAGGGAATAGGCCAGAGACCACAACTTCATTGCCTCTGTGCACAAGGCCATAGACCGAGTGCCCCCTTGTTTGCTGATATACCACATTGTGGTGGTATTGTCTGTCCTGATCTGAACTACTTTGTTCTGAACAGACTTGGAAAAAGCCTGAAGTGCTAGAAACACTGCTCTTAGTTCTAATAGATTGATGTGAAGCAGAGATTCCTGAGGTGACCACAACCCTTGGGTGGCCAGGTCCCCCAAGTGGGCTCCCCATCCTGAGGGAGGCATCTGTAGTAAGGATTAGAGAATGAGACTGAGTGACAAAGGGAACTCCTTGTCTTAGGTTGTCCTGATCCTGCCACCACTGCAACGCCTGGATCAGGGTTCGAGTCACTGTGATTAGTTTGGTCAGAGGATCCTTTTTCTGAGACCAGAAAGCTCTTAAGTGGAACTGAATGTCCTTCATCTGAAATCTTGCTCCCTGAACCACTGCTGTAGAGGCAGCCATGTGGCCCAAGAGCTGCAGAAAATTCCTTGCTGGTCGAGACACCTGAAGAGTGAATGAAGAAGCCAGTGAGACAAGGGTCCTTGCCCTATCCAGGGGAAGGAAGGCTCTTGCCTTTACTGTATCCAGCTCTGTTCCTATGAAGGTGAGGAGCTGCACAGGCTCTAGAACTGACTTTGAAAGATTCAGAAGGAAACCTAGAGAAGTGAGCAGTTGCTGAGTTATCTGTAGGTGTGACTTGACTTGGTCTGGAGACTGGCGTACTATGAGCCAGTCGTCCCGGTATGGAAAGATAGAGATCTTTTTTCTCCTTAGGAAAGCAACCACTACTGCCAGGCATTTTGTGAACACCCTTGGAGCTGAAGTTAGGCCGAAGGGCATTGCTCTGAATTGATAATGGCCTGAGTGCAGCTCGAACCTGAGGTACTTTCGGTGGGAGCTTCTGATGAGAATATGGAAATAGGCATCCTTGAGGTCCAAGGAAACTAGCCAGTCCCCTGGCCTTAGAGAGGGTAGAATTATTCCCAGAGTTACCATTTTGAACTTTGGATTTAAAAGGTGCTTGTTTAAATATCTGAGATCCAGGATGGGCTGCCATTCTCCTGTCTTTTGGGGGGTTAGGAAGTACCTGGAGTACAATCCTTTTCCCTTGTGTAGGGGTGGAACCCTCTCTATGGCTCTCAGAGCCAAGAGGGAAGAGACCACTGCTTCTGTGCCTCTGAAGGATTTGCAGGTGGAAAGGATCTGGTTCTCATCTTGGGAAATTTTTTTGAAGCTGAGAACCAGTCCCTGGCTTACTACTTCCAGGACCCATTTGTCTGATGTTAAAGACATCCAGTCCTGGACAAAGTAAGCCAGCCTGCACCCTACAGGTGGTGGAGAATTGGCCCTGGCAAACCCATCAGGATGCCTGTTTGGCAGGGGCTTTAGGCTGAGGGGTGGAAGCAGGCCTGCTTGTACCCCGTCTGCCTCTCCCTCTGAAGAACCCCCTATGAGCATACGCAGAAGAGGAGGCCTGGGCTTGGTAGAAAGGCCTATGAAAAGGCCTGCCCCTGCCCCTGGAATGCTGCCTCTGGGGAGTGGCTTGCCTTTCCTTGGCCTGAGCACTCCTATAGGTGGTCCTGTATTCATCCATTTTCTTCATGTAGTTCTCTGTTTGCTCCCCAAACAGAGAATTACCCACAACAGAAAAATCCATGGCCTTAGTCTGGGTAGCCTGAGACAGGCTAGTACATCTGAGCCAAGCCATTCTACGAAGGGCCACAGATGTAGCCATAACTCTAGAAGAAACATCATTGGAGTCCACTGCAGCATGGAATTGCACCTTGGATGCCTCAATACCATCCGCAGCCACCTGCTCCAGCTCCTTGGCAAGCTGGCCAGGGACCTGTTTAGCTAAAGCCATTACAGTGTCCCATCTAGATTTCTGATTTCTAGCTGTATAGGCCATATAATTAGCCTGCCTGAGTCCCAAGGATGCTGCCATGTACTGTTTCTTTGCCATGGCATCAATCCTCCTGGAGTCCTTATCTGGGGTGTGTGAAGCCAAGGGTATACTTGCCTTATCACAGGCAGCAGCCTGCACTACCCCAACGTGGCTGCATTGCTGGCTAAGGAACTCTGTATCTGAGCCTGAGAGAGTATACCTCTAGTCCATTCTCATCCACAGGATGTATAGAATTAGGAGTCTTTAAAATTTTTATTGTCTGTTTCCCAAAGGACTTATAAAGGGGAATAGACAGCCTCCTGGACTCTGGGATATCCATCATCTCAACATAGTCAGGCTCCTCCTGATCATCTACAGCTTCTTCCATAGGAAGCTGAAGAGTTTCAGCCACTTTTTTGTAGAACATAAAATGGGAAGGGGACTCAGAAAGCCTAGGAGGAGAAACCCCTGAAGGTCTGTCTGGGGAGATGTCCGGGTCAATGGGCACATCCAGACTTTCGTAATCACCATCACTATCCTCATACTCTCCTTCCTCCTCCCCCGGTTCATAAAAATCCTCTAAATTATAATCTGGAACTGGGGGAACTGACCGAACTGAGCCCCTAACCGATGGTACCGGTTTGGTCGGAACCGGGGTTAGCGATTGAACAATCCTTATCACTTTGGCCATTTCCTCAGCGCTCGGAGAAAGAAGTTGTGGATCTGCACCGGCTGATTTATCCCGTCTTTTTCTTTTAACCGGAACAGACTCCTCAGAGTCGTTTCTCCTTTTGCCTGAAGAAGTTTCGCCCTGGTCAGAGGGCACTCCTTCTGGTTCGGTTGGAACCGAACCAGGCTGGCCGTCCGGGTCAGCGGACTTTTTGGCCTCCCTTTCCCTGAGCCTACCAACTCTCTTTTCCAGGGTAGCTGCAGGAAAATTCTTGCAAATCTGGCAGTCTGAATGGGTGGTCAAACCCGGACAATAGACACAGGTGGTGTGGGGGTCCAGCCTTAGCAAGAGCTTCCCCCACACACACACCAGTGTTGAAATCCAGTAGCCCGAGTTTTTCTTTTGGGTTTCTCAGACATGGCCAGTCCTAACCAAACTTACCCTTTTTTCGGCAATCCGCCAGGCAAGACACCCTTATTGGCTCCTGACCGTGTTACGGGTTGTGGAAAAAACCGTAATGAAATCCATTTTTTTTTTAGAACCGATAAGGACCGGTACCACACTCTAAAAGTAGAATAAACTTTTTTGAACAAACCTGATCGGTTCAAACCGAACCGATCCCATGTTTGTTTAAGTTCCACACAGAAGAAACAAAAAATAAACCTATCTAGTACTCACGATACCACAGACAGAGACTGAACCGACAGGTTAGCGGATTAATTCGGTCGAATACCGAGAAAAACGCACTTTAACCAACTAAATTGAACCGAGCAAAGGAGAAATCTCTGGAGCGACTGTTAAGTGAGGTGGAGTAAAGAATCTGATGGTTTGAGTTCAAACAGCAACAGACAGAGTCTCAACCGAGCTCGAGCTCAGTGTTCCATGCCTGGCATGGAAAGTTAACTCTTTCATCTCCGGGGCAGTTCAAAGGTTGGACATCACTGCATATGTCAGAATACAGCAAGACTTCATGTTGTTTGAACAGATTATTTTCTTAAAAAAAAAAAAATGATAATGAAATGTGTGGAGCCATGAACAGCTAGTGTGGTTGAATCTTTATAAAATTATTCGATTAATGCCTGTGATGTCCACCGGCGCTGGCCCAGACAGGCTACTCAGACATATTTAACATCAACTGATTAAGATAATAATATCTGCCCAAGAATGTTGGTACTCTCTTTGGAGAAAGAAAATAAGTAGATTGTGGTACAACCAGTTGTAGTTGTGGTTTGAAGGGAAGTTATGTATTCCTGTAATATATTAAGTACTAAAAGTTCTATTTTTGTATTATTTGATAGATTTTTGGAACACTGTGGGCCTGATGAATTCGCGGTCGCCACGAAACGTAGCCATTGGAAGGTGTCTGACACATTGATAATAAACTTTTGAAAATGTTTATCTTGTGGAGTTTATCCTAATTTTATTTCTTGAATAGATTCAGCTGATCACTGCAGGACGACCCAAGCTTAAACAAATTGGAGCTTATTTAAGAGCAGGGGCATCCTGAACTGACATTTTCTGTTTCTGGTCAAATTGGCTGACCACCATAAATTCAGTGGACCCTAATACCTTAACTCAGTTGAGAGCAAGTAAGATTACCACATCTACACTGGGAGTTATCACATCTAGTTTTACACCTTTCCATCTACTTCCACACATTCTCTTCCTTCTCATTTATCTCCCCTTCCCTTTCCTTTCCTACACTCAACATAAAGCGTCTTTATTAGTTAAGATGAACACTGGGACTAGTAATAGCAATATAATACGAGGACAGGTAGACCCATTTCCTGAGATTAATCAAGGGCCTGAATCCACTTATCTCACTTACCACTGCACACCAGAACAGGCGGCATGGGATTTAAGCCTGTTACAACAGGATGAGACATGGACTAACACTACAAATAATAGGACATTACTTAATAAAATACAACACTTAGAACAAAAAAACATTAGGTTGGAATGGCATGCACCCACCTTTGGAGAATACATAAAGAATAAACGTATTCCAAGGGGTCAGAGGGTTCTCATTGAACCAAATCTCCCATGAATTTTACCTTACCTTAAACTTTAGAGTCCGTTCCCCCTGAATTTCGTCATATCTATAGCACTGGCCTTCTCTTAGGTACTTCTGCTCTGATATGCTTCCACTCTGCTAACTCCCTCCCCCTACTGAAATCTTCCCTCTATTTTCCCACCTTATCTAACACTTATGGATCTTGACAGGTTCTTGTATACTTTGGATAATTTGTGTAATTTAAATAGGTCCTGATGGCTTGACATTTGACAGTCTTATATGTTCCTTATTTTGCACATTGCCATGTGCTCTTAGTAACCTTGTGTCATGGTATTGCAATAATCTTTGTATATGTAATCCATTTTATGTTCTGCTTATATATGTAACTCTTTCATGTTGTTACAGTAAGTAACCCAGGTCCATCCTGAAAATGAGCTTTGCTCAATGGTGTTCGACTGATTAAATAAAGATGTTGACTGACTGACTGAAATCTCGGTTTTATGACGCAGAACAAAGTGAGAAATGGATTGGTATCAAGAATAAGTGCTCTACTGACTTTATGTTAGCCCTTATTGAGGCAATTATTAAAGAGTGTAACAGACTAGCAAAAGAGAGAAGATATAAAAGAAGAGTACAAAGGGAGGATACAGATGCAAGAGTTCACTTCAATTCTTGAAAAAATCAAGAAAGAGTTATTAGAATATGAGGATTACATCAAACAAAAACAACTCATAACATTTAAGAGACATCGGGGATGACCGTGAGAACAGAGTGTATAGCTGCCATCTTAAACCTAGAACATTTAGACAGGGCACTTATAAATAAACTGGTCACTATGGAGACTCAGACAGTGGAGACAGTTACGTCTCCACAGTCCATGGACGATCCAGCAATCAAAGGGGAGAATAAGGTCCTTTTTTAGAACTAGATATGACACAGGCAGGATCAGATTCGAGGGGAGGCCATTCAGATCTCCCATATCAATGATACGATTTAGGCAACAGGAAATGGTAGAGTGGAAGTTATCAGGAAAACATATGGGGCCCAGAGGCGGGGGTCGTGGAAGAGGAGGCAGAGGAGGAAGAGGGGGAAGGGGTGGTATAGAGGGAGAGGGAAAAAGAAGAGCACATGATAATTTTTAATTTGAGTGGTAGCAACATCACAGAAGATGAGGTGAACATACTGAAAAAGGGTCTCTCCTTTTCACCTACTTCAAAATTTTATGCATTTAATTTAGAGGTAGCACTGAAGAGTTTTTACCACAAACTCAGGCTGGCAGACTGGTTTGGTAACAAACCTCCAGAACCTGCAACCAAAAAAACAACAGTTACAACATGCTCTTGGGGTCAAATCTACATTCACCCCACCAAGGAGTTCTGAAACAACAGAAACCTATATAAAAGTAATTGGTAGAGAGATAAAGATGGTGGAAAACAGTTTATTTCTAGACTATAGTAATCTCACACAGACAGACATAACAATTGTAGATAATTAAGAAAAAGAAAAATCACTCATAATCAAGCCTGTAGATAAAGGGAGAGGGATTGCCCTCTGGAAGTACGATGACTACAAAGAAGAACGTTTGTCACAACTCTTAGATAGGGAGAGATATGAGAAACTAGACAGAGACCCTACCAGTGAGATTGCTGAGATGGGATGGATTACCGATGATGAGAAAAATATGACGACACAGGACACTCCAAGGGTTCTGGCATTTTATGTTTTACCTAAGATACATAAAAATCCTTTGAAGCCACCAGGGAGACCGATGGTCTTGGGCATTAACTCAATATTAGAACCAATTTTGAAATATGTAGTTTACTTTTTAAGACCAGAAGTTCCAAAAATGGACACATACACTAAGGATTCAGCACACATTATAAAATGAATACAGGAAGTGAATAGGGAAGGGTTAGATCTAGATAATACAGTACTGGTGACATTTGATGTCAAAGACCTATACACTAGCATTGGACATGAAATGTAAATTATGTACCTACCGTAATTCTTGATCTTCTTGGACGAAGTCTCTACCACTCATTCACACTGATGGGAACTACACTGGAGGCACTAGGACCCAGTGGAAGCCAAAAATCTTCAGGAGGGCCGGCGCCTAGGTAGAGCCACGAGGAAGTGGCACCGCGAGCCTGGCTCATGCTGTATAGGCTACCTCGGCGTCGACCCTCCAACCGCCTCAGTACCTTTTTTACTGAGGAGGTGCAGCGTAAACTAATCTAGTAAAACTAACCTATTGTCAGACATAAGATAGTCCGAATGACCTGTGTAAGAAGGGTCAACAGAACAGAGTCTTCACAGCCCAGCCATCGAGGGAGTGAAGACCACAAACAGATAAGTGAGCTCGGGGGATGGCGGGTGGGCGTGTAGATGAGTGGTGGAGACTTCATCTGAGATCAAGAATTAGGGTAGGTACGTAATTTACATATCTGCCTGGACATAAAGTCTCCACCACTCATTCACACTGATGGGAGAGTACCGAGCTAAAAACATCCCCCAAGACGAGCGGCAGGAGAGAGGAGCTCACTTAGGACAGAAGTCCATTAAGGACTGTCCTGCCAAAGGACTGATGCTGTCTAGCATAGACATCCAAAGCGTAGTGCTTTACGAAAGTGTGAACGGAGCTCCATGTGGCCGCACTGCAGATGTCCGCAATGGGCACGTTCCGGAGTTCTGCCAGAGATGCCGCGACTACTCTGGCAGAATGAACATATAACTCTGCCTTCTAGCTTAACCTGTGCCATGGAGTAGCAGAGGAGAAGGCATGCCACTAGCTATGCTGAAATACATCTGATAGCAACAGGCTGACCCAGCCAGGCCATGCTGAAGGAGACAAACAGTTGTTCAGAAGTGTGGATTTCCTTAGTTCTGTCCAAGTAGAACCGCAAGGCTGTCTTCACATCCAAGGAATGTAGGGTACGCTCTCCCTCATTCTGCAAGTTCACAAAGTAGGTAGGAAGGCCTAAGGGCTGATTCAGATGGAATTTTGAAATAACCTTCGGAAGAAACTTAGAAAGGGTCCTAAGAACCACCTTGTCTTTGTGAAATACAGTATATGGGGGGGGTCTGTGACCAAAGCATGTATTTCAGACACTCTGAGGGTGGAAGTAATGGCTACAAGGAAGGCCATCTTCCAAGTCAGGAATTTCAGATCACAAGTAGCTAGGTGCTCGAACGGTTTGGTATGCAGAATGCTTTTAATAAACCTCATAGTCACAGGAAGTTGAGCCACAGACATGGCATGTACGGGCTCATGGTACGCTGAGATTGTGCAGAGGTGAACCTTAACAGTCAAGTATTGCAGACCTGAGTTCGACAGATCTAGAAGATACTCCAGGACCTTGTTTGGTGGGCAGAACAAAGGATTCCAGAAGGTTTTTGCACACCAGATGGATAAGCGCTTCCACTTAGCCATGTAAGTTTTTCGAGTAGCTGGATTGCGTGCAGCTAATAGAATATCTGAGACCCTACATGAAATGTTAAACCTATTCATCTCTATCTCTGCAGAAGCCAGGCATGGAGGTGAAGGGACTTCAGGTTGGGATGGACTACAAGGCCCTGGGTCAGCAGATTTGAATGAACTGGAAGCTGTCTTGGAGAAGTTTCCGAGAATCTGTTGATTAATGGAAACCAGATCTGATGAGACCAGAATGGGGCAATGAGAAACATTCTGCCCCTCTGTGCCTCCAGTTTGAGCAGCACCCTCTGAACTAGGGAAAGAGGAGGAAATGCGACCAGAAAGCGTCTTGTCCACCGCATTCTGAATGCATCCTGACAAAAAATGCCAGGTCCTGGATTTCTGGAGCAGAAGAGAGGCAGTTTTGTGCTGAGTGGGGACACAAAAAGGTTCAGGTCTGGAGATCCCCACTCGTTGAAGAGTGATTGCATGATGCTTGTGTTGAGAGACCACTCATGAGGATTCGTCTCCGTTCTGCCGAGACGCTCTGCTAGATCATTCTGAACTCCTGGCAGGTAGACTGCCTGGATCAAAGCTTTGTGTTCTAGGCACCATTCCCACACTCTCATCACTTCCCTGCAAAAAGGGTAACAGTGTCCTCCGCCCAGCTTGTTGATATAGTACATCACTGCTTTGTTGTCCGTTTGGCAGAGTATGTCCTTCAAAGCTCAGACTGCGTACAGGATGGCTCTCATTTCCAGAACATTTATGTGAAGCTGAGACTCATCCTAACTCCATCGATCCTGGGTGTGGAGATTCAGGCAGTGAGCTCTCCACCCCAGCAAGGACGCATCCGTGGTGATGGAGATCTGGGGATCCAGAGGGATGAAGGGATAACCTTCCCGAAGGTTGTCCTCCTGAGTTCACCAGGTGAGTGACCGTTTCAGCAGTTCTGTCACCTTGATGTGAAAGGACTGTGGGTATGTGGCTGGCGACCACTGAGTGCTGAGCATCCACTGAGTAGTTCTCATGTGAAGGTGAGCCAGACACACAGTGAACACTGAGGATGCCATGAAACCCAGCATCAGCTGTATCGAGAGAGCCTGGACAGAGCTCTTTTCTCTGATAAATCAGGCCATCTGGAGGATGTCGCTCCTTCTGTCCTCTGGAAGAAAGGCTTTCACATTGGAGGTATCCAGAAGGGATCCTATGAAGAGGAGCTGCTGGGAGGGCTGTAGCTGTGACTTTCCCAAGTTCAGCAAGACTCCCATGGATGTGAGGAATTTTGAAGACATGGCCATGGCTTCTAGAGTCTCTTGTCTGCAAGGGCTTGTGAGAAACCAATCGTCCAGATACGGGAACACCTGACTTCCGAGCTTCCTCACATGCACTGCAAGAACTGCAAAGCACTCTGTAAAAACCCGAGGCACCAAGGATAGCCCAAAGGGCAGCACTCTGAATTGGTACTGCTGACCCAAAGCCATGAATATGAGGTATTTGTGATGGCTTGGGTGAATGGGAACATGTTGATAGGTGTCCTGCATGTCCAGGGAGGCAAGCCAATCATGTTGATGAATCAGAGGTAAGAGTGTACCGAGTGATATCATCTTGAACTTTTCCTTGAAAAGGAACTTGTTTAACTTCCTGAGATCTAGAATAGAGCGTATGCTGCCTGTTTTCTTTCGAACTAGGAAGTAATGGGAGTAGAAACCTATGTTCCACTTATCCAGCAGAACTATCTCTACTACCCTGTTGTTCAGAAGGCCTTGGATCTCGGAAGCAAGAAGGTCTGACTGAGCGATAGACAGCCCAGGCTGTTGCTTGGGTGGATGATCCGGAAGGGTTTCTGACAGATTTAGAGAGTATCCCTCGCGGATTATTCTGAGCTCTCATTTGACTGATGTGATCGACTTCCACCGGTCATAAAACTGAGTCAAGACACCCTCCTCCTACTGCAAAGGAAGAGTCCCCCTCGGACAGCTGAGGTGGAACATGGGCCGGGATCTCAGAGGGTGGCACTAGGTGCTCTGGGGCCCTGTGCCTTCTGCTGTGTTCTCAGGGGCTGCGGAAGGTGGCCTGGCCATTTTGATGGCTGTTCTAGTCTTCTGAGCGGCCTCTAGAGCCTGCTCGACCTGAGGACCAAACAGATACATACCATCGAAAGGCAAGGCCATAACCCTCTGTTGGGCATCATTTGTGAAGCCCAAGGTGTGCAACCAAGAGTGGTGACACATGCAAATACCGACCGCCGCTGCTCTGGAGGCAATGTCAAAGGCATCCATGGCAGCTTTGAGCTGTTGATTATTGGATTCAATACCCCTAGTAATGGTTCGAAGGAGCTCTGTGTTAACATTGGAATCTGGAAGAGCTTCTATCGTAGCCTTGAGTGAATGCCAGAGTGTATACTCATATTGAAAGAAGTAACCCTGGTAGCTAGCAGTACGCATGCCCAGGGTGGAAGCAGCAAAGACTCGCTTCCCCAAGGTGTCGATCTTGTGAGATTCTTTGTTTATTGGACGCACCATAGATTCCTGCAGAAGAATGGCTTTGTCATTCTCTGCCTGAACAATGATGGCATCAGCAAAGGCTTGAGAGGCCAGAATGGTCGATCCTTGGGAGGGGCATATTTCCTATCTATGGACTTAGCCACAGAGGGAATAAGTGCCGGATTATCCCACACCATCTGTGAGTGTGTCTCAAAAGAGAGCTGCATGGTGGTGGTGGTGGTGGTGGGGGTGGGGGGGTCAATTCCACAGGAATGTCCGGAATGTGCAGGTACTGCAGACGCAGCAATTTCCCAGGATCGATTTCTGAAGTCTGGAGAGAGACAATGGTATTCAAATTTCTGAGCAAAGACTTAAAAGAAAGGTCCTCGACCAAAGGCTCTGTTGAAAGAGGTTTATTCACTGCCCCTAGGGAGGAATCACTATCAAAGTTGTCCCCCCCAATCGAAGATCAAAATCAGGCTCAACGTCATCCCCTACTAGTCCAGAAGGGACTGTATAGCTAGGAAAAGGAGGAGGAGGAGCACTGTGAATCAGTGTCGAAAACCCCTGCATCACATGCAGCACCGTAGGCACTCCCAGTGCTGCTACAAGAAGCTTGCGCTGAAAACACAGGCAGTGCTGGCACAGGATGCGGCACCGAGCGCGGTGCTGGAGAAGCCAGTGGCACCGAACCAGAGGTTCCCAACCCCTGACCTGCAGAGGAAAAATGAAGAAATTCAGCAGGAGATAAAGGCACCAGTGTGGACCCCCGCGACACAGCCATATGAGGGGGTTAAACACCAGCGCGCGGCGTCAACGGCACTGGAAAAGGCACCGTGCAACTAGGAAGCACCAACCGCCCTGCCCGCAGGTCCAAAACCAAGAGGCCTGAAGGCCCCGGCAACAGACTCGCTGGCTCGAGCAGATAGGACAACCATCACACCCATTGCTCCATAAGAGTGGCCAATGGTGAAACTGTTCACCAGAAGACCCCCCAGTGGGCGGGGATGCTGGCCACTAGGGACTGAGACTGGAGGAGACCCCGGAAGAGGCAGAGTCTGGCCTCTGCCACCAGCAACTGACGATTGATGCGATCGCATCAGAAGGTGACCGGGTGGTACCATTTCTTTTCGACTGGGAGGCCGAAGAAGAACTCGAGGCCGAGTGGTGCAGAGTCCTAGATGAGGATCAAGAATGGGACCGCTTCTTTTTGTGCTTTTGGGAAGACTGCCCATCCCCCCCGAGCAATGGACTGCCTGTAGTCAGACCCCTCCTCCGTAGAGGGCGTCGGACTAGACCTAGCTCCGCTGACTGAACAACGTTCATGCAAAGTCTCCCTACCGTTACCTGTCCCATTCATAGTTGACTCCGACAAAGGAGGACTGAAGACTTCTTCTGATGAAAAATCTACTTAATAAATTATTTTACTTTTAAACTGGTAAGAAAATAATAAAACTAGTAAAACTAATCGAACTGAAAGACTATAGCTGCTGTTGTATAGACTTGAAGTTTTGACTCCCGGCAGGCAAGTGTTGTTGTCACTGAAGTGCACTTGACGGCGGGAAAAAAGGAACTGAGGTGGTTGGAAAGTCGACGCCAAGGTAGCCTATGTGACGTAGACAGCCAGATCTGAGTGCTGTATCAAATTTTTTATTACATATAAAATATGTGATGGGAAGGTCAGTTTGAGGAAACTACTGTCTTACTGGAACTGACACATCAAGATCCCCCAGGGATAAGCTGAAAGGACAGGACATAGCTAAACTGCAGATATCTGGGGTGCAATTACCTTGTCAATTTGCTTTCATCCAAGGAAATAAGATTAGCCATTCACAATTCCCTCAGGGAAAATCCTTTGACTTACAATAGTTGTCAGGGAGAACTTGAGAGGGAGGGGTGTCAGAGAGAAGCCAGAATGGACATTGAAGAGAGGTTGATGTCTGGGCCAGGGAGGACCCAGACAAATTTGGAAGGTCCAATATACTTCCCGGGGAACCCTTTAATTACATCAGAGAGAGCGAGAGCAGTGAGCTGCAGAGGAGAGGAGAGAGGAGCGTCAGTGGCAACACGAACTGGAGAAGCTATGACTCCAACCAGTGGCACCAGGGCAGGTAAGTGGCTTGGGTTTAACTGGGACTATAGGACTGGGTTACAAATTGAACTCCAAATAAATAGCCGAGTTTAAGGATGGGGAGGACATGGACGCCTTTTTAAATTCTTTTGAAAAATGTTGTATTCAGGCTAAAATTCCTAGAGAGTCCTGGAGCTTTCAGCTATCCCCGCTACTTACTGGAAAAGCTCGGGATGCATTGGGTCAAATCAACAATGAAGATAGTGATGATTACAGCAAGTTAAAAACTGCACTGTTAAAAAAGTTTGAATTAACTGCTGAATCATATAGAGCTAAATTCCACAAGCTCAGGAGAATCCCTGATATAAGTTACGAGGAGCTAGCCACAAAACAATGCCAGTTTTTAAAACATGGTGGGAAGGAATTGAGGCAAACGCTGTTGATAAAATTAAAAATGTGATTTTATTAGAACAGTTTTATTGGGCATGCCCAGCAGAGTTAAAAACCTGGCTAGGGAACAGAGATCCAAAAACAGTGCAAGAGGCTGCTGAACTCTTGGACCGCTATGCCAAGAGCAGACCTGCTCTGACAGCGAATGGGGCGAGTGTGGCAGCGCAGAAAGGGAAAAGCGTGCTTTCAGGGCAGCTAAAACCCTCACTGCCTCCACCAAAACCAGTTAGCCCCAGGTTTCAAAGAAAAGATTTCTCTGAAGTAAGAAATGTTTGTTGGTTATGTAAAGAAACTGGGCACATGTCCAAGAAGGGCAAGCAATAATATGCAAAGTAGCACCAGAAAGGAAGTGGGTTGTTTGTGTGTCCCTGGAAGCATGCCAGTGAACTTGAGGGAACACATGCACCCAGTCATGGTAAATGGTGTACAGACGTAGGGGTTAAGGGACACAGGGGCATCCCTGACTTTGGTAAAGAGGGATCTGGTACAGCCTGGTCAGCTTATACCCAACAAATACATAACTGTACAAGGGTTTACTGGTGAAGAGAAAACATTGCCACTGGCCAGTGTTCTCCTGGACTGGGGTGAAACAGGGGGAACTGTGCAACAGGTGGCTGTAGCCAACACATTAGCAGTGGATGTGATCCTGGGTAACAATCTCCAACTGGGGATGGTATGTGCAGTTACTCGTAGCCAAGTGACCACGGAAAATTGTAGTTCCCTGCGCCCACCAAAAGCCACTGGGGAATATACTGAGAGGCTGGTTCCCCATCCTGTGTCTCCAGAGGGGGAGACTGATAAAAAGAGGGTAGAAATGTCCCCAGTAGCAAGTAACCACATAGCTACAGAGGGTTACTCTGAAGAGGGAGGGGTGACCTCTTGCTAGAGGGTTGGGATTGACAGTGATCCTGACAGCCCTGATGCTAGTGCTAGGGACCCTAGTTTAGCGATGGAAGGGGACCTGTCCCATGCCTTGGGAAGGTGTGAGGGGTTCGCAGCTGCTCAGAGAAGTGACCCTAGTTAGAGAAGCTGAGGGCTTGGGCAGACTCGGACGGTGCACAGGGAGGTGACGGCAGACATAAGGTTTATTAGGAAAATGGACTTATGTATACACAGGCAGTACAGACAGAGGGAGGGATGCTAAGCAGGCAGCTTGTCGTTCCCCAGGGATATTGTGAGCAGTTGCTCAAGGTTGCCCATGATATTCCCTTATCTGGTCATCTGGGAATCACACGCACAACGCAGCGGTTGGCCCAGAATTTCTACTAGCCTAACTTCACCCAGCAGGTGAAGGAGTATTGTAGGTCTTGTCACCGGTGCCAAGAAATAGGGAAGGCGGGCAAGAAAATCCAAGCTGCCCTGATCCCCTTGACCACAGCGGAGGAGCCATTCCAGAGGGTGGGAATGGGTATTGTGGGGCCTTTAAATACCCCCAGCTCCTCAGGGAAGAGATTCATCCTGACTGTGGTGGATTATGCCACCCAGTACCTAGAGGCAGTCGCCCTATCCTCACTGAGGACAGACAAAGTGGCAGATGCCTTGCTTGGGATTTTCTCCCGTGTTGGGTTTCCGCACGAGGTAATCACCGATCGAGGGGGTTACTTCATGTCTGACCTAATGAAATGTCTATGGAAGAAGTGTGGGGTGGTGCAGAGATGCATGACACCGTATCACCCACAAGCCAATGGGTTTGTGGAATGCTTCACTGGTACCCTAAAGGCAATGCTCCGGGTGTTTGCTGGACAGCATGGGAGGGACTGGGAGAAATACCTTCCCCACCTATTGTTTGCATACAGAGGGGTGCCCCAAGAGTCAACAGGATTCCCCCCCTTTGAGCTGTTGCATGGACGCCACGTACGTGGGCCCCTAGACTTGATCCGGGAGGACTGGGAAGGCAAGCATGCCACCCAGGGAACTCCCCTTGCGGATTACATCCTAAGGTTTAGGGAAAGGCTGAAGGAGCTTATGAGAACAGCCCAGAGCAACCTGGCAGCTGCCCAACAGAAACAAAAA
Organism: Neoceratodus forsteri; assembly: GCA_016271365.2. Classification (NCBI taxonomy): domain Eukaryota; kingdom Metazoa; phylum Chordata; order Ceratodontiformes; family Ceratodontidae; genus Neoceratodus; species Neoceratodus forsteri. The sequence goes on from JADMNL010000023.1 coordinate 441,812,580, forward strand.
GTATGGTATGACCGCAGAGCCAGAGCTCGCTCGTACGTGGCGGGTTAGGAAGTCATGGTCCTTATTCTGGTCCAGAAAGACAAGCTGCAAGCTGAGTGGGCAGGACCATACAGAGTGGCCAGGAAGGTAAATTGCGTAAACTACATTGTGGAGTTACCTGACCATAGACAGACAGAAAGGATGTACCATGTCAACATGATGAAGCCATATGCAAACAGGGCTGACATGGTGTTCGCAGTGTGTAGTCATGGGGAGGAGACAGACGAAGAAGACCCCCTTCTAGACTTGGTGGAGGAAAGTAAGCGGGTGTCCTCCGTGGAGGCAGTAAAATTGTCTCCCCAGCTGACCCCGGGCCAGATCCAGAAAGTGAGGGAGGTTTTATCAGACTTTGCCCCCTTGTTTAGCGCCAAGCCTGGACTAACCCCCTTAGCAATACACGATGTGGAGACAGGGACACAGACGCCCATACGGCGGACAGCATATCGGGTGTCAGGGGCTGTCCAAAGGGATATTAGGAGGGAAGTGGAGGAGATGCTGGATTTAGGGGTAATCCAGAGATCCCACAGTCCCTGGGCCTCACCTGTAGTCCTTGTACCCAAGCCAGATGGCTCAACTCGCTTCTGTGTAGACTATTGTGGACTGAATGCAATCCCGAAGTCAGACGCCCACCCGATGCCCCAGACGGACGAACTCCTGGACAAGTTGGGGGGGTGACCTACCTCACGACCACTGACCTGACATAGGGGTATTGGCAGGTAGAGTTGACGGGCAGGTAGAGTTGACGGATACAGCTAGGGAGAGGTCGGCCTTCATCACTCCGATAGGCTTATTTCAGTTCAAAGTAATGCCTTTCCGAATGAAGAATGCCCCGGCCACTTTCCAAAGGTTGGTGAACCAGGTGTTAAATGGTGCTGAGGAGTACGCCATGACATACCTAGATGACACTGCCATCTTCAGTACCAGCTAGGAGGAACACCTGTCACACCTTAGGGAAATGCTGGGCAGAATACAGAGGGCCGGGCTCACTGTCAAAGCCGAGAATGCCAGGTGGCCATGGGAGAAGTGGCATACCTCGGGCATGTGGTAGGCTGGGGACAGCTCCGTCCTAACCAAATCAAGATAGAGTAATACAGGCATGGCCCAAACCAGAAACTCAGAAACAGATCAGGAGTTTTCTCAGGACAGCAGGGTACTATCGACAATTTGTACCAAATTACAGTGCACTGGCTGCTCCCCATCTGACCTGACAAAGAAACGAATGCCCAAGAAAATCACCTGGGGCCCAGCCTGTGAGGAAGTCTCTACCAAACTAAAGAAGGCACTGTGCAGTGCTCCTGTTTTGACAAGTCCAAACTATAGTAAAACCTTTATAGTTCAGACGGACGCCTCAGACGTGGGTATTGGGGCAGTACTGAGCCAGACATCCAGCGAAAGGAGGGACCACCCCATAGCCTAACTGAGCTGAAAGCTACTCCCCAGAGAGCAAGCATACTCCACAGTGGAAAAGGAGTGTCTTGCCCTAGTGTGGGCCCTAAAGAAATTGGAGCCATACTTGTATGGGCAGCCTTTTGTGGTGCAGACTGACCACAACCCTCTGGTTTGGCTAATGCAGATGGGGAAAAACAATGGCAGACTGCCCAGATGGAGTCTTGCTTTACAAGGGTATGATCTGAAAATCGTACATAGGGCCGGAGCCAAGAATCAGAACTCAGAAGGACTGTCTAGGGTCTATGAGGATGAACTTGATTTGGGAAGCTCATCCCATGTAGGGGACAGAGCCCCCAAATTCAGTCTAGGTGGGGAGGAGTGTGACATAGACAGCCAGATGTGAGTGCTGTGTCAAATTTCTTATTACATATAAAATATGTGATGGGAAGGTCAGTTTGAGGAAACTAATGTCTTACTGGAACTGACACATCAAGATCCCCCAGGGATAAGTTCAAAGGACAGGACATAGCTAAACTGCATATATCTGGGGTGCAATGACCTTGTCAATTTGCTTTCATCCAAGGAAATAAGATTAGCCATTCACAATTCCATCAGGGAAAATCCTTTGACTTACAATAGTTGTCAGGAAGAACTTGAGAGGGAGGGGTGTCAGAGAGAAGCCAGAATGGACATTGAAGAGAGGTTGATGTCTGGGCCAGGGAGGACCCAGACTAATTTGGAAAGTCCAATATACTTTCCCGGGGAACCCTTGAATTACATCAGAGAGACCTTTGAGGTGTAGATTCCAAGGCCCAGACGGGATTAAAAAGGCAAATACACTTTTGTTTTGAATATAGTGACTTAGATCAAAGAAACTTTTGAGATGTATGTGTAGCAGAGCATAAACTGGGTTGGTCTGGTTAACCTGAGGGAGGAAAGGCAGTGAGGTCACCTATTATGTTTGTTTTAAATATTTTCTTTGGACATCCTGTGAGAAAAAATATAGATGTTGTTACACCAAGGCGGAGTTATGTGACCTCAGAAAGGGCCGGCTCAGAACTGTGTTTTATTGCTGAAAGAACCTTGACAGAGACACACAAGACAATATTTCTGACTGAGAGAAGAGAGACCCTCAAAGCACTGAAAGAAAGTAAGCATTAGATTAGACCAGTCTGAATGTATGTATTGTAAGAACTGCACTTGTACCTGTTTGTTTTAAGGCTGCATGTGTTGGGATATATTTGTTCTATAATTATTGTTCTGTTTTGATATTTTTTTAAAGTAAAGATATATTTTACAAACGGAAACTGCATGGAGTGCCTTGACATTTCTTTTTATTCTAAGTGGAGCTTTTAAAGGTTATAAGTAACAACACTGTGTATGGGCTTACTGTATACCAAACTGGGAAATGGATAGAGTTCTCTAAAGTCTTGCATAGAGTTCTAAGGGTTCATTTGAAAGACCTGGTTGGGTGCCCGTAGGCAAAGATATCTGGCCCCCCCGAAGACAGAAATATCTGAGCCTGATAATTGGGTACGCTAACAAGAGGTTATCAGTTTGAATCCCCCCACAGCTTGAGACTAAGGTCACTTGAACCCACAAAACAGACAAGAGGGTTACCTTGTTCTGTTCACTGTACATAAATCATACGCTCAGAGGTTGGCACTTTGGGAGTAGAGGACTGAGCAGCTGAGCGAGTTCGTGACAGCCTATATGGCGTAAGCTGGGCTTGCAGTGCAGCTTCCTCGCTGCTCTACCTAGGCGTTGGCCCTCCTGAAGCTTTTTTGGCTCCCGCTGGGTCCTAGCACCTCCAGCATAGTTCCCATCAGTGTGAATGAGTGGTGGAGACTTTATGTCCAGGAAGATGAAGGGTTATGCTCTATGTTAACTGCTTTACAGGATAGTACTGATATGCATCCACCAAAAGAATTTATTTTCCAGTTGGCCGAGTTGGTTCTAACTAAAAACTGTTTCCAATTTGAGGGGGATTTTTTTCTTACAAGTAAAAGGCACGGTGATGGGGAGCACCATGGCCCCATCGTATGCAAAACTACACATGTGGGACTTTGAAAAGAAATACATATTAGATCGTAGAGAGACTATGTTCAAAGAGAAAATCTTTTTTTGGAAATGATATATAGATGACATCTTTTTAATCTGGACAGGTAATAAAGCAGACTTAGAGTTAATGCCTACATAAACTCTAGAAAGCAGAATCTGACATTCATTATGACATCTGATGAAACTAAAATACCATTTTTGGATTTGTTGATTTATAAAGGCCAAGGGGAACTTCATATTACACTGTATAGGAAAGACACAGATAAGAATTCTACACTTCATTATAGTAGTTTTCAAGATTCAAAACTGAAACAGAGTATTCCAAAATCCCAGATTATCAGGGCAAGAAGGAACTGTAATAAAGCCACAGAATTCGAGAGGGTAACTAATGAAATGGGGGATCGTTTTGACACAAGGGGCTATAGCCACGAATTAGTGGCAGGTGCCATTAGGGAGGTAACGCACACCTCACGAGAGAAGTACCTAGAACAAAACACTAGAAAGACTGCAACAGATAGAACAGTATTACCTATAACATACAGTCATCTCAGGGGAAAATAAGGAACATTGTACATAGTAATTGGTATATTATACATGCAGGCTCCCATTCCAAAACAAGGTTCAACACTCCTCCACTAACTGCCTCAAAACGTAATCTCACATTGAGGGACAAACTTGTACACACTAGACATTAGAAATTAGAAAGACCACAAGAAAAACAGTATTTCTTGGGTCTGTCCCTTGTGGTAGATGTTACCAATGAGGGGAAATAAGTAGATTGTGGTACAACCAGTTGTAGTTGTGGTTTGAAGGGAAGTTATGTATTCCTGTAATATATTAAGTACTAAAAGTTCTATTTTTGTATTATTTCATACATTTTGGAACACTGTGGGCCTGATGAAGTGGCTGTCACCACAAAACGTAGCCACTGGAAGGTGTCTGACACATTGATAATAAACTTTTGAAGATTTTTATCTTCTTGTGGAGATTATCCTAATTTTTTTTATTGAATGGATTCAGCTGGTCACTGCAGGATGACACTAGCTTAAATACACTGGAGCTCATTTAAGAGCAGGGGCATCCCGAACTTACATTTTCTGTTTGAAGTCACTGGTATTATCTTGGACAGAGAATCCCTCCTCTGGGACCAAAAGGACCTGAGGTGGAACTGAATATCTCTCATATGGAACCTGTCCCCTGGGACCACAGCAGTGGCGGCTGCAGCCACATGTCCCAGTAGCTGGAGAAAATGCCTTGCTAGTCGAGGAACATGCAGCTAAAAGAAGGCTGCTAACCGGACAATGCTGTTCACCCTTGCCTGTGGTAGCACAGCTTTTGCCCGGACTATGTCCGGTTCTACTCCTATGAACTTCAGGAGCTGGACTGGCTTCAAAACTGACTTTCTGACATTTGCTAGGAACCCTAGAACCTGTAGGGTTTCCTGTGCTGTGACCAGAGATTCCTCTACCTGCAGGGAAGAATGCCCTACGACTAATCAGTTGTCCAGGTGGGGAAAGACTGTGATCCCTAACCTTCTCAGGTGTGCCACAACCACTGCCAGGCACTTTGTGAAGGTTCTTGGTGCAGAGGACAGGCCGAAGGGCAGGGGCCTGAACTGATAATGACCTGAGGGCAGCCTGAACCTGAAGTATTTTCTGTGAGACTGCCTGATGGGGATATGAAAAATGGCGTCCTTGAGGTCCAGGGATGCCAGACAATCCCCTTGTCTTAGAGTGGGAAAGATCAGAGCCAGAGTAACCATTTTGAATTTTGGCTTTGTCCGATGCTTGTTTAGGTATCTTAGAGCCAGAATGGGTCACCACTCCCAGCTTTTCTTCAAGGTTAGAAAGTACCTGGAGCACAACCCTTTTTCCCCTGTAAGGGGATGGAAAAGGTTCCACTGCTCTGTTTTGCAGCAGAGTGGATACCTCTGCCTCCAACACAGCTGTTTCTGATTTGGTGACAGGTTTGAATAGTTTTGCTCTTGTTTTTGGAAATGATTTGAAGCTCAGAGCAAGACCCTTACTTATTACTTCCAGGACCCAATTTTCTGTGGTAATGGTTTCCCAAGCCTGAAGGTAATAAGCCAGCCTGCCACCTACTGGGGATGGGGAGGTGACCCGGACAATCACCTCAGGGGTTCTGCTTGGCAGGGGTCTTGGGCCGAGGGCTAGGTCCAGCAGGACCAGCACTTCTTCTGCCTCTACCCCTAAAGTAGCCTCTTTGCTGCTGGTAGGCAGGGAAGGCCTGGCCTGATAAAAAAGGCCTCTGATAAGGTCTGCCCCTGCCTTCCCTACTTTGCTGTCTTAGAGCAGTAGCAGCCTGCTGCACTCTTGTGAGCCACTCTGTATTCATTCATCTTTTTCATACATGCCTCAATTTGTTCCCCAAAGAGAGAATTCTGCACTGGGGGAAATCTAAGACTTTAGTCTGGGTGTCTTGTGAGAGGTTAGTGCATCTTAGCTATGCAAACCTCCTTTGAGATACAGCAGTGGCCAATACCCTGGAAGCACTGTAATTGGTATCCACAGCAATGTGGAACTGATATTTAGCTGCTTCCACTCCATTTTTAACCAGCTCCCCCAGATCAGCTGATAGCTGGGGAGGGGCTTTGGTGGCCAATTCTTGGACACACTCCCATAAGTACTTCTGGTACCTGGACAAACAGGCCATGCAAGAGACTTGCCTTATACATAGTGAAGCTCCCAGGTACCCCTTTTTAGCTAGAGAATAAATTTTCCTGGAGTCCTTCTCAGGAGGATGCGAGGCCAAGGGGATGCCTGCATTCTCATAAGCAGCAGCCTGTACCATTCCCTCATGACTGCAGTGGCCAAACAGAAATTCACTGCCATTGCCAGCCAGGGAATGCCTCCTGTCCACTTTGTCTACAGGGGTATAGAAGTGGGAGTGTGGAGAAGTTTCATAGTCTGTCTTTTCAAGGACTTATGGATGGGGATTAAAAGTCTCTTAGAAGCAGCCACATCCATCGTCTCCACATAATCAGGCTCTTCTTCTTCCTTAGGGACTTCCTGAGCAGAGAGCTCTAAAGCCTCTGCTATCTTTTTTATAAAGGCAAAATGGGAAGCAGGGTCCCCAGAGGAGCGAGGAGGGGACTCAGTGTCCTAGTGGTCTGGAGAAACCTCAGGTTCAATGGGTTCCCCAAATTCATCCTCCTCTTCCTCTCCCCCCCTCTCTTTTTCTTAAAAGGATTCAGACTCAAATGAACCGGAGGGAAAAGCAGTACCCGGTGTTTGAACCAGAGTTTGAGAGGTAGAACGCTGACCCGGTCCGCCTGAACTGGTCTGTAGAGACTGTACAGTCAAACCTGGTTAAACCGTGACCCGTTAGTCCGTTTTACTCATTATCCATTCTATTCTACACAGTGACCAAAAAAATGTGTTGTTAATCACCTCATTAAACCGAACATCTTGCTGTCTGTAATCTGTAATGGGCTACAGCAGTCAAGCGTCTATGTGTGCTTAGCAATCACGCCTTGTTATTCCATTTCTACTGACAGGTGTTAATGATGTGTAGCGATAGCAGAGAGATGTGCGTGATGTGATAATGCACGCTGATTAAGTGTAAGTGCCGACAGTCTCATGCTCCATTCAGATAAAAGAGGCAAAATTATCGCATTCAATTAAGCTATACTAGTGATAATCCCCTCTCCCCTTCTTTTTCTCATTCAAGCAGCATTCACCACACAATGACAGCCAAAGAGAAGAGGGGAAGAAGTGAGATAATTTTACAGAAAAGAGATCTCTGCCTTTGGAAACAGGGGAATCCAGCAGCCATGAACAGAGACATGGCTGAATATGCAGCACAGGCTTACGGTCTGAAAATTGGAGCTAGCACTTGGCAGTGACATCTGGCGAGCAAAGGAAAAGTGGCTTTCTGCCTCAAGTGATTCAAAGTCATTGACGCAAGTAAGGCTGGGACAGCACCAAAATGCAGAAACAGCACTTAGCCGTTGGGTGACTGAGATGAACAGCCGAGGTGTCTGACAACATGGTGGTTGAGAAGGCGAGGTTTTTTTGGTCAGCAGATGAGAGTTTCTGAGTTTTCTTATTCACGAGGGTGGATCCATGGATTCAAAAAAAGGCATGGTTTAAGCAGTAAGGTTTACCACAGGGAGTCAGCCAGTGCTGACCAGACTGCTGTCATATCTGGCAGAATACAACTGAGAGATGTCCTAGCTGGGTTTTCACTTAATGACACTGACGAAACTGAAGTTTTCTATCGTTTGGGTCCCACTGCTACATTATCTTCAGCCCCAGTGTCTGGTACCAAAACATTAAAGACAGACTGACTGTTGCCCTCTGTTGTAATGCTGATGGAAGCCACAAATTAAAACCGTTTGTTATAGGCAAAGCAAAAAATCCAAGATGTTTTGCTGGTGATTTTGATCCAGAGATTTATGCCAGGTACCATGCTAACTCAAAGGCATGGATGACCAGAGCAGAGTTCAAAGAATGGGTAATTGATTTTAACCATGCCAAGAGGCTTCGAAGGAGACATGTTGTTCTACTAGTTGATAATGCAATTAGCCATGCTGTGCCTCCAAACATTTCAAATGTTAAAATTCACTCCCTCCCCCAAACACAACCTCACATATACAGCCGATGGATGCTGGCATAATCAAAAACTTTAAATGTTTCTACAAAAAAGAGCTCTGTTGTCATTTCATCTCCTCCGCAGAGACTGGAACTGATCTAAAAGTTACCATTAGACAAGCTTTACTGTTTACCCACTCTTCGTGGAGATCTGTGACTAAAACCACAATAAGAAATTGCTGGCATTATGTCAAAATACTGCCAGACACTGATTTAAGTGAAATTAAAACAGCAGACCCAGCAGTACCTGCCACTGAGTTAATGGAATTGCAGGTTCTTATTCAGCGACTGCCAGCTTCTTTTGTGAACACTCTCACTGCACAACAGTACATCTCAGTAGAGGATGATATTGACACTGCCCCACAACTGACTGATGCGGATATCTTGGATATTGTGTGCAGTAAGGAAAATGATGAAATGGGTGAAGAGGAGGACTCACAGGACTCTCAAGATACCCCTGTCCGATGACCTCCCCTCCACAAGTGTCAGCATCGGCTGCATTCACTCACATAGGCTTCTTGTTGAGCTACCTTGAGCAACATCAAACCGATGAAACTGGGAAGCATATTGATGCACTCCTTGATCTAAAAAAATTCATTACAGCACAGGCAGTTAGGTCTTTTAACTCATTCAGGCCTAGAGACGTCTGTAGGCGGTGTCTGAAAGCATAGCCACTCAGGACAATAACGCCTGTAGACGTACTCAACCGACTTTCACTCAGGCCTAGAAACGTCTGAGGAAGTCAACAGTTTTTACCTAACTACTAAACAAACCAAATTGCTTACAATTGAATGCATAGCACCATTTGAAAGGTTATTTTGCTCTGATCAATTTTGCTGTAGATTCTTTGTGTCTATCATGTATACTTTAGGAGTTATTCAAATTTGTTTAAGGTATGGTGTGCATGGCTAACATTTGTCTCTCAAGCCTCACCTAAGTACCTTGAATAAATCTGAAAAAAAAAACAGTTGTTTGGTATTTCAGCTACTATAAAATAAAAACTAAATGGATTACAATTGATTGCATAGCACCATTAGAAAGGTTATTTTGTGCTGAATAATTTTGCCACTGATACTTTGTGTCTACCACATACACTTTAGGAGTTATTTGTATTTGTTTAAGGTATGGTGTGCATGGCTGACATTGGTCTCTCATGCGTCACCTAAGCACCTTGAAAAAAATCAGTTGTTTGGTATTTCAGCTAGTATAAAATAAAAACTAAATTGATTACAAATGATTGCATAGCACCATTGGAAAGGTAACATTGTGCGGAACAACTTTGCCACTGATACTTTGTGTGTAGCACTTACGGTTCAAGAGGTATTCATATTTGTTTGTGGCATGCTGATTATGGCTTGATTTTGCTTAGAAAGGCCCAGGATGCAGTGCTAAGAGTATACAGGGCACAAATGGTGGAAGTCTCAAAGAGCTCTTGCGGTGTGAATGAGTTAAACAGAAACAAATCACTAAATATTTTGTCAATGAAAGTGGTAATGCTTCCGAGTCAGCCAGTACCCCCCCCCCCGTAATTATGCCACACTGTCTCACAAGCTACAAAATGCTAAAGTGCTGCTTTAGTGCTGATTCTTCATGCCAGCACACTTTCACCGCTGTGTTGCCCTCCCTCCCTCCCAGTAAGCAGAGAATGCTAAAGTGCTATTAAGTGTTGCCCGCCTGCCCCACCCGAAGTAAGCAACCTTGTGATCTTGAGGTGTAATCTTACACAGAATAAAATTACTTAGAGTGCAACTTTTTTTAAAAATTCCTAAAGTGTAGAATGCAATAATTTGAGTGTGCAATAAAATTCTTAAATGCAGAATGGTGCCGTTGTACTAATTACTGTACTGTACTTGAATAACGCTGTGACTTATTGTCCATTGTTTTATAATCCAGACAGAATTTGAGCAATACAAACATGAACGGATTAACCAGGTTTGACTGTATAATTTAAATGGCTATCGCTATCTCTTCTGTGGTTGGAACCATAACCACATGTTTTTGCAGTTCCAAACCGGTTGTTTCTCTTTTCTTTTTAGCAGCAGGCGTTTCAAGGCCAGAGTCAGCAGCTCTTTTCCCTGTGGAGGTCTTGCCCTGGTAAGAGGGTACCTCCTCCGGTTGCGCTGGTTTATCTTTCAAGGTGGAACTGGACCGATCTTCAGTGTTGGAAGATTTTTCAGCCATTCTCTCCTACAGTCTATTCAGACACCTATCAAGCGAAGGCTGAGGGAAATTTTTACAGATTTCCAATCTGCCTTAAGGTATTCAAACCCAAGGCAGAGAACACAAACGAGATGCGGATCAGCTCTGGCAAATGGTTTACTGCACTCGGTACAATGTTGAAACCCAGTGGGACAGGTTCTTTTCTTGGGTTTCTGTGACATAACAACGACCACCAAAAAAAAAAAAGTTCTAACACTTTTCCACAGTGGGCAGCTTAGACCAGGATAAGAGAGGAGATTTGGTAAACAGCCAGTTTAGCAGCCGCGGAGAAAACCGAGAGAAAAAAAGTACAGTTACGTAAGAACTTACCGTAACAGTAGATCTTCGAGAACAGCTCTTGCAGCAGGTTACACCATTAGAACTGTAGCCGGCAGGCGTCAGGACCCCACGGAAAAATTCTAGCTAGCTATCTTCAGCGGGGACCGCCCCTGACGTCGGTCCCGCCCCCGACGTCAGGCGTGGTACATAAGGGAGGCGGTCCCGCCAGATTCCCCAGTTCTCCCGCCGGAGACTCCCGGCCACAGGATGACATCAGAATGGGAGACCGAGGATCCATCGTCAGAAGATAAGGGAAGAAAATCCCTAAAAGAAAAGGCAAAGCCATGCCTCCTCCAAGGGGGAAGGAGGGCGGGAAGGAACCTGCTGCAAGAGCTGTTCTCGAAGATCTACTGTTACGGTAAGTTCTTACGTAACTGTACTATCTTACTTCGAGACACAGCTCTTGCAGCAGGTTACACCATTAGGACTGATTCCCAAGCAGTAACGCTGCCAGAAATTCCGGGAGGAGGAAAATAGGAAGTACCTTCCAGGTCCTGAACCTAGGACAGGAGACCCTGTAGCACCGCCAGGCCAAAACTGGCTCTTCGACGAGAGGCGATGTCCAGGCTATAATGCCTGATAAAGGTATGCACAGAGCTCCAAGTGGCTGCAGCACATATAGCAGAGGTGGAGACGTTTCTGAGTGCTGCAAAGGAGGTGGCCACACCCCTAGTAGAATGACCCCGGACTGTTCCCGGGAGGGGCTTTTGTTTGATATCATAACAGTATGAAATACACTGGACAAGCCAGCGAGACAGGGACTGTCTGGATACAGACTGGCCCATCATCCTCTCAGAGAAGGAAATGAAAAGTTGCTCAGAACTACGAAAAGGTTTAGTTCTGTTGAGGTAATACCTCAGGCTGCGGTGAACATCCAGGGTGTGGAGCAGAGCCTCTCCTCTATTCGAGTAACTCGGGAAGTAGACTGGTAGGTCAATGTCCTGATTTAGAGTGAGTGAAGAGACCACCTTAGGCAAAAATTTAGGGTTCGTCCTCAGGGATACTCTGTCCCGGTGGAAAACTAAATAAGGCTCTTTGCACATGAGAGCGTGAAGCTCAGAAATTCTTCTCGCTGAAGTAACAGCAACCAAAAATAACGTTTTCCACGACAGAAAACGTAGCTCGCAATCCGCAGCAGGTTCGAAGGAGGGAAGCGTGAGCTGTTCCAGGACAAAAAGCAAATCCCATGGAGGCACAGAGTCCCTAATTGGAGGCCTAAGGTGTAACACTCCTCTCAGAAATTCCCGAGAAGCGTCTAATTGAGCCACTGTACGATGTCCCACTGGAAGGTGGTAGGCAGAAATGGCACAAAGGTGCACCTTGATAGAGGAGTAGGCTAGACCCGAATGAAAGAGGGAGAGCAGGTAGTCCAACACCACTCCCACTGGACAACCTAAAGGGGAAATATTCGTCCTCGCGACCATAAACAAAAACGGCGCCATTTCATGGCATACGTCGCATGCGTTGCCGGCTTTCTGGCTGCAGAAAGAACTTCTGCAACCTCTTGCGAGACCCCGTGATGCAAGATGGCTGTGTCTCTAGGAGCCATGCAGGTTCAGTGAGCAAGTCCGGTGGATTAGTGAACCTTTTCCTGAGACAGGAGATGGGAGCTGAACGGGAACGGAGCGGGGTTCCCGGATAGCTGTATCAGCAAAGGGAACCAGATCTGTCTGGGCCAGAACGGGCCACCAGATCATGATTGCGCGCTCCCTGTGCAGTTTGAGAAGAACTCTCTGGATCAACGGGAAAGGAGGGAAAGCGTAGAGGAATCTGTTCGCCCAGGAGAGGGACAATGCGTCTCGCCAGAAAACACCAGGCCCTGGATCTAGCGAGCAAAAATTGGGCAGTTTTGCGTTGGATGGGGATGTGAACAAGTCTAGTTCTGGAGTTCCCCATCGAAGAAACATAGAAACATAGAATTTGACGGCAGATAAGGACCGCTTGGCACACCCAGTCTGCCCATTTCCCTACCTGATGGATAAGCTGCAGATCCTAGTTAACCAGCAGCCTACTTCTTCCTACCCCCACCCCCTAGAATTGCCTTATGACTGTCCCATGCATGCTTGAATTCCACCACTGTATTTGACTCCACAACCTCCTCTGGAAGGCTGTTCCATGCATCCACAACCCTCTCTGTGAAAAAATACTTCCTTAAATTACCTCTGAGCGCCCCTTCTATCTTCAAATTGTGCCCCCTTGTTCTTGCACACCTCTTTTTTTGAAAGATGTTACCCTCTTGGACTTTGTTGATTCCCTTGAGGTACTTGAAAGTTTCTATCATGTCCCCCCTCCTCCTTTCCTCGAGGCTATACATATTAAGCTCCTTAAGTCTCACTTCATATGTCTTCCGGTGCAGACCCTGCACCATTTTAGTTGCCCTCCTCTGGACAGCTTCCATCCTGTCTATGTCTTTGTGGAGACTGGGTCTCCAGAACTGCACGCAGTACTCCAGATGTGGTCTCACCAGCTGTCTGCTACCTCTTGAAGAAGTTTCCACTCGTGGACTCTGGCCTGGGAGTGACTCAGACCGTCTGCAATCATGTTGTCCACCCTGGGAACATGCACAGTGATCAGATTCGCACCGTGTCCGATTACCCAATCCCACACCCTCATGGCCTCCCTGCAAAGGGGGTAAGAGTGTGCGCCTCCTTGTTTGTTGAGGTAATACATCACCGCCATGTTGTCTGTCTGAAGCAGAAGAGTACACGGTGGGATTACTGACTGAAAGGCCTGCAGGGCATAGAGAACCGCCCTCATCTCTAGAACGTTGATATGGAGATGAGCTTCCATCGGGTCCACGCACTTTGGACTTTACCCTGTCCAGGTGTGCCCCACCCAGACCTGAGGCGCCTGTGGTAAGGTTACCCCGGGATGGCGCTATAATGGAACGCCCATGGAGAGCGCAATTCCTGACCAGCCACCACTGCCAGTCTTGAATCACGGTGTTCATGATCCTGACCGGATGCTGCAAGTGGTCTTGCCTTTGGTCCCATTGCACTTTGAGCATCCACTGAGTTACCCGCATGTGGAGCCTTGCGAAAGGGACGGTAGGAATGGCGCAGCCATGTGTCCGAGCAAGCGAAGGACCAACAGCGAAGACCCGGTCTTGTTTGGACGATAACTCCCTGATGAGGGACCTGATGCGCTCTGCTCTGTCGTCTGGAAGAAAAGCTCTTCCCTGAACAGTGTCCAGTACTGCACCTATAAACTGCAGTTTCTGCGACGGTACCAGGAGAGACTTCTGGTAGTTTATTAGGATGCAGAGATCGGAACAGGTCCTGGGTGCTCTGGACCGCAAGTAACAATGCCTCTCTGGAGGCGGCCATGAGAAGCCAATCGTCCAGGTACTGGAACACATAATGGCCCTGTCTCCTCAGAGACACTGCCACGACTGCCATGCACTTCATAAAGACCCTTGGTGCGGATGACAGTCCGAATGGAAGGGCTTGGAATTGAAGGTGGTGGTCGAGGAACTCGAAGCGCAGGAACCTCTTGTACGCCTGAGCTATAGGGATATGCAGGTATGCGTCCTGCATGTCTAGAGACACTAAAAAGGCATCTTGCTTCAGCATGGGAATAAGACCCGAAGAGTCACCATGGAATTTCTTGTAGCGCATCACACGTTGAGGTCGCTGAGGTCCAGAATTGGACGGAGGTCCCTGTTTTCTTTGGAACCAGGAAGAAGTGGAAATATCCTTGTCCTCTCTGGTTCTCCGGGACGTACTTCTATCGCCTTTTGCAGGAGCGCGAGTACTTCTTGCCAGATCAGAGATTTGTGCTGGACCCGGATACCGAGAGCAAAGGAGGCCTCGAGGTGGCTTATGAATTCTATATAGTGGCCTCGGCCTGACCATGAAGAACCCACCTGTCGGTGGTTATAGCCTGCCATCCCAGCAGGAAGTCACACCCCGCACCATGATTTCTGTTGATCCTGAGGGGGGGCCGGAAGGAGTCAGGCTGTGGCGGCAGATGGGCCGCTGGCTGGGCCGGCTTAGGAGTACGCTGGCTCCGGCTGGCGGGCTGTTTCCCCTGGGCTCTACAGAAGCTGGAGCCCCTCTGATGTGTAGTGGAGCGGGACTGCTGCCTCTGCATCCGCCCACGAAAATCGGCTTTGGTTCCTAAGAAAGGAACTAAGCCTGGGTCAGTGCATGGCCTGAACCGACCTAACCGCCTTCCCGGCCTCTTGAAGTATGGTAATAATCTTCTCCGAAGGATTACCAAACAAGACTTCTCCCTCGAATGGAGAGTCCATGATATTCTTCTGGACGTCCGGGGTAAAACCGGAGACACGTAACCAAGAGTGCCTCCGGAGGCACACGCCAGAAGCTGCTGCTCGGGCCGATGAGTCTGCGGAGTCGTACGCGGCTCGTAGCACTTGGGTTCCCATGTCTGAACCCGTACGGAGGAGCTGAAGCATCTCCTCCTTCTGCTCACCTTCCGGCAGTTTTTCAGCCGCTTCCAGACCCTGTTCCTACAAAGCGTTCTGGAACTGAACCATGTGGGTCAAATAGTTCAAGGATCTAATGGCGCAGGTAAGCGGAAGACACGTTGCCTACCCAACGCGGCCCAACTGCTTGGACTCTGGGTCCGTGGCAGGGTGCTCAGATGTTGCGGCCTCTGTGACCGGTCATGTGAGGCTGTGATGACCAGAGAGTCGGCCTGAGGCTGCTGAGTCAAGTACTGGTCTTCTTTAGGAGCCTTGTATGCCGATCATCTTCTTCGGCATCGCTGAACCAATGTGGACGCCCACACTGCCTTGGTGACGCCCACGTAAAGTGTCAACCAAGGGTGGCACCACCACAGGCTTGGGGTATTTCTGCTGAAGAAATCTGGTGAGGCGTATCCTTTCCGGGTCTAGCTCTTCTGCATCCCATCCCACTTTCTCTTGGATGTGTCTCATAATATCCAAGAACGAAGGGTCGTCTGGAGGAGATTTCGGCATCTCACGTGGGTCCGGAGAAGGGATGGAGAGGGGAGATGGGGATCTAGAAGAAGAGTACTCTGATCCCGTGTCCTCCGTCGAAGGCGATCATCGGTGTCTCCTGGGGCTGGGTGACCTAGAAGAGGATTTAGACGGAGGTCTCCATTTTTCTGGTCTCCCCGGGAGGGGATCCGGACTCCCGGGGAGGAAGTAGGCGGCCTGCCGACCCCGATGGCGAGGGGGGTGCAGGAACCGGAGGAGGAGGAGAAGGAAGAGTGGGAACCATGTCCTTCTTTATGGTGTCCCACCAGTAAGTGAAGAGGTCCTTCACATCCGCTAAGGAGAGGCCCGACGACGGTCCGGGCGCCGGTGGATGGTCGTCGGGTCCCGGCGTCGGCTCCACAGGGGGCTCGGGTAACGGCGAGGGTTCCCTGGGAGTCTCGACGAGACCGGGCTCATCCCGTCCCGGGCTGCTAGATCCTCCTCGGTCAAGGCCTCCTGACCGACGTCGGTCGGAGGCGTCAGGGCCCTCTTCTCAGGGGGAGCGGGCGCTGGTCCCCCTACCGGCGTCCGCTGAGGCTTAGCCGGCGACGGTCGTCTGGCCGATGGCGGCTCCAGGGATGTATGATGCGAGGCCGATGACGGCCGCACCGGCGTTGGGTCCAAAGGTCTCATTAAGGGAGTGAGCTCCAACGTCTTGCGAGGAGGCAAAGAAGAAGACCTGATGTCGAGTACCGAAAGGCGGGAACCCGACTTATGATGGTGAAGGTGGCGATCCCCGGACTTCGCCAAGGCCCTGGAGGACTAAGACAAGGACGGCCTGGGCTGACTTGGCCTGAGAAGAAGGCTTTCACCGCAGCCGGGAGGCTGAGCTGGCCCTGAGGAGAGCAGTCGGACCTGGAACCGGGAGCTGCGCGAGTCCAAAGCCCTGAGGGACCTGGAAGGGCCTTTCCTTCGCTTTCAAGCGTGCTTGTGGTCTTTGGAGAAGATTCCTTCTTGGAAGACATGGTCTTCAGCTTCTCTTCCAATAAAAACGGCTGAAGGGCCTTCTGACGTCGTATCCGGGTACGACTATTGAACCCCTGGCAGAAGGAGCAGGCCCGGGTATCGTGGTCTGGGCCCAGGCACCGAACGCAGGCCATATGGGGGTCCTTGAAGGGGATCTGTTTCCCGAAAGAACACTTGGAGGAGTGACCGGAGGTCGGAGAGGACATCAGCAAAAGTCTTGCTAGAAGAAATCCAAATTTCCCAAAGGAAAGCACTTAACCACGCGTTGCGCGCTAGACTATAACTGAAGGGTCCAGACATGCAAGTCGACGGCGAGAAAGAACTGGAGAATCTGGGCGGACCGCCTTATGTACCCGCCTGGCGCTTGGGGAGCGGGACCGACAATAGGTATGTGTCCTCACGGAAGATAGCTATAGCTAGAATTTTTCCGTGGGGTCCTGACGCCTGCTGGCTACAGTCCTAATGGTGTAACCTGCTGCAAGAGCTGTGTCTCGAAGTAAGATCTCTGTTTTCTTACAAAATCTACCGGTCCAAAACTGTAAGGATTTTACAAAAAGATTTAAGAAATTTACCTAAAAAGATGAGGCAAAATCTTTGGTTTCCTCCTGGTTGCGGAGAACCAATCAGAAAACGAAAAACTTATCGGAAAGTAGAGCTGTGTGGTCCCCTAGGTGGGCAACCCATCCCAGGAGGGAGGCATCTGTTGTGAGCACCAAGGAGGGGGGGGCTCTTGTAGGAAAGGCACCCCGTCCCTTGGATTGTCTGGATCCTTCCACCACTGGAGGGCATGTAGAAGAGTTTTTGTTACAGGATTTAGTTTTGAAAGTGGATCTCGTCTCTGGGACCAATGGGCCTTGAGGTGAAACTGAATGTCCCTCATTTGGAATCTGGCACCCATGACTGTGGTTGTTGCTGCAGCCATGTGGCCTAGTAGCTGTAAAAACTGAGAAGCTGGTTTTGGCCTGCCCAGGACGAATGAGCTTGCCAGAAGCTAAATGGCCTGTATTCTTTCCAAGGGTAGGAAGGCCTTCCCAAGAATTGTATTGAGTTCTGCTCCCTATGAACAGCAATATTCGGACTGGGGTGAGAATGGATTTCTTGACATTTAGAAGAAACCCCAGGTACGAGAGAACACGTTGAGCTAATAGTAAGTGTTCTGACACTTCTTGTTGGGATTTTCCCACAATCAGCCAGTCGTCCAGATATGGAAAAAGTGTGACACCCACTTTTCTGAGATGTGCCACTACTACTGCTATGCACTTTGTGAATACCCTTGGTGCAGAGATAATGCTGAAAGGAAGTGCTGAGAACAGGTAGTGGCCTGAGGGGAGAGAGAACCTGAGATATCTTCTGTGTGTTTCTCTGACAGGGATGTGAAAATACGCATCTTTTAAATCCAGAGAGGCCAACCAGTCCCGTTTTGTAGTGTTGGCAGAATTATTGCCATTGTGACCATTTTGAATTTGGGTTTGACCAAATACTTGTTTAGACGTCTGGTCTGAGGTCTAGTATAGGCCGCCACTCTCCAGTCTTTTTTGTTGTTAGGAAATACCTGGAGTAGAACCCTTGCCCTCTTTGGCTGGGTGGAACAGGCTGGACTGCTTTTAACAGTAGTAAGTTTTTCACCTCCTGCTCCAGCAGTTCTCTTTGTGAGGGAGGAAGTGATGCAAAACGTTTTACCCTTAGAGGGGTAAGGGACGTGAAATAGTGGGAAAGTCTGTCCCCTACTGGATGTGGAGAGGCAGCCTGAAGGGAAGAGTCAGGGATTCTGCTTTTGCTGTTGCTGAGGTTGGGTAGCATGGGACCCTCTGAGGGAGCCCCTTCTGCCCCAGGCCCTGTAAAAAAACATCAGCTGGGGTTGGTACTGTATCTGCGGAGCAGCCAGCACCTGAAAGAAAGGTATTCTAAAAGCAGACCTGCCCCTGCCCCCCCTAGAATAAGATGTAGAGAGAGAAGGTTTGTCTCTGGTGGAATTACTTCTGAAAGCAGTCTTGTATTCGTCTACTTTCTTCATGTAGGCTTCAGTTTGTGCACCAAAATGTGAATGGCCCTCAACTGGGAAATCCACTGCTTTGGTTTGAGTGTCCTGGGTGAAGTTAGTAGCCCTCAGCCAGGCAAACCATCTCATGATTATAGCACCAGCCAACCATCTGGCAGCGGTGTCATTTGTATCTGCTGCCATCTGGAATTGGCATTTGGAAGCCTCCAAACCCAATTTAACTGTCTCTAGCAATTCAGAAACAGTGAGAGAAGGATTTGCTTCTGCATTATCCACCACAGACTGCCATAAAGCCTTTTGGTAAAGAGCAGCATAGGCCTGATAAGAGGCTTACCCGATAACACGGTTCGACCTTAACATTGTTTTACTAACCCTGAACCTAGTGCAAATTGACCAGGGCTAGTGCAGCTAACCCTCTACTTCTCCGTCTTGACTAGTGCAGGTTTTTCATGGCTGTTAATGAAGTTGAAAAAGTCCCTACTTTAGCAGGCTGTAGTCCTTTTGCTAATCTCCCTCAGTGTTCCAGGTGGCCTGGTGTGATTAACAGCTCATTAAGAGCTGCAATCATCTGGCAGTGTAAGACGGGGATCCAACAAAAAACTCAGTGTGAGTCATTATCAGTCAATTGTTAGGACATTCAGCAGGTGTACATGCTGTGATCAAGGGCAGAGTGCTGTTAAGTAACTAGCTTCCAGTTTGCTGAACTCGGTTTTGATTTGCCCCACAAAAATTAAAACCAGTGTGCTGCATGTGGGCAGGACAGTAGCGTGGTGGGTAGGTAACTGGCTGGGCGGCAGGACACAGAGGGTGGTGGTAAATGGCTGTCACTCCACAGAAGGAAGAGTGACCAGTGGGGTACCACAGGGATCAGTGCTGGGACCGGTCCTATTCAACATCTTCATCAGTGACATTGCGCAGGACCTAGAAGGCAGAATTTCACTGTTCACTGATGACACAAAGCTCTGTAACAGAATAGACACACCAGAGGGTATAGACATAATGAGAAGGGACCTGCAGAAACTTGAAGAATGGTCAAGGGCTTGGCAGTTGAAATTCAATGCAAAGAAGTGCAAGATAATGCATATGGGGCACAAAAACCCTGGCACAATATATCAGTTGGGGGGTGAGTATATAGCATGCACCAAGCAGGAAAGGGATCTTGGGGTTATCATCTCTGATGACCTCGAGGTAGGGGAAACAGCGTGACAAGGCAGCAGGTAAAGCAAATAGGATGCTAAGACGCATAGGCAGGGGCATCACCAGCAGGAAAAGGGAGGTCATAATTCCACTATACAAGACACTAGTGAGGCCCCACCTGGAGTACAGTGTTCAGTTCTGGAGACCTTACCTACGTAAGGACATAGACAGGGTAGAGAAGGTTCAGAGGAGGGCAACAAAGATGGTACATGGATTGCATCACAAGTCCTATGAGGACAGGTTGAAGGAACTGAATATGTACTCCCTGGAGGACAGGAGGGAGAGAGGGGATATGAGAGAGACATACAAGTATCTTACAGGGAGGAACAGGGTGCAGGAATACACTACTTTTAAGCAAAAAAGATGTTCCAGGACTAGAGGGCATGGGATGAAGTTGGAGGGAGGACGATTCAGAGGAAACATGAGGAAGAATTTCTTCACAGAACGGGTGGTGGACAAGTAGAACACCCTGCCAGAGGAAGTGGTGGGAGCTGAAACAATCACGGGATTTAAGAATGCATGGGACAGACATAAAGGAATTCTGGAAGTCAGGGGTAAGGGGCAACAGACTTGTAGGAAAACATAAACTGAACTTACAAGCTCAAATGGGCAGACTGGGTGGGCCATAGGCCCTCATCTGCCGACACTGTGTATGTATCTATGTATCTAACCTTTTGAATGCCTGTCTCCAGGACAGAATGCTATCATGTATACATGGTCTGCCCAGCCAGGTGGTCTCTCCACGCTATACTTTCTCTGGACACCACTGCAGACTAGGCTCTGAAGTGGCCATCCACAGAAGCCATTACTGACTGGTGTATGGTTCACAGCTCCTCTTAATGGATCATACCAGTCAATGCCATCGATGCAGTACCACCCAGCAGGTCATTTCATCCTAAAAACAACGCTTTGGAGCATGTATGGTACAAAGCAAATCCTTAGTAAAACATAATTTGAAAGGTTAAAATAGATATTCCTGGTATGCACAGATCATCCTATATAGAAAGAAAGGTAGTACAGCATCATGCCAGTATACTGCTCCCCTTTGACTGATGAAAGGACACTGTTATGAAAAATCTGTTTTTGTTAGGGCAGAGCATGTCAAATCAATATTTTTGTGCCTGGTATATATAAACAGATATGTCAAAGTTTCTTACATCCCAGCCCCCTGTGTTTGTTTAACTCTCTCCAAAGAAATCTTAGAACTGCCCCAGGTTAATTTCACAGTGTAAGAAAACTTCCAGAAGTGCAGTTCTCGTTAATCACAGGGTGGGGGATGAGTGTGTCTTTCTCTGCCTGATTCTGTACATTGCCCTGCAGGTCAGGGTGGGACTGTGATGGCGTGCATGATGATGTTGGCTATTGTGTGTGCAGAACTAGAACTGCCTGATTGCACATTTGCTATTATGGTATTCTCTGGTTTGGCAGGGAGGGGGTGAAGAATGAGGAAGCAAGGGGCACATGGTAAAAAAAACAATGGTGGTACACATCGCGTGTCACTGGACTACAGTCTTTTTTTTTGCAGGTGCAGGAAGCAATGTGGGAGCAGGATAAATATGCAATAATCAGAGTATTTCTTGGCTTGCATTTTTCCTGTATAACCAATCAAAACTGACCATTATTATTGTGGGCTAGTGCAATTTTTTATTAACTTGTCCAGCTGGCTAGTGCAAAAAAAAGTTAAGGTTGACCCCTGCCTGATAACAAGGGATGCTGAGAGGTACCCCCTCTTAGCCATACTGTCCACCTTTCTGGAATTTTGTTCAGGTGGATGAGAAGACAAGAAAAAATTATTCACCATAGTAATGTTGTTTCTTCTAATGGAGTCTTGCTGTATTCAAACATAATGCAGTTAGCCCCAGCACTTGAACTGCCCCGGAGAGGAAAGAGTTAACTCCATGCAGAAGCATGGAACGTTGAGCTCGAGCTCGGTTTTCAAACCTCTGTCTGTGGTACTTACCAGTGCAACCATCAAATTCTTACGAGCAACTAACTAACTTGACACTAAAATGTGGAAATTGTTTGAAGGCATAGCCAAAAGGCAAAATACTTTTTGGGGTCCAAAAAAGACTCAAGTCAAGAACCCAAGAAGAAATAAGGAAGTGACAATTAAAACTTTGCAACACAAGAAGGAAAAACATAACAGTTACCCCACCTAAAGGGAGGGTACAAGGTACATCCCTGACGTGCCACACTGTGCCTGCCAACCCACTTCCCAAAAACAGGATCTGAGAGGGGAGGCAGGGGGGTAGGTCTGAATACAGCAAGACTCCATTAGAAGAAACAACATTACTATGGTGAGTATTTTTGTCTTCAAACAACATGAAGTCTTGCTGTATTCAGACGTCATTGCAGACTACCAAGCAGTTCCCTATGGAGGAGGGAATGCAGAACCTACTTTGGGAACAGGCTCTGCAGTACTGCTGTGCCAAACCTAGCATCACTCCTAGACTGGATGTCCAGAGAGTAATGCTTGGTGAATGTATGTATGTACTGTATTCCAGGTGGCTGCTTTACATATCTCTAACAAGGGTATATCTCTGGCCGCAGCTAGAGTAGCAGCTGTACACCTAGTCGAGTGAGCCCTCAGGCCTGAAGGGGGTGCTCTACCCAATTTGCCATAACAAAACTGTATACAGGGAACAATCCGCCTGGCAATAGTTCTCTTAGTGGCAGGCTTACCTTTCACCACTTCACCATAAGTGAGGAAAAAATGAAGACAGTCATTTCTGTGTGCCTAAGTATGCTCTATGTAGTAGCTAAGTGCCCTTTTAACATCCAAACTGTGTAATCTTCTTTCCCCTTGGGAAGAATGGTCAGTGAAAAACACAGTAAGAGACATAGACTAGTTTAGGTGAAAATCCGATACCACTTTGGGCAAGAACCGCCTATTAGTTCTTACGACCACTTTATCCCTATGGAAGGATATGAAGTCAGGTTCAACTGACAGGGCATGTAATTCGCTAATCGGCCTGGCAGAAGTAATGGCTACCAGGAACACAGTTTTCCAGGTCAAGTACTTCAATTCAGCTGAAGCCATTGGCTCAAAGGGTGGCTGCATAAGCTGAGCAACGCAGACATTAAGATCCCAAGGTGGAGTAGGCTCCCTAAAGGGAGGGTTAATGTGAACCAGGCCTTTGAAAGACTTCCTGAAAACAGGATGAGATGCCAGGGAAGAGCCCTTCCCTGCTGAAAGGAATGCAGAGACAGCTGCTAGATGAACCTTCAGAGTGGCAGGCCTGAGGCCAAGACTATTCAGATGAGCTAGATAATCTAAGGTTGTGAAAATGCCTGCAGAATCAGGCACAACACCTTTCTGAGAGTACCAAATACTGAACCTCTTCCATTTGGAATTGTAAGTTTTTCTAGTGGAAGGTTCCCTGGAGACCTTCAGAATATCCAGAACTCCCTGAGAGAGATGTAGCGCTGCATATTCTAACTCTTCAAGAGCCAGGCCTTGAGGTTGACAGACTGGAGATTGGGGTACCAGATCCGCCCCTGGGAGAAGGAGAGAAGATTGTATCTCCTGGGAAGAGACAGGGGATGTGAGACAGCCAAGGACAGCAGTAGAGGATACCAGGGCTGTCTGGCCCACTCTGGAGCCACCAGTATCACTGTGCAGGGCTGAGTTCTTATCTTGATCAGAACTCTGAACAGGAGAGGCAAAGGAGGGACGGCAAAGAGAAACCTGCCCTTCCAGTTCAGAATGAGGGCATCCTGGGGAACTGTCCCCAGGACTGGAGGTCTGCAGCAAAACAGAGGAAGATGACGATTGTCTGGTGCTGCAAACAGATCTATTTCTGGAATGCCCCACTTGGAGAAAATGATCCTCAGAATGTGAGGATTCAAGGACCGTTTGTGATGCCCCTGTGAAATCCTGCTCAGGGCATCTACCAGCACAATGTCCTTCCTTGAAGATGAACTGCTACCAGGGAAGTCTGAAGGGAATAGGCCAGACCAAATCTTCATGGCCTCTGTGCACAAGGTCATGGACTGAGTGCCTCCCTGCTTGTTGATGTACCACACTGTGATAGTGTTGTCCGTCCTGACTTGGACCACCTTGCCTTTGACTGAATCCGTAAAGGTCTGAAGAGCTAGAAAAACTGTCCTGCGTTCCAGGAGGTTGATATGAAGAAGAGACTCCTGCGGGGACCAGATCCCCTGAGCTTTTAGGGCTCCCAGGTGGGCTCCCCAGTCTAGGAGAGAAGCATCCGTAGTCAGTACTACTGATGGAAGTTGAGGGAGAAATGGAACCCCATGTCTGAGGTTGACCTGGTCCTGCCACCACTGGAGAGCCTGGACCAGAGTTTGGGTCACTGGAATCTGTTTAGTAAGAGAATCTGTTCTCTGTGACCAAAAGGACCTTAGATGGAACTGAATGTCCCGCATCTGAAATCTGTCTCCCTGAACCACTGCAATGGAGGCTGCCATATGGCCCAGGAGTTGGAGGAACTGTCTCGCTGGAAGAGAAACCTGAGGCCGAAAGGAGGAAACGAGGTCTACTAAGGCCTTCACCCTTGCCAGAGGAAGGAAAGCTTCTGCTTGGGTAGTATCCAATTCCACCCCTAAGAAGGTGAGAAGCTGTACTGGTTCAAGGACAGATTTTGGCAGATCGAGAAGAAACCCCAAGGAACTGAGCAAGTCCTGAGTGGTTTGCAGAGCTGACCTGACCTGGTCTGAAGCCTGCCCTACTAAGAGCCAGTCATCCAGATATGGAAAAATGGTGATACCCTGTCTTCTGAGGTAAGCCACCACTACTGCAAGGCACTTTGTGAACATCCTTGGAGCTGATGTTAGGCCAAAAGGCATGGCCTTGAACTGATAATGGCCTGAAGGCAACTCGAACCTGAGGTATTTTCTGTGGGAGCACCTTATAGGGATATGGAAATAGGCATCCTTGTGGTCCAGTGACGCTAGCCAATCTCTTGGCCTTAAAGAGGGAAGGATTATTCCCAGAGTTACCATTTTGAACTTGGGTTCTGAAATGTGTTTGTTCAGATACCTTAGATCCAGGATGGGTCGCCACTCCCCTGTATTCTTTGGGGTGAGGAAGTACCTGGAGTACAGGCCTTTTCCCCTGTGTTGAGCAGGAACCTTCTCTATGGCTCTGAGAGCCAAGAGAGAGGAAACCATTGCCTCTAGGGTGAGGGTTTCTGAAACTGATGCATGTGGAAAAGACTTGGCCCTCCTTTTTGGGTACCTTTTGAAGCTGAGGGCTAGTCCCTGGCTTACTACTTCCAGGACCCACTTGTCTGAGGTAACAGACTTCAGACCTAAAAGTAGTAAGCCAGTCTGCCTCCTACTGGGATTGGAGAGTCGAACTGGGCTGACACCTCAGGGTGTTTGCTTGGCAGGAGCCTTAGACTGGGAGGAAGAAGCAGCCCTGCTCATCCCCCTTCTACCCATCCCTCAGAAAAAAAACCTTTGTGGGTAAGACGAGGAGGCCTGGGCTTGGTAAAAAGGGCTGTGAAAAGGCCTGCCCCTGCCCTTGGACTGCTGCTTCTGAGGAGTGGCTTGCCTTTCCTTGGCCTGTGCACTCCTGTAAGTGGTTCTATATTCGTCCATTTTCTTCATGTAAGCCTCTGTCTGCTCCCCAAACAGACAGTTACCAACTACAGGAAAATCCAAAGCCTTAGACTGGGTGTCCTGTGATAGGCTAGTACATCGGAGCCAAGCATGCCTTCAGAGAGACACAGATGTAGCCATGACTCTGGATGCCATATCGCTGGAGTCGACAGCAGCGAGAAATTGTACTTTGGATGCCTCAATTCCATCCACAGCCAGCTCCTCCAGCTCTTTGGCTAGCTGGGGGGAGGCATTTTTAGCCAGTTCCAGAACCGTATCCCACCTGGACTTCTGGTACCTGGCTGTGTCGGCCATATAATTTGCCTGCCTGAGTCCCAAAGAGGATGCCAAGTATGGTTTCTTGGCCATGGCATCGACATTCCTGGAGTCCTTGTCTGGGTGTGTGTGTGTGAAGCCAAAGGAATGATTGCCCTGTCACAGGCTGCAGCCTGCACTACCCCAACATGGCTGCTATGTGAATAAAGGAACTCCGCAGCTGAGCCTGATAACATGCATCTCCTGTCCATTCTTTTATCTGCGGGAGGTAAAGAGTTAGGAGTCTGTAGAATCTTTTTTGGCTGTTTCCCCAAGGACTTGTGAAGAGGAATAGACAACCTTTTGGACTCTGGGATGTCCATCACCTCCACAAAATCAGGCTTTTCTTCCTCCTCAACAGTTTCAACCAAAGGGAGCTGGAGGTTTTCAGCCACCTTCTTGTAAAACAAGAAGTGAGAAGGGGACTCAGAAAGCCTATGAGGGGAGACATCAGAGGGTCTGTTTGGTGAGATGTCCAGTTCAATGGGCACGTCCAGACCCCCACCGTCTTAGTCATCATCGTCGGGATAGTCTTTGTCTCCCTCACACTCCTAATAGAAGACATCCGGATCGTAATCCAAAGGAGCCGGTTCTGACTGAACTGACCGCCTAATCGGTGGCACCAGTTCAGACGGAACCAGACAAAGTGAATGGACAATAGTAATCGCTTTAGCTATCTTGTCTGCGGTTCGAGTAAGCGGTACTGGATCCGAACCGGCAGACTTTCGTTTCTTTTTTGACGGAACCGACCCCTCAGAGTCGACTCTCCTTTTGCCGGAGAAGGTATTGCCTAGGTCAGTAGGCACCTCCCCAGGTTTGGCCGTAACCGAACCGGGCTGGCCATCCGGGTCTACAGACTTCTCGGCCTCTCTTTCCTTCAACCTACTCAGTCTTTTTTCTAGAGTGGTTTTAAGAAAGTTTCTGCAAATTTGGCAGTCCGACTGGAGGAGGTCAAACCCCAGACAATAAGAAAAAATTACTCACATTAGTAATTATGTTTCCTCTAATGGAGTCTTGCTGTATTCTGACAATCTACGGTTAGCCCCAGCCTTTAAACTGCCCCGGAGAGTATAGGGTTAATTTTCTATGCAGTGCATAGAACGCTGAGCTCGAGCTCAGTTGAGGTCTCTGTCTGCAGCACTTTGAAACCCAACCACCAGAGTCTTATGAGCAAACACTCACTGACTAACTGTGGAAATTGTAAAAAGGTTTTAACTAGCCAACTGGCAACAAAAAGTTTTGGATTCCCAAAGGAAGACTCAAGTCAGAAAAGCCAAAACCAAAAACCTATCCAAATAAAGATTATAATAAAAGCACCCAAGTAAAAAGGAAGGTGTACTGTACTGAAGACACCCCTGGGGTGCAACACTGCAACTGCCCACCCACTTCCCAAAAATAGGTTCTGAGAGGGGAGACAGGGAGGGAGCAAGGTCAGAATACAGCAAGACTCCATTAGAAGAAACACAATTACTAAGGTGAGTAATTTTTTCTTCAAACAACATGAAGTCTTGCTGTATTCTGACAATCTGCAGACTACCAAGCAGTACCTCCATGGAGGAGGGACAGAACCTACTTTGGGAATAGGCTCTGAAGTACAGCTGTGCCAAACCAAGCATTAACTCATAGCCTGGATTTCCAGAGAGTAATGCTTGGTAAAGGTATGGACTGTTTTCCAGGTGGCTGCTTGACAAATTTCTAACAGAGGAATATCCCTGGCAGCAGCCAGGGAAGCAGCTGTACCTCTTGTGGAATAAGCCCTCAGGCTTGAGGGTGGAATCTTTCCCAGTTTCTCATAGCAGAATTGTATACAAGAAACAATCCACCTGGCAATAGTTCTCTTGGTGGCAGGTTTGCACTTTCCCACTTCCCCATAAGTGAGGAACAACTGGAGGGAATCAAACCTGTGACCCTTGGTATACTCTATGTAGTAGCTAAGGGCTCTTTTAATGTGTAAACTGTGTAGCCTCCTCTCCCCTGAGGAAGAATAATCAGTGAAGAAAACAGGGAGAGACATAGACTGATTCAAATGGAAGTCTGAAACCACTTTCGGCAAGAACCTCCCACTGGTTCTAAGGACCACTTTATCTCTATGGAATGAGATAAAATCAGGTTCCACTGACAGGGCTTGCAATTCACTGATATGTCTGGTAGAGGTAATGGCTACCAAAAACACAGCTTTCCAAGTCAAGTACTTAAGTTCTGCTGAAGACACAGGTTCAAATGGGGGTTGCATAAGTTGAGCAATGCAAACATTTAAGTCCCAGGCAAGGGCAGGATCCCTAAAGGGAGGATTGGTATGAAGCAATCCCTTGAAAAACTTGCAGAATACAGGGTGAGATGATAGAGAGGAAGGCTTTCCCACTGACAGAAAAGCAGAAACAGCTGACAAGTGTACCTTGAGAGTAGCTGGTCTGAGGCCTAGACCATTGAGATGGACCAAATAATCCAGAACTGTAGGCAATTCAGCAGTTTCAGAGGATATATGCTTCTTGGAACACCAAATGCTGAATCTTTTCCGTTTGGAGTCATAAGTCTTTCTGGTGGCAGGCTTTCGAGAGGCTTTGAGAATATCTAGAACACCTTGGGACAGATGCAAATCTGCATACTCTAGCTCTTCAAGAGCCATGCCTTGAGATTGAGGGACCGAAGATTGGGGTACCAAATCCTCCCCTGGGAGGAGGTTAACAGGTTGTAGTTCCTGGGAAGATACAGGGGAAGATGGACTGCCAGGGTCAGGAAGAGGGGGTACCAGGGCTGTCTGGCCCAATCTGGAGCAATCAGAATCACTTTGCAGGGTTGTGACCTCACTTTGACCAGAACCTTGAACAGTAGAGGAAAGGGAGGGAAGGCATAGATAAATTTCCCTTCCCAGTTCAACATCAGAGCATCCAGAGGGACTCAGCCAAGACTGGGAGTCTGCAACAAAACAGAGGAAGTTGGTGATTGTCTGGGGCTGCAAAGAGATCTATCTCTCTGGAGTGCCCCGCCTTGAGAAAATCACTTTTAATACCAGAGGGTCCAGAGTCCATTCGTGATAGCCCTGGGAGATTTTGCTCAGTGCATCTGCTAGCACATTGTCCTTTCCTGGAAGGTGGACTGCTATCAGAGAGGTCTGCAGAGAATAAGCCAGGGACCACAATTTTATGGCTTCCGTGCACAAGGCCGTGAACCGAATGCCTCCCTGCTTGCTGATGTACCACATGGTGGTGGTGTTGTCTGTTCTGACCTGAACCACCTTGTTCTGCACTGACTGAGAGAAAGCCTGCAGGACCAGAAAAACTGCCCTAAGTTCTAGGAGACTGATATGAAGAAGGGATTCTTGAGGGGACCACAGTCCCTGGGCTGTGAGAGCCCCCAGATGGGCTCCCCACACCAAAAGGGAAGCATCCGTGGTAAGGATCACCCAATGAGACTGAGTAACAAATGGGACCCCTTGCCTTAAATTGTCCTGATCCTGCCACCATTATAGAGCTTGTATCAGTGTCCGAGTCACTGGAATCAGTTTCTTACGAGGATCCTTCTTTTGGGACCAAAAGGCCCTCAGATGGAACTGAATGTCCCTCATCTGGAATCTTGCCCCTTGGACCACTGCTGTAGAAGCTGCCATGTGGCCCAAGAGTTGAAGGAAATGCCTTGCTGGTCAGGACACCTGAAGGCTGCAGGAGGAAACCAGTTCTATAAGAACTCTTGCCCTTTCCAGGGGAAGAAAGGCTCTTGCTTTGACAGTATCTAGCTCTGCCCCTATAAAGGTAAGAAGCTGCACTGGTTCGAGAACTGACTTGAGGAGGTTGAGAAGAAATCCCAGGGAAGTAAGCACTTGCTGGGTCTCTTGCAGGTCTGACCTGACTTGGTCTGGAGACTGACCCACTAGGAGCCAGTCGTCCAGATATGGAAAAATGGAAATATTTTGCCTTCTTAAAAAGGCAACTATTACTGCCAGGCACTTTGTGAAAACCCTTGGAGCTGATGTTAGACCAAAGGGCATTGCTTTGAACTGATAATGGCATGAGGGCAACTTGAACCTGAGGTACTTTCTGTGGGAGCACCTGATAGGGATGTGAAAGTAGGCATCTTTGAGGTCCAGGGAGGCTAGCCAGTCCCCTGGCCTTAGAGAGGGAAGAATTATTCCCAGAGTCACCATCTTGAACCTTGGTTTTAAAAGATGTTTGTTCAGGTATCTTAGATCTAGGATGGGTCGCCACTCCCCTGTCTTTTTTGGAGTAAGGAAGTACCTGGAGTACAGACCTTTGCCCCGGTGTAGGGTAGGCACTCTCTATGGCTCTTAAGGCCAGAAGAGATGAAACCTCTGCCTCTAGGGCAAGGGTTTCGGAGAGACCTGCAGGTGGAAAAGATCTGGCTCTCATCTTCGGAAATTTTTTGAAGCTGAGAACCAGTCCCTGGCTTACTATTTCCAGGACCCACTTGTCTGAAGTAACAGACATCCAGTCCCGGACGAAGTAAGCCAGCCTGCCTCCTAAAGGGATCGGAGAGTCGACCTTGGCAGACCCATCAGGGGTCTGCTTGGCAGGGGCCTTAGGCTGAGGAGTGGATGTAGTCCTGCTCATCCACTCTTTTGCCTCTCCCTCTGAAGAACCCCCTCTGTGAAAAGGGAGAAGAGGCCTGTGCTTGGTAGAAAGGCCTATGAAAAGGCCTGCCTCTGCCCCTAGATTGCTACCTTTGAGTAGCTGCCTGCCTCTCCTTGGCCTGAGCACTCCTGTAAGTGGTCCTGTACTCATCCATTTTCTTCATGTAATTCTCTGTCTGCTCCCCAAACAGAGAATCACCCACCATAGGAAAATCCATGGCCTTAGCCTGGGTGTCCTGTGAGAGGCTAGTACATCTGAGCCAAGCCATCCTCCGAAGAGCCACAGATGTACCCATGACTCTTGATGACACATCATTGGAGTCCACAGCAGCATGAAATTGTACCTTCGATGCCTCAATCCCATCAGCAGCCACCTCCTCCAGCTCCTTGGCCAGCTGGGGGGAGGCCTGTTTAGCCAGTGCCAGTACAGTGTCCCACCTGGAATTCTGGTACCTGGCTGTACAGGCCATATATAGTTAGCCTGCCTGAGTCCCAAGAAGGATGCCATGTACTGTTTCTTAGCCATGGCATCCATCTTCCTGGAGTCTTTGTCTGGGTGGTGTGAAGTCAAGGGAATATTTACCTTGTCACAGGCTGCAGACTGCACTACCCCAACATGGCTGCATTGCTGGTATAAAAACTCCGTATCCGAGCCTGATAAGGTGTACCTCTTATCCATCCTTCTGTCAACAGGAGGTACAGAATTAGGAGACTTTAGGATTTTTTGTGTCTGCTTCCCAAAGGACTTATGAAGGGGAATAGACAGTCTCCTGGACTGTGGGATGTCCATCATTTCAACAAAATCAGGCTCCTCCTGATCCTCCACAGCCTCCTCCATAGGAAGCTGGAGGGTTTCAGCCACTTTTCTGTAAAACAGATAGTGTGGAGGGGACTCAGATAGCCTAGGAGGGGAAACACCAGAAGGTCTGTCTGGGGAGATGTCCGGTTCTACAGTCACATCCAGACTTTCACCATCATCACCATCATCCTCAAAATCCTCTTCCTCCTCAAACTCCGGTTCATAAAATTCTTCAGGGGTATAGTCTTGAACCAGAAGAACCGACCAAACTGAACCCCTGCCAGAAGGTGCCAGATAGGTCGGAACCGGGCGAAGCAATTCAACAATCCAAATCACTCTGGCTATTTCCTCGGCGGTCGGAACATGAACCTCTGGATCTGAACCGGTTGATTTCTCTTTGCATTTTCTTTTTGTAGGAAACGATCCCTCGGGATTGACTCTCCTCTTGCCCGAAGAAGTATCGCCCTTTTCAGAGGGCACTCCTTCTGGTTCAGTCAGAACCGAACCGGGCTGGCCATCCGGATCAGCGGACTTCTTGGCTTCCTTTTCCCTAAGTCTACCTAATCTTTTTTCCAGGGTAGACTTAGGAAAGTTTTTACAAATTTGGCAGTCTGTATTGAGGTGGTCAAACCCCAGACAATAAACACAGGTGGTGTGGGGATCAGCCTTAGCAAAACCTCCCCACACTCACTGCAGTGCTGAAACCCAGTGGGCCCTTTTTTTTGGGGTTGTCAGACATGGCCAACCTAACCAAACTTACCCTTTTTTCGGCAACCGCCAGGCAAGACTCCTTTATTGGTTTCTAACCGTGTTATAGGTATTGGAAAAAAACGTTGAAACACGTCTTTTTTAAAACCGATAAGGACTGGTAACCACACATTAAGAAAATAAACAAGAACTCAATCTAAGGGATTGGTTCAGCCAAACCGATCGAAACAGAAGTGTACAATTTCCACAATAATCAGAGAAACTATCTAAGTACTCACGGTACCGCAGACAGAGCCTGAACCGACAATGTGGAATTAATTTTGGAATAAAACCAGGAACTTTAACCAACTTTGAACCAAGCAGAAGGAGAAATCTCCGGAGTGACTGTTCAGTGAGGCAGAGTAAAGAATCTGGCAGTTGGATTTCAAAGTGCTGCAGACAGAGACCTCAACCGAGCTCGAGCTCAACGTTCTATGCACTGCATAGAAAATTAACCCTATACTCTCCGGGGCAGTTTAAAGGCTGGGGCTAACTGCAGATTGTCAGAATACAGCAAGACTTCATGTTGTTTGAAACACAGATGAGGTGGGGGGTCGGCCTTGGCAAAGGCCTCCCTACACTCAGTACAGTGTTGAAACCCAGTGGGACCGGTTTACTTTCTGGGTTTCTCAGACATGGCCATCCTACCAAAATTACCTATAGAAGTGTTCAAGCCAGGAAATACCAACCGATCGGTAACAACCGTGTCACGGGTTTGGAAAAGAACTGAGAAAAAGCCCAGTTCTTTTGAAACCGACCGGAACACCACTCTAAAATAATAAATTTAAAATTAGAAGGAAACACAAGGTCAGTTCCTAACCGGACCAACTGGGAAGAAACCAAAGAAACCAACAATTTCCATAAGTTATTTAAAATAAAATACAGTCACTACCTATCACACTACCTGTACCGTAGACAGAGGCTGGAAATCCGAAAAAAACAATAAAGAATAAGTTTTAAACCGAATGCTTTACGTTTACCGAACCGAGCAAAGGAACCTCTGGATCAACTTCACTGTTAGGCAGAGTAAAGAATCTGACGGTTGCACTGGTAAGCACCACAGACAGAGGTTTGAAAACCGAGCTCGGGCTCAACGTTCCATGCTTCTGCATGGAGTTAACTCTTTCCTCTGCGGGGCAGCTCAAGTGCTGGGGCTAACTGCATTATGTCTGAATACAGCAAGACTTCATGTTGTTTGAAGGGGGTTTTGGCCTTCTCACAGGCCGCCTGCTGCACAATGCCCTGATGATCAGGATGGCTGAATAAAAAGTCAGCACCAGATCTTTCCAGTTGGTACTTTTTGTCACATTTGTTATCAATAGGTATGACAATCTGAGGAGCTTTTAATATTTCCAGAATATCTTTTCTGAAAAATTTATAAAGAGGAAGGAGAAGTCGTTTTGAGGGTGTTAGTCCCATTAGTTCCATATATTGAACCTCTTCTTCATCCTGTACCTCCTCAATTGTCTGGAGGTCCAGTGTTTCCACCATTTTCTTAATGAAAGAAAAACCGGAGGAAAAATCCTCTGAAGGCCTAGGGGAGAACCAAAGTCTTGCTCCGGTGACACCTCAGGCTCTATTCCTTCCTCCTCCTCCTCCTCCTCTTCATCATCCACTTCACCACCCATAGTGGAAACAAACGCCAGAGGGATGGCAGCAGTTTTAACAGGTGGAGCAGTTACAGGTTGCTGGGCAGGGAGCAGGCCCCTGCAGCACCTGTAACAAAGCCAGGGCTTGTGAAATGTCAGCAGGAGAGGAAGTATGTAATGGCACCTTGAGGCGTTTCAGCCGGGGTGTCAGTGTACTAACTTTTTTTTAAGTCTCTCGGCAGGCACTGGAGAGTCAGCCGGCTGATTGCTTCTCTTACTAGAGCCTTCACCCGTATCAGGGGTGGATTTTGAGGCTCTAGAAGATATTGCCACATTTTTTGAGGGGGTGGACTGGTCAGAGCCCAGGGACCCCTTTTCAGTTCTTCTCTTCAGTCTCTCTCCCTCTGCGCTTCTCCACAGTTTTTTCAGGGAAGGACTTGCAAATCTCACAATCTTCACTGAAATGCTTTACACCAAGACAGAGCAGACAGAGATCATGTTTGCCAGCTCTAGCAAAAACCTCTTCACATTTAACACAATTCTTAAAGCCTGTAGGTCCTGTGTTCTTTTTAGGTTTATCCGACATTATAACAAAACAGGACTCAGAAACTGCTAAAATATGAAAATATTACAGATTTAGCGGTCGGTTTCAGTAATAAAGCGGTCAGTTCAGAAACTGACAATTTTTAAACAGAACAGCGGTTCCAATCGGTTCAGGAACCAAGAACTGCTATTAGAACCGGAAAACCTTGGTTCAAAATTAGTAGATTTAAATGTTTTTAAAACGAAAACATGCTGAAACTTACCTAGAGTTTCCTTTTGAAATTTACCAAGCAATCGGTTGCCCCACGTTTCAAAGGAACCATGAAGTACCGATAAGAAAAACTAAATAACTTATAAATGAGGTAAAATTGCTAAAACTCAATAAGAATAAGGCAGTAATGAAAAAGTAAGACAAAATACTTATGTTTCTTTTGTTGTTATGCACAATTTAGATGATCTTGATAGAGAGATCTCCAGGGCATCTGAACTTTGCAGTGGAGACAGAAAATCTGAGGTAGAACCCAGGCAGTTACAATAGGGCAGTCTGAAAATGAATGCACGAGCTAAACATTCCATAATTAGCATAGCATTCTATTTGGCTCCGGGGCAGTGCTGACTTAAAGGGGCACTGCAAAGAGTAATAATATCAGCGGATTCCTGGGGTTAGAAAGAATAGTTACGCAGGAACTTACCATAACAGTAGATTTTCGAGGGATTTTCAGCAGTAAAACTGGGGCCACCAAAGGCACCGACTTCAGTCAACTTCACCAACTCTATATAGGCGTGAGCAGCCTGCTCCCTCCTCAGTTCTTTCCCCCGGAATCTAAGGGAGCTAGGCTCTTGTTGTGGGGGACCGAGGCGAGAAAGAGGTGCCCTGACCTAAACGAAAAGCTGGATACACCAGATAGCCTGTTCCTAAACAGGAGCCCCAAGAAGGGAAATGGTGGAAGGGAATACAGTATATACCTGATGACTGAGATCCCCTCGAAGATTTACTGTTACGGTAAGTTCTTGCAAAACTGTTCTATCTTCTTTGGGGGTATCCCAGTCATCAGGTAACACTGCAGGAATGAGTATCAAGCAGTTACAAGTGTAAAACAGTCAGTTTGGGAGGAGGGCTCTCCATAAACCTATGACAGAAGTCCCTGTAACACAGCACTGCCAAATCCTGCATGGGCTCCTGAGGCAATGTCCACACTGTAGTGCTTGGTGAAGGTATGGACAGTACTCCAGCTTGTGGTGGGGGACTCAATTGTTAGAGGGGTAGAACTGGGGGAAGGAGGAGAGAGGGAGGTAAGGTGCCTGCCCGGTACCATGGCTTGGAGGAACAGGAAGGGAATCCTCAGGATCACAGCAGAGGGAGCTGGACATCACTGTTCACCTAGGGACAAATTACCTAACTGGGCATGGGATCAGAAAAGTGCAGGAGGAGTTTGTAGAGTTGGGGAGGGGCCTTAGACAAGCAGCACACACAGTAACCTTCTCGGAGGTGCTGCCTGTCCATGGCATGAGTGAGGCTAGGGTACTCCACATCATGCGATTCAATGAATGGTTGAAAAACTGGTGTGGAGCACAGGGTTTTGGCTTCACTGGGGACTGGGGGGCCACCTGGAGGGATACAGGCCTATACTGGCATGATGGTCTGCATCTGTCTGGGAGGGGAACCAGGCTCCTAGGTGATAGGTTTAAATACTTCATTGGCAAGCTTTTAAACTAGCCAAGGGGGGAGGCACTGATAAGAAGCAGGAAATTTCCAGCCTACCCCCACAAAATAAGGTAGTTAGTGAAGTAAACACCAAGGTAGAGAGGTCGATAGGGAGCAGGACAGGGGTAAATGGAGAAAAAGGCAGTAAGGGCAGGGATGGGACTAAAAGGGATAAGACTATCAAAAAAATGGACGATGATGAGTACCAATGCCCGTAGTCTGCATAATAAACTTCCTTAACTAGTGGCCTTGATGGAAGAGGGACACCTGGATATCGTAGCAGTTACAGAAACATGGTACATGGAGATCCATGACTGGGATGTCAACATACCGGGGTACACAATCTACAGGAGGGACAGAGAGGGTAAAAGAGGAGGAGGAGTAGCTCTCTACGTAAGGGAATGGATCAAAGCAACGGAGCTAAAGGGTAGATGGGGAGGAGAGGAGAGGAGGCACTCTGGGTCACCTTGGAGAGGGTGGTGGATGTATGGAACAGCATTCCTGAGGAGGTTGTAGGGTCAAAAACAGTGGGGAATTCAAGAATGCATGGGACAGACATAAGACAATTATAGTGGGTGGTAGGAGGAAATAGGCTGTTTGTTAACCAGGATCTGTAGCTTATCCAATAGGTAGGGAAATGGGCAGACTAGGTGGGCCAAGCGGTCTTTATGTGCCATCAAAGACTACGTTTCTATGTACTCCAGGTGACAGCTGCACAAATATCAGCAGCTGAGATCTCTCGAAAACAAGCCACTGAGGTAGCCATTCCTTTGGTAGAATGAGCTTTGACAGCACCGGGCTATTCTTTGCTGTACTTGCTGTAGCAGAACACAATGCAATTTGCCAACCATTTGGATAAACACTACTTAGAAACTGAAACAACCTCTCTACCCAGGAAGAAGTAAACAGACAACTGCTTTGACTCTGTGGACTCCTTAGTGATAAGTGAGAGTTTGTTCACTTGGGAGCTTAAGCAACAGGCCCTGAAGCAGCCCGCTCCCCTCAGAACTCGGCTCAGCAGCAGAGACTGAAATCGGGGATTGCCAGAGCCTGTAAGAGGTAAAGTGTCCTGCACTACAGCCTGACTGTTGGAGAAGATTACTCGTCTGGAGTCTTTTTTCTGTCCCCACACAGTGACTGATTGACTTTGCTTCTGGATATCTGGACTGCTCTGAACGGGGATTTGGGGGCTATCTCTGTGTTACTTTAAGGGCTAGGTTTAGAGCATCTAGCACTAGTATCCTGTGATATTTTAGCTGTTTAAATGCTGTATTAGAGTGCTTACCTTGGTAGGATTGCATAGAATGTGTAGCGTGGGTGTCCGCTATCTTGCGCATGCGCAGTAGCCTCCTGAATCGGGATACAGTTCCAATAGTTGGCGCATGCGCAGTAGGGTCCTGTACTAGCCCGCTGCATACTAATGGGATTCCTTTGTTTGTCCTCCCTATATAGGCCCTGAAGCAGCCCGCTCGCCTCAGAACTCGGCCCAGCAGCAGAGACTGAAATCGGGGATTGCCAGAGCCTGTAAGAGGTAAAGTGTCCTGCACTACAGCCTGACTGTTGTGAGGCACTGCCCACCCTCACACCCAGGGTCGGCGCTCCATATATTGCTGCTGGCAGGTCACGTGCCCACTTTCCCATTTGCAGGTTATAGGCACCAACCACTAGGGGTCACTGCACTTTCCACTCTAGCTCCTCTGTCCTCTCTATACCCCTCCTAGCTACTACCTCACAGCTGTCCCACTAGAGGTCACTGCAGTTCCCTTGGATTCCTTCTACTACCTACTTTCTGCACTCATCCTTCAGCCTATCTCTAAGCAACTGCTAGTATCAAAGCTGGTACTCTTCTCTCTAAATTCTACTGACTATCCTCTAAGCCACTGAACCAGGCCAACAACTTCCTCTATTTTTATGCTCTTAACCATACCTCACTCCCTCCTGCCCAGATTTAAAATATTGGCCCTGTCTACACTCTGTCCCTGAGCTGTGTCCAAACCCAGTACCCTTGCAGTCAGAGTCAGCTGCTCTACCTCTGCGCCACAGTGCCTACCTACTTTATTGCTACTTTCTAAGCCTCTTAATCACTTCCCTACCCAATCTGCCAAAATATAAGTTTACCTCTTCTTCCTGCTGCCTTGCAGGATTTGAACCCTGCACCCTTGTTTCCAGGGTCCACAGTTCCACCACTCACCTAGAACACCTGCATATTTTTACTGCAGGATTTCATAACTATAAAGAACGCACTAACCCTGTGACACAACTAAAGTGTTATCTAAGTGCTTCTACAAACCTGAACCCAACTCCTGCTGCTACAGCCACCAGTCTAGTCTCTCCTATTACCCTGATCAAGACTTGAACCTGGTACTCTATGCACTTCAGGCACATACACTACCACCACACCATAGCAGCAACTAGACTCAGAGGTGATCTCTCATCACTATCTCCCCCTTCATCCTAGTCCCCCCATTCTTTCCTCACTTCAGCTCCACCAGCCTTCCCAACTATGCACATGCATCCCTGCTCGCCAGCTATCTCTTCTCCTCCTCCTCCTCCCCTCCTTTGCCTTCCACATACCCTAGTGTCCCTATTAACCCTCAGCCTCACTACTCCAGTGTCCTACCTATCCTCCTGTCCTCCCTCCTCCTTTACCACTGCTCCTACCCTCCCTCCTCCTCCACACATCCCATATGCTCCTCTCCACCTCACCCCCTTCCAGACATCACCTGTCCCTCCCCTACAGCCCCTTGCACTCTGATCACTCAGGCCTTCTCTTCCTGTGCTACCCTACCCACCCCTGTGTAACCAAACCCCATTCCTTATTCTATCGCCTCCCCGTAAACTCTCCATCTGCCTCCTCTGACCAGAGCACTTCCTCCTTCTGCTCCTAACAGGAACATACACCCCAACCCAGGCCCTGCCCCTCCCATCCACCCACTCAGCCCACTGGTCTTGAGTAGCCTCCATGAACATATGCAGCCTGCTGAAGAAATTTGGCCTTACAGTGCTGGGCCATGGCTCTCACCAGACATCATAGCCCTGGTTGAAACCTGGCTGTCCAAATCAACTCCTGACTCATTTGTCTCCTCCCAGGCTATACCTTATACCGGGAGGACCGAGTAGGCAAACGAGGGAGGCTGTGAATCTACACCAGGGACACAATACCTGGACATGCACTCCCCACCCCTACCCTCATAAATGGGGCCCAGGCCCACCCTCAGACTCACCCCAGACCCTCTAGGAGCCCCTCTATCTCACCACAGCCTACGTTCCCCAAAGAACCAGCACCCAGCCCTGATATCTTTAACGGACTGCCAGCCACCTCCACCATAAGGCAGAACAAGTCCTAGTGGGGACCTTAATGTAAATTGGCTCAGCATCTCCTCATCCACCACCAGAGACTCATTTGCGCCCAAGATCTGACACAACTCGTCACCCAGCCCACGAGACTTAACCCTAAGAGTGGTACCAGCACCCTGCTGGATGTTATTATAACTAACCGACCCCATAAAATCCAAAACATCCAGGTCCTCCCGGACTCCTGAGTGACCACTCCCTACCTATTCACTGGGTAGCCCCAATCCCAAGCCCAAAGCCCAGACCACCTCCGCGGCGGCCCGCCCTGGTGGGCTGAAGAAACTAAGGACTCCTCACCCAGATAGACTGGTCCCCATTCAGCAGGCAACCAACATTGATACTGCCCTCACCTTTTTCACCCCACCTTCAACATGGCCTGTGATCTCTTTACCTTAACCAAACACGGTCCAAAAACAGAACGCACCTGGGTTACGGCCCTCTACAATTACTTAGAAACCGGATAACCTCTGGCACCCTGCCACTGAAACAGGTCGTCTGTCTGATAGGCAAGCATACAATGCAGCCGAAATAAATGCTCATGGGCCATCAGGAAAGCCAAGGCAGACCATTACCAGGCCTCCTTACCTCCTCCTGGGCTCAGCCCGGACCTTCTGGGATAATATTAAGCAACTCAATGGTAAAGCTTGCTCCCCTGCCC
Source organism: Neoceratodus forsteri (assembly GCA_016271365.2). Classification (NCBI taxonomy): domain Eukaryota; kingdom Metazoa; phylum Chordata; order Ceratodontiformes; family Ceratodontidae; genus Neoceratodus; species Neoceratodus forsteri. Next base: position 441,852,205 of record JADMNL010000023.1, read on the forward strand.
CATCCAGCTCACTAGAAATGGCACAACCTCCACCGAGCCTGCCACCATAGCTAACTGGTTCAACACCACTTTCACTGACCTTAGCTCAGTCCTCCCTAGTAATTTCTTTGACCTCCCCCAGCCAAACTCCCCTGTCCTCCAGCACCCCAGCTTCCTCCTGCGAAAGATTTCCACCGGAAGCCAGACCCATCCTAATCAAAGCTCTCAATGGCAACAATCCCGCAGTGACTCACTGGACCCCAGCATCCTCAGGCTGGTGCTAGATGAAGTCCTTGCACCTCTCACTAGCCTAATTAACCAGTCACTCTGCCTGGGACAATTCCCCACAGCTTGAAAACAGCCATTATCACACCTATTCATAAAGAGGCGACAGGTCATCGGCCAACAACTCAGCCAATCTCCATCCTCCTCCCCTCTAAAGCCCTGGAGAAAGTGGTGGCCATTCAAATCACTGATTATCTGGCTAAGCATAACATCTTATGCCCAGAGCAACATGGCTTCCGTATGGGTCACAGTACCAGCACTGCCCTATTGAATTCTCCAACTTCCTACACTCTCCTTGGATACCAGCTCTCAGCTGGTGCAGTGTTCACTGACCTCTCAAAGGCTTTCGACACTGTCTCCCATCCACTGCTGCTGAATGCACTCTGCCTCACTGGTCTCTCGGCTGGCCCCTGGCATGGTGTGCTAGCTATCTTGACACTCGATCCCAGTGTGTCAAGATTAATAGCACACCTCCGCACACCCGTCCCATTCTTTCTGGGTCCCCTAAGGCTCCATCCTGGGCCCTCTTCTCGCTGTATCTGAACACCCTGCCCAGTGCATGCTCTGGCAAAAACTGCTGTATGCAGACGACGCTGTCCTTTTGCCACCCACTAATCCCATCTCCCTACAGGACTCCCTACAGCAGTCTTCAACAGTGCCGAGGCTTGGTTTAAGGAGAGACTCATCATCAATCTTAAGAAAACCAAAACTATGCTCTTTTCACACCCCAAAACAAAGCTAGCAACCACCCACTCTATATCCTTCCAAGCACCAACCAACCACTGGAACAAGTCTGCTCCTACAAATACCTTGGGGTTACCTTCGATTCAGCCCTCACATTTCACAACCACATCGACGCCCTAACATCCGCCACCAACACACGGCTTGGCATCCTATTCCGCCATAAAACCTGCCTTCCACCAAATGCTCTCCAGCTAGCTGTTACATCGTCCGTTCTGTCCCTTATAGACTATGGTCTACCAGTATACGGTGCTGCCGACACCACTGCACTCAACAAAATTCACCTAACCCTGAATAAAGCGTGCAGATTAATTACTGGTGCCCCCAGGCTCACACACACCTGTCAACTATATGTCAATGCTAACCTGCTTACCCTGGATGAACGGCTCATACGACCTGTCTCCTCACCAAAAAACCTACTCGGCTCTCCCCTTGGGTAACGGCATCCATCCATCAGAGCCCTCCCACCATTGCAACACGGTCTTCTACAAGACCACTCTAAAGGTCCCCAGAACGAGAACCAGCCGTGGCTAGAGGTCCTTCAGCTATAGAGCCCCAACCTGGTTTAACTCTCTCCTGCCACCATCACCAATGCCATCACCATCTCCACATTCAAAACCGCACTGAACCACATCTTCAGCACTCGTAACTGCTCCTGTCTCTGAACATAGCCTCCACCTCTTTCTCTTGACAATGCCCCCGGCAGCTCTCCACCCTACCATCCTCCACCACTTCCTGTACACCATGCCTAGGTTTAACCTGGCCAGTGCCAGCTGTTTTCAATGTTTATCTACCAGAATGCTCACTTGATACCAACTTGTGTAATACCTGTTATCAATTACATGTACCCTGTACCCAATTGTATTTGTCTGACCACTATGTGACGTGGCACCTCTGGTGAATGCCTATTGATTCTTTGCAAATCTTTGCTATGTAACCGAAATGCAATGTATGTCTTTATGTGACGAAGTACATTTGGAAACGAGCCTCTGGCTCAAAGGTTGTAAACTGATTCTTAAATAAATAAATAAATAAATAAGCAGGTAATGCTTCAATGCACCGTGCACATCTATCGTATGGAGCAGTGCTTCCCCTGGATTGGCATGCTCAGGAAAATAAACAGGAAGATGGATAGACTGAGTGTGAAATCTGAAACCACCTTAGGCAGAAACTTAGGATTTGTGCGCAGACACCCTGTCTTTGCGAAAAATCAAATAATGCTCCTCGCACCAAAGGGCCTGAAGCTCTGAAATTCTTCAAGCAGAAGTAATTTTAACTAAAAACAGCTCTTTCCAAGAGAGAAAGCGCTAATCGCAAGATGCAGTTAGCTCAAAAGGAGACAGGATCAATTTTTCCAAAATAAAATTTAAATCCCTGCCCGGGACAGGGGAATGGAATGGAATGGGGGTTTCAGATGCAGGATGCCCCTAACAAAGTTATGGTAGACATCCAGCTGAGCAATCGTGGAATCACCCATGGGCTCATTGAAAGCAGAAATCACCGAAAGGTGGACCTTGAGGAAGGAAAACTGGAGGCCTGAGTCTGACAGCGAAATCAGGTAGTCCAGGATGTGCTTCACCGAACAGATGAAAGGGTTTAAGCTATGTTTGGCAGCCCAGATGGCAAACCCCTTACACTTCATGGCATATGTGGCTCGAGTGAAAGGCTTCCGGATGGCCACTAGGATGTCTGCCACCCTGTTAGACACCCTGAACCTGGTGATGGCTATGTTCCCAGGAGCCAGGAATGCAGATGGAGGGACCGGAGGTTGGGATGGACCAGGGTCCCATGATCCTGGGTCAGCAGATTCCTGAAAAGAGGAAGCGGGACAGGAGGTTTCTACGCCATCTGCTGAAGGAGAGGGAACCATATCTAGTGAGGCCAAAATGGAGCCACCAGAATCATGGTGGCCCACTCCATCTGCACCTTGATTAGCACCCTCTTAATCAGAGGAAATGGAAGGGATGCATAAAGAAACCTCCCGCTCTAAGAGGGGGACAACGCATCTTGCCAGAAAACTCCTGGTCCTGGATCTAGTGAGCAGAAATTGGGCAGTTTTGCATCAAGTGGGGACACAAAAGGGTCCAACTCTGAGTGACCCCATCTGATCAGCAAGTCTTCTGTGATGGATGAGAGAAGCTCCCATTCGTGCATGCTGGACTAAGTCCTGCTGAGACTGTCTGCAAGGGTGTTTAGTACACCTGGAATGTGGACTACAGAGAGTGTCAGACTGTGATCTAAGGCCCAGTACCACACTGTCATGGCCTCCCTGCAAAGGAGGTATAAATGAGCCCCTCCCCCCCCGCTTGTTCATGTAGCATACTATGCTTAGACTGTCCGACTGCATCAGCAGCTGACCTGGAGCAAAGTGTTCCTGAAAGGCCTGCATGGCGTAGAGCACCGCTCTCATCTCCAGGACACTGATATGCAGGGAGGCTTCCCACTGGGACCAGGAGCCCTGAGTTTGGAAGGGACCCAGGTGTGCCCTCCAGCCCAGACCTAAGGCATCTGTGGTTAGGATCTAAAGCGGGGAAGAGATCTGGAATGTAACACCTTGAAGCAAATTCATTGGGTCCATCCACCACTGCAGTACCTTGAGAACTGGGGAAGAGACCAAGACTGGTTGGTCTAACTCGTCCATGCTCTGGCCCCATTATACCTGAAGAGTCTACTAGAGGGTACGCACATGGAGCCTCACCAACTGAATGGTGGGTATGGCGGCTGCCATCAGGCCCAGCAATCTGAGACATACCCTGGCAGGAATGTGCCGGGTCTGGGCAACTTCCTGAGCTTGAGCTATGAGGCACTCTGCCCTGTTTGGAGGCAGGAAAGTCTTCCCTTGCACAGAGTCCAGAACTGCGCCTATATACTGCAGCCTTTGGGATGGTACCAGAACCGACTTGGGCAGGTTGATGGTAATGCCCAGGGAGTAAAACAGCTGGAGAGTTCACTCCAGAGTCAGTAAAAGCTGTTCCCTGGATGGGACCTTCAAAAGCGAATCATTCAAATAAAGGAAGACATACAGTCCCTCCCTTCTGAGAGCTGCTGCGACTGCTGCTAAATACTTGGTAAAGACTTGTGGCACAGAGGAAAAGCCAAAGGGCAGCACTTTGAGCTGATAATGTTCATGCTGAAAAGCAAAACGAAGAAACTTCCTGTGAGGAGAACAGACCGAAACATCCGGCATGTCCAGTGATCAGAGCCATTCCCCTGTCTCGAGGAGGGGCATTAAACCTGGCAAAGTTACCATCCGGAACTTCATGTACTGGACAAACAGACCGAGGTACTTTAGAACTAAAATAGACCCAAAATCTCCAGTCTTTTTGGGGACCAGGAAAAACCTGGAACAAAACCCTGTTTCTCTGGTGCCAGGGCACTGGCTCAATGGCCTGTTTGCACAGAAGGGACTGCACCTCAAGCCTGAGAACAGACAAGTGAGCTTGGGGGGGGGGGTAACAGGAGAGGGAGGTGGGGTTTCTGGAGGCTGCTCGAGGAGCTCCAAGGTGTGACCCTTTTCTATGATCTGCAGAATCCATGCATCTGAAGTTATGGTTCTCCACTGATATGGATGGAGGGAGAACCAACCTCTGACCACCGCCTCCTGATCTGGAATCAGAGGAGTGGGATCTGACAAGGAGTCAATCAGAGGTGGAGCCAGCAGCAGGGGCTGGTGCCTCACTGCTGGGGCACTTGGCCACCGTCCATCACTGGAGGGGCAGGCAAGGCAGCCTGGGCTCTGCGTTTGCCCTGGGGATGGGAAGCTGTCCCAGGCCTATTGTTCTGTTTATGAAAAGGAGGCTATGCTCTACCCTTTGGTTGAGTACGGTAGAGGGAGTGGACAGACTTGAGGGCCCTGCCCGAGGCTTGCAGATCATTTATGATGTCCTGAAAATCAGGGCCAAACAGCTTGGTGCCAGTGAAGGGGGAGTTAAGCACTTTTTTGCTGCACATCAGCTGCAAACCCAGATATTCTGAGCCAGGAGTGCCTGTGGAAGCATATGCCCATGGCAGTTGCCCTGGTAACTGTGTCAGCCATGTCATACAAAGCTCTGAAGAGGTGTTTGCTAATATCCTCAGCTGCTTGGAGGCACTGCAGCAGCTCCTGCTTTTTAGTGCCCTCCAGAAGAGCCTGGGCGGCGGCCTAGCCCTTCTTCCTACTGGCATTCTGGTATTTTACCATGTATGACAGATAGTTTGCAATCCTCGAACGTAATGCGGAGGAGGCATAAACCTCTTACCCTGGAGATCAATTCTATGAGTCTCTTTGTCTGGGGAAAGAGAACTAAGGCGATTAGGTGCCTTAGATCTGTCATGAGCTGCCTTAATGATCACAGAGTTAGTCTTGGGCTGGGAAGCATAACAGGGGAGACCCTGTGGGGAGTGATGAAGTTTGTTCACACTGAAGGGCATAGCTGGCACCATGTCTGGTCAGTGTCAGGCTACTGTGGATGAATTGTTCAAGGCTGGGAGCATTGCAGGAATGATCTTTTTTTTTGGGGGATTCAGAATCTCCAGCAAATCCACCAGATCTTTTCTGGTGGCATCCTTGTCTTCAGTGTGGCCATGGCTGAGGATAGCTGTTTCATCACACTGAAAATTGTGAGGTCCTCAGGAAAAGACCTGGGAGTATACTTCACGGAGTCCTTACTGACATAAATCCGTAGATCTGTCAGAAAGAAGGTTCCCCTCCTCTTCTTCCACATCATCAGGAAGAGTGAGGTCTGGGTGGTACTCCTCCTCGATGTTGACCTCTTCAATATCTGGGTCTTGCATCAGGTGCGCTGGCGGCTGCCAACGGGGAGTCTCCCAGGGCTGACGAACAGGCATCGATGATGAAGCTGCAGTCAACAGCATCTGTGAAGAGGGCCTGTTTAAGGTGCCTAGCTGCTGCACAAGCATGTTAGTGAACTTGATAAGGACCTCAATCAAGCTGATGGTAGACTTCGACAGAGGGGTGTTTGACAGCACAGATGTCGATGACCTGCCTGCTGTGTCTTGAGAACCCGATGAGCCTGTAGCCCTGGTGTGAGAAGGGGCAGGTCTCAGCGGGACAGCTGTCAACAACGAACCTGTCATCGATGATGGAGGGACTGACGACCTGGAGGTCAACAGCCGAGCACCCTTAGAATCGGGCAGACGTGCTGTTGGAATGGATCGGTTGGGCACAGAAACCTGGACAGCAGTTCTTTTCATTGGTGCAGCTGCAGCCAATGAAGATCCCCCAGAAGGAGGAGAAGCCAACTAGGAGCAAGATTGACGCTGGGGGCAGTGGTCGCAATCTTGGTCTTTTTTGTGACTTTTCCCAGAGGACTTGTCTCAGGCCTTGGAGCTCGAAGAACTGGTCAGCAACTGAGAGGCAGGTACCCCGGAGGAACCCTGCCCGGAACTGGTTACCTGTTGATCCATTAGGAATTTTTTAAGAGCCTTCTTGCATCGCCTTAGGGTTGTTTGGTTAAACTTCTGGCAGAACTCAGTCAGAAACTTCGTGGTCAGCCCCAAGACAGCAGACACAGATGGAGTGTTTGTCTGTGGCGGCAATCTTCTTTTCTCAGCCACAGTGACAGGAGAGAAAAGTAGAAGGATTAACTTGACATAAACAAAAGGAAGGAATCTCTTTTAAAAAAAAAGAGATTTCTACAAGGTAAGTGAAGAAAAGCCGTAGGTTGAAAAAGGCGCGAATACTGCGATGGAGCTTCTGCAGAGACCCATGCGAGCGAGTTGACAGCAGGAAAGCACTGAGGAGAGAGCAGGGCCGCTTATGCATACATAGGGTTGGTGATGTCGACGGCGTGGACGGCACCAGTTGTACTGCTGAAAATCTTCTGTGTGGATTCCCCCTTCACCGATGATGAAGTTCCTACGGTGTTACCTGATGACTGAGATACCCCCAAAGAAGATCTACTGTTACAGGTGAGTAAACTGTTTTTCCAGGGACGTGGATATGGTTTACTTATCCACACTTCTGGTAGACTCCTGACAGTTGTCTGGGAGGAGGGGATAAGGTGCACACACCCTTCTTAGGGAATAAAGATTGGAGAACTGAGGCCCCAAAACCAGCATCCCGTTATGACTCAAGGTCGATGTGATAGTAGGAAATGAAGGTGTGTGCTGACCTCCAGGTAGCAGCCCTGCAGATCTCCTGGATAGGGACGTCCCTGGAAACAGCCACCAAGGCGTGGTATGATGGGTGGAATGAGCCCTTAGCCCTACGGAGGCTCCCTACCCATCAACCTATAGCAGAGGTCGATGCAGGATACAATATACCTGCCAACTGTCGGCTTAGCTACCGGTCTGCTAGGTGCGGCTTCACCGTAGGTGACAAATAGCTGGCGAACCTCTCCCCGAACTCCAGTCATGCACTCCTTGTAATAGACTAGCGCTCTCCACAGATGCAAAGTATGGAGCCTATGCTCGGCCTCCAAGGTGTGACTGTTGAAATACACCAGAAAAATAATCAGCTGGTTATGGTGAAACTTGGACATGACCTTCAGGAGGAACTTCGGGAAGTGATGAAGGACAACCTTGTCCCTGTGGAAGACCAGGTAAGGAGACTCCACCAAGAGCGCCTGGAGCTCACTGATCCTTCTGGCTGATGTGATAGCCACCAGGAAGGCGGTCTTCCATGACAGGTGAAACACTTCACACCTGTGCATCAGTTCAAATGGCTTGCCCATGAGTTTTGCCAAAACACCACCAACAAGTCCCAAGGTGGTCCCAAGGTGGTGGTGGTTCACACACCAGAGAGGAAATGTAGACAGGGCCTTTAAGCGCCAGACCACCTTCTCCTGCGCCACCAACTGCTGACTGGCCCACACCTGGTGGGCAGAGATGGCTGCCAGGTGCACCTTAAGGGTTATCAACTAAAGGCCTGACTGGGAGAGGGACCAAAGGTAGTCGAGCATGCTATCCACCAGACAAAATAAGGGGTTGAGCCCCTTGCCCTGGCACCAAATGAAGAACCTTTTCCATTTAAAGGCATAGTATTTTCAGGTTGTCTCCTTCTGAGATGCCTCAACCACAGCGAGGACATCTTCGGAGACACCCAAAGTCTGGAACTCTTCCTTTGTGAATATTGAGTAGAAATATTCGTTCAGTATCCCTGCTTTTTCACTGTCACCTTCTACCCACATTCCCTCCCCTTTATAAAGCCTCAGTATCCCTTCTTTGGTCTTTCTTCACTCCCTAATGTGCCTATAAAAGGTCTTATCCCCCTTCTTAATAGAGCTGGATATTCTTTTCTCGGTTTGGGCCTTTGCTATTCTGACCGCCTTCCCAACCTCTTTCTGCTTTAACTGATAATGTTCTCTGTCCTGCTCCTTCTGTGTTTCCTTATATTTCCTGAATGCTATCCTTTTCTCCTTAATCTTCCCTGCCACCTCTTTTGAGAACCATAGCGGTTTTTCCTTCGTTGTGTTTTGTTGATTTACTTTACACAAAGGCTTGTTGCCTCTGTGATGGCTGTTTTGATTACTCCCCATTGTTCCTTCACCCCTCCTTCTTGCCTGTTTGCTAGTGCTTTTCTGAGGCACTCTCTCATTTTCCCAAAGTCAGCCCTCCTAAAGTCCAATACCCTTGCTTTTGTATGGCTTGACTGTATGGCTGTGTTTATCGTGAACCACACTGTATGGTGGTCGTTTGTTCCCAGATGGCTACCCACTTCTAAATTTGAGATTCTTTTTCCGTCCCCATTTGGAAGTACCAGGCCTAAGATTGCTCCCTCCTGAGTGGGTTCCAGTACTAGCTGTCTGAGGCATGCCCCCTGTAGGGCATCAAGAATTACCCTGCTCTTGGATGTGCTTTCAGCAAAGGTGCTCCAGTTAACATCTGGCATATTTAGGTTCCCATCAACAATATCTCCCCTTTTTCTGCCATTCTAAGGAAGCCTTCTATCATTTCCTTGTCCATTCCCTCCCCCTGAGATGGGTGTCTGTATACAACCCCCATGTGGATTGTGGTGCCATTTTCTGTCTCCAGAGTGACCCAGAGTGCCTCATCTGCTCCCTGTTTACTCTTCAGTTCTGTTGCTTTGATCCCTCCCTTCCTTTACATAGAGAGCTACTCCTCCTCCTCTTTTACCCTCCTTGTCCCTCCTATAGATTGTGTATCCTGGTGTGTTGACATCCCAGTCATGGTTCTCCGTGTACCATGTTTCTGTGACTGCCACAATATCCAGGCAACCCTCTTCCATCAAGGCCACTAGTTCAGGGAGCTTGTTACACGGACTACAGGCATTGGAACTCATCACCCTTCACTTTTTGCTGGCCTTGCCCCTTTTAGCCCCATTCCTGTCCTTACTGCCTTTGCCTTTTTTTACAGTTACCTCTGTCCTTCTCCCGAATGACTTCTCTACCTTGGTGTTTACCTCACTAATTACTGTGTTTTGTGGGGGGAGGCTGGGATTTCCCTGCTCCTTTTCAGTGTCCCCCCTTGGCTAGTTTAAATGCTTGCCGGCTGAAGCATTTAAACCTCTCACCTAGGATCCTGTCCCCCCGGACAGATGTAGACCATCGATCAGCAAAGGTCTGCATCCTCCAGGTGGCTTCCAGTCCCCAATGAAGCCAAAACCTGAGCTCCATACCAATTTTTCAACCATTCATTGAATTCCCTGGTGAGGAGTACCCTAGCATCACCCTTGCCATAGACAGGCAGCACCTCCAAGAAGGTATGCGCTACTTGTCTAGGGCCCCTCCCCAACTCTGCAAACTCCTCTTGCACTGCTCTGATCCCATTCCTAGCCAGGTCATTTGTCCCTAGGTGGACAATGACATCCAGCGTGCAGCTGCTCTCACAATCCTGATGATTCGCTTCCTGTCCCTCCAAGCCATGGTGCCAGGCAGGCACCTTACCTCCCTCTCCCCTTCCTCCCCCATTTCTACCCCCCTAATGATTGAGTCCCCCACCAGGAGTTGTTTCCTTCCCCTGTGGGGTCCCATGCCACCCTCCTGTGGGTCTCCTTTGAGAAGGTTCCCAGCATTCTCCTTGGTCTCCACTGCAGGTGCCTCCATAAAGGAACCACTATCCACCAGAAGAGCGAATGAATTGTGGAGAGGTACAGCTGGAGGGATGCAACTCTGTTCCACCATCCCCTACCTCCCTGAGCCCACCCTGGTCCAGCCTCTCCTCTTTCTTGGCAACCTCTAAGTTATTGGCATTGGCTCTGGTGGTCCCGGGGGGTGGGGGGGTTCACGAATCCTAGCCAGGTCAGCCTGGAGACGGGCAACCTCCTCCCTCAGACCAGAGAGGTGCCTGCAAATAAGGCAGCATTGCAGCCTCCAGAATGTCTCCCGGAACACTGCCGCCCCACAGCCATTGCACTGCACCGCTCCTATCATGCCTTTTTTTGTGTCCCCTCTCCTGTTTCTCTGTATGCTTACTCTCTCCTCTCCTTACAACTCTCACCCTTCCTGTTCTGGGACAGCAACTTCCTATATTCTTCAGCAGCCTCCTTCCTTGCTCAGTGTCAGACCACCACCAGCTAGTGGCGAAGAGTGAGCTACTTTTATCCTTTAGGGTTGACAAACCCAGTGTTTCTCTATGATCCTTCCCTCCCTACTGCCAAAAAGGAAGTTCCTGTTGACAGTCAAATCCAGTGGCTATAAAAGTAGAACTGGCTTAGGGTGGGTGGGATGGAGGGCAATTAGTAAGAAAAAAGGCTAGCAACAGGAAGTTATAATTTGAGTCACTTGCTTTTATAGTATCTCAGCCACGCCCCCAATTAAGCTCTCTCTCCTCCTACTGGTTTAGCAAAGTATGCTGATACAGTACCCTTCCCAGCACAGAACACACACTGACTTTCTTTCCTTTTTTTAACCCTAAATTAGACCTGTTCTACTTCTAATAAAGTATCTGTCTGCTTAATCTCAACAGACACAGACTCCTGCTGAGATATGTGTTAAATTAATAAGAAAATGTAGCTTCTTTTAGTTAGCTGCTTTCTGCTCTACAAGCAAGGCTAGCAACAAAAAATAGAAAATACGAAGAAATAAGCAAAGGGCCTCTTCAACGTGAGAGCGGTAAGGAAGGAACCACCTTCCTCCAGCAGAAAAGAAGATCTGAGGTGATGGGGCATGTTGAGGGAGTTACCAACTGGGTGGGTGGTTGGGAGGAGCCAGCTTGAAGATGTTTCGGCCAGTCTTAAAGGGAAAAGGACACTGCCAGAAGTGTGGATAAGTACACCATATCCACGTCCCTAGAAAGATCCAGTTTTCATGTCAATGTCCTTTCCTTAGTAATACAGCAAAGAATGGCTCCAGATACAGACATTTTTGGAATGTTTTGCAATAGGGTTCTGCTGATGCCAGCTCATTTTTTGCTGCTGCTGATGAAGCCTCTGTTTAAAACTGCAGAGTGTTGCAAAAAGTTGAATTGCTTTTAATGTATAAGAATTTATTTTTACTTACAGGAAAATATTTTTCTATTGGTTCAAAGTTGACAAATCCAATCACGATCCAAACAATTACTGTAAGGACTGACACACCGACAATGAATGGGACAAAGTAGCCACTCAGTTTGTCTGCAAACTGCTGGATAGGAGCCTAGAAAAAAAAATAATTTGAGTTAAAACTCAGTTTTAAAAATGCAGTTCTACTTTCCAGAGCTCAAGGATGGATTTTAACTTTCCAAAACATAAAATATGAAACTTGTCGCATTAACTATATAATTTCTTTAAAAAAAAAAAAAGCTGTATCTTAAAGGGGAATGCTTGTCAGAGCAGCCCCACATCTATTACATATTTTTTAAATAATCTCTTCCACATCTGTTGAAATAGTGATTCCCCCTCACATCATAAAGCAAACAAAAGTTGCTTATGCAGCATCCCAACCCCACCCCACCCCAATTGTAATGACCAGATTCAATGATGAGATCAGCCTCAGGAGAATGAAGGATAGAGAACTTGGAGCTCTGTGATGCGTTAATGAGCCCGCTGCCAGTTCTAGACTCCTCCTGAGGCAAAGTACTGGTAGCCAGTACACAGCCTTGGAAAGAACATGGCACCAGTAAGCAGTATGTTGAAACCTTACAGAACTCTGGAATGCCTATCCTTCAGTTGAACCTCCAGTGACCAATCCCTCCTTGGAAATCTGTCTAGTCTCTTAACCCTTAGGCAGTCGACAGAAGTAGAATGTATAGGAATGCTGGATTGATAGCACAGCAAGGGCTAAATTTATATCTATTTAATGGTCATCATTTTTTTATTACCGAATAACTGTACTTCTATTTGGGAGCACGACAATTCACTCCCGACATTTCACTCTGCAACAACTCATTCCAGTGACAATTCACTCCCGTGACAACCTGTCCTTGACAATTCGCTCCCTGGTGGCCAGTAGTCGTGGAGTGAAATGAACTCAGTTATTGCACAAATAACAACTGGCTGGTAATTTCATTAACGCTATGCTTTTCACATTTTTCTTTTTTATATTCTGAAGCAATAATATGCAAAAAGCTGGCATCATGAAGTAGATTACACAGAGGACTTAAAGGGAAAATGTACAACCAGGAAGAACAACACTGCATAGAGCTACAAAAAGAAAAGCAGCATTTCCGTCTTCCATGAGAAGCAGTAATAAGGTTGCAGTCACCTTCTAAATAATATTTTCACTCCTGTGGCTTCCCCGGACCTAGCCCCGAACACACAGAGGACCAACAACAATTAATTGTTATGGATTCGACAGTGTTAAGGGTTTTGTATCCCATCAATCCTCGTACTTGCTGTACAATAGGTGTGCAGGGTTAAATTTTATATTGTCCAGTACTGTTGCTTCACTTTGAGCTATGACGGCTGCTATACGGCATTAGCCGGTAGGCATGTGGAGTGCCTCTCTGCATCACAAAAATGAAGGCCTCCTTCAGTATGTGGCTAAGATGCTGGCCATCAAGAAAAAACATTTTCTTAGCTTGGCAATGAAGGAGGTCTGACAGTAAAGTATTTGTTCCTGGGAGTATCAGAAGCAGGGGTACGTATTCCTTTTGCTTAGCGATGGCCAGCAAACACCCGATTGTCTTTGAATTTAAACCCTTTGTAGTGGTACAATAATTATTACACAAATAACAAATGCACTCTCTTACTGGCTTGCAGGAAACTCTTATTGGGTAGGGAATCCATTGTCAAACTTGGGAAGCCCACCACATGCCTTGGTTTTTTTTTGTTTTTTTTGTTTTTTTTTTACAGGTAGTGGTGCTGCAGGGAAGGCATTTGTTATTTGAGCAATAACTGGGTTCATTTCACTCCACGAGAACTTGCTGGTAATTTCATTAACTTCGCCCAGGGGTTAATTGTTGGGGAGGGGGGTCTGTCATGGGAGCGCATTTTTGCTGGAGCGAGTTGGTGGGAGCCAGCTGTTGCAGAGTGAAATGACGGGAGCAAGTTGACATGGACCCTTTTTATTTTGCTTTACAACCCCCTGGTTGATATTCTGCATTACAACCAGGAGGTTGTAATCAATACCTGTCAATCAAGCTCCTCTCCAAAACCTCATTAGAGCTTAGTCCGTGTATGGGCGGGCCTAATACCTCAACTAACATGGTGGCCCTGTTCCTCTGTGACCGAGCGTCGGCACTCATCCCTTGTCTGAGCCTCACATTATCAACACAGGTAATTTTTAAATATTTGTATATATCTCTCTGTCTTTCATCCTGCCTTCATAACATCACAAATCTATCTGGTTGATTCTGCCATTCATACCCCTCGAGTGGGGCTTCCGCAAACAGCGATAGCATTACTGTAGCACTCCAGACTTAAAGTATTGCTTTTGCACTGTAATAAAAAATAAAAATAAAAAAAACACAAAATCAAGAAAAAAAGGAATGCCTGAACTATGAGGCAGTTACAGGCAGTGTGCGTGTGTGTGTCTGACAGAATTGCTGTCTAACTCAAGTCGCCTAAAAATAAAAAATGGTGAACATTAATTAAAGGGGAACTGTCAGCAATAAGAGCCTTACACTCAAGTGTGAGGCCGATTCCAATATGCACTTTGTGTTAAAAAAACAAAACAAAAAAAAAAACATTTTTTGTATTTACTGTTTACTGCAGAATAGTAGAATATATTAGGCTACTTTTGCTGACTTGTAAGATTCCATTTCCTGTAACCAGAAATCCCAGAATCACCTGTAACTGACATCAGAGGAGAACTGCAGTGCTGGCAGATTCAATAGCCTGCAGTATACATGTTAAAGATTTTGTAAGCTAAAATCAGATGTTTGCTGGTCCTGCTGTTCCTCACTAGGCTTACTACAGTCCTCTGAATGATATCTAGCCCCAGGAGACCAGCAAACAGAAGATCTTATAAAAAAACTCTGACATTCACTGTAGGCTACTGAATCTCCCAGTGTTGCAATTCTCCTCTGATGTCAGCAGGAAGAGAGTCTGGCATTTTTATTTACATGCAATGTTAGCTTAAAAGTCAGTGAAATTAGCCTGATGGGTGTGAGGCTCTTACTGCTGACAGTTCCCCTTTAAAGGTGACCTGCAAATTAACTTGTGCAGCCCGCTCCAGTACCACATACCTTTGTATGCTCCAGTGGGAGTCCGAGGCTGCTGTCGGTAACATTGTTTGAAAAATGTGCACATTTTAAAATACTGCCAAAACTTTTCAGCAAGTACAGAAGTGCCGGCTGGGTCCCGATTAAACGGGTGCAAGTTTACCTGGGTATTCCACCCAGTTTTGAGACGTTGCAAACACCATTGCTCTCAATGGAACAGCAGGGGAGGGGGGCCTAATATTTTTATTTTACTACTTTCACGGGGGTCTTGATGCCTAAGTTAACATTTACAGCAATGACCTGTTCCAGTGTTGCTGTAAGAATTAATCCAGGCATTAAGACCCCCGTGAAAATATTAATTTTAAGCCCCTCTCCCCTGCTGGTCCACTGAGAGCAATGGTGTTTGCAACGCCACAAAACTGGGTGGAATACTCATCTAAACTTCAGCCCGCTCAATCAGGACCTGGCCATCACTTCCGTAATTGCCAAAAGGTTTCAGCAGTATTTTAAAATGTGCACATTTTTCAAACAATGTTACCAACAGCAACCTTGGACTCCCACTGGAGCATACAAAGGTATGTGGGACTGGAGCGGGCTGCACAAGTTAATTTGCAGGTCACCTTTAAATAAAATATATGGGTGGGTTGGTGTAAAACCAGAATTTTACACACACTCTCAGTGTGAGATGCTTTTATAAATTCCTCGGGGTTTATGTAGCATCCCACACCTCATGTGTGTGTAAAATACTGGTCACACACACCCACCCATATATTATTATATATTTTATTACATTTCAAACAAGGGCAATGCAAACTGTTACATTTGGAATCTGTAAGAATTACATGGCACATAAATTCAGTATATAACAATAGGATATGTTAGAAACCCCAGACTGAGTTACAGCATGTTTATTTATTAATTTATTAGACATGCATGTAGGGGAATATTCCAGGATGACTCAAAAGGAGATGCAACATTCATTTTAGGATTACCAAATCTGCTAAGAACAAGAGTGCTTTCAATAAAGTTCAGAGAATTCCCTAAAGAAGTTAAACCTCCCACAAAGGTGGGATGTATGTTCTCCATGTTTAATAAACCTGATAACGGAGAAAAAAAGACCATGATTCCAAGCGTGGCCCACAGCCAAGCCCAGTGTAGTAATAATTAACCACTATTATAAGTGTAACCCCCCTGCAAATGGGGTTTCCCAAAAGACTTCCAGGAGCTTGCTTGAATGCTCCAAGCCTGAATGGTGTTTGGCGTTTAAGCCATTTATCAGTGAGTGTTTTTAGAGCCTCTGGTACTGTCTCTTTAAGAGCTGTCTGCTTGCAGACATAATTAGTTTGTATGGGGGGACTGTGTGCTTCTCTGAGTACCACTCGAGCTGCTGCCAATTCACTTCATTTTTGCAGTCACTAGGAGTGCAAAGGAACCTATCTGAAAGATGTAACTGTTTGCCAGAAATTATTTAGAGTAATAATGAAATTACAGTTTGTCTAACCTGCTTTCTTTGCAGTCAGAACTGTGTCTGCTAGTTCCTCATTCTAGTTTTGAACTGCTGAACTGGACCAATCAGTGTGGGGTAAGCTAGCTCTAAAATGGTGCCTTGGACGAATCAGAACTTGGACTCATAATCTGAGCCAGCCACAAGAGGACTGTATGGGCAGTGACTCTGGGAGATGTAGTTTAGACTTCAGTGCCTTTTTGGACCAACAGCAGCAGTCTATTGTGAGTGACAGCCAATCCAGTCAAGAACTGGGAGGAACTCAAAGGAAGTGCCCGGTTTTGTCGGTTGGAGTTTCAGTTGAGCTTTGGCAGTGAAGAAGGAAGGAGCCCTGTGCTTTTTCAGTGTGCAGTTTTAGTCAAAAAACGTGTGTAAGGCCCAGAGTTCCGGTCTGCAGCTTGTTAGGACTGAATCCGGCCTGTGAAGAGAATCAAAGGATATATGAAGAGTAGAAACCAGGCTCACTCTGTAGAAGACTGGAGGAATTGCTGAAATTTGCACTCGGTCTGTCAGGAACTGAATCTGCTGTGTGTTCTCCCGGGTACTGTGCAGTAATTGCGATCGGGATACAGATGCAGCCTGCCTGGTATAGTGCTTTCTTTTATATAAATGTGTGAAGAGGTTTGTGTACCTCAAGTGAGTCCTGCTGACATTGAAGGACCCTATCTTATTTGGAGGTCGTGAGTACTAATTCAGGTCGCTCCTGTTGAATTTCCACATTAAATCCAATGGAATTACTGTACTGCTGACTGTTTAATTTTCCTTTTCTCTGTGTGAAAGGGCCCCTACCAGCTGCCACGGTTTGGACTAGCCACTAGGGCTTGGGTACCCAGGGACAGTAACTGATAGGGATAGGCCTGTGCACAGAGCCATAGATAGATGAGTAGAGTGATAAGCTAATTAACCTGATTTCCCCTGTCCTTGTTATATCCCCTAAATAAATCAGAGCTGCTTGTTTCAGCAAAGTTATACTGCCTGAGGTATTTGTCTATGTTAAGTACTGTACTGTGATTGTTGCACTGTATCTTATTTCACAGGAGGTCCCAGTGCGGAACCAGTCCTGGGGTAAGTGTATACTGTAAAGGTAATTCTGATGTATTGTGTGGGCTACTAGTGGGAAGAAAGGGGTTGCAGTGTCCCCAGAGGGCTGTGACCAAGTTAGTTTTAACTTTGTAAACCTAACTACCTGGGTGGAGGCACCCTCCATTGGATCCAGGCCCCTCAACCTGTTAGTGGCAAATCAGGCAGGGGTAGTAGCCCTGGATAGCGCCATCTAGGGGTTACATCTTGGAGGCTCACCGTTGGGATTGTGTGTCCTCTGGTGGCCATATTTTACGAACCATTGTTAAGAAAAAATGGGTACCCGACAGAAGTGGCTGTGCACCGCTGGTGGAGTGGTGTACTGGGAGGAGATCGACCCCAAAATGCTATGCTTATCCTGGACATCCCCTGGGTATCAACACGGACACTGTGCAGGGAGTACTTTCCAAGGTGGAAGGTTTACAAAACCCTGTGGTGGTGGGTCGGCATGCTAATCTGCTCACCCACACTTTCCTGGCCCTAGTAGAGTTTAAGGATCCCATAGATAGCTCCAAAGTGCCACAGACCATTACCCCAGAGGAGCCCTCACTGCTTGGAGAGTGATAACTAAGGACAGTAAAGACCCGGGGGGGAATGAGCCCCCACCACTATCTGAAACTTTTGAGGAGAAATTTGCTAAATGGTTGCTGGGGAAGGAAAACTGTGGAGGACTTGAAGAAACTATTCTTGCCACCTGGGGGTGTTCCTCCCCCAACACCTTCTCCCGCTCCAGTGCCCGTAATGGTGGCTGAACCAATGCAGACTCCAATTTCTGCACCTGCCATTAGTCACGACTCTTACCGAAGGTTGAGGATCTTCTCTGGCACCCTCCCCACCCCCAAGGGGAGGATGACTGGGAGACCTGGATAGACTATGTTGCCCCCCAAGTGCTAGAATGGCAATGCTTGGAAGGCGAAAAGCGAAAGAGGGTTAGTGAGAGCTCCGAGGTCCTGCCCTGGCTACCATTCGTGCAAACGGGCCAGTAACCCTGAAGTGACTGCACAGGCCTATCTTGAGGCCCTGGAGAATGTGTATGGGAGCCCAGATTCTGATGAGGACCTATGGTGGAGAGTAAGAGATGCACAACAGTACCAAGGGAGTTGTTGTCTGTGTATGTATCTCGGCTGGAAAAAATTGTTGCAAGAATGCCTCAAAGGTAGTTTGCCAGCGATTGAACTGGACCGAACCAGGCTGGACAGGATCCTTAAGTCTGCCCTTCTCAGAACTGCTGTTGCTTCAGTTACGCCTGGCAGATCGACTGGAATCCCCACCCTCCTATGATGAGTTAATGAGAGAAATTCGAGGAGTTGAGAAAAGACGACCTCGGGAGGGACCTGCACCAATAGCTGCGGCTACGACCCGAGTGACTGAGGGTGACCCATCAAGTGAAGTTCAGGGGCAGAGGTTGGCAGTCAATGAGTGCTCTGACAAGGAAAAAGATATGCCACAATGGGGCGAACTGTTGAGAGAGATCCGGGAATTCAAAAACAGTCCCTTTATGAAGGCCACGCCTGCAAGTACGGGCCCTGACCTATATCCGACTGCATCTGCTATGGGGGTACCCACCCATGTATCTCCTGCTGATAACAGCTCCAAACTCAATTCCTTGACCATGGAAGTGGAGAAACTGATGAGATGTCTCCAAATGCTTATCACGCCGCAGACAGAGATGGCACCCAGGTTTCCAGTTAGTAATACCCCCGCCCTGGCTCCCAGTGTGGCGCCTCGCCAGCTCAAACTCCAGAAAGTATGTTTTGCTATAATTGTGGAAAGATGGGCATATGAAAGGGATGCCAGTCCCAAAAGACACTGACAAAGTTGCATATAGGCTACAAGGAGAGCTTAGGAGAACAATCAGTGGTTAAGAGTGCACAAAACGCATCCCAGTGAGGGCACCAAAATGCTAACTCACGTCCTTTGTGGCAAGGTCAGTTGCCCAGGCCCCCTACTCGCTTCTCCAGACTGGTCCAGAAAGTGGGTCCCTCCATGGAGACCACTGTAAGAGTGAATGGAGTGTCTACAAGAGCTGTATTGACAGTGGCTCCCAAGTGACAATTATGTTCCAAGATTGGTATCAGAAGCATTTGTCAGACGCTCTTACAACCATTAGAAGGACTGCATGTATGGGGTTAAGTGAAGGCCTACCCTATTCTGGGTATATCGAATTTGGCTGTCTTTCCCCACCTCCGTGGCTGGAGTGGCAAAACAAGTAGAGACCTTAGCCTTAGTGTGTCCCCCACTGGACTGTATGATGGTGTCCCTTTGTTGATTGGAACAAATGCTCATATGTTCGGAAGGCTGGCACAGTTGTGTTATGAAAAACAGGGGTCAAAGACTAGTAGAGCTTTAGAGTTCGGCTTTAATTAAGAAGGCCTATGAGGCACAGAGATGCTGAAAAATAGAACCAGAGGAACCGGTGGAATTGTATGGAAGAAGGATCCTGAGTCTCTGATCCTGGCGCCAAATGCCCAGTGTACCTTACAGGGAGAGTCCGTGATCAGAAAGGATGTTAAGAATAAAATATTAATGTTGGATGCACCAGGCGATGGAAAATTGCCAGAGGACTGCTGGTCAAGCCTAGTATTTTGCCCGCTAGAGCCCATGCTTATGCCAGAAGGGTAATGGTCCAAGTTCATAATGTGTCTGAAAGAGACATTCGAGTAAATAGAGGTTGCATCCTGGCTAATGTGCATTGTGCAGACACTGCAGTGCTACCCAGCAGCAAGAGTTCAAGGAAGAATGACAGAGTAACGCCTGACTTGTTTGATTTCGGCGACTCCCCGCTGCCAGCTGAATGGAAAGTGAGGATCAGTGAGAAGCTTGCCCAGAGAGACCAGGTGTTTTCTTTAAAGGAATGGGACGAGGACGGCAAGGAGCTGAGCACAATATTCGGCTGAATGACGAAAGATTCATTTCAGTGAGAGTGTGGTCTCACTGGCACCTGCTGACAGATGATGTGAGACGCATCTGCAAGAGATGTTAGCTGCTGGTGTAATACAAGAATCCAGAAGCCCTTATGCTTCCCCATTGTGGTAGTGAGGAAAAAGAATGGAACAGTAAGGATGTGGTGTGGATTATCGCACCTTAAACCGGCGGACTATCCTGATCAGTACACAATGCCCCGCATTCAGGATGCTTTGGACTGCCTAAACGGGAGCAAGTGGTTCTCTGTGGATCTCCGCAGTGGGTACTATCAGATCCGAGCCCCAGAGGACCGTGAAAAGACAGCCTTTATCTGTCCGCTTGGCTTCTATGAATTCATGAGGATGCCTTAAAGGATTTGCGGTGCCCCAGCCACTTTTCAATCGATTGATGGAGCGTGCAGTGGGGGACATGAACTACTAGAGTGCCTGGTATACCTAGATGATGTTATTGTGTTTGGCAGCTCACTGGAGGAACATGGAGCAGATTATTTATGAGTATTGGACCGACTGGAGGACTTTGGCTTAAACTGTCCATTGATAAGTGTCAATTCTTCAAACATCAGTAAAGTATGTGGGACACATAGTATCCACCGAGGAATAGAGACCAACCCAAGTAAAGTTGAGGCCTTGACCACCTGGCCGCAGCCCAAAATCTAAAAAGAACTGCAAAGATTCCTTGGATTCTCGTGGTTATTATCACAGCCATCAAGGACTATTCAAGAGTGATCCGCCTTTACTTAACTCTTACCAAGGGTATCCCCAATCCACAAAAATACCAAAAGTCACGCCCTCAAGACTGAAAGAGTTATTTTCATCCGAAGTGAAGTATTTGGGCCCGCTGACTCCTGATTGTGAGACTGCTTTTCATGAGATCATTTATCAACTACCCATGCTCCAGTGCTGGCCTATGCCGATCCAAGAAAAACCTTATGTCCTGCACACTGATGCTAGCTTGCAAGGGTTAGGGGGCTGTGTTGTACCAAGAGCACCAGAATGGCCTGAGACCAGTGGCCTTTGCCAGTAGAAGTCTGACCCCATCTGAAAAGAACTATCCTGTACATAAGTTAGAGTTTCTAGCTTTGAAGTGGGCTATTGTTGACCAATTCCATGAGTACTTGTATGGGGCTAAAATATGGTAAAACTGACAATAATCCTTAACCTATGTGCAGACCCTGCCTAAGTTGGATGCCACTGCCATAGGTGGCTTTCTGCATTATCTACATACGACTATGCTCTCGTAATAGAGCAGGTCTGAACCACATAGATGCTGATGCTCTCTCCAGGAGGCCTGTTCCCCAGAATGATTGGGTCCGATTGGCAGAACCTGACATTGGGCACTCTGCCGAAGTTTGACAGGGAGGAACAAATGTCACGGACGCAGTGGACTGCATGGTGGATTGCTTGGGACCCTCAGAATTGCATGCCTGCAACTTATTGCCACTTTTCTGCAATGAGCATTGGTGCACTGCCTCAGCTGGACAATGACAGCATTCAAGTGGGCTCAATCCTCACAACCCTTGATCCAAAGCAGCTTTAGAAGCCCTCTATGCAGGAAAAGATGTGTCCAAATTACGCCCACTGATTTGAGAACTGCAATTGTTATACAAAGAAGGTCCTAAGTGAAACTGATCAATAAACTGTTATACAGAGAAACAGCAGACAGAGGGGCAAGTAGACAAACAACAACTAGTGCTGCCCACTGCCTTCGAGACTCAGTATTGAGGTCCTTGCACAACCACATGGGGCACCTTGGTATAGACAGAACACTTGACTTGGTGAGATCCAGATTCTATTGGCCTAAGATGTGGCTGATGTGGAGACAACACATTCGAACTTGTAGTGGCTGCTTACAGAGAAAGCTTTGCTCCAGAGGGCTGCCCCCTTGTTAACATAACCACCAGTGCATCATGGAGCTGGTCTGTATTGATTTTCTAAGTTTGGAGTCAGATCAAAGAAATATCAGTAATGTGCTGGTGGTCACTGACCATTTCACGAGGTATGCCCAAGCTTTCCCACCAAAGACCAGAAAGCATCCACTGTAGCCAAAGTACTGTAGAAAACTTTTTGTTCACTATGGGGCTCCACAAAGAATCCATTCTGATCAAGGAGAGACTTTGAGAGTCGCCTGATCAAAGAGATGCTTTCTCTGTGGGGAGTGCACAAAGTCCAGAACCACTCCTTACATCATCCCAGGGGACCTACAGCCTGAACGCTTCAACCGCAGACTTTGTTAGATATGCTGGGCACCCTGCACCAAAGGACAAGCCTAGATGGAGCTAACAAATTAGCACCCTGGTGCATGCTTATAACTGCACCAAAGTGATGCCACTGGGTTCTCCCCTACCGCCTGATAAGGTGTTTGAAAGAGAAGCTCGATCTACCAGTAGATGTGTGTTTTGGGGTCTCTCCTGATGGGGTCTCAAGCTGACAACTATTTACAGCATGTGCAAAAGTTAAAGGCCCAGCTAACTCATGCGTACTAAACTGGCTCAAAAACCATGGCTGCCAAAAGAAATCTGGGCCAACAAAGAAAGGTATGATAAAAAGGTGAAAGCATTATGGAACTCCAGAAGGGAGATCGGTATTGCTAAGAAATCTGGGACTGCATGGCAAGCACAAGATTGCTGACAGATGGCACCATCTCCCTCACATTGTAGGTGGGCAAAACTAGATGATCTGCCAGTGTACAAAGTAAAGCCTGAGAATAATTCAAAAGATGTAAAACAATGCATAGAAATCATTTACTGCCCATTGGACAAATCCTGATTGAGTCTGAGCCCCAGAAGATGCCCTCTGGACCAAAGTGACTAGAGCAGCTGCTAAGAAAAGATCAAGGAAGTCTGCACCTACAGAAGCAGAGTTAAAGTGTTCCCCGCACAAGTCCCAGTTGAGCATGGACTGTCAGTCCATATCAGAAGAAAGTGAGAGTGACTTTGAATACTATCCTTCTTACTAACTGAGTCAATTGTTTCGGGGCAATCCCTAGTCAATACTGGAGACAAAGCTGGGCCTTCTGGACTGTCTAAGCTCCCCAACTTCATCCCTGGAGCCATTGCTCCCAGAAAGTGAAGTGCAAAGCATCAGATCAGATGAAATGGAATCATTGTGCATGGTTGAACTGTTTGAGTTTTCAGGAGGAAAATGATAGATTGGGGCAGACTGGTGGATACACCTAACAAGAAGAGTATTTTGAGTGCCCTGACAGTCCACTGCCAGTGTCCGAAAGCTCTCCATGCGAGCCAAATGTTGTGGACTCGAAACTGTAACTCCTGGAGCTGAAAGTGCCCCAAGTTCTAGCCTCTCTACCCCAGGGAGACTCTCCTGACAAGTGAGGACAATGCTGAAATGAGGCTCAGAGTGCAGAGACTGTAACAGTTCCCCTAGAAAGACTGGCGTCGAGCTGTAAAGCCTGTGGTGCACCTCAGTTATGATTCCTTGGGAGGCCTGTGGATTTGCCTCTCAATGTTGTCCATAAAGGAGTGTATGTGTCCTCGAGCTCATTGCCCAAACTGAGCGTCAGTGCTAACTCCAAGTTACTTGTGTTGTTTCTCAAGTATGGTGCCCTTGTCCCGCTCCAGCCCCAAAGTAACTGATAGGAAGGGCCCTCTCTTCAGGTTTCATGTACAAAGAGGTAATAACTTGAGTTATGGTAACAATGTGTGTGTAATACTGTGTAAAGAGGATGATCAATGTTTCAGAAATGTGTTCTTGGTAAAATGATATATTGACTGATGATTACATGTGTGAGCCTAATGCAAATGTATACAGTTGCAGTTAAAACTTATGGGGTACTTGCTTGACTAGGACGTCAAGCTTTTCCTAGGCAGGAAGGGTGTAACTCCTGCAAATGGGTTTCCTAAAAGACTTTCAGGAGCTTGCTTGAATGCTCCAAGCCTGAATGGTGTTTGGCGTTTAAGTCATTTATCAGTGAGTGTTTTAGAGCCTCTGGTACTGTCTCTTTAAGAGCTGTCTGCTTGCAGACATAATTAGTTTGTATGGGGGATCTGTGCTTCTTCTGAGTACCACTCGAGCTGCTGCCAATTCACTTCATTTTTGCAGTCACTAGGGAGTGTAAAGGGAACCTATCTGAAAGATGTAACTGTTTGCCAGAAATTATTTAGAGTAATAATGAAATTACAGTTTGTCTAACCTGCTTTCTTTGTAGTCAGAACTGTGTCTGCTAGTTCCCCATTCTGGTTTTGAACTGCTGAACTGGACCAATCCAGTGTGGGGTAAGCTAGCTCTAAAATGGTGCCTTGGGCGAATCAGAACTTGGACTCATAATCTGGATTAGCCACAAGAGGATTGTATGGGCAGTGACTCTGGGAGATGTAGTTAGACTTCAGTGCCTTTTTGGACCAACAGCAGCAGTCTATTGTGATGACAGCCAATCCAGTCAAGAACTGGGAGGAACTCAAAGGAAGTGCCGGTTTTGTCGGTTGGAGTTTCAGTTGAGCTTTGGCAGTGAAGAAGGAAGGAGCCCTGTGCTTTTTCAGTGTGCAGTTTTAGTCAAAAAACGTGTGTAAGGCCCAGAGTTCCGGTCTGCAGCTTGTTAGGACTGAATCCGTCCTGTGAAGAGAATCAAAGGATATGTGAAGAGTAGAAACCAGGCTCACTCTGTAGAAGACTGGAGGAATTGCTGAAAATTGCACTCGGTCTGTCAGGAACTGAATCTGCTGTGTGTTCTCCCGGGTATTGTGCAGTAATTGCGATCGGGATACAGATGCAGCCTGCCTGGTATAGTGCTTTCTTTTATATAAATGTGTGAAGAGGTTTGTGTACCTCAAGTGAGTCCTGCTGACATTGAAGGACCCTATCTTATTTGGAGGTCGTGAGTACTAATTCAGGGTCGCTCCCTGTTGAATTTCCACATTAAATCCGAATGGAATTACTGTACTGCTGACTGTTTAATTTTCCTTTTCTCTGTGTGAAAGGGCCCTACCAGCTGCCACGGTTTGGACTAGCCACTAGGGCTTGGGTGCCCAAGGGACAGTAACTGATAGGGATAGGCCTGTGCACAGAGCCATAAACTAGATGAGTAGAGTGATAAGCTAATTAACCTGATTTCCCCTGTCCTTGTTATATCCCCTAAATAAATCAGAGCTGCTTGTTTCAGCAAAGTTATACTGCCTGAGGTATTTGTCTATGTTAAAGTACTGTACTGTGATTGTTGCACTGTATCTTATTTCTGAGGAGGTCCCAGTGCGGAACCAGTCCTGGGGTAAGTGTATACTGTAAAGGTAATTCTGATGTATTGTGTGGGCCACTAGTGGGAAGAAAGGGGGGTTGCAGTGTCCCAGAGGGCTGTGACCAAGTTAGTTTAACTATTGTAAACCCTGACCTCTGGGTGGAGGCACCCGCCATTGGATCCAGGCCCCTCAACCTGTTAGTGGCAAATCAGGCAGGGGTAGTAGCCCCTGGGATAGCGCCATCTAGGGGTTACATAAGTAAGATGTTCATACTTGAAAACTGTAAAAATTAAAACTAATAAAGCTTAACACCCACAAAACATCAAATAGGGCAACTTTTGTGACCAGAACCTCCAGCTTCTGGTCTATTGCCTGTATGGCCTTTAGGTGTGCTGCGTTAGCTGGCTGTGCAGCCTCAGGAGTTGTGGAAATTGTCAACCTATCACTCTGCCTGGCTGTTGCACAGTTTTTGGGCGGGCTCCTTCCTGTGTCGCTCCTCTAGTGTTTCTACCCATCATAAGCTGAAATCAGGATCTGAACAAGAAAGGAACGTGCAGCTAACCGATGGTATGTTGTAGAAATCTAATTTGTATAACATTCAAGTATCTGTATCTGTTTCTAGGCTGAAGTTGGTCAGAGCTTTTCACCATGCATCTTTACAGTTCGGCAATTGGCTGTGCCCTCGGGAATCTGTCTAGTCTTGCTTCGGAAGCCTAAACAGTGCCAGCTTCCACTACCTCACTGGATAGGCTATTTCCATGCTGACCCCTTTCTGTATGAAGTAATGCTTTCTGATATTTCTCTTTAGCTTCCCCTCATCCCCATTCTGAGTGCAAGTTCTTTAGTGCTGCATGCACTCAGTAGTTCAAATAGCTCTGTATGTGCCACCCTGTTGATCACTCTCAGTTTTCAGAACTCCGTGATCTTGTTCCCCCCTCATTCTTCCCTACTCTAGGCTAGATAATTTAAACAACTCCAAATATTTCATTATAGCTCTTGCCTCATAAGCTGCTAATCAGCCTGGTGGCCCTGGGTTGAACCCTCATGACCTCACTGTACTAGTCTACGTGTATTATTGTATTATGTTTTGTTCTTGGAATGCTTTATTCCTCGGGTCGTCACTGAAAAAGGGACTTTGTCTCAGCTAACCTACCCGGTCATCAAAATTAAAATAAATAAATATCATTCCTGCACTGCAGTGGCCAGAACTGGATGCACTGCCCCAGGTACAGTCTAACCAGGGACTTGTGCTGTGTCAGTCCTGTGTAATCAGTTGGGCTGTTCCTTACCAGTAAAATGTCTTAAACTGGATACAGCAATTATTTGCTACAGCACTACATCCACTTAAGACATCAAGAGCAGGCACTTTATGTGGCAGAAGAGTTCACTCAAGGAGAAATATGGAAACGTAACGCAGTACAGAGTACTGAGCTTATAACCCTCTACTAGTCTGTGCAATAGTAATATGCCCAGCATAAGTTTGGCAACCTGCACCGCTGGTTCCTGCTTAACCAACACACTCTGAATGCTAAGAAAACGGTCTCCATTACCTTTGGTAGCATTCAGAGCATCGACAAGCTTCTTGTCGGTTTCTGTGATAATACACATCAATAATGAATTGATATCAACCTACTTCATACCTTTACATGTTACTGTTGATTCCTCCCTTGAGCAGCCACAGCAGCATGTCTGGCAATCTGTTTTTTTATATTCCTGTATCACTTGCCTGTTTGACTTGTACTGGCTTGTAATGCGGAGAAATTTTCAATTAAGATATTAACTATGAAGACTGGATGGTTTTTCTCTGGGAGTCGTCTCCTCCTTCAAATATTCTGGTGAATGCAAGACCATCATTGAGATTTTTCTAACCATACTGACGCCATCCATAGAAAACTCTTCTCTAAGCATGGCGCACTATACCAGAATAAGTTTCAGTTCTACTGCCTTGTGCACCTGGAAGCTCTTTTTTAAAATGATCCTCCTTCCCTGGCCTCACTGGACCCCCACATTTGTGTCTTTCTTTTTGCCCTAAACTACCCTCCCTTTATCCAAGCCACCTCTCCTCTCCCAGGTAGGCAGGTAATTATCTTACTGTGCCACCTTCAATGCTAAATTTTGGTTTGACTCCCTCTATTCATGTCTTACTACTGTTCCTCTTTCACCCTGTTCTCTTAGATCCCCTCGATACCCATTCCTTCACCATTCCCCACTGGAAATCCTCAGCTAGGCAGGCTGTTCTTTCATACCATTTCCCTCACCAGTAGAATGAACTCCCCCCCTCCCTTCACATCTGTCATCATCTCAAGTTTCTTGTGAAGGTTTTGCTAAATAAACTCACTGCTTCCTGTAACTAGTCTATAATGTATCCTTCCCACCCCACTGCTGCCCCCAGGTCTTTGGGTCTCTCTAGTTCCCAGACTACAAATGAACTGTCCCCTCCTGTACTGCTGTTTACTGTATGCTTGTTGTAATTTGCACTGTTTATTATATTTTGTGTGTACATATTGTATTTGTTGTGTTATTTATTGTAACTACTCCCTACCATCTACTCTGTAACTCTCCTCCCCTCAACCACGTCACCTCTGGAAACAAGCCTTGGCTCAGTATGCCTTCCAGGCCAAAACCTGCAAATAAAAAAATGTCCACTATAAAACCTCCATCAATTAGATCCCAAGTACCAACTCTGCTTCCTTTTTACTTTCCCACAACAGTCAGGCCACAATCACAAACTATGATGCTACTGAAAAAAATCAGTAATGTGAAATAAAGTTTTAGCTTTAGGTTCTGTCTTAACTCCCAACATGCTTCATGTTCAACTTGCTTTCTCAAGGGATCCCTTGAAAAAGCGAGTTAAATGTGAAACACACTGGGAGCTGGTGCACATCTGTTTTGATGCCAGGTCCTGTTGACATAATCATCTGTTTTGCACAAATAAAGGCTACTTTGCACACGGAAAGAGCATACGACAATTTCTTCAATGCAGAACCTGGAGGTGGAAAGTACTAAAACTTCTTTCACGTTACTTTTTCCATTACAGATTATTCATGAGAAATGATCTCAAGATTGAGATGTCATTTCTAACTCTATCTTATATTTTCAGTGGGCATTTCCACCAATCCTTTTGGTGTATCTGCAGTTCAAGTGATAAATAATACACTGCCTTCTTCTGTGTGCCCATTCTACTCCCAATCAAGCCCCATTTAGCATATACTGTAGTTCTAGTAAGAATAAAATTATCAAATGAGATATCTAACTTTTTTATTTTATTTTAAATTTCTCTTCTCCCCTTTCTCCCTCAGTAGACCGAATCACATTCCTGCCCAGGTGGTTGCATCAAGTCTCAGAGTACACTGGGTGTCATCCTTCCATTTCCAGATCTCTTTATGTCAAGCCCCCTTGATATGGACAGTAGGGGCTTCGCTCCACCAGCATCACCACGTATGCTCAGGCAGGTGGCAGATGCATGCCAGAGTCCGGTTCCCTACATCATCAGAGGAGAGGAGTGTCCTCTGGGGTGCTCCATCTTCCTGCTTCTATTGGCCTTACGACACCCCGCGCTTGGGACAGGAAGCTGAGCCGCCAGCATCATGAAGGGCAATACGACAGAACCTCAACACTTTGAGAAACTTGTAGATTTGTATTTTTTGGCTTTGCAAATGTGAGATTTTACTGGCTCTATTTGTTGTACTACTCATGGTTACCATTGTTAGAATCCACTGATATAGAAGATTGCCACTCATGGCTAAGGTTTACAGTGGCACAGAGTGTAGTGAATGGAATGCTGGAGTATCTTTTATTCCCCAGAACTGGAGGCTTGTTCCTTTGCTATGGTAACACCCCAAACCCCTTGAACGAACCGTGATGATGCTTTTTTTTTCAGCACTTGTCATGCTGTGCCATGCATCGTAAATACTGAACCAACAAGGCAGACAAAGCGCACTGATGAACTGTGCCCAATCTGCAGTTATCTTTATTTTATTTGAAAATGTTCCACATTAGGACAGCCTCATTTAGATGCAACACCTAGCTTACTACAGCAGTTTAGTTTACCTTAGATGTCTGCGCCTCTTCCACAAGCTTGACAATCTGTGAGAGGGTGGTATCTGCTCCAACGTGCGTTGCGACAATAATGAGAGAACCATTGTGATTAATAGAACCAGCAATAACTGTACTGCCAGGCTTCTTGGTAACAGGCATTGCTTCACCTACAAAATAGTTGTAGATAAAAAACAAACAGGTGACCTGATGCCCATGACATATGGGTATACTTTTTTTGTAAAGTTGTTCAGTATGTACACTTTATTGAATACTGATTACGAAAACACCTATCAGTTTGCTAAATGTGTCAGAAATTAGCTGAACACTAAATAATAAAAGCAGAAGTTTATTTTAAAACTTCATTCTACACAACTTTGAGTGGCCCACCTTACCATTCTGCATAATGCAACCCCATGGTCTTAGTGCCCCCCTTCCCCGCCCAGTTTGTCATCCCATATTTTTTTTTTTCCATCTCCAGCTGCCTACCATGTCCAGACACTTGGCCTGAAGCTTCAAGAAGTCCCTTGGTTCAACACATGTGCTAAGGTATGTCACAGCTCTTGCCTGCCAGCATGAAGGGGATCCCAATATTTCTCAATGGATTACTTGACACAGGAAATCTGAATGGAAACGGAATTGCTACCCTTTGCATTTCATTAGTTTCTGTTGTTTGTATACAAGCATGTGATATCATAATCTCCTGCTTATGACATCATAATCAATTCCATGACAACCAATTATGATTCAGCAACAGAAGATTATGACACCATTTTTAGACAGGGATCCAATTTTAAGCAGCTCTCCTCAGCAATAAAGAGGGTAAGATAAAATATGTGAATTGGGTGTTACTGTTTATTTTAAAGTTTTCCCACAAATACGCCTTGCCTAAATCCAAACAGACATTAAATTTTGCCCATTCGTAGTTAATTTAAAAACCCACAAATACCCAAAGTTTTGATATGACTGTAAAATTGATTCTTAGTTGTACAGCTTCCTAGTCCTCAGGGAATCAGTTGACTACTACTCGACAATTTCAAATGCCCCCAACATCTGAAGTGACACTTGGAAAAAACACAATACTTCAACACATTACCTTTTGCATTAGTGCTACGGATTATATTAGGACGAAAATGGGACAGCTGTCCTCTCAAGCTTACTTGTTCTGGCTGTTTGTCTGCACCTGGCATCATACGCTCTGTTTAAGATATCATAATTGTTTCCTCATCTTCAGCAACAGATTGCAATGCCACAATGAGGAGACTGTGATGTCATGTGTAGACAAACTGCCAGAGAAGATAAGGTAAGGGTAAGGGGCAACAGACTTCTTGGAAAACATAAACTGAACTTACAAGCTCAAATGGGCAGACTGGGTGGGCCACAGGCCCTTATCTGCTGACACTGTCTATGTATCTATGTAGACTAGGGAACAGTGAGATACAGCTGTCATGCGACTAACTATAATTATAAATAAAGAGTTGGCTAGAACCAACAATGGCTTCATGTGCATTAGCTTCCTGTGTAAGGTTCAGCCACCAGGGTTCCTGTCTGCAATAAGTCATTTCCCAGCCACAGGGTAGCGTTGAGGAACTGTGATAGCTGGCACGCAAACCGGCAATTAGTTGAGCTTGCCAGTAATCAGGAGACAAAGTCCTCAGTGAGTGGCAATTGCAGTAAGAGGCTCAGGACTAAGAAGGAGGGAGGAGACAGAGAGGGCAGAAGCACTACTACTGGGTTGGACAACCGATGGTGGCAGTGGGTATATATGATGGTGGCAGTCTTGTGTTAATGGTCAAAACAGAATCAAGGGAGGGTACAGCATGGATGGTGGTCTGTCTAGTATGGCAATGTGACACTGTGTAGACTGGGAGATTAGTGGACCCAAGGGGACAGAAGGATTTTTTCTTCTTCATCATCGTCATCACCATCATCATCACACACTGGTAACCCTGTCTGCTTTGGACTCCCTGAAGCTGGAATGAATCACCATACAAAAGCAGGTCAGGAAGCAGTCACAGGTAATGGGAGGAATAGGGGGTACGTGCCATGGGGAAAGAACTGGATGTCTTTGTCTGATGGTGACAGGTTATTTAGTCAGACAGGGAGTACGGAGTGGCAGTCTTTGTCTGATGGCAACAGGTTATTTAGTTAGATGCAGAACCATTATCAGAATCCGATTTAGGATTTCTTCTCCCAAAACTCCAAAAATTCGAAATAAAAAAAAAAAAAAGCCTCATAAATCCTAATAAATTAGATTTGCCTTTTTCCTGTGTTCCCCCGGACAGGCCGCCATCGACCTGATCATGCTCCCAGCCCCATCACCCACCTTCCCCTGGACTTACTTCTCCTTCGATGTTCCTCCCTGGCTGACCTCCCAGGGAGGGGCCTTTGGAGGGTACCCCATTTCCACCCATCAGACCTCAAGCTTGGTTGTCCAGAGGAGCACCACAGTCGACGACGCAGGACCTGTGAAGCATGGCGCGTGGCATCCTGCGGTGGTCCGGCTTTTTCCTGATTCAGCCCCCTGGAAGACGTGGCATGCAATGATGTCATGCCAACATCTGCCATGCTTCCCCAACCAATCAGACTCAGGCTGCCGGGGGCCGCCAGGATGCTCTATCCTCTTCCCTATGGCTGACCCTCTGACTGCCCAGGCTTGCATCTACATCCTGGTTGTCAGCATCGTGGGCCTGCTCCCTATAAAATTCGATTTTAATCACCCCTAGCGCGACACACACACACACACACATACACTATTGATACTGTACAGGAGACAGGGACATCCAACACACATCAGCACACATGGCCCCACAGAGTGACACAGACATGCTCGGAGCCCCAGAGGTACACATGGCCTTTTGGAAGGATATGCATGGGTCCTGTGAATTACAAAAACACAGCCCACCGCCCCAGTCAGATACACATGGACCCCCACAGTACCACATAAACGTACCCTGGAAACGTGAACACACAACCCCCATAGTGACACACACACGCGTACGCGCGCATGCATGCACGCACACACTCTCTAACCCTACCAGATGAATTTAGAATCATCTTCTCATATACAGTATCACACACACATCTCTTTACTCCACCATCAGATGACTTTACATCCTGATCTCCCCTTTCCACCTGTCAGCCATCTCTTCTTTGGGCTGAATAATTTACATTTATTTATTTAGTTTTTGTTTACCGGGTAAGTGCACTGGCCAACATGATGACTATTTTCAGGCACGACCCAGGAGAGTACAGAACAAATTAAGCAAGCACAAGTACATTTCAAATAAGGTAAGAAGCAAACAATACACTTTTCAAGGAGGAGAGCAATGTACATAGATGCAAAAATAGTGCTATGGCTTCCCCCCATCACTCTCACACAGACCGACTTTGGCTGTTCCCTTCACACACACACACTCAGGTGCATCTGCCAAGATGCTAAGGCTCTATTACCACCACAACATACATTCAGGCACTCCCCCACACATACAAACACAGGAGAGAAAGAAGTAAGTGCCTCAGCTGGGACTTGAACCCAGGCCACCTGGAATACCGTTCCAATTGCACTGACCAGCTGCGCCACCAAGATAACTGGAACCTGGGCTGTCCCTGAGCACATTATTCTTTCTCAAATGTACAACCCAATGGCTACACAAATATATATTTTTTTTGTATACTTTATTTATTCACCCTGTGGCCCAGGCATCCTTCCGGGGTACCCACTCGGTGGGGTCTCTAATCCCTGCCTGAACCCGCACATGCCAGTGAACTCCCCCGGTTGCCCAGTAAGGTCCAGTCCCTCGGATCTTGCCCTGGGCCGGGTCTGCCCTCCCTTGGCGGTTGGTTCCAGGACTAGAGGGACCTACCTGGCGTCATGTCGGCCATGGAGTTCAATGGTGTGCTGGGCTGGCGTTGGGATGTGGACTTGCCCTGGGGTTCCCATCATCTCCATGGCTCCGCAGAGGGCTTTTCTGTGCTGTGTTTGTTGCTCGGGCGCAGATGTGCAATGGCGTCCTGCTCACACCAGGCACGCTCCCTTGCCCGGGTGAAAGACAACTGCCGCCACACCCAATCCCCTTCCACATCCCCACACTGACTGTGACCTCCCTTCCCTCCTCCAGAGGTCGCTAGTGCAGCACGCGGGATAATCCACCCACCCCAGCAGAGGAGAGCTGTCCCCCGGACACTCAATCCTACTCCTCCCCTGCCGACCCATGACGGCCCGGGCTTGTTTCTGAAACTGGGTCGCTGGTGTGGTGTGAGGTGTGGTGACCAGTGCCTCAACACTCAGTGCCACCAGGCCAGCGGCTACACAACTATTTATGTGTAACAATCACACAGGAGTGTGGTGTGCATATTATGGAACACATACAAACACAAGAGAGAAAGAAGTGCCTCAGCTGGGACTTGAACCCAGGCTGCCCAGAATACCGTTCCAATTGTGTTAACCAGCTGCGCCACTGAGACAACTGGAACCTGGGCTGTCTTTGATTTACTCAGGGGACTTGAACAAGGGAGGGGCGTAATCAGGTTGATTTGCTTAAAGGCTATATCAATCAAGCAGTTATGCATGCACTTCAGAGTCTCTACACAGTCACACACTCTGGGTACCCAGGTAGGAAACGGTGGGCTAGCCAGGAACATTGCCCGGGGCAGGCTGGCATCGCAACTGGTTGGGGCCCTGTGATGGAAGAAAGCAACTTGCACAACCCACACCATTTGTAATCCGGAGCCGGAGGGCTCAGTTCGCGACAGAAAAGACAACAAAGCAAACAGATGACAACACTTTAGACTTAGCTGTTGTTGCAGGGAGCTACGCTGATGTTTACTCACAATACCCAATACAGGACACAGACAGGATGAAATCGAGACAGCAGGTTGTTGAACTGGAGTGCCAGGAGAAGCAGGGCCCACACAAATCACTGAGGCATTGTTCCTGTTCAAAGCGTGAGCAGGGGGCTGATCCCCAGGCAGGTCTCTCGTCGATGGCTTTCTCTGTGCAGCAGGTAGTCTGGCTGGGCCAGTGTGGCAAGGCCCAAGCCCAATGGAGATGAATACAGATTCAGTCTGTGGGAGCTGGGTGCAGCCTTCAGCAAGCAGAACACAGTTCAGCACACAGTGGGGAACCAAATCACGACCCACTAACAGCACACAGCACATTTGCATGTAAGAAATTCTACTGTACCAGGCAAATTGCTATCCGGTCATAATTAGAGTCTCTGCACAATCCTGGAGTTCAGAGGTGGCTGGAAATCCTGACAGGCTGACAGCATTCAACAAATCTTCGGTCTTCTTCAGGTTAAAGCCTAGTCACAGTCCAGTGGCTTAAATCATTCTCACAACTCGGATTCAGTCTGAATTAACTCTATTTTCCCTCTCAGGGACAGCAGACAGGCAGGCCAAAACTCAGCCCTTTCACAGTTCTCCCGTGCGAATCCATGCAGGATTGCTGCTCGGCTATCTCGAGCTGTTACTCCTTCACTTCCCAACTCAGATCTGAACTGAAACTGCAAGCAGTCTGGGACTTTCCCCAGGTTCCAAAAGGTGCGGTTGGCTAATTCCTCTGTCAGTCACAACAAGGGCTCCCCCTTCAGGTTCATTTAGGCACCAAAAGCCCCAAACTACAATCCCTACAGAATTTTGCTCCCACAAAGCCCCTGGGGATAGGCTCCACTTTACAGTTCCCAAAGGTATTGACTGGTCCATTTCGGCAGTCCACGACTAAGATGGTGGAGATAAACAGAAATGTCCATGCTGCAAAGAAGTCAGGTTAGACAAACTGCAATATTATTACTATTCTAATAAATGATCAGCAAACAAGTACATCTTCTAACAGAGCTCCCTCTGCGCTAATAGCAATGGCAGAACGAGGCGATTATTTGGCAGACCGGGCGGGACTTGAGAATAGAAACACTCAGCCCTCTCCCAGATTAATTATGACTGCAATCCAGGCAGCTCTTAAAGAGACAGTACACAGAGGCTAAACAAGCACTCTCTGGCAATACATTTAAACTGCTAAAATGCAGGACACCAGCCTGGCAGTGAGCATTTAGGCAAGCTCAATGAAGACTTTTTGGGAACCCCCATTTGTAGGGGGGTTACATGCACACCACACTCCTGTGTGATTGTTACTCTCCCCACACACACACACACACACACATACCTCTCAACCTCTCAGCATTAAAAAAATCATAGCACTGACCTTCAAAAATCATAGCAGAGGGCCAGAGTGTGTAGCACTTTATTTTAAACAATATTATGCCTACAAATAGGAGACCCCATAGTTAGCGATAAGGAGTGTTTCTATCAACTTAGTTCAATGATTTAATAGTTTTTGTGTCCAGAAATAGCTCTAACATTATTAAGAACATAAGTAAACTTATGCGGAGCAAGGATAAATTTGAGTGTGAAAATCATAATGCTCTGCGAAATTCATAGCAGTTGAGAGGTATGCCCACACAGTCTCTCAACAACACAAGCAGATTAAAACATACACATGCACACACAAAGTCACTGCACACATCTCCACATAAATTCAGACACCCCCCCCAGCACCCTCTCAAAAACACCAAAGGAAATAAACTCATGAGCCACATTACATAAAAAAGTCGTCAGTGACACAGTGATTTTTTTTGCTTATTTCTTTCACTCTTCCATTGTTCAATTTGTACGTTTTGTGCAAATAATCTTTTGCTTTTGCATTTTATATTTCTTACCTTAGCGTCATACTTCCTCCAGTCTTTTCAGACTTCTTTCAAGTTCTCTTCCACTCTAAACTGAGAAGATTTTCAAATACAGCGTTGGTCCCTATCCCCCAACCTAATGGCTACTGCTTTTCTCTCCTGGATTGTTAGTGGTGTTGGGATACAGCGTTAAAACACACACATATGCATGCACACACATGAATTCTCTCCCTGCGTCTCATGGACTGTAGAGTGTTTTAAGATACTTCCTTGGTCCCCATTCCCCCCACCACCACACACACACACACACACACACACACAATGCCTAACAGCATTCTCTCCTCATCTCACTGACGATAGAGAATTGTTGGTCAATGCCCCCCATATACGCAATCACAAGCAATGCAGTCTCCCATCTACGTCACCGACATAGATGCACACACCAACATGATTCACTCTTTTCTATATAATAGACTGTTGAATGTTTGAAACATAGACACAGAGAATATGACAGCAGATAAGAAAAAATTACTCACCTTAGTAATGTTGTTTCTTCTAATGGAGTCTTGCTATATTCTGACATATGCAGTGAGTCCCAACCTTCGAACTGCCCTGGAGATGAAAGAGTTACCTTTCCATGGCAGGCATGGAGCGCTGAGCTCGAGCTCGGTTGAGACTCTGTCTGTTGCTCCTCAAACTCAAACCATCAGATCTTTACGAGCTAAACTCACTAAAGTCCTGTGTGGAAGCTGTAAACCTACACTAGCCAACTGGCTACTAAACATAAAACACATTTTTGGTCCCAAACAAAGACTCAAGTCAGGAGACCCAAAATGAAAACACAACACCACTCACCCCAAAAATAGAAGGTGAAACAAAAAGGTGGGCACCTACTAAGTGCCAACACTGCACTCCTACCCACATCCTAAAAACAGAGGTTCTGAGAGGGCAGGGGGAGGTCAGAATATAGCAAGGCTCCATTAGAAGAAACAACATTACTAAGGTGAGTAATTTTTCTTCAAACAACATGAAGTCTTGCTATATTCTGACGTATGCAGGCTACAAAGCAGTACCTCCATGGAGGAGGGACAGAACCTACTTAGGAAATAGGCTCTGAAGCACAGCTGTGCCAAACTGAGCATCACTCCTAGCCTGGATGTCCAGGGAGTAATGCTTGGTAAAAGTGTGAACTGTTTTCCAGGTAGCTGCCTGACATATCTCTAGAATAGGGATGTCCCTGGCAGCAGCCAGGGAAGCAGCTGTACCTCTGGTAGAGTGAGCTCTCAGGCCTGAGGGAGGAACCTTACCAAGTTTTTCATAGCAAAATTGGATACAAGAGACAATCCACCTGGCAATGGATCTTTTAGTGGCAGGTTTCCCTTTACCCACCTCACCATAAGTGAGGAACAGTTGGAGGGAGTCAAACCTGTGACCCTTGGTACGCTCTATGTAGTAACTAAGGGCTCTTTTCACATCTAAACTGTGCAGTCTCCTCTTGCCAGAGGAGGAATGGTCAGTGAAGTACACTGGAAGAGACATAGATTGATTAAGGTGGAAATTTGAAATCACCTTAGGCAAGAACTTCCTGTTAGTCCTGAGGACCACCTTATCTCTATGAAAGGAGATAAAATCAGGCTCCACTGACAAAGCTTGTAATTCACTTATGCGTCTGGCAGAAGTGATGGCTACCAGAAACACGGTCTTCCAAGTCAAGTACTTAAGCTCTGCTGAGGACAAAGGCTCAAAAGGGGGTTGCATAAGCTGAGCAATGCAAACATTGAGGTCCCAGGCAGGGGCAGGATCCCTGAATGAAGGGTTGGTGTAAAGCAGTCCCTTTAAAAAATTTGGAGAAGACGGTGAGCTGAGAGAGAAGAGGGCTTACCTGCTGAAATAAAAGCAGACACGGCTGCCAGATGCACTTTCAGTGTAGCTGGTCTCAGCCCCAAGCTATTTAAGTGAACCATAAAATCAAGGACTGTGGGCAGATCAGCAGATTCTGAGGAAATATGCTTCCCAGAGCACCATATGGAAAATCTTTTCCATTTAGAATTATATGTAGCCCTGGTAGAAGGTTTTCTAGAAGCCTTCAGGATATCCATTACACCTTGGGAGAGGTGTAAATCAGCAAACTCTAACTCTTCAAGAGCCAGACCTTGAGATTGAGAGATTTGAGGTTAGGATACAAACCCTCCCTGAGCACAGGTTAACAGGTTGCTAACTCTGGGAAGACACAGGGAAGATGGACTGCTAAGGACAGTAGAAGTTGGTACCAGGGCTGTCTGGCCCAGTCTGGAGCAATCAGGATCATCTTGCAGGGTTGAGATCTGATTTTGACTAGCACTTTGAACAGGAGAGGGAAGTGGGGAAAAGCATAGAGAAACTTCCCTTTCCAATTGAGAACTAAGGCATCCAGGGGGACTGAGCCCAACACTGGGAGCCTGCAGCAAAAAAGGAGAAGTTGGTGACTGTCTGGGGCTGCAAAAAGATCTATCTGCGGGGTGCCCCATCTGGAGAAAATTACCTCCAAGACCAGGGGGTTCAGTGACCATTCGTGATGGGCCTGGGAAATCCTGCTGAAAGCATCTGCCAGGACATTGTCCTTGCCTGGGAGGAGAACTGCCATGAGGGAGGTGTTCAGGGAGTAAGCCAGAGACCACAACTTCATTGCTTCGGTGCACAAGGCCGTAGACCAAGTGCCTCCTTGCTTGT
The DNA here is from genome assembly GCA_016271365.2 of Neoceratodus forsteri. Taxonomy (NCBI): domain Eukaryota; kingdom Metazoa; phylum Chordata; order Ceratodontiformes; family Ceratodontidae; genus Neoceratodus; species Neoceratodus forsteri. Next base: position 441,890,816 of record JADMNL010000023.1, read on the forward strand.
TGATGTACCACATTGTGGTGGTGTTGTCGGTTCTGACCTGTACAACTTTGTTCTGAACAGATTTGGAGAAGGTTAAAGTGCTAGAAATACTGCTCTGAGCTCCAACAGATTGATATGGAGCAGAGATTCTTGAGGGGACCACAACCGCTAGGTGGTGAGGTCGCCCATATGAGCCCCCCACCCCAAGAGGGAGGCATCTGTAGTAAGGATTAAAGAGTGAGACTGAGTGACAAAGGGGACCCCTCGTCTCAGATTGTTCTGATCCTGCCACCACTGTAGGGCCTGGATCAGGGTTCAAGTTACTGGGATCAATTTAGTGAGAAGGTCCTTCCTTTGAGACCAAAAGACTCTCAAATGGAACTGAATGTCCCTCATCTGAAATCTTGCTCCCTGCACTACTGCTGTAGAAGCAGCCATGTGCCCCAGGAGCTCTAGAAAATGCCTTGCTGGTCAAGACACCTGCAGGGTGAATGAAGAGGCCAGAGAGACCAGGGTCCCTGCCCTGTCCAGGGGAAGGAAGGCTCTGGCCTTCACTGTGTCTAGCTCTGCACCTATGAAGGTGAGGAGCTGGACAGGCTCTAGAATTGACTTTGGAAGGTTTAGAAGAAAACCCAAAGAGGCAAGCAGTTGCTGAGTTACCTGTAAGTGTGACTTGACTTGGTCTGGGGACTGGCCTACTATGAGCCAGCTGTCCAGGTAAGGGAAGATGGCAATCTTCTGCCTTCTTAGAAAAGCAACTACTACTGCCAAGCATTTTGTGAATACCCTTGGAGCAGATGTGAGGCCAAAGGGCATTGCTCTGAACTGGTAATGGCTTGAGGGCAACTCGAACCTGAGGTACTTTCCATGGGAGCTTCTGATGAGAATATGGAAGTAGGCATCCTTGAGGTCCAGGGACACTAGCCAGTCCCCTGGCCTTAGAGAGGGTAGAATAATTCCCAGAGTCACCATTTTGAATTTTAGTTTGAAAAGGTGCTTGTTTAAGTATCTGAGAACCAGGATGGGCCGCCATTCTCCTGTCTTTTTTGGGGAAAGAAGTACCTGGAGTACAACCCTTTGCCCTGGTGTGGGGTGGAACCCTTTCCACAGCTCTGAGAGCTAGGAGGGAAGAGACCTCTGCCTCTAGGGCAAGTGCCTCTGAAGGATTTGCAGGTGGAAAAGATCTGGTTCTCATCTTTGGAAACTTTTTGAAGCTGAGACCCAGTCCCTGGCTTACTACTTCCAAGACCCATTTGTCTGATGTCAGAGACTCCCATTCCTGGACAAAGTAAGCCAGCCTGCCCTATACAGGTAGCTGAGAATCAGCCCTGGCAACCCCATCAGGGTGCCTGCTTGGCAGGGGCTTTGGGCTGAGGGGTGGAAGCAGGCCTGCTTGTACCCCGTCTGCCTCTCCCTCTAAAGAACCCCCTCTGGGCATAAGCAGAAAAGGAGGCCTAGGCTTGGTAAAAAGGCCTATGAAAAGGCCTGCCCCTGCCCCTGGGAAGCTGCCTTTGAGGAGTGGCCTGCCTTTCCTTGGCCTGTGCACTCCTATAGGTGGTCCTATATTCATCCATTTTCTTCATGTAATTCTCTGTTTGCTCCCAAACAGAGAAGTACCTAACAGGAAAATCCATGGCCTTAGTCTGGGTATCCTGTGACAGGCTAATACATCTGAGCCAAGCCATTCTTGATGCCACAGATGTAGCCATGACTCTAGAAGACACATCATTGGAGTCTACTGCAGCAGGAATTGCACCTTGGATGCCTCAATACCATCAGCAGCCACCTGCTCCAGCTCCTTGGCAAGCTGGCCAGGGAGCTGTTTTGCTAGGGTCATAACAGTGTCCCATCTGGATTTTTGATACCTAGCAGTACAGGCCATATAACTGGCCTGTCTGAGTCCCAAGGATGCTGCCATGTACTGTTTCTTTGCCATGGCATCAATCCTCCTGGAGTCCTTGTCCGGGGGGTGTGAAGCCAAGGGAATGTTTGCCATATCACAGGCCGCAGCCTACACTACCCCAACATGGCTGCATTGTTGTGTAAGGAACTCCGTGTCTGAGCCTGACAATGTATACCTCTTGTCCATTCTTTTATCCACAGGAGGTACAGTGTTAGGAGTCTTTAAAATTTTAAATGTCTGTTTCCCAAAAGATTTGTGCAAGGAATAGACAGCCTCCTGAACTCTGGGATATCCATCATTTCTACATAGTCAGGCTCCTCCTGGTCATCACAGCTCCTTCCATAGGAAGCTGGAGGGTTTCGGCCACTTTTTTATAAAACATGAAATGGGAGGGGAACTCAGAAAGCCTAAGAGGAGACACCCCTGAAGGTCTGTCTGGGGAGATGTCCGGGTCAATGGGCACATCCAGACTTTCAAATCCATATTCACTTTCCTCATACTCCTCTTCCTCCTCCTCCTCCTCCTCCGGTTCATAAAACTCCTCTAACTCATACTCTTGAACCGGTGGAACCGGCCGAACCGAGCGCCTGCCTGATGGTACCGGTTCGGTCGGAACCGAGGAAAGCGACTGAACAATTTTGATTGCTTTGGCTATCTCTTCAGCGGTAGGAGAGGAAAGTTTTGGCTCCACACCAGCTGACTTTTCTTTTCTAGTTCTTTTAGCCGGAACGGACTCCTCAGAATTGGCTCTCCTTTTGGCCGAAGAAGTCTCGCCCTGGTCAGAGGGCACTCCTTCTGGTTCGGTTTGAACCCGAACCGGCCTGGCCATCCGGTTCAGCGGACTTTTTGGCATCCCTTTCCCTGAGCCTACCAGCTCTCTTTTCTAGGGTAGCTGCACGGAAATTTTTGCAAATCTGGCAGTCTGCATTGAGGTGGTCAAACCCCAGAGAATAAACACAGGTGGTGTGGGGGTCAGCCTTAGCATAGACTTCCACACACTCTGCAGTGTTGAAACCCAGTGGGTCGGTTTTTCTTTTGGGTTTCTCAGACATAATGCCAGTCCTAACCAAACTTACCCTTTTATGGCAATCCGCAAATAGGAACCCTCTTATCGGTTCCCCAACCGTGTCACGGGTCGTGGAAAAAAAGGTAATAAAATCCATTTTTTTAGAACCGATAAGAACTGGTAACCACACTCTAAATCACAAATTAAGATTTTTTTAAACAACTTGATTGGTTCAAACCGAACCAATAAACCGTTTACAAGTTCCACACAGAATAGAATTAATGTAAAACCTATCTAGTACTCAAAATACCACAGACAGAGACTGAACCGACAGGTTGCGGTTTAAATTCGGTCAAAAACCGAGAACAACGGTACTTTAACCGACAAAATGAACCAAGCAGAATGAGAAATCACCGGAGCGACTGTTCAGTGAGGCGGAGTAAAGAATCTGACAGTTTGAGTTTGAAGAGCAACAGAGAGAGTCTCAACCGAGCTCGAGCTCAGTGTTCCATGCGTGGCATGGAAAGTTAACTCTTTCATCTCTGGGGCAGTTCGAAGGTTGGGACTCACTGCATATGTCAGAATAAAGCAAGACTTCATCCAATCTGCCCATTTCTTCCTACCTACACTATTACATCAGACCGTACCCGATCTACAGCTTTTTCTCCCTCCTCCCTTCCTTTCCACTCTGATTCCTTTGTGCTCATCCCATGCATTCTTGAACTCCACCACTGTTTTTGCCCCCACCACCTCTGCTGGAAGGCTGTTCATTCCAGGGATCCAGTACTCTTTCTGTGAAGAAGTACTTCCTCACATCTCTTCTGAATCTACCCTATTTCAGCTTCATAGCATGCCCCCTTGTTCTTGAGTACCTTCTCTTCTGAAAAAACACTCTCCTGTACCTCATTTACCCCATGAGGTATTTAAAGGTTTAACATATCTCCCCTCTCCTTCCTCTGTTCCAGGGTGTACACACTGAGATCCTTTAGTCTCTCCTCATATGGCTTTTGATGCAGACCCTGCACCATTTTTGTTGCCATCCTCTGGACTGCCTCCACTCTGTCTATATCCTTCTGGAGATGTGGTCTCCAGAACCGGACACAATACTCCAGGTGGGGTATCACCAGTGATCTACAGAGAGGCAACATCACCTCCCTCTTTCTGCTGGCAATACTCCTCCCTATGTACCCCAGCATCCCATGTCCCCTCCATACTGCCTTGTTGCACTGCTTGGCCACCTTTAGGTCATCCGATATGATTACCCCCAAGTCTCTTTCCTGCTTGGTGGTCATCAATACCACTCTACCCACTGTACCCTATGAGTGTTATTCTTCCCTTTTCCGCACTGAACACTAGCTGCCATACCCTTGACCACTCCTCTAGTTTTCTCAGGTCTCTGCTCATCCTTTCCATCCCCCACCAGAGTGTCCACCTTATTGCAAATTTTGGTGCCATCCACAAAGAGGCAGACCTTCCCTTCCAGCTCCTCTGCAACGTCATTTATAAAGACATTAAAGAGGACCAGTCCCAGCATTGATCTCTGAGGCACCCCCCCGCTCACCCTCCCTTTCTTGGAGTGAAAGTACAGTTATGTAAGAAGTTACCGTAACAGTAGATCTTCGAGAGAGGCTCTTGCAGTAGGTATTCACATATAGGACTGACCCACGAGGTGTCTGGACCCCACGGAAAAATTTCTAGTTAGCAGTCTCTGGTGGGGACTGCCCCATGTCAGGTGACCGCATATGACATCAGTATAAAGGCGGTCCCCATGTCCCCTTCAGTTCTTTTCATCAAGGGCCAAAGAGGCAAGATGAGAGAAGAGGATATTTCCTCATGGAAATGGAGCAAAAAAGCTTAAGGGGATGGAGGGCGGAGGTAGTACCTATTGCAACAGTCTCTCTCAAAGATCTACTGTTACGGTCAGTTCTTATGTAACTGTACTATCTTACTTCGAAAGGGCTCTTGCAGTAGGTATTCATATATAGGACTGAGTCCCAAGCAGTCTGGAACAAGGAAAAGCACTCGGGAGGAGGATTGTCATCCACAGCATGGAACCTCAGGCTGCAACAGGTCTCAAGATAGGAGACCTTGTAGCACAGCCAAGCCGAAGCCTGCTCTACGGCGAGAGGCAATGTCCAAACTGTAGTGTTTTGTAAAGGTATGGACAGAAGTCCAAGTTGCGGCTGCACAGATGTCTGCCACTGGCACATTCTTGAAACAATCCACAGAGGCAGCAACTCCTCTGGTGGAGTGACCTCTGACTTGACCCGGCAGGGTCTTGTTGTACTTGTCATAACAGAAAGTGATACAATGAGACAACTGTTTTGACAGGCTTTGCTTAGAGACAGCATTGCCTTCTCTTTTGTAAGCAAATGAGACAAAAGGCTGATCAGTTTTCCTGAGATCCTTGGTCCGAGTGGTGTAGTATCTCAGTATTCTGTGAACATCCAAAGTATGCAAGAGGTACTCCCCTTGATTGGAGTGTTGCGTGAAGAAAGCGGGTAGCTCAATGGATTGATTCAGCGTAGATTCAACCACAACCTTAGGGAGAAACTCAGGGTTGGTGCGCAGAACCACGCGTTCCTTGTGAAAAATCAAGTATGTGATTTTACACATCAAGGACTGAAGCTCGGAAATATGCCGAGCTGAAGTAATGGCCACTAGGAAGAGTGACTTCCAAGAAAGGAACTTTAAATCTGCTGTAGCTGCTGGCTTGAAGGGAGGCAGGGTAAGCTTCTCCAGAATAAAATTCAAGTCCCAAGGAGGGGCAGCAGGAATGCGGGTGGGGGGTCTCAAATGGAAAACCCCTCTGAGAAAGTTCTTGGAGACTTCCAACTGAGCAAAAGTCCTGTCCCCGAAGGGGATATGGTAGGCTCAAATAGCGTCCATGTGGACCTTTAAAGAGGAATGGCCGAGACCCAGATCAAAGAGGTGACGGATGTAGTCCAGGAATTTATTGACTGGGCATGAGAAAGGTTTGAAGTCTTTCGAAGTGGCCCAAACAGAAAACCTTTTTCACTTCATGGCGTAGGTGGACCTGGTGGAAGACTTTCTGGCCTATACCAAGATGTCCGCTACAAGTGGAGACACTCCGAGGCAGGCTAGTGCTACGTCTGCAGGAGCCACGCATGCAAGTGAAGGGATTTGATACCTGGATGAACAAGGGTCCCCTGATCCTGGGTCAACAACTGTTGTGACAGAGGAAGAGGAAGTGGAGGTTTATCTGAAAACTGTTGCAGAAGAGAGAACCAAACTTGCCTGGGCCAGAAGGGAACAATGAGAATCATTCGAGCACCCTCCGATATGAGTTTGTTCAGGACCCTCAGAATTAATGGAAGAGGATGGAAGGCATAAACGAATCTGTCCCTCCAAGTGAGACATAGAGCAACCCGCCAAAAAATGCTTCGCCCTAGAGTGAGCGAGCAGAAGGTGGGAAGTTTGGCGTTTTGGGGAGAAGCAAAGAGGTTTATCTGAGGAGTGCCTCATCACTGAAAGATGTAATTTACAACTTCTTGATCCAATTCCCATTCATGGGACTTGGCTGAGGATTGACTGAGTCGATCCGCCAGTGTGTTTTCCATTCCAGGAACGTGAATCGCAGTCAAGTGAAGGTGATGCTGGGTTGCCCAAAGCCAGACCCTCATTGCTTCCTGGCACAGAGGATAGGAATGTGTTCTGTCCTGCTTGATGAGATACCAGACTATGCACATGTTGTCTGTTTGTATGAGGAGATGACCGGGAAGGATAATGGAGTGAAGAGCCTGAAGGGCATAAAGGACTGCTCTCCGTTCGAGCACATTTATGTGCAGGTTTTGTTCGAACTTGGACCAGCTGCCCTGAGTCCTGTGAGACCCGAGATGTGCTCCCAAGCCTTCTCCTGATGCACCCGTCATCAAAGTCTGGGAGGGGGGTTCCATACTGAAGTGAACTCCCAGACATAGGTTGTCCTGCACCATCCACCATTGTAAGTCCCCGATTATGGCATCAGAAACTATCACCTCTTGGTCTAGGTTGTCCAGGATTTGGTCCCATTGAAACCGAAGCGTCCACTGACAGATCCTCATATGGAGCCGAGCATGTGGGACTGTCGGAATGGCAGCCGCCATTAGCCCCAGGAGGTGAAGGACTGATGAGGCTCCGACCCTCTTGCGACTGGATAGAAGACGGGCCTGAGACTGAAGGGTGTCCACCCTGTCTGGAGGCAAAAAGGCTTTGCCGATGGTTGTGTGCAGAATCACTCCTATAAACTGGAGGCGTTGGCAAGGGACCAAATGGGACTTTGTCTGGTTGATGGTGATACCCAAGCTGGTGAAAACCTGCAGGGTAAGGGATAGAGAGTGCAGGAGTTCCTCCCTGGATGGGGCCACCAGGGGCCAATCGTCCAGGTATGGGAATACCTGAACTCCCTGGGTACGCAGGTGGGCCGCTACCACAGACAGGCATTTGGTAAATACTCGGAAGGCCGAGGAAAGACCAAATGGGAGGGCCTTGAATTGGTAGTGGTCCCCCTGAAAGCAAAAATGAAGGAATTTGCGGTGAGAAGGGCATATGGGGATATGCAGGTAGGCATCCTGCATGTCCAAAGTGCACAGCCACTGTCCCTGCTGAAGAAGTGGTACAAGGCTCTGTAAAGAGAGCATTCTGAAGCGTTTCTACTCCACGAACATGTTCAGGGAACTGAGGTCTAGGATAGGCCTCACATCTCCCGTCTTCTTTGTAACTAGGAAGAAATGGGAATAGTAACCCGTCCCCCAAAGATGGTTGGGGACTGGTTCTATCACCGCCTTCAAAAGAAGGGGGGTGATTTAGTCTAGGACCAGAGGAAGATGTTGCGGGGAGTAAGATGACTGAGGGGGTGGTCTTCGGGGGGTGGTTTCTGTAGAAACTCTATTGAGTGTCCTGCTGATATCAACTGGAGCACCCAAGCATCTGACGTTATCCTCTCCCAACCCAGCAGATGGAAGGAGAATCTCCCCCGTACCGGTTCCTCTGGGACCTCCAGAGGCAGTGGGAGAGATGGGGAGCCAGGAGGTGTTGGGCAGCGCAGCAGCTGAGGCTCCCGCGCCTTTTTGCTAGGGGGAGTCTTGGTTGCTGGAGGGGCCCAACGCTTGTTGGCCCGTTTGTCCTGTGGTTTTGGTTTTTGTCGGTTCCGTCTATGAAAAGGACGCTGTTGCCCTTGACGGGGCCTTTACATAGAGTCGACAGACTTGAGTGCAGTGTCCTTCTCTTGCAGGTCAGTAATAATGTCCTTGACATCACTCCCAAACAGCACCAAACCCCTGAAGGAAGCATCCTGGATAGCGGATTGCAGTTCAGGGACCAATCCTGACACGCGGAGCCAGGCACAACGCCGTAAGCCTACGGCGAAAGCCGAGCTCCTTCCAGCTATGTCCACTGCGTCGTAAGTGGCACGAGTCATGTGCCGACTGGCCAAATGAGCAGAATGGACAAGATCTGCCACTTTCTGCTTAGTCTGAGACTCAGGAAGGGGGTCTAATTTGGATTCCACCTGACTAAGGATGGTCTTCTGAAAGTCCCCCATATGTGCCACATAGTTCAGGGCCCTAGTACCCAGGGTAGAAGAGGAATAGATCTTCTTCCTGTATTGGTCCAGAAGCCTGGATTCCTTGTCAGGTGGGGACGAGATGAGGTGTTTTGGGTTCGCGGAATGGCCGTGAGCGGCGCAGATGACGACCAAATCCGCCGTGAGGTGTAGGTTCTGGAAATCTATGCCCTCGGGAGCCTGATATAGCCAGTCCGCCTTCCTCAGAAGGGGGGGGGGGCTAACACTGAAGGTTGTTTCCAAATAGTGGAAACAAGATCCACGTGAGGCTCTATCCAGGGTGGAATCGGCGTAGGAGCAGTCTCGGGCAGATCCAGATATGCAGCAAGCTTTTTACGCTGTGGGTCTGGCTCCAGTGATTGCTACTGATGGACTTCTTGGACTTTCCTCAGTAACTCCAGAAAGGAGGGATCCTCTGGAGGAGACTTCGGAGGGGTCCTTGGCCTGGGGCGATCTGGAGTATTGATTTATTTATTTATTTTTTGTTTACCAGGTAAGTGCACTAGCCATACAGATGACTATTTTCAGGCACTACCCAGGAGAATTACAGAGCAATAACAGAGAAAAAGTACAGACAGTGGCAAATACAGAAGATGGCACAAAAAACAAGGTGAAAAAAATTACATCAGGATTTTAATATACATATAGGTACAGAGTATAGAAAAGGTTGCATAATCAGAGGTAACATTGGTTTGCACAGTAGGTTCAATACCGTCATAGAAGTTTAATAGCCAGAGTTTAGTATTAGTTTAAATGATTATAATTTGTTTACCAGGTAAGTGCCCTAGCTAAGAAATAGACTAATTCTTGTCACGCCCCTAGAGGTTACAGTGAGGCGGGGTAAAATAGTGAACACATATTATGCCCTGAGAGAGAGGCAAGTAAAGAGAGTAGCAAGAATAAACAGCTAAGGGTACATATGCAATACTATGTTGAGAGATACAGCACAACGAGCAAACAATAAAATTGTTTTCAGAGCATCATACATAGCCATTTGAAGCTTAAGTGCCTAGAATGAAGAGATCAAATCACATTGGGGGGGGGGGGAGTGGCAGTGGAAACAGGGTGCCTTGTTCAGCGGGGTTTGAAACAGGTACAGGAGACCTATCTAAAGAGGAAGGAGGAATATTTGATTTTGAAATTGCCATGACTAGGAGCTAGACGGATATCAAGAGGGAAGGAGTTCCAGAGTTTGGCTGCCGAATGCGAGAAAGCAAGGGTTCCATGTTAGATTGCATCTAGTTAGTAGCAGCAAGGCTTTATCAGATGATCGAAGACTGTGCGAGGAAGGCAATGGGGTAAGTAGTGAGGCAAGTGAGACAGGGATACCTGCTCTGAGAATATTGTCAGTCAAGCAGCCAAGGATGAGAACACGAGGAAGTAGGGGTAGCCAATTAAGATCAGCATAGAGTTGACAGTGATGTTTCGACCAAGGGAGGCAGAGCATACCTCATAGCTATGTATGAGGTGGCATCCCACTTCTTGAGGCGCGAGAGGGATGCGTAGAGGTAAGTGACTACCCCATAGGACAGCGATGGAAGCAGTATACCACGGGCAATGGCTAGTCTAGCTGACAGTGTAAGGACATAGCTTGTTTTGTAGGCTACCCCAATTTTAGCGTTGACTGCTTTGCAGGTAGCTGTTATGTGCTTATCAAAATTGAGATTTTCATCTAGTAGGACTCCAAGATACTTAAAAGAGCGTACTGATTCAAGGTCCATCCCTCCCTGTCCAGATACCTTAAATAAGTCCCGATTTTGGTTTATTTTGACTGCAGTCCCAAACAGCATGGATTGCGTTTTGCTAGCATCAAAGATTAACTTGTGTTGGGTGAGCCAGGATTTAGTAGACATGAAAGCAGATGAGACAGCTTGGTTTATGTGGTCTACATTCTTGTCACTGCAGTACAGAACCAGGTTGTCCGCATAGAGGATCGCGAAACAATTTAGGATAGTAGATGCGATGCTATTAATAAAAATAGAGAAGAGAAGGGGGCCTAATATCGAGCCCTGGGGAACACCTAGGTTAACTGGTGAGGCGTTGGACTCAGATGAATTAAATCTGACAAGCTGGGTTCTGTTAGATAGATAGCTATTAAACCAGGCCACTGAGTTTCGAGAGAAACCAAGGGCTAGGAGGCTTTCTAGTAGAAGAGGGTGGTCAACAAGGTCAAAAGCCTTAGTGAGGTCAATAAAGAGTGCCCCTGTGAGATGGCCATTGTCCACTGCAGTTAGCGTGTCATTTATAAGACGAAACAATGCAATGGCGGTGCTATGGCCTTTACTAAATCCATACTGAATCGGCGAGATGAGGTTATATTTGGTCATAAATTCAGTTACTTGGATAGATACTAATTTCTCCATTATTTTATTTAGGCCAGATAGTACGGCTACTGGCCGATAGTTTGACATAATCCTTTTATCACCTTTCTTTGGGACCGGGGTGACTTTGGCAACTTTCCAGATCTCAGGGACATGTCCAGTACAGAGCGAGAGGGTGAAAATTCTAGACAGAGGTTGGGCAATGAATGGTGCTGCCAGTTTTAAGAGTTTAGGCTTGATGCCATCAGAGCCCACACTGGTTTTATCAGAGATAGAGTTCAGTAAGCCGAGTACTTCAGATTTAGTTACTGCCTTAAAGTAAAAAAAGAGGGGGGGAAACGAGGAGTCGTGGGTGGTGTAATTATGGGTAAAGGCTGCGTGGGGAGGAACGCAGATATGAAACTCGATAGGTCTGTGAATTGTTTATTAAATGCTTCGACAATGGTCCTAGGGTCATTACAGTGGACTCCATTTATGACCATGTCATCTTCAAGGTGAGTTTTCTTTGATCCTAGAAATGTTTTTACATGTGCCCAGAATTTCCTGGGATCACCAGATGCTTCCAACAATAGCCCCTTACAGTAAGAGCTTTTTGCTAGCCTGATCTGCTTTTTACAAGCATTTCTCTGTGCCCTATATGTCTGGAAGTCGGTACTGAGGTTAGATTTCCTAAATCGTCTCCAGCTCTTATCCCTAGCATGCAGTGCTGCTAGGAGATCTTTGTGTAACCACCTAGTAGGTTTTACTCGAACACGTCGGGTCACAAGGGGTGTGTGACTATTTTGGATTGCTAGAAATTGGTCTAGAAAATAGTCAAGAGCTGTTTGGGCATCTAGGGCCTGAGAAAGGTAAGACCAATCAATGGACGAAACTTCATATAGGAACTTTGCCTGATCTAAACTGGCATAGTTCCTGAAGGTGATATAGCATGGTGGCAGAGACTGAGCAAGAGTGTTGCCATATGCAAAAGATGGGGGAGTGATCAGATATAGAGTCAGGAAGGATGCCTGTGTCTGTAATTCTGTCAACCCTATTTGTTAATATCCAGTCCAAGAGCGTGCTAGATGTTCCTTTAGAGGAGATCCTTGTGTTCACAGTTATTACTTGGTGAAGGTGATAGTTTTGAATTGTAGCTAGAAGTGAGCTATGAGTTTGCCCTAGCCAATTTAGATTCATATCTCCGAGGATTAGTTCACTGTTCCCTGCTATTCTTACTGCTTCCTCACGCAAATTTGTGAAGGCAGACAGCCCTCCATAGGGCGGATTGTAGGCAGTAGTTATGTGTAGTTTCTTAGGGCCCAAAAGTAGGAGTGCATGAAGGGATTCACATGTGGGGGATAGTGGGATCTTAGTCAGCGAGACATTAAGATGTGTCTTATAGAATAATGCAACACCCCCACCCTGCTTTGGTGATATTCTGTCAAGTCTGAGGAGACTGTAATCTTTTAGCGAGCTGACAGAGTCAGGGGTGGAAGGTCTGAGCCATGTCTCCGATAGGTACAGTATGTCAGGATTATGTATGGAGACCCATGCCTCTAGATCAGTGAGATTTTGCATTAGGCCCCTGATGTTTAGGTGGGCTATGCAAAGCCCTGTAGTGGTGGCCCAGGAGACATTGTTACCCGTCTGATGATGTGGAGGACCAGGGTTCAATTCCACATCACCAGCCAGTAGGATAGCAAGCAGCAGTGCATGCCAGAGCTTGCGGTGAAAGCACAAGGAGACAGGAGGGATTTTAGGGCTTAATGTATAGCTTATGTAGGCAACAAGCTGACAATTTAAATATCTGGGGATTAGTAGTGGGGTGAGATCAAAGCAGTCAGCGGGTTGGTCCAATTGATTAGAAAAGTGGAAATCAGCATTCGAGTGTTCCTGTTTGGAATAATTATGGGAGGATTTGGGCAGGGAAAACTGAGCGAAGGAATGGAGTAATAGACAGATAACAATCAAAAGCAGAATTTTCCAAGACATGATGTGTGGTCACAGGAAAGAATTCACAATCTTGAGCAGAAAGTTAGCTGCTGAAGAGAAGAGGACACACGGTCACTTTAATAAAGAACAGAGTACTAGTGTTCAACAGAACACCCCTAGTGGTAGATTCTTATAAGGAGCAAATGGAAAAGTGGCCTGTTGGTTTCTACTTGAAACTAACAAACACAGAAACTGACAAGAGTGAGCTGGTGGGAGGGTGGGTGGGAGCTGGCACACAGCACGGCAGAGTTTAGCTGAGAGAGTCACAGCCTACTTTACTCAAATACTAGAGTCCACTGAAGTACGAGTGGCACGTTTCAGTGTGTCTGCTACTGCACACAAAATTCAATTTCTTGTAACAAGCTTCTGCAATAATTAACTGAAGCTTGCAAGAGCTGCTGTGTAGATTTAAAATCGAAATTAGTTCAGGGTTGGTGCAGCAGCGATCCTCAGTGTAACCAAAGGGGCTCAGAGGAGCAGGACTTTGTCCCGAGGATTTAGGCGCCAAAAAAAGATTCAAATTTCTCGGTTTGCAAGTGGTCGGACAAAGGACTGTGATGGCGAACTCAGAGTTACCTGCTCGTGTGGGTCGGCGGGCGGTCTCCTACGTGGTTTGTCATCTGGATCAGAGCATCCCATTTCTGAGTCCGAGTCAGACGTATCTGAAGATGAAGAGGAAGACTCCTCCCTACGAGGGGGAGAGACGACCCCTTTGGGGAGTTCCCTGGGGCGCATATCTTCCCCTTCCCTGGTGCCAGAGGGCTCTCCTCTGGTGTCGGGTAGGTAGGAGGTATTCTCTCATCTCCGTTGTAGGGGATCTTGTATAGGATCCGGCATCGGCAGAGGACTTTCGACCTCCCTAGTGAGTTGAGCCTTGGCCTCAGCCCACCAGGAGGCCAGTGTCTTCTTCAGGTCCACCGGCGTCAGGGGAGTGGGTGGCAGAGGAGGAGAAGGGGGATAAGGATATTGAGGATATCCATAAAAGGAGTATCCGTAACCTGATGGCGGGTATTGGGGCGTCGGGTACTGTGGTGCCGGACACTGCGGCGCCAGGTACTGAGGCTCCGGATACTGCAGAGCCGGGTACTGTGGCACTGGATACTGCGGTGTTGGATACCCGGGAGCTAGGGGCTCTGTCGGGGCCAAGGTCCAGCTGGCAGCCCAGGCGGTGGTAATGCTGGCTCCATGGGCGTCTGGCCCAGCGTGGGTACACCGTCAACAGGGTCCGAAGGACCTGACGGTAAGGGGACGCCAGCTGGCATCAGGTATGCCGATGTCGGGTCTGGCGTCAGGGTATCAGGTCCCGATGAAAGGGGCCCTGACGGCAGAGTTTCTAGATCCTCCATGATGACCGGGGAGGGAGGGATGATTAGAATCCCTGGGTGTCAGCTGAGGAGATGCTGGGGCCTCAGAAGGCAATGTAACACGCTGCGGAGAGCCTGGGGTGTCAGACTTGTCCTTAGGGTCCGGCGCAGTCTCCTTGGCTGGACAGGCGTCGGTGGGACCGGTGTACGACTTATCGGCCAAATCCGGGCAGGTGTCGGTGGAGCCGGCATATGACTTATCGGATTCCCTGCCCAAGGAAGACCGTGCTGGGGATGAGACCTTGTCGGGCAGAGGTTTGGCTGGGCGGCCCCTCCCCCGAAGGGGAAAGTGGCTTAGCAGCCTTGTCCGGGCTGGTGTCAGTGGGACTGGCATCTGACTTACCAGACCCGCTGTGACCCGAGCCGCATGGTGAAGCGGCCTTCCGGGGCCCAGAGGGCCTCTTTTCCCGGAGGAGCTCCCGAGCCCAGCCACTAGCCAGATGGGAGGGTGATGCCTTCCTGGTTACCACCAAGATGGCCATGGTGGGCGTTCCCAGAGGACATTACCTTAAGTGCCACGGCTGCCATGTAAACCATTTCCTGGTCCTGGTGCTTCTCCTTGTGACCTTCGGGGCAAGTGGACGCCTGCCTTAGTTTCTTTAGCTCCTTTCCATGGATGCCATCCTTTTCTTGAGGGTATGGGCCTCCAGGTACTGCTGCCTTCTTTTCTGGGTAGCGGAGTTAAATTTCTGACAGTGCTGGCACTTCTCCATGGGGTGGTCTTGGCCCAGACAGCAGAGGTTTGGAGGGCGTTGGGGATGACATACACAGCGAATCATTGAAGAAAATCGAGAAAGTTTGGGTTGAAAAGTTTGAAAATTAATGGACCGACGAAAGACTGACAAGCGCTGAATTCTACCGTGAGGAACTTTCACAAGCCGACGGCGGGAAAGTGGGGGACCGGCCCTTTGTACTGATGTCGTATGATGCCGGTCACCTGACGTGGGGGCGGTCTCCCACCAGAGACTGCTAGCTAGAAATTTTTCCGAAGGGTTCTGATGCCTGGTGGGTCAGTCCTATATGTGAATACCTACTGCAAGATCCCTCTTGAAGTAAGAGTTTCATTTACCACCACCATCTGTCTCCCATCCCCTAAATAATTTCTTATCCAATTTACCACCTTTAGACCCACTCCTAAGCTACCCAACTTGTTTTTTTGCCCTCCAGCTCCAGCCGCAGAAGGGGCTCCGAGCCGCCAGCGGGCCGGCGGTGACCTCCAGCCGACCAAGAGTTCCAGGAGGCCGGGAGAAGCAGTGTGAAAGCCGGCATTGCCCTCCAGCTCCAGCCGCAGAAGGGCTCCGAGCCGCCAGCGGGCAGCGGTGACCTCCAGCCGACCAAGAGTTCCAGGAGGCGGGAGAAGCAGTGTAAGCCGGCATTGCCCTCCAGCTCCAGCCGCAGAAGGGCTCAGCATAGCAGGCAGCGGTGACCTCCAACCGACCAAGAGTTCCAGGAGGCCGGGAGAAGCAGTGTGAAAGCCGGCATTGCCCTCCAGCTCCAGCCGCAGAAGGGCTCCGAGCGCCAGCGGGCAGCGGTGACCTCCAGCCACCAAGAGTTCCAGGAGGCCGGGAGAAGCAGTGTGAAAGCTGCATTGCCCTCCAGCTCCAGCCGCAGAAGGGCTCCGAGCCGCCAGCGGGCAGCGGTGACCTCCAGCCGACCAAGAGTTCCAGGAGGCCGGGAGAAGCAGTGTGAAGCCGGCATTGCCCTCCAGCTCCAGCCGCAGAAGGGCTCCAGAGCCGCCAGCGGGCAGGCGGTGACCTCCAGCCGACCAAGAGTTCCAGGAGCCGGGAGAAGCAGTGTGGCCGGCATTGCCCTCCAGCTCCAGCCGCAGAAGGGCTCCGAGCCGCCAGCGGGCGGCGGTGACCTCAACCGACCAAGGTTCAGGAGGCGGGAGAAGCAGTGTGAAGGTGCGGGCAAAGCGCAACCAATCAGGAAGCGACCGCTGTCTCTGCCTTGCTTCCGATTGGTGCGCCTTTCCCATTGACTTTAGCTGGACTCTGCAACACTTTTCTGGATGGGATTTTCTGATTAGCTGTAACTTGTGTTAATTTCCTTAAAGAGCTGTTTTACTTAAAATTGTGGGTAATTTAAACATGTTTTGATGTGATGTTTGCTAGTGATTCAGCCTTTTTCTGGGGATCTGTGGGCTAGATGTGGCGCCTAACCCCCAAACCCTCCCAGTCTTTTGTTGTGCAGATTCTTGTTTCTTGCACCTAATTGCAGATTGCCTGCAATAAAATTGCCTTCTCACTGCCTTCTCCTCTGTCCCCTGACTTGCAGCCGGCATTGCCCTCCAGCTCCAGCCGCAGAAGGGGCTCCGAGCCGCCAGCGGGCCGGCGGTGACCTCCAGCCGACCAAGAGTTCCAGGAGGCCGGGAGAAGCAGTGTGAAAGGTACGGGCAAAGCCGCAACCAATCGAGGCGACCGCTGTCTCTGCCTTGCTTCCGATTGTGCGCCTTTCCCATGACTTTAGCTGGACTCTGCAACACTTTTCTGGATGGGATTTTCTGATTAGCTGTAACTTGTTTAATTTCCTTAAAGAGCTGTTTTACTTAAAATTGTGGGTAATTTAAACATGTTTTGATGTGATGTTTGCTAGTGATTCAGCCTTTTCTGGGGATCTGTGTGGGCTAGACGCTTAGGCGCCTAACCCCAAACCCTCCCAGTCTTTTGTTGTGCAGATTCTTGTTTCTTGCACCTAATTGCAGATTGCCTGCAATAAAATTGCCTTCTCACTGCCTTCTCCTCTGTCCCCTGACTTGCAGCCGGCATTGCCCTCCAGCTCCAGCCGCAGAAGGGGCTCCGAGCCGCCAGCGGGCCGGCGGTGACCTCCAGCCGACCAAGAGTTCCAGGAGGCCGGGAGAAGCAGTGTGAAAGGAATGCGGAGAAAGCCAGGACCAATCGAGGCGACGCTGTCTCTGCCTTGCTTCCGATTGGTGCGCCTTTCCCATTGACTTTAGCTGACTCTGCAACACTTTTCTGGATGGGATTTTTCTGATTAGCTGTAACTTGTGTAATTTCCTTAAAGAGCTGTTTTTACTTAAAATTGTGGGTAATTTAAACATGTTTTGATGTGATGTTTGCTAGTGATTCAGCCTTTTCTGGGGATCTGTGTGGGCTAGACGCTTAGGCGCCTAACCCCCAAACCCACCCAGTCTTTTGTTGTGCAGATTCTTGTTTCTTGCACCTAATTGCAGATTGCCTGCAATAAAATTGCCCTTCTCACTGCCTTCTCCTCTCCCCTGACTTGCAGCGGCATTGCCCTCAGCTCCAGCCTAGAGAGGGCTCAGGCACAGCCGCGCGGCGGTGACCTCCAGCCGACCAAGAGTTCCAGGAGGCCGGGAGAAGCAGTGTGAAAGGTACGGGCAAAGCCGCAACCAATCGGGAAGCGACCGCTGTCTCTGCCTTGCTTCCGATTGGTGCGCCTTTCCCATTGACTTTAGCTGGACTCTGCAACACTTTTCTGGATGGGATTTTTCTGATTAGCTGTAACTTGTGTTAATTTCCTTAAAAGAGCTGTTTTTACTTAAAATTGTGGGTAATTTAAACATGTTTTGATGTGATGTTTGCTAGTGATTCAGCCTTTCTGGGGATCTGTGTGTGGGCTAGGCGGCTTGCGCTACCCCCCAAACCCTCCCAGTCTTTTGTTGTGCAGATTCTTGTTTCTTGCACTAATTGCAGATTGCCTGCAATAAAATTGCCTTCTCACTGCCTTCTCCTCTGTCCCCTGACTTGCACCCGGCATTGCCCTCCAGCTCCAGCCGCAGAAGGGGCTCCGAGCCGCCAGCGGGCCGGCGGTGACCTCCAGCCGACCAAGAGTTCCAGGAGGCCGGGAGAAGCAGTGTGAAAGATACGGGCAAAGCCGCAACCAATCGGGAAGCGACCGCTGTCTCTGCCTTGCTTCCGATTGGTGCGCCTTTCCCATTGACTTTAGCTGGACTCTGCAACACTTTTCTGGATGGGATTTTTCTGATTAGCTGTAACTTGTGTTAATTTCCTTAAAGAGCTGTTTTACTTAAAATTGTGGTAATTTAAACATGTTTTGATGTGATGTTTGCTAGTGATTCAGCCTTTTCTGGGGATCTGTGTGGGCTAGGCGGCAGAGCCTAACCCCCAAACCCTCCAGTCTTTTGTTGTGCAGATTCTTGTTTCTTGCACCTAATTGCAGATTGCCTGCAATAAAATTGCCTTCTCACTGCCTTCTCCTCTGTCCCCTGACTTGCAGCCGGCATTGCCCTCCAGCTCCAGCCGCAGAAGGGGCTCCGAGCCGCCAGCGGGCCGGCGGTGACCTCCAGCCGACCAAGAGTTCCAGGAGGCCGGGAGAAGCAGTGTGAAAGGTACGGGCAAAGCCGCAACCAATCGGGAAGCGACCGCTGTCTCTGCCTTGCTTCCGATTGATGCGCCTTTCCCATTGACTTTAGCTGGACTCTGCAACACTTTTCTGGATGGGATTTTTCTGATTAGCTGTAACTTGTGTTAATTTCCTTAAAGAGCTGTTTTTACTTAAAATTGTGGGTAATTTAAACATGTTTTGATGTGATGTTTGCTAGTGATTCAGCCTTTCTCAGGGATCTGTGTGGGCTAGGCGGCTTAGGCTAACCCCCAAACCCTCCCAGTCTTTTGTTGTGCAGATTCTTGTTTCTTGCACTAATTGCAGATTGCCTGCAATAAAATTGCCTTCTCACTGCCTTCTCCTCTGTCCCTGACTTGCAGCCGGCATTGCCCTCCAGCTCCAGCCGCGAGAGGGCTCCGAGCGCCAGCGGCGGGCGGTGACCTCCAGCCGACCAAGAGTTCCAGGAGGCGGGAGAAGCAGTGTGAAAATGCGAACAAAACCGCAACCAATCGAGGCGACCGCTGTCTCTGCCTTGCTTCGATTGTGCGCCTTTCCCATTGACTTTAGCTGGACTCTGCAACACTTTTCTGGATGGGATTTTTCTGATTAGCTGTAACTTGTGTTAATTTCCTTAAAAGAGCTGTTTTACTAAAATTGTGGGTAATTTAAACATGTTTTGATGTGATGTTTGCTAGTGATTCAGCCTTTTCTGGGGATCTGTGTGGGCTAGGCGGCTTGGCGCTAACCCCCAAACCCTCCCAGTCTTTTGTTGTGCAGATTCTTGTTTCTTGCACCTAATTGCAGATTGCCTGCAATAAAATTGCCTTCTCACTGCCTTCTCCTCTGTCCCCTGACTTGCAGCCGGCATTGCCCTCCAGCTCCAGCCGCAGAAGGGGCTCCGAGCCGCCAGCGGGCAGGCGGTGACCTCCAGCCGACCAAGAGTTCCAGGAGGCCGGGAGAAGCAGTGTGAAAGATACGGGCAAAGCCGCAACCAATCGGGAAGCGACCGCTGTCTCTGCCTTGCTTCCGATTGGTGCGCCTTTCCATTGACTTTAGCTGGACTCTGCAACACTTTTCTGGATGGGATTTTTCTGATTAGCTGTAACTTGTGTTAATTTCCTTAAAGAGCTGTTTTACTTAAAATTGTGGGTAATTTAAACATGTTTTGATGTGATGTTTGCTAGTGATTCAGCCTTTTCTGAGGATCTGTGTGGGCTGAGGCGGCAAGCTAACCCCCAAACCCTCCCAGTCTTTTTTGTGCAGATTCTTGTTCTTGCACCTAATTGCAGATTGCCTGCAATAAAATTGCCTTCTCACTGCCTTCTCCTCTGTCCCCTGACTTGCAGCCGTGCTTGCCTCCAGCTCCAGCCGCAGAGGGCTCCGAGCCAGCGGGCCGGGCGGTGACCTCCAGCCGACCAAGAGTTCCAGGAGGCCGGGAGAAGCAGTGTGAAAGGTACGGGCAAAGCCGCAACCAATCGGGAAGCGACCGCTGTCTCTGCCTTGCTTCCGATTGGTGCGCCTTTCCCATTGACTTTAGCTGGACTCTGCAACACTTTTCTGGATGGGATTTTCTGATTAGCTGTAACTTGTGTTAATTTCCTTAAAGAGCTGTTTTACTTAAAATTGTGGGTAATTTAAACATGTTTTGATGTGATGTTTGCTAGTGATTCAGCCTTTCTGGGGATCTGTGTGGGCTAGGCGCAAGGCTAACCCCCCAAACCCTCCAGTCTTTTGTTGTGCAGATTCTTGTTTCTTGCACCTAATTGCAGATTGCCTGCAATAAAATTGCCTTCTCACTGCCTTCTCCTCTGTCCCTGACTTGCAGCCGGCATTGCCCTCCAGCTCCAGCCGCAGAAGGGCTCGAGCCGTCAGCCAGGCGGCGGTGACCTCCAGCCGACCAAGAGTTCCAGGAGGCCGAGAAGCAGTGTGAGAAGGTCAAGAAGCAAGAACCAATCGGGAAGCGATCGCTGTCTCTGCCTTGCTTCGATTGTGCTACTTTCCCATTGACTTTAGCTGGACTCTGCAACACTTTTCTGGATGGGATTTTTCTGATTAGCTGTAACTTGTGTTAATTTCCTTAAAAGAGCTGTTTTACTTAAAATTGTGGGTAATTTAAACATGTTTTGATGTGATGTTTGCTAGTGATTCAGCCTTTTCTGGGGATCTGTGTGGGCTAGGAGGCAGAGCGCCTAACCCCCCAAACCCTCCCAGTCTTTTGTTGTGCAGATTCTTGTTTCTTGCACCTAATTGCAGATTGCCTGCAATAAAATTGCCTTCTCACTGCCTTCTCCTCTGTCCCCTGACTTGCAGCCAGCATTGCCCTCCAGCTCCAGCCGCAGAAGGGGCTCCGAGCCGCCAGCGGGCCGGCGGTGACCTCCAGCCGACCAAGAGTTCCAGGAGGCCGGGAGAAGCAGTGTGAAAGGTACGGGCAAAGCCGCAAAATTTTGCCCGCCTCCCCCCTCTTGGTTAATTGTATTTATACACTCTTTCCCGCCATTTCTCTCATCCACGCCCACATCTAATTCCCTTCTCTGTTAACCCATACCTACCCGCATAATGCTAACTTGTTTCCTTTTGCTCCTTAACCTCTCATCTCCCCATTCCATTATGATAATCATATTATACCCCTGTCATGACGAATAAGTTAATGAGTATGTTCTGCTCTTCACTGCCATCCACAATGTCAACCATCTATTCCTTATTCACTTTGAACCACTATTACACTGCAACCCTGGGGTATCCCACATAAAGCCTCTCTAACAATCCAGCTCTCCCTAGCCCTTTACATGTATCCTGGATCTATAAAACCCTCTATGCCTGTCCATCAGACTCCTATGTTATGATAAAGACACACCTATTAACAGCACCATCTCCCACTACACAGTGTGCATCTAGGATTAAGAGGAAATGCTCTGATCACTCTCTATCCCTATCCTTGGAGCCCTAGTCAATTAATCTTCTACCTCCTTTATGCATTGGCACCATTGAGATTAATCCTGGCCCCATTGTCAATTTATCTTCCCTTCTGAGCTGACCACCATAAAAGGACTAAGCTTCATACACTTCAATGCTTGCAGCCTCCTAAAAAGTTCATCTTAATACAGGCTTGGGTGGCACATACTCTTCCAGACTTCCTGGTCATCTCTGAATCTTGGCTCAGGCCTACAACAAAAGACAGTGTTGTAAACCTTCCCAATTACCAGCTCTTCGAGCAGATCGCCCCTTCAGGGGTGGTGGGGTGGCCATATACATTAAGGACACCATCTCTGCAACCTGCCTCATCAACACATCTGAGCCAAATGAATTTGAATGTTTATCAATCAAAATTTGCCTTCCTAATTCGTCTCCATTTAAACTGATTGGATGCTATAGGCCCCCTCTGCAGGCCTTAAACTGCTTTCTCACCTAGGGTCAATTCTCAACCAAGGCCCTGAAGATACCGTCATCCTTGGTGATTTGAATTTAAACTGGTTGTCTAATGTATCTGCACCTTTGATAACCTTTGTGACACCTATGGATTCACACAGCTGATTAAAGACCCAACTAGGATTAACCGAAGAAATTCCAGCAACAGCTCACTCCTGGATATTATGTTGGTAAACAAGCCTCACTTATACTCACATGCAGGAGTACTGCCAAGTGATGTGATGACCATTACCCTATAGCTGGCATAAGATCCACACTCAAACCACCAAATCCTGCAGAATTTATCCTCAAAAGGTCAAAAAGAATTTCAATATCTCAGGTTACCTCCATGACCTGAGTACTACAATATATTGGCAAGATTTCTATCTTACAACCTCTGTTGAAACAGCACTCAGACTTTAAAGGATATTATCACCAATGTTCTCAATATTCATGCACCTATCACCAGTATCAGAACTAAGGTAAAATCCTGCCCTTGGTTCACCTCTGAGCTTAAAGCAGCCTTGAGAACCAGAGACAAGCTGTGGAAAAAGGCAAGAAAACAAAGGACACCAGTGATTGGCTAAATTTCAGAAAAGCAAAGAATTCATGTACAAAAAATAAGAACTGCCAAAACTGCCTACTATACAGCTGAATTGGATGCCTCCTACAATAACCCATCCAGACTCTGGGGTACAATAAAAGGACTTCTGGGCCAGAATTCTACTCCTGCCTTAACCACCAAATTGCTACTAAATGACACAGAAATTACAGGTAAACAAGAAATCTTAAATACCTTCAATGTTCACTTCACCACTGCTGGCCTAGCATTTGACTCATCACCTGCAAATATCCTGAGATCTTCCTTGAACCTGCAAACTACTGTGGGACAAATGGCCACTTCAACTTTTCCTTCATCCCAATATCCGTGAAAGAAGTGGAAGATCTCCTCTCTAATTTAGACACAACTAAAAGTGCAGGTGCAGACTCCTGGATCCCTATTTCCTGAAAATTGCTTCACATGTCTTATCTGCTCCCCACTCATCTCTTCAATCTTTCCTAACTACTGGATCCATTCCATCTACTTGGAAAACAGCTCAAGTAGTTCCATTACTCAAAGCTGGTGATACTAGGGATCTCAACAATTACAGACCTATCTCCATCCTACCAGTACTATCTAAGATGCTCGAAAAACTAGTAAACTCTCAGTTAAGGACTATCTGGATAACAATAACCTTCTAAATTCTGCACAATCTGGATTTAGATCAAAGCATAACACCATTACTGCCTTAGCCAAGGTAACCAACGATTGGCAGACTAATTTGGACAAAAAAATTTTACCTGTGCTGTGTTTCTGGATTTGAGTAAAGCCTTTGACACAGTGGATCATGACTTATTACTCACCTCCCTTAACTCATTAGGCCTGGATTCCCTATCACTCCAACTGGTTTAAGGATTACCTTTCAGATAGGTCGCAACTGGTTAGAAATGGAAATTACCTATCCACCTCAAAACCTCTGCTAAGGGTGTACCACAAGGCTCTATTCTTGGCCTATCCTCTTTGCTATTTATATAAACAATATTGATGCCAACCTCACTCAATCTAACATTCATCTGTTTGCTGATGATACTGTATTGTATGTCAGCAATCCCTCACCTTCCAAAGCCTGTGAACTTCTACAATCCCAATTCTCCATTCTGCAGCACAATCTACTTGACAAAAACTACTTCTAAATGCAAAAAACAAAGTATGTTCTTTACCACAAAGAGTTGTACTACCACTACCCCAGCATCCAACACCCTACATATATCCACCTTACTTGGAGAAACTTGAATTTGTTGATAACTTCAAATACCTTGGAGTCTGGATAGATAACAGGCTTGACTATTCTGTCCATATTGAAGTTACTTAAAAGCTAAGACAGAGGTCTGGACTATTTTTTAGAATAAAACATTACCTAAACAGTGATTCCAAAAAAGGTTAATTCAGGCCTCATTCCTATCCCTCATTGATTATGCTGATTTTCTCTACTGCCATTGTTAAGTCATCTCTTACATAAGCTGGACACCCTGTATCACAGGTCCATAAGATTTATTACTGACCTTCCTCCAACACCATCATTGCTCCTTTATATGGCAGTCAACTGGACATCATTGCAACACAGAAGAAATAGGAATGCTGTTATCTGGATACTCAAAGCGTTAACAGGCAAACTACCGACCTATATCACTGATTGCTTTACCAAATTACAACCAGGCCATACACCTTAAGGATCAGTAAACTCATCACATTAAAGGTCCCAATGCCTGCACCCGGTATGGGAGGGCTGCTTTCAGCTATTCCTTAGCAGCTGCATGGAACTCTCTCCAAAAATCCATGAAGCTAGATAGCCTACTACCTCTGGCATCCTTCAAAGATTGTTCTCCCCTTTTCCAGAGCTCTGCAATTGCTTTTATAAAGCATAATCCCCACCTATCTGACCCAACTAAACCTCCCTTTTTCTATCCATTATATTAACTCAATTTCTTTCTTCGAATCACCTATTATATTCACTTAAAAACTAGTTTAGACCATATAACTTATATTTTAGGACTGCTATACCCTTTGTCCTCTTTTTTTCCTACAGGCTAAATGGTTCTATTGTTACTTGTATATATGTAAATTGTTGTATATAATCATTTCATGCCATTGTATTGCTATTTATTCTATTCTTGTCTATGTAATAATACTTGTATCCTCATTTGTATGACCACTCAGGTCCATCTTGTAAATGAGCTTTGCTCAATGATGTTCGCCTGAATAAATAAAGATTTTGATTGATTGATTGATTGATTTACTAGTCTCCTATGTGGAACAGTGTCGAACACCTTACTGAAATCTAGGTAGGCCACATCCATCGCTCCACCCTTATCTAGTTCCTTGGTCAACCAGTCAAAAAAATCTATCAGATTCATTTGACATGACCTCCCCCTTGTGAAACCATGCTGCCTTGGGACTTGTAACCCACTGGATTCAAGATATTCCACAATCCTTTCCTTGAGCAGTGATTCCAGTAACTTTCCTACCACCAATGTCAGACTGACTGGCCTGTAATTGCCAGCCTGCTACCACTTTTGTGTAGTGGGACTACATCTGCACCCCTCCAGTCCTCTGGAACCACTCCTGTTTCCAGAAAGTTGTTAAACAGAACTGTCAGAGGTGCAGCTAGTATTTCCCTGAGCTCCATCCCATCATTAACTGCTATCTGTTCCTGTTTGTGTATGACACCCAGAGCCTCCGGCAGTGGGCGCCTAATAAATAAAACTGCCTTGCCTTACCCTTGGATGCACCCTACCTGACCCCATTGCTTTGTCCACCTTCAGATTAGCAAGTCCCTTCACGACTCTCTCCTCCAAAAAAGGACTAGTGTCCACCTCCCTCCAAAGCTTCTGTTACTTTTTTGTGACCCCTTCCCTTCTATTTCCTCTGTAAACAATGAACAAAAGTATTTGTTCAGTATGTCTGTCTTTTCCTGGTCCCCCCTTGCACAGTCCCCCCTTTCCTTTTTAACCTTACAATCCCACTCCTGGTTTTCCTCTTTTCACTTACATATCTAAAAAATGTCTTGTCCCCTTTTGTTACCTCCTGGGCTATTCTCTCTTCAGTTTGCACCTCTGCACTCCTTATTGCTTTCCCTGCTTTCCTCTGTTTCCCCCGATACACTTCCCTATGCGTCTCCTTATACCTTGTGAATGCTACCCTTTCAGCTTTTACCTTTTCAGCTACCTCTTTCGAGAACCATAGTGGTCTCATTTTCCTCTTGTTTTTCCTCACTTGTTTGATGTAGAGGTTGGTTGCCTTTACTATGCTCCCTTTTATCTTTGCCCACTGCACCTCCATCCCACCCAGGACACCCACCCCTGCTAGGCCATCCATGACGCATTCACTCATCTTTTTAAAATCTGCCCTGCTGAAGTTTGGGATACAGTGTTGGTCCCCTTTCCTTCTCACCTTGACACACACACACACACACGCAGAATGGCAGCAGAACTTTCTCCCCTCCATCACCTGGACTGTAGAGTGTTTTGGGATATAGTTTTGAATCACACTGCCCTCCCCACCCAAAACACATGCACATACAAACATACGACAACAGAAATCTCTCCCTTCCATATCCAGACAGCGGCTTGCTGAGGGGGTGAGAGGAGAGCTGTGTCAGTTACTGTCATTCAAGATCTGTATATTACTGGAATCAAGGTTTGGCATGCAGACGGATGGAGCTTTTTATTAATTTCATAAAAGTTTTTATTTTATTACAGATTATACCAAAAACATAGAAGGTATCAGCAGAAAAAGACATCTTGGCCCAACTAGTCTGCACTAAAGTCTCTATCTACTGTGTTATCGTAGACCCTAACCGATATCCGGTCTTAGCCCCTCCCCCCAGCCCTGTTACTAAGGTTCCCCTGTGTCTATCCCATGAATGTTTGAAACCTGTCACCATTTCAGTGCCTACCACCTCTGCTGGGAGGCTGTTCCAGGCATCCACCACCCCTTCCCTGAAGAAATATTTCCTCACATCCCCTGTAAGTCTCCCCCCTTCCAGCTTCTCATCATGCCCCTTCATCCTTGAGCATCTCTTTCTGCGCAATATACCACCCTCCTGTACCCTATTGATACCCTGAAGTATCTGAATATTTCTAGTAAGTCTCTTCTTTCTCTCCTTTCCTCCAGCGAGTATATATTTAACCCCCCTCCCCCCAAGTCTTTCCTCATAGGGCTTCTGATGCAGGCCATGCACCATTTTTGCTGCCCTTCTCTGTACCGCCTCCACCCATCTATGTCCTTCTTTTTATTTTATTTATTTATTTTTATTTTAGTCTTTGATAACCGGGTAAGGCCCACTAGGCACAAGTGCCTGTTATCAGGGGCGACCTGGGAGCTCTGGGTGGTTAAGTGACTTGCTCAGAGTCACACAGTATGCAAGTGGAGGCTGTGAGAATCAAACTCAGGTCTGGCCTGCTGGATATATCAAGCTCGTTCACACCTCATTCCTCTACCCTCTGGGCTATACTGCCAGCCCGAGTGCAGTTTGCCTTCTTGATATGGGCCTTCAGAATTGGACACAGTACTCCAGGTATGGCCTCACCACTGATCTATATAGGGGTAACACTACCTCCCTTTTTCTGCTGGTGATATCCCTCCCTATGCACCCCAGCATCCTACTAGCCTTTCCACTGCCTTATCACACTGCTTTGCTACCTTCAGGTCATCAGATATGATGACCCCAGATCACTTTCCTGTTTTGTTGCTGTTAACACCTTCACCCTTAAACGATATGTTGCCCTTGGGTTTCTGTGCTCCATATGCAAATTTATACATTTTTTGGGGCGATAAGCCCAATTTCCAAACCTTTGACCAATCTTCCATTTTTTTAGATCGTCCTTCACCCCCCCCCCCAAATGTGTCCACTGAATTGCAGATTTTTGTGTCATTCACGAACAGGCATACCTTTCCTTCCGGACCCTCTGCAATGTTGCTAATAAAGACACTGAAGAGGACCGGTCCCAGTAGTGATCCCCGTGGCAACCCGCTGGTTACTTTATCTTACCTTCCTCTGAGTGAACTCCACTTACCACCACCCTCTGAGTTCTGTTACTTAGCTAACTTTGTACCCATTTTACTATCTTTGGACCCATTCCCATGCTATGTAGCTTGTTTACCAGTCTTCTGCGTGGAACTGTGTCGAAAACCTTACTGAAAACCAGGTTGAACACGTCAGCCGCTCCTCCCCGATTCACCTCCCTGTTAACCCAGTCAAGAAACTATCAGGTTTGTTTAGCAAGATCTACCCCCTTGTGAACCCATGCTGCCTCAGATCTTGCAATCCACTGGTGTTAAGGTATTCCCCAATCCATTCTTTAAGTAGAGTTTCCACAACCTTGCCCATCACTGAAGTCAGGCTTACAGGTCAGTAGTTTCTTGCCTCCTCCCTATTCCCATTTTTTTGTAGTGGGACCACATTCACCCTCCTCCAGAACAGGGCAATCAGAGGTGCAGACAGTTCCTCCTTTAGTTCCTTCAGTATCCTAGGGTGAACCCCGTCCAACACATAGCCTTGTCTACTTTTAGTTTTGCTACTTCCCTGAGGACTCTCTCCTCCCGTCCCTTAATGCCCTTCTCTCCTATCTGTGGCGGGTCACCTACCCCTTCCTTTGTGAATACTGAACAAATATACTTATTCGGTATGTCAGCTTTCTTCTGGTCCTCTTCCATACTCCCCCCTTCCCCTTTTAATCTTACTATCTCTGCCTTGATTAGAATGCTGAGGGTAATACATTGGCACGTGTACGGTCTGATTTAGAGTAAATTCAGAAACCACCTTTGGCAAAAACTTAGGAGTTGCATGCAGAGCCACACGGTCTCTGTGAAAAATCAAATAAGGCTCCTTACGCATCAGGGCTTGAAGCTCGGAGATCATTTGAGCAGAAGTAATATCAACTAAAAACAGCTCTTTCCAAGAAAGGCAGTGCAGGTTGCAACCCGCAGCCGGTTCAAAAGGAGGCAAAGTGAGTTTCTCCAGTATGAAGTTCAGAGCTCACAGAGGAACAAGGCTGCTTATCGGGGTTTCATGTTGAGGATTCCCTTGAGGAAAGTGAGAGAAACCTCTAACTGAGCTAGCATTTTGCCTTCCACTGGGGAGTGGTAAGTGGAAATGGCAGACAAATGGACCTTCAGTGAAGAATAGTGGAGCCCTAGATCAGAGAGGTGCAGTAGATACTCCAGAACCTGAGGGAAAGGGCAGGTCCCAACCTTTGCAGGCCACCCAAATGGAGAACCTCTTCCACTTCATAGCATATGTAGTTCTCATGGATGGTTTTCTAGCCTCCACGAGGACTTGAGCGACTCTAGAAAAGACTCCGTAATGTGAGATTGCTACGTCAGAAGGTGCCACGCATGAAGGTGAAGGGACTTGAGGCTTGGGTGAACTTGTTTGCCCGGGTCCTGGGTCAGAAGATACTGGCAGAGGAGTAGAGGAACCGGAGGTTCCACCACCAGCTGCTGGAGCAGAGGGAACCAAACTTGACGAACCCTGTAAGGGGCAATCAGAATCAGGTGAGCCCCTTTCACCTTCAGCTTGACAAGAACCCAATGTATCAGTGGGAAGGGAGAGAAGGCATACAAAAACATCCCTGTCCATCAAAGAGACAGCGCATCTCGCCAGACAACACTAGGCACAGGAATGAGTAAGCAAAAACTCTGTAGTTTTGCGTTGTATGGGGAGGTGAACAGATTTAGATCTGGGCAACCCCAGAGGTTGAAGAAATCTTCGACTACTGACTGTTTCAATTTCCACCCGTGAGCCCTTGCTTGCATGTGGCTGATACTGTCTGCTAGGACGTTTTGAACACCTGAAACGTGCACTGCCCTGAGCTGAAGCTGGTGCTGGATCACCTAGTTCCACACACACATCACCTCAGCACAGGGGTTATGACCATGTGCCTCCCTGCTTGTTCAGACACCAGACCACACACATGTGGTCTGACTGAATGAGGAGTGGACCTGGAAGGAAGATGGGCTGAAAGGCCTGAAGGGCATATAGTACTGCATGCATCTCCAGCACATTTATGTGCAAGGAAAGCTCCCGCTGTAACCAAGATCTCTGGGTTCTGTGATCCTCCAAGTGGGCACCCCAACCCTGACCATAGTCAAGGTTTGGATCGGAGGTGGAGGTTGAAAGGGCACCCCTCTGCAAAGGTTGTTTCGATCCTGCTACCAAAGTAGATCACGCAGCATAGGGGCGGATATCAGAACCCTGTGGTCCAGGTTGTCCGACCTCTGATTCCAGTGAACCTCGAGTGTACACTGCATAATCTACATATGGTGTCTGGCCAGAGGGACAGTGGGAATGGCCGCCACCATGAGGCCTAGAAGGTGCAGGACTGATCTGGCCGTAGACCAACGGCTGGAAGTCACCAACCTGTCCTGCTGCTGTAATTTATTTATTTAAGGGAATCAGATACGCCTTTGAGCCAGGGGCTCTTTTACAAAGGTTCCACGTCAGGTTACTTGAAACATTAGGACAGGCAGTGGTATTGTGCAAAAGAGAAATAAACATAGCAGCCGGAGGGCTTTGTCAATTACAAAAACATCACAATTGTGCAAATCACTTCTATAACAATTTAAACAATATAGAATCGTATAGGTAGCCATCCGACAGAGGGAGGCGAGGCCAGAGGCTGGTGTAAACAGGGAGAAAGAGAGGGAGTGGGGTGGGGTGGGTCAGCAGGAGGTGTGTGGAGGGAGTACAGGAGGAGGGAAGGAGTAGGGAGGGAAGGGTGGGGTATGGGGGTGGGGGGGATAAACCATTTAGGTGTAGCAGTCGTAGGAGGCACAGGAGATGAGGTATTGACACAGGCTGAGCTTACAGGCACCCAGGGTTGCTTTGCTGGTAACTTCTGCTGCCAGGGTGTTGAACAAGGAGGAGGCTCTGAAAAAGAAGGATCGTTGGCCTAGGGTAGTCCTGCAAAGGGGAACAGTGAAAGAGAGGTTGTTTGAATTCCTGGTTTGTCATGGGCCGCTATATGGTCTCAGCAGTGCCTGTGATCCAGGGGGTAGTAGGTCCAATGTTTGCTTTTTTGCTAGGATGCAGGTTTGATATTTAATTCTGCCAGATAGTTGGAGCCAGTTTGCATGTCTGTAGATCTCGCAGGTGTGTGTACGGCGGTTTGCAGATGTTTGGAGATGACATGCTTTGTACAGTGCTGTGGCAATGCGTTGCAGAGCTGTGTCAGTGGCAGACCCGTAGATCACAAGTCCATAGTCTATTACAGAGATTACTGAACTGTGAATGGCAGTGCTTAGGGCTTCGTCCGTGAGGCAGTTCTTATGTCAATAGAGCAGGCCTATGAGGGTATTCACAGTTTTTGCTACGTAGTTGATATGTTCAGAGTATTGAAGTGTTGGGTCAAGAATCACCCCGAAGATATTTAAATAGATGTACTTGTTCAAGGGAGGCCCCTTTGCTGTTTGAGACAGAGAGGTCTCTGTTTTTATGTTTGCTGTGGGTACCATGGAACAGTATTGATTTGGTTTTGCTGTAGTTAAGAATAAGCTTGTGGGATTTAAACCATGCCCCTACATCAGTGAAGCATTCCTGTAGTTGCAACTGAAGAAAGGAGGGGTCAGAGTGGGAGGTGAAGATGAGAGCATTGTCGGCAATAGAGTAGGATTTTTTTCTGAGCAAGATGAAGGGATGCTGTTTAGGAAAATGCTGAAAAGCATAGGACCCAGGATGGATCCTTGTGGGACTCCAAACCGGACCAAGAGGGGAGTTGAGAGGGATTCGCCAATTTTTACCTGCTGTGTTCGGTCACTGAGGTAGCTTTGAAACCAAAGAGCTGTGTCTGGAGATAGTCCTATTAGAGATAGTTGTTGAAGCAGTAGTGAATGGTTGACAGTGGCAAACGCCTTAGTTAGGTCGATGAAGGTCGCGCCAACGAGATCCCCTTGGTCCAGGGCATTGTGGATGTAGGAGGTGAGCTCTAGAAGTGCCATGGTCATGCTGTGGCCCTTGTGAAATCTGTGTTGTTCTTGACATAGCAGGTTATACTTAGTAAGGTATTCTATCAGTTGGTCGGCAGCTATTCTCTCCAGCGCTTTTGGGGGGTGAGATTGGTCTATAGCTGCTTGTAATAGATTTATCGCCACTTTTGTGGACAGGTGTCACCATTGCTGATTTCCATTTTTGGGGGAACTGTGAGAGCATGAGAGATTTGTTAAAGATTTTGGTGGGGGGGTCAGGACTTCATCAAGGGTAAGAGTGAGGAGTTTCAGGTCGAGGGATTCGCTTCTTGATCCAGACTTTCCAAGTACTCGAAGGAGGTATTTTTTTGTGATGTCCTTGGAGACGACTTTGAAGTAGAATGGCGGATTTTCCTCCAAATTTCTGACTTTGACTGAGTTAATGGTATCTTGAGGGGGATCAAAGGAAGTTGGCGGTAAAACATGGCTACAGTTGGTAAATGCTGCATTAAAGGCATTTGCCACAGTGACTTAATCTGTGATGATGTGGACATTTAGGTGGATCATAGCGGGTGGGACTTCTGTTTTCCGTTAGTTTGGCCCAAAACTTATTTCCATCTTTCCAAGAGTTCGTTAGCACTTTTTTGTAGTAGTTGGCGTTTTCATTTCGATTCGGGCGGGTGCAGGCATTTCTTGCAGCTTTGAAGGCTTGAGTGTCTGCCCCGTTTCTGGTCAGCTTAGCATGTTGCCAGAGGTGATTCCAGGCCTTCATTTGCTCAAGGAGACCAAGGTTGATCAAAGGGCTGTTAACACCTTTAACCTTGTGTTTCATGAAGGGTGCATATGCATCACAGGCTGTGTTGAAGCTTTGGATAAAGTAGTCAAGTGCAGTGTCCACGTCTGGGGCTGCATCTATAGGTGACCAGTTGTGATCTCCTATGCATGTTTTAGAGGCCACAGGTGGCCAGGTAGTAGTGTTCTACTGTTGATGATTTATTGGGGGTCTTAATGAATTTGTTGGAAAATGAGAGTAAGGCTTCCTCCCTATCCAAGGGAATGAAGGCCTGACCCTGGGCTGTATTCTGCACCGCCACAATAAACTGGAGGTGCTGGGAGGGCGTAAGGCAAGACTACGGCCCCTACCTGATGAAAGAGCTCCAGGGTAGTGGACTAAGATGCCCGCAGACTGTCCCTTGAGGGAGATGTCAGGAACCAGCTGTTCAGGTACGGGAACACAAAAAGACCCTGGCACTGTAAAGCCACCACCACCATCGCAAGGCACTTGGTAAAAACTCTTGAGTGCTGAAGAAAGGTCGAAGGGGAGGGCCTTGAACTGGTAGTGCTCCCCTCGGAACACAAACCTGAGGAAGCAGCGGTGGGCTAGAAAGACTGGTATGTACAGGTACGCATCCTGCATATCCAGGGTGTAGAGTCAGTGTCCCTTCTGTAGGAGGGGCAGCAGGCCTGGGAGGGTCAGCATTACTCAATATTACTCAGTGTTTTAAGAGTGGAAGAAGGCCTAGGCCCATTGAGACCACTCTCCCCATGCCTGTGGGGTGAATTTAATGTTCTGTACCTAAAAGGTATTTATCAAGTTCAATTTTAAATGTTTCAAATGACTGACTTTCCACAATATTGGGGCAGAGTATTCCATAATCTGGCAGCTCTTATTGTAAAATATTGAGAACGTTTACTAGTACATGCCTTTGGTACAAAAATTTGCCTGTTATTACATCTGAGACTATTTGGTTTAACAGCATAACTGATGTTACAATTATTCATTAGATTCTGATCATTTAATATTTTAAACATTAAAAACAAGTCACCGCAATCTCTCCTGAGATTAAGATCATAAAAACCTAAAGCAGTGAGTCTTTCTTCATATGATAGTTCCTTTGCCCTAGGGATTATTTTTGTGATTTTCCTCTGCATAATCTCTATCAATTTGATATCCTTTTTTAAGTAAGTTGCCCAAAAACTAACTGCATAGTCTGTGAATGGACGAATAAACATTTTATAGAGTTGGAAGAATACAGTTTTCATTTCTAGTAATAAATGATCTCCTTATGAGATGTTAAAACACAATTTCCCATTTGTGCCACTTTCCGATATTGATTATTAGCTGTAAACTGGTTGTCAACGACAACCCCCAAATCTTTTTCCGATTTTGCTGTTTTGATGATATTACCATTTAAACAATAATTTGTATTTTGGTTTTGTGACCCTAGATGTATAACTGTGCATTTTTCAATATTAAATGTCATATTATTGTTTATAGCCCAGTCTTCAATTTTCTTTAGATCTTGTTTAAAGTTTGCAATCTTAAATTCCGTATCCACTTCAGAGGACAGTTTTGTGTCATCAGCAAATTTGCTGATGCGAGTATTAATACCCTTATGTAGGTCATATATAAATATGTCAAAAAGTGTTGAGCCCAAAACTGATCCCTGAGGGACTCCACTAGTAACTGCTATACTGTCTGAGATGGAATCTACTATTTTCACACTTTGTGATCTGTTATTTAACTCACTCAGCCCCATAGCGCATATGTGCAACATCAGGAAAATTCCTCTGGTCCCCATAGCGCATAGGTGCATCAGGTATTCACTTCATCTCATCCCCAGAGCGTATATGTGTGTTCTGCACTTCTTATGCACTTTTTGGATCAACCAAACAGGGATAAGGTTATTAGAAAGTGCAGGTTGGTAGGAAACATTCCTACCTATCAGAATATCGACTTTAAGATAGGGGTCACCATTGAGTTAAATAGAGTAAATGACTTTTTTTAGGTTTTAATTTGGGTTAAAAAGTGAGGAAAATGCAATTTTTTCTCCATTACTAGAAATGTGTGATCCCTGATTTGAAAGCTCTTTTCACTGTAAAAAATTAGTATGCTGGTATCTGGGAGCTAGGCGGTGTAATTTTTTTGTTTTAGTTTTTTGGGGATAAAAAAAGTGTAAAAATGTGATTTTCCTCCGTTTCAGGTCCTGTAAAAAAAACCAAAAACTGTAAAACGTGTGTGACCCATCATTTGAAAGGTCTCTTTAATGTGGACAATTAGCATGCTGGTGTCTAGGAGGTGTACTTTTTATGATGTAGGTTTTTATTTGGGAACAAAATGTAAAATAAATGCTCTTTTTTTTTATCATTTCAGGAATTGTAAAACAATATCTGCAAATGCCACTAACATGAGTGACCCATCATTTGAAAGCTCTTGTTATTCTGAACATTTTCCATGCAGGTGTCTAGGGGCTAGGAGGCATACTTTTTCAGTTATCGTGGTTTGTGCATCATGTGGGCAGTTGTGCAGAGCATTTTTTCTGAATTCAGTTGGATTACTGGCATTGTGTGCTGGCCTTAGTTTATGGTCTGTTTTATTATGTAAAACAGCTCAGAAATACTCTAAACTGTGGCAGTGTAATGCACAGATGTTGGTGTGATGGAAAACCATCATACAACAGACATTTGCCACTTCTAAGGTGTTTTTTTGAGTTAAAAAAAAAAAAAAGAAAACAAATGTAAATTTTCATCGTTACATGCTCCATAAAAAAATTAAACGTTAATGCTACTAACATGTGTGACCCCTCATTTTAAAGATGTTTTTATTGTGAGCAAACTTCGTGCTGTAAGTTTTGTGACAGGAGTTATACTTTGTTAGTTATTTATACTCCAAGTCGGAGTGTTACCATTTTAGTTTCGAACATTCTAACTGCTCAGGAAAACAGCCATTTTTACACAGGAATACAGCACTCACTCAAGATTCCACTGAAGAGCTGAGTGAGTTAACCAATTTTCTACCCATCTAACTGTATAAATATTCAGATTTAGTTCTATCATTTTACTAATTAATATATTATGCAGTACTTTATCAAATGCTTTTTGTAAGTCCAAATAGAAAATATCCACTGGGCATTTTTTATCCAAGCTACTACTGACTCCCTCGTAAAAGGATATCAAATTAGTAGTGCATGACCTATTCTTTTGAAATCCATGTTGGGAGTGATCAATTAATCCTTTTTGATTCAATTCTATGTCTATTCTTTGTTTTAATATTTTTTCCATAATTTTACAGATTGTTGATGTGAGGCTAATTGGGCGGTAATTGCTAGTTATATTTCTATGACCCATTTTGCGTATTGGCACAACAATGGCTCTACGCCAATCTTCAGGAACCTTACCTTCTCTGTAAATTTTGTTAAAAATTATTGTTAATGGATTTATTAGTCCATTCATGCTTTTCTTTATAAAGCATGCATTTAGGTTATCAGCGCCTGAAGATAAATTACCTTTAAGGGAGAGACTTGCGGTAATAACTTCCTCGTCAGTGATTTCAATATAGGTGTCCATTAGAGGAATATTGAAATTCGTACTATGTTTCTGTAGGAACACATGTGGAATCTTTTGTACTCTACATATGGACTGAGCGTGCTGAGGTCCAGTATTGGCCGAAGGTCACCTGTCTTTTTGGGCACCAGGAAAAAATGGTAGTAGTACCCCCTTCCTGTTTGGCCCTAAGAAACAGGCTCTATTGCAGACTTCCTTAGTAGAGTCTCAATTTCCTCTCTGATGAGAGGAATCTGACCTTTTGGGTAGTGAGAGTGACCTGTTTTCTTTTTTGTAGGTCACTCTATGAACTCTAGGGTGTGGCCCTGAGCTATCAGTTGAAGGACCCACGAGTCTGCCATGATTGCCTCCCACCCAGGAAGGTGACTGGTGAATATGCCCCCTACCGGTTCCTCCAGAACTTGAGATGGGGGGGTGTGTCACGAGGCAGAGGGAGGATTGGGGAGCCCCACCCCAGAAGCCCTGTGAGACTTGGCAGGGGGGCCAGCAGAGGCTGGGGAGGCCCGATGTTTGCCCTGGCGCTTGACTGGTTGTGGCTTATACTGACGCCACTGCTGCTGGTGGCAAAAAGGCTGTCTCGGCTTGGTATTAGCCCAGTACACAGACTGGACTGAGTGCAGAGCCTCACCACTCTCCTACAGCTCGGTCAAGAGGTCCTTGACACCACCTCCAAAGAGAACCGAGACACAAAAAGAGCAATCCAGGACTGAGGATTGCACATTCTGAGCGAACCCTGAAACCAGCAGTCAAACGTGTCTATGCAGGCAAACTGCCGTAACCGTATGTCGCATGGCAGGTATGACAACAGGCGACCTCTGCCATCTGGACCATCTGTTCAATCCTGGCCTTGGCCTCCGAATCAGGCGAAACCTTGAATTCTGACTTTGAGTTGTCCCAAGATGGCCTTCTGATAACTGCCCATGTGAGCAACATAGTTTAGGGCCCTCAGTGCCAACGTAGAGGACGAATAAACGTTGTGCCCAGACTGGTCAAATTGCCTCGACTCCTTATCTGGAGGGGGGGGGGGTATTCATAAGTTTGGGCTTGGAGGACAAGTCTTGGGCAGCATTTATGATCAACGAATTGGCCTTAGGTTGGGCACTGAGATGGTCCTTTCCCTCCAGGCATGGTAAAGTCTGTCTGCCTTTTTTGAAACAGCGGTTACAGACGAGGAGATCAGGAGGGAGGCAAGCTCTGGGAGGTCGAGGTGCTCTGTCAGCCTGCTATACTAAGGGTCCTGCTCCTCAGTTTTCACCCACTTGCCTCCTGAATTTTCTTGAGGATCTCCATAAATGAAGGATCCTCCATGGGAGAGTTGGAAGTCTCCTTGGGTACAGGTTTATCCACAGGAGGGGTTTTGTAGCATGAGCCTGCCGAAGAGGAGCCAGAGTCTGAGTCAGATGATGCGCTCGCGTCCGAGGACTGAACCCATCGATGGGTAACCTTCTTCTGAGGTCCCCCTGTCCACCTTCACGTCCCTCCACATTGGAGGTGCCCACCACGTGACTTGAGGTGGAGGGTCGTGACTCTACAGGGGAGTAGGCATGGGGTGGGCTGGCATGGAGGCCACACCTGGCTGACTATCATCCAGCTCTGAGACCAACTGAGTCTTGGTTTTACTCTACCATGACTCGAACAGAACTTCATAACCCTCCTGTAGCTGTATGTTAACTGGTGGAGGAGGCTGATAAATTGGGTGATAACCCGGCATCAGATACCCAGGAGGGGGGTCCGCAGGCGAAGGATTGTCCGACGTAGGGTACCCCAGCATGGGGTAAACCGACATTGGGTATCACCCAGTGTGGGGTAGTACAGTGCAGGATAGCCCGGCGTCGGGTAACCTGGTACAGGGCCTGATGGTGCCAAAGGACCCGATGGCGAAGCCGAAGGGCCTGGCAGAGGCCCTGAAGGGATACCTGAAGGACCCAGTAAGAAAGGGTCTGACAGCGGACCAACTGGGGGGGGAGGCTCCGCGTCAGTCCAGTCAGGCTGGCAGGCCCCTCCTGAGTCTGGGAAGGCACAGATGGCATAGACGGAGGGACCTGAAGAGTAAGTTCCACAGGATCCCCAGGGAGGCCAGGCATGGGGATGTCTGGCGTCCGATGTTCTCGCACCGGCCTATCGTCAGGGTTGGTGGGAGTCTGGAGGCTCTACCGTAGGTGGCGGAGTAGGTCCCTGGGGGGGGAGGAATTCCTTCCAGGGCATGCTGGTCGAGCAGACCAATGTCAGACCTCAAATTGGGGTCCTTCGTGAGCGCCTGGGCCGTGCGATTGCCGGTGAAACTGGTAACCAACTCACCGACCGACCCACTTGGCTTAGACTGGAAGGTTTTCATGAGCCTAAGAGTGGGAATTTCCTTTCAACTGTAACCAGCTCAGGCGAGGGGGCCAGAGTCTGCCCCGAAGTAGCGTAAGCAAGCTTGGCTGGAGTGGTACTTCCCCGAGAGGAAGGCTGCTCCTTGGCCTCTATCTTCAAGGAGAGCCGCGGCCTGGAAGAGGACTGATCCTGGTCCCGGTGCTTCTCCTTATCCTTCTTCTTCTTCTTCTGCTTGTGGGAGCCCGAAGAACCCCATGGGGATGATGAAGTGCTCTGCATCTGCTGCAGCTCCTTTTCCAGGGAAGCCAGTTTGGATTTTAAAAGGTGTGCTTCCAAGGTTTGCTGACAGAGTTTCTATGTGGCCTGATTGAACTTCTGGCAGGCCTCACAGCCATTGGTGTCGTGATCAGGCCCTAGGCACAGGAGACACGGGGAATGGCCGTCTTTCTTCGGGACCTGCTTGCTGCAGGAGCACTTGTGATGCGCTTCAGAAGAGGCTGGAGAAGACATGCAATCTGATAATGAATTTTTTGCAAAATTGGCAGGCAACAAATGACTTTAGTGTATGGGGTGAGGCACCCTGATTATGTAAGTGACATGTATTATGTGAATACTGAATAATTTTGATTATCCTGTTTAAATAGCATTTTATTGATCAAGGCATCCACCATTATACGTGAGAAAGATGATGTGGGTGCCCCCCAGCTGTGGGACAGTTTACTGCAGAGTCCTGACCATGTCAGTTTAGACTCAAATGTGTGTGGTTCTATGAAGGAGATATCCTTGAAGAAACATTTGCTTTTTCCAAGTGTCTACTGAGATGTCAGGGGCCTTTTAACTATCTACAGATGTGCAGTTAATCGCACAGAAATGTTCATGTTAACTAAATTAAAACAGGATTTAGTGAATGGTGTTAGAGAAAGTGACAAGATCCAAATTCCCTTTTTGATTTTCTAGGTCACTGTTACGTAAGGGATAACATATGACAGGGTGTGTAGTCATAAAGGAATTACTGCATGCCTTGGGCTGTATTTAGGAGCAAGGTGCAGTCAAGTGCCTTTAACCACCCTGAGAATCGCATATATTCCCTACAACTGCTCACCTTAAATTGTGCTATACTGATTATAAAATGGGTACCAACAGCATTGACAAGATCCAAATTCCCTTTTTGAGTTTTATTTTCTAGGTAGCTTAATGAAAAGGGTAATACAGAACAGGGTGTACAGTCATATAGGAATTAATGCATGAGGTGCACCGAGGTGTCTTAAACCACCCAATAAGTGCATTAAATCCCTTCAACCGCTCACCCTAAAGTGCGTCATCCAGCTTATAAAATGGATACCAACATAATCGGTTATATATGACAACATGAAATTAAATTGCAAGTATACCAAAGTCTATAAATGTTTAAGGGTTTACTTTTAGAGGGGATACTGATAAGTCACAGCAGCATTCCAAGTGCAGCTTTTAGTTTTGCTTTAAAAGAAAACGAAGGAATTGCAATAGGGGCTACAGCTACAACAAAATCTCTCAAGCTGGACCGGCCAGGTGCCTTGGCGCAGCAACCTGCATTTCATGGGTGATTTGCCAGTAAATTACAGGTTTTCCTAAAGGACCTAAACTCTTTTATTTTCCTCAGTAAACTAGGTTCTCGTTAGTGTTTTATGTAGCTGGCAACTAGTTTTCAAATTTGCATAAATTACTGATTCAGTAATGTGAATATTCTACTCTTCATGTTTATTTCAGTTGTAAACTGGTGACAGGGAAAGGTACACAGAGCTGAAGCACATTTCCAAATGTGACTTGGGGGTAACAGTTACCGAAAAGGTACAGAAATTAAACGATACTGCCACAATTAACCAGATCACTGAAAAAGCTACAAATAAAATTTCAATGAAAGTGCAGAAACAAAAATGTAAAAATAAATAATAAGGTGCAGAAAGCAACAACCACAGATTGCAATAACAACCCATGATAACCGAGTTCAGATGCAGCAGTAACCAGAGTGTAACTAGGAAATTAACGTTTGTACACCATTTTGTGCCCCATGACCTTGTTTACTGCCCTTACTCCATGTGCTGCCCTTAACTGTACCATTTACTGTATGTACCATTACAACTGAGCAGAGGAAGACCTGTTGAAAACCAAGGAGTTCAGTGGGGACAGAGAAGAAAAAATTACTTACCATAGTAATCTTGTTTGTTCCAAGGGAATCTTACTGTATTTTGACATATGCAGTGTGGTCTCACCAAAGGACTGCCCCGGAGCCGAAACGGTTAATAGACCCTATGCAAATGATGGAATGCTAGGCTTGAGCTCGGTTTTCAAACCACTGTCCCTGGAATACATCCTGCAACCATTAGATTCTTACGGAGCATGCATAAGAACAAACTATCCTAATAAATAACTGGCACCCCCCAAAAACAAACAATCTCCTTACATTTAAGAGTGTGGGCATCACTAAGACTCAAGTCATAAATGCCCCAACAAGTAACAACTCAGAAATTTCAAACAGCAAGGACAGCTGTAGTGCAGTGCCCATAGGTTCTAGAAGGGGAGGAAGGGTGGGAGCTCAGAATACAGTAAGATTCCCTTGGAAGAAAAAAGATTACTATAGTAAACAATTTTTTCTTCTAACCCCAGGAAATCTTACTGTATTCTGACATATGCAGACTACACGAGCAATACCTTTGGAGGAGGGCACAGAACCTATTTAGGAAACAGGCTCTGCAGTATTGCAGTGCCAAGTCTGACATCACTTCTGGCCTGGGTATCCAAGCTATAGTGTTTGGTAAATGTGTGAAGAGTTTTCCAGGTAGCTGCTTTACACATTTCCAACAAAGGAACATCTCTTGTAGCTGCTATAGAAGCAGCTGTACCCCTTGTAGAGTGGGCCCTAAAGCCCACAGGGGATTCTTTGCCTACTTTGCCGTAGCAAAATTGAATACAGGCAACAATCCAGCGTGCAATGTTCCTCTTTGAGGCAAGTTTGCCCTTGCCCACCTCTCCTTAAGTCAAAAAGAGCTGAGTACTATTCTGCCTATGATTCTTAGTGTGATCCAAGTAACAGCTGATAGCCCTCTTGACATCCAAGCTATGCAGCCCACATTCTCCTGAACTGGAATGCTCAGTGAAAAGACTGGCAAAGTGATTGACTGATTAAGGTGAAAGTCTGACACCACCTTGGGGAGAAACTTCCTATTAGTCCTGAGGACTACCTTGTTCCCTATGGAGTGAAATGTAATTTGGCTCTGTGGACGAGGCCTGGAGCTCACTGATTCTGCTGGCTGAGGTGATAGCTATCAGGAATACTATTTTCCATGTCACATATTTAAACTCTGCAGAAGACATGGACTCAAAGGGTGGCTGCATTAGCTGGCCAATGAATATATTGAGGTCTCATGCAGGAGTTGGCTCCCTGTGGGGGATGCAAGTGCAACAGACCATTGAAAAACATTCTGAATAGCTGGGTCGTAGCCAGGGGTGAACCCTTACTCGCTGAGAGGTAAGCAGAGACAGCTGACAGGTGTACCTTAAGGGTAAATGGCCAAAGGCTGAGGGAATGAAGGTGTGCCAGATAATCCAAAACGACTGGCAAGCCAGCCTAGCTACAGTCTATATGTTTTTGCTGGCAACAAAGAAAAAACCTCTTCCATTTAGAGGCATACGTTTTCCTAGTAAAGGGTTTTTTAGAAACTCTGAGGACCTCTAGAACCCCTTCAGACAGGTGTAGGTCAGCATACTCCCAAGTCCTCAACAGCCATGCCTTGAGCCTGAGGAACTGGAGATTGGGGTAAAGGATCCTGCCCTGTGAGGAGTTCAGTAGGTTGTGCCTCCTGGGGAGGGAGACTGGTCTGGATACTGACAGGGTCAGGAGCAGCGAATACCAGGGCCGCCTGGCCTAGTCTGTGGCAATGAGGATCACTGTCGGTGGCTGAACCCTGAGCTTGTTCAGTACTTTGAGCAACAGGGGAAAAGGAGGGAAGGCATACAGAAACTTCTCTGTCCAATCCAGCAGCAGTGCATCCAGAGGCACTGTGCCCACTGCAGGTGGTCTGCAGCTGAATTGTGGCAGCTGATGGTTGTCTGGGGCTGAGAAGAAGTCCACCTCTGGGGTGCTCCACCTTCTGAACAAAACTTGCAGGATCTGCCTATTTAGTGACCACCTGTGGTGATTCTGATTGATCCTGCTGACAGCATCCGCGAGGACACTGTCCTTCCCTGGGAGATGAACTGCTGAGAGGGAGATCCTCAGGGAGTAGGCCAAATTCCATACTTTTATGGCCTCTGTACACAGGGGGGATGACCGTGTGCCCTCTCGCTTGCTGATGTAGTACACTGTGGTTGTGTTGTCTGTTCTGACTTGAACAACCTTGCCCTGCAGCATTGAGGCAAATGACTGAATGCCTAGGTAAACTGCCGTGAGTTCCAGCAAGTTTATGTGAAGCAGAGACTCCTGCTGAAGTCAAGTACCGTGTGCGGTGTGCTCCCCCAGGTGGGCACCCAATCCTAGGAGGAAGGCATCCGTTGTTAGCACTGCTGATGGTGGCTGCTGAAGGAAAGGCACACCTTCTCTGAGGTTGTCCTTTTCCTGCCACCACTGGAATGCTTGAAAAAGGGTTCCTGTGACTGGCACCATTTTTGACCACGAATCTCTCTTCTGCGATCAATGAGATCTGAGATGGATCTGGATGTCTCTTATCTGGAACCTGGCACTGTTGCTGTTGATGCAGCCATGTGACCTAACAGCTGGAGAAAGTACCTTGCTGGTCTGGGAATATGTAGCTGAAAGGAGCTGGCCAACTGTTACCAGGTAGTCCACCCTCTCCTGAAGGAAGAATGTCTTTCCCCTCAGTGTGTCCAATTCCGCTCCTGTAAATTCCAGGTGCTAAACTGGCCTCAGCACTGACTTTTTCTGGTTTACCAGGAAGCCTAAGGACTGCAGGGTATCCTGGGTGATGGTTAGTGTATCTTTGACCTGCTGGGGGGACTAGCCTAAACTAGCCAGTCATCCAAGTATGGGAAGATTGTAACTCCCTGCCTCCTTACGTGCGCTAACACTACTGCTAGGCACTTTGTAAACACTCTTGGAGTACAAATCAGGCCAAAAGGCATGGCTCTGAACTGATAATGGCCTGATGGCAATCTGAACCAGAGGTACTTTCTGTGGGATTGCCTGAAAGGGATGTGGAAGTAGGCATCCTTTAGGTCTAGAGATGCCTGCCAATCTCCCTGCCTGAGTGTAGGGAGGATGGTGGCTAGGGTGACCATTTTGAACTCTGGTTTTGTCAAATATTTGTTTAGATGTCAGAGATCCAGTATGGGTCGCCACTCCCAAGTTTTCTTTAGGGTGAGGAAGCATCTTGAGTACAGTCCCTTTCCCTCTGGGTCAAGGAGACGGGCTCTACTGCCTTCTCCTGCAGAGGTTTTGCTACCTCCACTTCCAATAGGATTGCTTCTGATGGCGTGGCAGGTCTGAAAACTCTTGCTCTCAGTTTGGGCAAGACCTTGAAGCTGAGGGCAAGACCCTGGCTCACTACCTCCAGGACCCACTTGTCCATGGTAATAGAACTCCAAGCCTGGAGGTAATGAGCCAGCCTGCCCCCTACTGGAAGTGGGGAGGTGACCCTGGCAGACCCCTCAGGGGGTCTGCTTTGCTTCTGCACTGGACTGGGGACTTGGGCCAGCAAAACTGCCGACCCTTCTGCCCCTGCCTCTGAAGTACTCTCTCTGCGGCTGGTAGGCTGGGAACGCTCGAGTCTGGAAGAAAGGTATGTACTGGGTTCTACCTCTAACTCCTTTACTCCGGTACTTCTGAGGTCTTGCTGCTTTTTCCTTAGCAGCAGCACTCTTGTAAGCCACCCTGTATTCATCCACCTGTTCACCAAAGGGAGATGAGGGCTCACTTGGGATAGATTAGTGGCTCTGAGCCAAGCAAACTTTCGTAGGGACACTGAAGTTGTCATAAGTCTGGCTGCAACATCACTGGCATCCACTTTCATTCTAAATTGGTATTTGGAGGCTTCTATGCCCATTTTTACAACCTCAGCTAGGTCAGATGCCATGGGAGCAGAGAAGGCCTTCACAATTTCCAAAACCG
This sequence comes from Neoceratodus forsteri, assembly GCA_016271365.2. Taxonomy (NCBI): domain Eukaryota; kingdom Metazoa; phylum Chordata; order Ceratodontiformes; family Ceratodontidae; genus Neoceratodus; species Neoceratodus forsteri. The sequence continues at coordinate 441,934,922 of JADMNL010000023.1, forward strand.
TGTTCCAGAGACTTTTCTGGTATCTGGAAACACAGGCCATGTAAGTGGCCTGCCTAATGGCCAGAGAAGAACCCAAATAAGATTTCTTGGTCATAGAGTCCATCTTCCTAGAATCCTTATCCAGGGGATGTGATGCTAGAGGACTGCCTGCCTTATCACATGCAGCAGCCTGTACCACCCCTTCATGCCTGGGAAGCCGAAAGAGGAATTCAGCTCCTGCCTTGGCAACCTAGTATTTTTTTCCATTTTCTTGTCCACTGGGGGAACAGAAGTGGGGGTTTGCAAAATCTTAGTGGCCTGTCTCTTCAGAGACTTATGGATGGATAATAGCAACTCTTAGTTGCTGGTACATCCATCATTTCCATGTAATCTGGTCCCTCCTCCCCTGTAGATTCCTGGGTGGAGAGGTCAGAGTTTGTACCATTGCTTCATGAAAGCAAAATGTGAGGTAACATCCTCAGGTCCCTTATCAATGGAATCAGGGCGCTGAAGATCAGAGGAAACATCTGGTTCAGGTCCCCTCCCCTCCCCTCCCTCTCCCCTCCCCCCTCCTCCTCCTCCTCCTCCATCATCATCCCCATAAACCTCAGTGTAGTGTTCAAGAGAACCGGGAACCAAAGAGGAACCTGAAGTTTGAACCGATGGATAATGTGAACTATGTCGCGGAACCAAACCGGTACTAGTTTACAGCGATTGAATTATTCCAATAGCATTAGCAATTTCCTCAGTGGTAGGAACCGCTGGATTCGTCTGTTGCGGTTCCTTTCCCTGAGTGCTTTTCCTTCTTCTTTTTTTTCTGAAGCAGTTGCCGGTTCAGCTGCAGTTTCCACGGTTCGCTTCCTTCCAAGGAAACCTTCACCCTTGTCAGAGGGCTGTTTGTCCAGTTCCTTGGGTTTTTCTTTTGAACGAGAAGGGGTTGGCTTATCCGAGGCCAGGTCAGGGGCCTTATTGGACATCTTTTCCCTCAGTCGGTTGAATCGCCTATCAAGCGTTGACTGGGGAAAATTCTTACAGACCTCACAGTCTGTGTTCAGGTGGCCAAACCCTAGGCAGAAAACACAAACTAAGTGTGGATCAGCTTTTGCAAATGGTTCACCACACTCTGTACAATGCTGAAATCCCATAGGGCCGGTTCTTTTCTTGGGAGTCTGTAACATAATCCAACCCCCTCCACCCCCCAAAAAAAACTGGGCTTCTCTGAGCCAAACGCACACACTATTGAATAAAACTCTGATTTTCCGTTTTTTTTTTTTTTTTTTGTGGTCAGTTCAGCGACTGAAGCAAAACCGAGAGTTACCCCAGTTAAATAACACAAAGTGAATGTAAATAAGAAACTGGATACCAGACAAGTAAATTTTAAAGAAGTTTTACCTCAAAATGTAAACAAAGACTCGGTTTCTTCCTGGTTACAAGAAACTGGCAAGGAACCGAAAAAACTTACCTGAACAACACTAAATCTATACTAGTCTACCTGTAATACCAAGAACAGTGCTTTAAAAACTAAAAGAAATAATCAGTACTTTGCAAAAATGAGAAAATAAAATCTTCAAGAAAGATGAAGGACAGCTCTCCGTGGTGTCTTACATAGGCAAGCGAAGTAAAGGATCCGATGGTTGCAGGATGTATTCCAGGGATAGTGGCTTAAAAACCGAGCTCAAGCCTAACATTCCATTATTTGCATAGGTTCTAGTAACCATTTCAGCTCCAGGGCAGTCCTATGGTGAGACCATACTGCATATGTCAGAATACAGAAAGATTTCCTGTGGTTAGAATGAGAAGGGAGTGAAGGAGGAGCCCTGGAAGCAAAATTCAGCAAAAAAAGGGTCATGGGAAGGGAGAGGGACAAAACTCTAACATATACTATCTGTGTCTACACAACTGTATGACTATTCTACTTGATGAGAGTTTATTTAACTACGATGGTAATAGTGTGTGACATTTGGGTTAATTTTAAGATAAAATTCCAGTCACCTATTTACCACATTTTAGCAGACTGAAATAGTGTATAAGATAAAAGAACAGTTATGTACTTATTGTAATAGTAGATCTTCGAGAGACTCTCTTCCATTAGGTCACACCTTTGGAACTATACCTGTGTTAGTGCTAGGACCACACAGAAACTTTTGCAAGCTGGGGGTGCCCATGACGTCATGTGTCAGCATCTATATACATGCGAGTGGCCCCATCTCTCCTCAGTTCCCTGTCAGAGATTAGACTCGTAGGACCTATACCCATGGGGAACCAGGACATAAGACCAGTCCAGGCATACAAGCCAAGACATAAGACTGGATATATAATGCATGGATTAGGTTCAAGGCACAATATCTGATGCAACCCTCACTGAATCAGAAGGGGGACAGAGAAAGGGATAGCATGGCCTAATCGAAGAGATTCTCTCTGTTTCAGAAGGTATGTAACTTATATCTTCTTCGAGGATATCTTTTCCATTAGGCCACAACTTTGGAATGATTCCCAAGCAGACCCAAACATTAGGGGGCAGCTGATACAGTCTGATGTATTCAAGACAGCAGGCCTTGCAGCACAGCAAGCCCAAATCCAGCATGTCTAAAAGAGACTACATCCAGACTGTAATGTTTAGTGAAGGTGTGGACAGTTCACCATGTGCGCTGCAGAACAAGTGTCAGCAGTTGAAACATTTCTGAAACAAACTACGGAAGTGACCATTCCCCTTTTGGAGAGACCACAAACTGCAACAGGAAGTTCCTTACCATACTTTCTATTATAGAACGTAATACAATGTGCAAGCCATTTGGACAATCACTGCTTCGACAAAAGTGTGCCTTCTTTCCTGGGGCGAATGAAACAAAATGCTGAGAGGACTTTCTACAGTCCTTGATGAAGTTCATACAGTATTTTAGTATCCAAGGCACATCCAAAGTATGAAGCAGTGCCTCACCCTAATTGGCATGCGCAGGGTAACAGACAGGAAGGTGTATCGTTTGATTCAATGTAAACTCAGATACCACTTTCGGTAAAAGTTTAGGGTTTGTACACAAAGAAATTGACTTTGGTGAAAAGTCTAATATGGAGACTCGAACATTAGAGCCTGCAGTTCTGAAATCCTTCAAACAGAAGTGATTACAACTAAAAATAATGTTTTTCTTGATAGAAAACTCAGGCCACAACTCGCAGCCAGTTCAAAAGGAGCCGTCAGTTTCTCAAAGACATAATTCAAGTCCCAAGGCAGGACTGGATTGCGGATGGGAGGTTTCATATGAAGAATACCTCTCAAAAAGTATGGGACTCCTCCAGCTGTGCAACCATACGGCCATCCACAGGGGCACGGAAAGCAGATAAAGCAGCTAAATGCACCTTAGGTGAGGAAAACCAGAGTCTGAAAGGGACAGCAAGTACTCCAGCACTGCATTAACAGGGCATGTAAATAGGTCAAAACTCTTGGAAGCAGCTCATAAAGTGAACCACTTACACTTCAAGGAATAGGTATGTCTGGTAGAAGGTTTTCTGGCCGCAACCAGAACATCAGTAACCTTAGGGGATACTCAAAAATGTGCTATGGCTTTATTCTCAGAAGCCATGTATGCAAACAAAGGGACTTCAGGTCCAGATGGACCAGGAGCCTTTGTCCTGCGATAACAGACCCCGACACAGAGGTAAGGGTACCGGAGGTTCCACTGTCTTCTGCCGTAGAAATGGAAACCATATCTGGTGAGGCTAAAATGGAACAAAGAGCGAGAGAGGGGCACTCTCCATCTGCAGTCTGATTAGCACCCTCTGTATTAGAGGACATGGAGGAAATGGATTTAGGAATTTCCTTTTCCAAGAGACGGACAATGCATCTTGCCATAAAACTCCAGGCCCTGGATTGAGTGAGCAGAAACATGGTAGTTTTGCACTGTGTGGGGACACAAAAAGGTCCAACTCAAGATGACCCCATCTTGTGAAGAGGTCATCAACCACCGAGGTCAGCAGTTCCCACTCATGCATTTTGGACTGTGACCTGCTTAGTCTACCTGCCAAGACGTTATGGAGCCCTGGGAGATTTGTGTTTGACAGCTGCAGGTCTTGCGACAGAGCCCAATACCATACTCTCACTGCTTCCCTGTATAGCAGGCAAAAATAAACGTCCCCATGTTTGCTGATATAATGCATCACAGTGGCACTGTCCATTTGTATTAACAGAGGATTGGGCACAGATGATCCTGAAAGGCCTGGAGGCTGTACAGGACAGCTCTTGTATCCAGAACATCCATGTGTAGCTTGGTCTCTACCTTGGTCCTTAACTCCTGAGTCTGGTAAGGGCTAAGATGAACTCCCCAGTTGGAGCTGAGGCATCCATGTTGAGGAACTATACAGGAGCTGGGACAAGGAACAGAATGCCCTTTAACAGGTTTTCACAATCCATCTGCCACAATAGCACTCTGCTGAGTGGGGACATGATGAGAACCATTTGGTACAGCTCGTCAGTCAGTTGAGCCCACTGGAACCTGATGGCCCACTGGGAAATTCTCATGTAAGCAGGCCAGCTGCACCATCACATTGGCCACTGCCATAAGCCCCAGGAGAAGTAACAATGTCCTTGCAGAGACACAGCAGCTCTCATATATCAGCGGTGCTTAAGCAATCAGGTTTTCTGCTCTGTTCTGAGACCGGAAAGCACATCCCTTCTCTGTGTCCAAGACTGCCAAAATGTATGGCAGTCTCAAGCAAGGATTCAGTACTAACTTTGGCACATTTACTGTGATACCCAAGTCTTCGAACAACTGACATGCCCGAGACAGAGCATGTTGTAGAACTTGCCTGAAGTTGACTTTCACCAGCCAGTCGTTCCCACAGGGGAACACATACAGGCCTTGCTTGTGAAGAACTGCTGTCACTGTTGTCAAGCATCTGGTAAAGACCTGTGGCACAGAGGACGAGTCAAAGGGCAATATTCTGAACTGATAATGTTCTCCCTCCAGCACAAAGAGGTATTTCCCCTGAGCTTTTCTCTTCTTTATATGAAAGTAAGCATCCTTCATATCCAGAGAACAAAGTCAGTCCCCTCGTTGCAGATAGGGAATGACAGTTTGCAGGGATACCATTTGAAACTTCTTGTATTTTATGTAGAATTTGAGGTCACTGAGATCTAGCAAAGGACACAGATCCCCCGTGAACTTTGGCACTAGGAAGTATCTGGAATATTACCCTTTGTTCCTCTGCTGTGGAGGAACTAATTCTATAGCATGTTTCTGGAGTAATGACTGCACTTCTTCCTTCACAAGTAACAGATGTCCAGGTAGATAACAGGAAGGAGGCAGAGGATGATCTGGAGCGGTCTGTTAGCTCCAGAGCATGCCCCCTTACAATTATCTCCAGGACCCACTCATCTGCTGTAATCTACCTCCTCTGTTCCAGATGCAGGGAGAGTCCTCCCCTCACCAACCACCCCTGGAGATATTCGTGGAGTGGGGGTGGGTCCAGGTATGAGTCAGGCGGACCCAGTGGAAGCAGTGCCACCAGCACCTGCTCTGGGTGCTTTTGTATGAAAACCTTGGGGGAAGGGGACCAGCTCCCTTACCTCTGCCTTGTGAGTGGAAACCACAACCATCTTTGGCAGCAGGCTGACAAAAGGATCTCCTCCCATGCCTTCTAGCAGAAGTGGGATACAGGTATTTTTACAGACCTCAGAGTCAACGTGGATGTCTGAAGGCCTCTAAGGCCTTATTCAACATCACATCCAACAAATGTTGTCCCTCTAAAAGGGGCATTAAAACGGCCTGCTGCACATCCGTGGCAAATCCTGCTCCTCTCAGCCAAGAATATCTTCTCATACAAATGCCAGAAGCTGCAGCCCTAGCAGAGGCATCTGAGACACAATATGCTGAGTGGAGCAAATGTTTGCTGACCTCAGCACCCGAAGTTATAGTTTTAAGTTATTCATTCTTGGGTGGACTTTCAGGCAAAGCCTGAGCTGAAGTCTTGGCAGCTTTTCACAGGCTATTCTGATACTAAATCATATGAGTATGATAATCTGCAATTCTAAAGCCCAGTGAGGCAGAGGCAGAAGTACGCTTGCCCATTACATTAAGCCACCTAGATTTTTTTATCTGGAGGAAGGGTACTCATATGCCTGAATGTCCAAGATCTATCATAAGCAGCCATGATGACTACAGAGTCAGTTTCTGTCTGGTTAGCATAATAAGGCTTAGCAGATAGAGCAGCATACTGCTTTCTAGGCACTGCAGGCAGTGAGTTAGGTCTGTACCATGCAGCAACAACAGTGGAGGGAGAGACTGGGACCTCCAGGAATTCCATCATGATCTTCTGTGTGGAATCCTCTTCTTCCACAGCAAAGCCCACGGCAGCTTGCATTTTCTGCATCATAGCTTGAAAAGTGGGATCCTCAGGAGGAGATCTCAGGATATACATCACAGAGTCCTCACTGCAAGATGAGAGAGCAGAGCTAGAATGGGACACCACAAATTGTTCTCCCACATATTCTCCCTCTAAATCCTCCTCTAAAATCACGAGGTCAGGACTGTATTTCATCTTGTCGACATCTCTATTGTTGACGGTTCTCCAGAGTACACTACCAGCACTGGTGGAGGCTGAGAGGCAGAAATCTGTGATGTGCTGGTAGTTGCGCTGATGGGGATCGAGTGCCCACAGGCCCCGTCAATGGAACAGCCTGTATAGGTAATCCAGACAGTATGCATCCTATCATTTCTGAACACAACACCAGCACAGCTTGAGAGTCGATGACACCCTGGACGGGGGCCGTGACTCCTTGTGTTGTCGATGGGCCTTGGTCAGACGACAATGGCATTGTAATGTCCATAGTAGATATGGCAGTGCCCAAGCCATGCCCCAATCTTTGTGTCTCACTGACAGTCGGGGGGAAGGGGGTCGTCAGCACCATCAGAGCTGGCAATGATGCGACTGCTTTACCTAGTCTTACCAGTGACCGGGATCTTGCCAGCAAAGAAGACCTTTCTTTATCCCTACGCTTGTGCTTGTGTCCTGGTGATGAGGATGGCCTTGACGTCGATCTTTCTTTGTTCCGGTCCTTCGATTTTGCCAGCCATTTCTCTGATGATGTAGAGGAAGATACCAATGCTGGGTCCTGATCCTTCTCTGTGGCAGTTGATGTTTTAAGGAGAAGGAAATTTTCAAGAGCTTTCTTGCAGTGTCACCTTGTAGCCTGACTGAAGGTTTGACAAATCTCACAAGTCCTCAAGTTGTGAGACAGGCCCAAACAACATAAGCAGACTTCATCGGTGTCTTCCTAGTAAATTTGATCTCCACACTTACAATACAAAAAGAACATGTTACTCACCTGTAACAGTAGTTCTAGGAGTGATATATGTTGTTTAGCCACACTTATTGGCATGTCCTGTTCCCCTTTAAGGATCACCGGAAGTCTTCAAGCTGGCTCCTTCCACCCATCCGGGCAGTATATACCTCGGCTCCGCCCCATGATGCCAGATCTTAGCCCGCTGGAAGCCAGGTGTTGTGCATCCACAGCCAGGGAGGTCAGGTGGGTCCGTGTTGATGAACAACATATCCCACTCCTAGAACTACTGTTACAGGTGAGCAACCTGTTCTTCTAGGATCGTGGATATGTTGTTCATCCACACTTATTGGCAGACTCCTAGCAGTTCTCAGGGAGGAGGGAGGCAAGGCGCACACCCCTACTTAGGGAACAGAGATTGGAGAACTGAGGCCCCAAAACCAGCATCCCAGCGTGACTCTCGATGTGGTAGTGGGTGGTGAAGGTGTTTGCTGACTTCCAGGTAGCAGCCCGGCAGATTTCCTGGATAGGGATGTCCCAGGAAGCAGCCACCGATGCAGCAGTATGGCAGGTAGAATGAGCTCTTATCCCTCTGGGAGGCTCCTTGCCCGCCAACTCATTGCACAGACCTATGCATGATGCATCTTGTAATAGTCTGCTTCACTGCAGGTCTGCCAGAAGCGGCTTCAGTGTAGGTGACAAACAGCTGGCAAACCTCTCCACAAATTTCTGCCGGCCTCTCCTTATAATAGGAGACAGCACATCTCAGGTCCAAAGTATTGAGCCTGTATTTAGCTTCCGAGGTGTAATTAGGGTAGTATACCGACAGAGTCAATACTTGGTTAAGGTGAAACTCTGACACCACCTTTGGAAGGAATTTCGGGTGGGGGTGCAGGACAACTTTGTCCCTCTGGAAGACCAGATAAGGGAAGTCCACCGAAAGCGCCTGGAGCTCCCCTGTCCTTCTGGCTTACGTGATAGCCACCAAGAAGGCCGTCTACCATGACAGTGGGACAACTCACACTTGTGCATGGGTTTGAATGGCTTGCCCATGAGCTTTGCCAGTACCAGCAGTAAATCCCAAAGAGGTGGAGGTTCACGCACCGGAGGGGATATGTGATCCAGGCCTTTGAAAAAGTGCCCAACCACTGTCTCCTGCACCAACGTCGGCTGACCGGCCCATGCCCGGTAAGCAGAGATGCCTGACAGGTGCACCCTAAGGGTCGATGACCGTAGACTCTTTGGAGACAGACCAAAGGTAGTCGAGAATGTTAGTCATGGGGCAGGTCAGAGGGTCCAGGCCCTTGTCCTGACACCAAATGGAAAACCGCTTCCATTTGAAGGCATAACATTTCCTGGTCAATTCCTTTCTAGATGCCTCCACCACAGTGTAGAGATCTTCAGAAAGACCCAAAGCCTGGAACTCTAGCCGCTCAGGTACCAGGCTGTGAGGTACAGGGATTGAAGTTCCGGATAGAATACATTCCCTTGAATGAGTGATATCAGGTCTTGGCATGTACAAAGCTGCTCTGGGGGCCTGCAGCTGAGGCTGAGGAGATCTGGATACCAGAACTGGCATGGCCAGTCTGGGGCTACCAGGATCACCTTCGCCTTGTCCCTCCTCACTTTGAGAAGCACCTTGTGGATCAAGGGAAATGGAGGGATGGCGTAGAGGAGGCCTGGGGTCCACGGCCTCGAGAAGGCATCCCCCTGCAGCAAGCCATGCTGAGGGGGGTGGGCATGAAACAGCTGCAGCTTGGTGTTTTCCCTGGAGGCAAACACGCCCACCATTGGTTTGCACCAATGGGAGAACAGGCTGTAAGCTACCTCTGGATGGAGAGACCACTCACTGGATATCTGGCCTAAGCGGCTGAGAGCATCCGCCAGATGGTTTGAGGCTCCTGCCACATGGATGGTTAGGAGATCCACCTCCAATCGGCTCACGTGGGTCCAGATGCAGAGTGCCTCCTTGCAGAGCAAACGAGAGTGCATGCCGCCCTGTTTGTTGAGGTAGTACATGGTCATGGCATTGTCCGTCTGGACTTGAACCACTTGACCCTGGAGCTGAGGAGTGAAAGCTGACAATGCCAGTCTGACTGCTCTGAGCTCCAACAGGTTGATGTGGCATCAGGACTCCTCAGGGTCCAAAGGCCGTGGGCTCCCCAGCCCATGAGAGAGGCATCAGTCATGAGGATGACTGTCGGCTCAGGGCGGACAAACAGGATCCCTTCCTGCAACCGGTCTGGGGCGGTCCACCATAGGAGAGCATCTCACATCTTCTGGCTTACAGTGATCAGCTGATCGATTTGACCGTGGTGCTGAGTCCACTTGGCCGCCAGCTCCCACTGGAGGGGGTGCATGTGCCACCGAGCCCAACGGACCACCGAGGTGCATGCCACCATGTAACACACAAGGCGCAGAAAGTCCCGGGCAGGGAGCAACTGCCCAACCAGAAATGATAGGGCAAAGGAGGAAAGAAACTCCACCCTGTCCGCCAGGAGCTGAGCTCTGGTTTGACAAGAGTCGAGCTCTGCCCTGATAAAGCCCATCACCTGAGAAGCGCACGAGTTCCGATTTGGCCTCGTTGATTAGGAGGCCGAGTTGGGAGCAGGTCTGGAGGGCCAGATCCCTGGCTTTCTCCACCTCCTGTAGGGAGTGACCTGCCAGAAGTCAGTCATCGAGGTAAGGGTAAATTCTGATCCCCTGACATCGTAGTTGGGCCGCCACCATTGCAATGCATTTGGTGAAGACCTGAGGGGCCGAAGACAGGCTGAATGGCATGGCTCGGAACTCGTATAGGGTCCCGTCGACCCTGAAGTGGAGGAACCGCTGATGTGACAGATGGATTGGGACGTGAAAGAACGTATCCTGCAGATCCAGTGAACAAAACCACATTTCACTCCAAGGATGGAATGATCTGGGACAGAGTGACCATCCAAAAGGTGCAGGCCTGAGATACTGATTCAGGTCTTGGAGATCTGGAAAGGGGCGCCAGTCCCCTGTCCGCTTGGGCACCAGGACGTACCTGGAGACAAAGCCTGGGTCTGCTGGAGGATCTGCCATAGGAACAATTGCCTCCTTGAGGAGGAGCTGAGCAATGTCGTCCCGAAGAGTCGATTCGGTGTGAGCAGAAATCCGTTCCTCCCGAGTGACACGGGCTCGGCTGGGAGGGTACTGCTCGAACTCTAGAGGCAGTCCTTGACCGACACTTCGAGAACCCACCTGTCCAAAGTGACAGCGGACCAGGCAGAAAGGAAGAAAAAATTACTCACCTTAGTGATGTTGTTTCTTCTAATGGAGTCTTGCTATATTATGACATATGCAGTGAGTCCCAACCTTGAACTGCTCTGGAGGTGAAAGAGTTAACTTTCCATGCCAGGCATGGGCAGCTGAGCTTCGAACTCGGTTGAAACTCTGTCTGTTGTTCTTCAAACTCAAACCGTCAGATCTTCTGAGCTAAACTCACTGAGGTCCTGTGTGGAAGCTGTAAACCTACACTAGCCAACTGGCTACTAAACATAAGAACACATTTTTGGTCCCAAAACAAAGACTCAAGTCAGGAGACCCAAAATATGAAAACACAACACCAAGTCACCCCAAAAGGAGGGGTGAAAACAACAACAAGGTGGGCATCTACTAAGTGCCAACACTGCACTGCCCACCCACATCCCAAAAACAGAGGTTCTGAGAGGGACAGGCAGGGGGGAGGTCATAATATAGCAAGACTCCATTAGAAGAAACACCATTACTAAGGTGAGTAATTTTTTCTTCAAACAACATGAAGTCTTGCTATATTATGACCTATGCAGACTACACAGCAGTACCTCCATGGAGAGGACAGAACCTACTTAGGAAATAGGCTCTGAAGCACAGCTGTGCCAAGCCGAGCATCACTCTAGCCTGGATGTCCAGGGAGTAATGCTTGGTAAAAGTGTGAACTGTTTTCCAGGTAGCTGCTTGACATATCTCTAGAATAGGGATGTCCCTGGCAGCAGCCAGGGAAGCAGCTGTACCTCTGGTAGAGTGAGCCCTCAGGCCTGAGGGAGAAACCTTACCCAGCTTTTCATAACAGAATTGGATACAAGAGACAATCCACCTGGCAATGGATCTTTTAGTGGCAGGTTTCCCTTTACCAACCTCACCATAAGTGAGGAACAGTTGGAGGGAGTCAAACCTGTGACCCTTGGTACACTCTATGTAGTAACTAAGGGCTCTCTTCACATCTAAGCTGTGCAGCCTCCTCTCGCCAGAGGAGGAATGGTCAGTGAAGTACACTGGAAGAGATATAGATTGATTAAGGTGGAAATCTGAAACCACCTTAGGCAAGAACTCCTATTAGTCCTGAGGACCACCTTATCTCTATGAAAGGAGATAAAATCAGGCTCCACTGACAAAGCTTGTAATTCACTTGTCATGTCTGGCAGAAGTGATGGCTACCAGAAACACAGTCTTCCAAGTCAAGTACTTAAGCTCTGTTGAAGACAGAGGCTCAAAGGGGGGTTGCATAAGCTGAGCAATGCAAACATTAAGATCCCAGGCAGGGGCAGGGTCCCTAAATGGAGGGTTGGTGTGAAGCAATCCCTTAAAAAACTTGGCGAATACAGGATGAGCTGAAAGAGAAGAGGGTTTACCTGCTGAAATAAAAGCATACACAGCTGCCAAATGTACTTTTAGGGTAGCTGGTCTCAACTCCAAGGTATTTAAATGGACCATATAATCCAGGACTGTGGGTAAATCAGCAGATTCTGGGGAAATATGCTTCCCAGAGCACCATATGGAAAACCTCTTCCATTTGGAATTATAGGTAGCCCTGGTGGAAGGTTTCCTAGAAGCCTTTAGTATATCCATTACACCTTGGGAGAGGTGTAAATCAGCAAACTCTAACTCTTCAAGAGCCAGGCCTTGAGATTGAGGGATTTGAGGTTTGGGTACCAAACCCTACCCTGAGCACAGGTTAACAGGTTGTGATTCCTGGGAAGACACAGGGGAAGATGGACTGCTAAGGACAGTAGGAGTGGATACTAGGGTTGTCTGGCCCAATCTGGAGCAATCAGGATCATCTTGCAGGATTGAGATCTGATTTTGACTAACACTTTGAACAGGAGAGGGAAGGGGGGAAGCATGAGAAACTTCCTTCCCAATTGAGAACTAAGGCATCCAGAGGACTGAGCCCAACACTGGGGCCTGCAGAAAAAGTGGAAGTTGGTGATTGTCTGGGGCTGCAAAAGATCTATCTACGAGGTGCCCCATCTGGCAAATATCACCTCCAGGACTAAGGGGTCCAGTGACCATTCGTGATGGCCCTGGGAAATCCTGCTGAGAGCATCTGCCAGGACATTGTCCTTGCCTGGGAGGTGAACTGCCGTAAGGAGGTGTTCAAGGAGTAAGCAGAGACCACAACTTTATTGATTGCACAAGGCCATAGACCGAGTGCCCCTTGCTTGTTGATGTACCACATTGTGGTGGTGTTGTCTGTTCTGACCTGTACAATTTTGTTCTGAACAGATTTGGAAAAACTTAAAGTGCTAGAAAAATGCTCTGAGTTCCAACAGATTGATGTGGAGCAGAGATTCCTGAGGGACCACAATCCCTGGGTAGTGAGGTCGCCCATGTGAGCTCCCACCCCAAGAGGGATGCATCTGTAGTAAGGATTAAGGAGTGAGACTGAGTGACAAAGGGAACCCCTTGTCTCAGATTGCTCTGATCCTGCCACCACCGTAGGGCCTGGATCAGGGTTCGAGTTACTGGGATCAATTTGGTTAGAGAGTCTTTCCTTTGAGACCAAAAGGCTCTCAAATGGAACTGGATGTCCCTCATTTGAAATCTTGCTCCCTGCACTACTGCTGTAGAAGCAGCCATGTGCCCCATGAGCTGTAGAAAGTGCCTTGCTGGTCGAGAGACCTGCAGGGTGAATGAGGAGGCCAGAGAGACCAGGGTCCTTGCCCTGTCCAAAGGAAGGAAGGCTCTGGCTTTCTCTGTGTTCAGCTCTGCGCCTATGAAGGTGAGGAGCTGGACAGGCTCTAGAACTGACTTTGAAAGATTCAGAAGGAAACCTAGAGAGGTGAGCAGTTGCTGAGTTATCTGTAGATGTAACTTGACTTGGTCTGGAGACTGGCCTACTATGAGCCAGTCGTCCAGATAAGGGAAGATGGCAATTTTTTGCCTTCTCAGGAAGCAACTGCTACTGCCAGGCATTTTGTGAATACCCTTGGAGCAGAGGTGAGGCCAAAGGGCACTGCTCTGAACTGGTAATGGCCTGAGGGCAGCTCGAACCTGAGGTACTTTCGATGGGAGCTTCTGATGAGAATATGGAAGTAGGCATCCTTGAGGTCCAGGGATGCTAGCCAGTCCCCTGGCCTTAGAGAGGTAGAATAATTCCCAGAGTCACCATTTTGAATTTTGGTTTTAAAGGTGCTTGTTTAAATATCTGAGATCCAGGATGGGCGCCATTCTCCTGTCTTTTTTGGGGTAAGGAAGTACCTGGAGTACAATCCTTTGCCCTGGTGTAGGGGTGGAACCCTTTCCACAGCTCTGAGAGCCAGGAGGGAAGAGACCTCTGCCTCTAGGGCAAGTGCCTCTGGTGGATTTGCAGGTGGAAAGGATCTGGTTCTCATCTTTGGAAATTTTTTGAAGCTGAGAACCAGTCCCTGGCTTACTACTTCCAGGACACACTTGTCTGATGTCAGAGAGTTCCAGTCCTGGACAAAGTAAGCCAGCCTGCCCCCTACAGGTAACTGAGAATCGGCCTGGCAGCCCCATCAGGGTGCCTGCTTGGCAGGGCTTTGGGCTGAGGGGTGGAAGCAGGCCTGCTTGTGCCCGTCTGCCTCTCCTCTAAAGAACCCCCTCCGGGCATAAGCAGAAGAGAGGCCTGGGGCTAGTAAAAGGCCTGTGAGAAAGGCCTGCCCCTGCCCCTGGAAAGCTGCCTTTGAGGTGGCCTGCTTTCCTTGGCTTCATGCACTCCTATAGGTAGTCCTATACTAAATCCATTTTTCTTCATGCAATTCTCTGTCTGCTCCCCAAACAGAGAATTACCCAACTAGGAAAATCTCACGGCCTTAGTCTGGGTATCCTGTGACAGGCTAGTACATCTGAGCCAAGCCATTCTGCAAGTGCCACAGATGTAGCCATGACTCTTGATGACACATCATTAGAGTCCACTGCAGCATGGAATTGCACCTTGGATGCCTCAATACCATCAGCAGCCACCTGCTCCAGCTCCTTGGCAAGCTGGCCAGGGACCTGTTTTGCTAGAGCCGTAACAGTATCCCATCTGGATTTCTGATATCTAGCAACATAAGCCATATAATTTGCCTGTCTGAGTCCCAAGGATGCTGCCATGTACTGTTTCTTTACCATGGCATCAATCCTCCTGGAGTCCTTGTCAGGGGTGTGTGAAGCTAAGGGAATATTTGCCTTGTCACAGGCTGCAGCCTGCACTACCCCAACATGGCTGCATTGTTGTGTAAGGAACTCAGTATCAGAGCCTGACAATGTGTACCTCTTGTCCATTCTCTTATCTACAGGAGATATAGCGTGAGGAGTTTTTAGAATTTTAACTGTCTGTTTCCCAAAAGATTTATGCAGAGGAATAGACAGTCTCCTTGACTCTGGGATATCCATCATTTCCACATAGTCAGGCTCCTCTTGGTCATCAACAGCTTCCTCCATAGGGAGCTGAAGGGTTTCAGCCACTTTCTTATAAAACATAAAATGAGAAGGGGACTCAGAAAGCCTAGGAGGAGACACTCCTGAAGGTCTGTCTGGGGAGATGTCCGGGTCAATGGGCACATCCAGACTTTCAAATCCACATTCACTCTCCTCATACTCCTATTCCCCCTCCTCCGGTTCATAATATTCCTCTAAATCACATTCTTGAACCGGTGGAACCGGCCGAACCGGACGCTTACCTGATGGTGCCAGTTTGGTCGGAACCGGGGAAAACGACTGGACAATTTTAATCGCTTTGGCTATTTCTTCAGCGGTTGGAGAGGAAAGTTTTGGCTCCACACCAGCTGATTTCCTAGTCCTTTTTACTGGAACCGACTCCTCAGAGTCAGATCTCCTTTTCTGAGGAAGTTTCGCCCTGGTCAGAGGGCACTCCCTCCGGTTCGGTTGGAACCGAACCGGGCTGGCCATCCGGTTCAGCGGACTTTTTGGCCTCCCTTTCCCTGAGCCTACCAACTCTCTTTTCCAGGGTAGCTGCAGGAACATTTTTACAAATCTGGCAGTCTGCATTGAGGTGGTCAAACCCCAGACAATAAACACAAGTGGTGTGGGGGTCAGCCTTGGCAAAGAATTCCCCACAGACACTGCAGTGCTGAAACCCAGTGGGCCCGGTTTTTGTTTTGGGTTTCTCAGACATAGTGCCAGTCCTAACCAAACTTACCCGTTTATGGCAATCCGCCAGGTAAGACCCCCTTATCAGTTCCCAACCGTGTCACGGGTCGTGGAAAAAAAACGTAATAAAATTTGTTTTTTTTAGAACCGATAAGAACCAGTAATCACACTCTAAATGACAGATTAATATATTTTAAACAACCTGATCGGTTCAAACCGAACCGATAACCGTTTACAAGTTCCACACAGAATAGAAATTAATGTAAAACCTATCTAGTACTCACAAATACCACAGACAGAGTCAGAACCGACTGGTTGTGGTTTAAATTCGGTCGAAAACCGAGAAAAATAATACTGTAACCGACAAAATGAACCAAGCAGAAGGAGAAATCTCCGGAGAGACTGTTCAGTGAGGCGGAGTAAAGAATCTGACGGTTTGAGTTTGAAGAACAACAGATAGAGTTTCAACCGAGCTCGAGCTCAGCGTTCCATGCCTGGCATGGAAAGTTAACTCTTTCACCTCCGGAGCAGTTCGAAGGTTGGGACTCACTGCATATGTCATAATATAGCAAGACTTCATGTTGTTTGAAGTGGCGGAGCCGGCCTCCCATGAGAGGACCCAGAGCTGTTGTGACGGGAGTAGAGGTGGCAGCCCCCACCCCATCACTGAGCAGGCTTGGAGGAGGAAGAGGCTCCAGGGCCTGAGCCTCATACTTCTTTACGGGACTGTTGGGGTCCAGGCTTGGGCTGAGGGCGCCAATCTTGAGCCTGCTGCTGATGCTGATGCTGCTGTCCCCCTTGGAAGGAGGACTGCTGAGCTGCAGGAGAAGAATGCCGAAAGGACTTCTTCTACTGCTTCTTGCCCGAAGAACCCTTGGAAGAAGTGACGTCCAAGGTGGCACTGGACTGTTCTATGCACTGAAGGTGACCGGCCACTCCTGGGCCAAACAAGTCAGTCTCAAGGAAGGGCATGTCAGCTGATTTGTGCTGAGTATCTTCCGGGAAGGAGGAGAGCCTCAGCCAAGGCCTGCCGCGAGAGGCAACTGTGGCGGCCATCAAGCAGGCACAAGAATCCCCAATGTCCAGGGTCGTCAGGAGCTGCTGTTTGGCAACAGCTCGGCCTTGGTCTCGTACCTGCTTGACTGTGGGCTGCATGTCCACGGGGAGATGTGGGAGGGCTTCATCTAATGACCCAAGAAGGGCGTGAGAGAAGTGTGCCATGATGACGTCTGAACTTGCCTGACGAAGGCCCAAGGAGGAAGCCGCACAGACCTTCCTTGCCTAACGGTCCAAACGTTTGGACTGTGTTTCGACAGATCAGTCAGTATCGGTAGAACTGCCAGTATGCCTGAACAGAGAGGTGGTCACCAGGCTCTCGGCTGAAGGGTGCTCTGTGAATCCCACAAGGGACCCCATAGGCACTGCGTACTTGCACGCCATGCATGCAGACGGAGCTGGACAAGAGGCAGTATGCTGCCAAAGTTCGACTGCCGGACCAACAATGGCCTTGGCCACCGGAAAGGCCTCCGTCGGGGTATTCCCTCTCTTTAGGATGTCTGTAAGAGGGTACTATGCCTTTTTCTGCATGAGTTCCAGGGGCATCCCTGTGGACTCAGAGATGAGGCGAAGAATCCCTTGGAAGGAAGAAGGACCTTCCTCCACCCCTAGGCCAACAGACAACTCATCATCCCCAGGATGAGAGTGAAGCCTGGTGACGTCAGAGTCAGAGGAGTCCGGATACAGCGGCTTGCCACCCAAATCACCCTCGACACGCCGAGGGTGGTCATGGGTGACCATGACTGATAAGAAAAAATTACTCACCTTAGTAATTGCTTTTCTTCTCATGGAGTCTTGCTATATTATGACTTAATGCAGTTAGCCACTGCACTTGAACTGCCCCGGAGAGGAAAGAGTTAACTCCACGGAGTCTGGAGTTCTACAGCGCGAGAGCACTTATGCCAAAGCTCTATCTGGGCAGTTTCAAATGAAACTGTCAGATCTTTACGAAGCTAACACTAAGCAACAAGTCTGTGTGGAAAGCTCTACACTAGCCAAATGGCTACCTACTAGTAGAAATAACAACAATATAAACAACAATAACTATAATAACAATGAATAATAGTATTATTAGTTACCCCCTGACAAGACCCCCTTCCCCAAAGACTCAAGTCCAGGAGGGGCAATATATACCTAAATAAAATAACCTAGTTCCTAACCCTAAATAAAAGAAGGTAAGGAAAAAACTACAATGGCATGACACAGTGCTTGCACTAATTTGCCACCCTACCCAAGTAGAAGTTCTGAGAGGGCAGGAGGAGGGTGGTCATAATATAGCAAGACTCCATGAGAAGAAAAGCAATTACTAAGGTGAGTAATTTTTTCTTCAGACACCATGAAGTCTTGCTATATTATAATTGTCTAGAGTACAGCAGTACCTCCATGGAGGAGGTCAGAACCTACTTAGAAATAAGGCTCTGAAGCTGGCTAGTCCAAAACAAAGCATCTCTCCTGGACTGAATATCCAGGGAATAATGCTTGGTAAAAGTGTGAACTGTTTTCCAAGTAGCAGCTTGACAGATTTCCAGAATAGAATATCTCTAGCAACCGCTAGAGATGCAGCTATTACCCTAATTGGAGTGAGCCCTCAGTCCTGAGGGGAGTTCTCTACCATATTTTGATAACAAAATTGGATACAAGAGACAATCCACCTTGCAATTGTCCTCTTAGTGGCAGGTTTCCCTTTGCCAACCTCGCCATAGGTAAGGAAGAGTTGGAGGGATTCGAACCTGTGACCCTTGGTGCGTTCCAAATAGTAGCTTAAGGCTCTTTTGACTTCCAAGCTGTGCAGTCTCCTCTCACCTGAGGAAGAATGCTCAGTGAAAAATACTGGAAGAGAGATGGATTGGTTCAGGTGGAAATCTGAAACCACTTTAGGCAAAAACTTTCTGTTAGTCCTGAGGACTACCTTATCTCTGTGGAAAGAGATAAAATCTTCTTCACTGACAGGGCCTGTAGTTCACTTATCGCCTGGCAGAAGTGATAGCCACTAGGAAAACAGTTTCCAAGTTAGAAACTTGAGCTCTGCTGAGGACAGAGGCTCAAAGGGGTTACATTAACTGAGCAATGCAAACATTCAGGTCCCAGGCGGGAGCTGGTTCTCAAAAAGGAGGTTAGTGTGAAGTAACCCTTAAAAACTTGGAAAACACAGGGTGAGAAGAAAGGAAGCAGGCTTCCTGCTGACACAAAAAGCAGAGACAGCTGCCAGATGAACCTTCAAGGTAGCTGGCCTAAGGCCTAAGGAATTTAAATGGACCAAATAGTCCAGTAAAATGGGCAGATCAGCAGATTCTGGGATAATCTGCTTCTCAGAGCACCAGATGGAAAACCTTTCCCTTAGCATTGTAAGTGGCCCTAGTGGAAGGCTTCCTTGAAGCCTTTAAAATATCCAGAACACCTTGAGAAAGGTGTAAGTCAGCAAATTCTAACTCCTCAAGAGCCATGCCTTGAGATGGAGGGATTTGAGGTCCGGATACCACACTCTCCCTGTGCACAGGCCAGCAAGTCGTGGACTCTGGGCAAGCTCAGGGCAGGGTGAACTGTCAAGGACAGAAGCAGTGGGTACCAGGGCTGTCTGGCCCAATCTGGGGCAATCAGAATCACTTTGCAGGGCTGAGATCTGATTTTACTAGTACCCTGAAAAGAAGAGGAAAGGGAAAGGCATACAGGAACTCCCTTTCCAATCCAACTGAAAGGCGCCCAGGGGACTGAGCCCAGCACTGGAGGCCTGCAACAAAACAGAGGAAGTTGGTGGTTGTCTGGGGCTGCGAAAAGATCTATCTGAGGGTGCCCCATCTGGCAAGACCGACCCCAGCACCTGAGTTCAGAGCCCATTCGTGATGGCCTGAGAAATCCTACTGAGGGCATCCGCCAGGACATTGTCCTTCCTGGAGGTGAACTGCTATCAGGGAGGTGTTCAGGGAGTAAGCCAGAGACCACAACTTCATTGCTTCGGTGCACAAGGCTGATGACCGAGTGCCCCTTGCTTGTTGATGTACCACATTGTTGTGGTGTTGTCTGTCCTGATTTGAACTACTTTGTTCTGGACAGAAGAAAACGCCTGAAGAGCAAGAAAGACAGCTCTGAGTTCCAAAAGGTTGATGTGGAGCAGAGATTCCTGAGGAGACCACACTCCCTGAGTGGACAGGTCGCCCAAGTGAGCTCCCCACCCTAACAGGGAGGCATCCGTGGTGAGGGTGAGGGAGTGGGAAACGGGAATGAAGGGAACCCCTTGTTTTAGATTGCTTTGATCCTGCCACCAGTGGAGAGCCAGGATCAGAGTTTGGGTCACTGGAACCAATTTGGAAAGGGGGTCCCTCCTTTGAGACCAATAGGCCCTCAAATGGAACTGAATGTCCCTCATCTGGAATCTTGCTCCTTGCACTACAGCTGTGGAAGCAGCCATGTGCCCCAGGAGTTGCAGAAAATGCCTTGCTGGTCGAGAGACCCGCAGGGTAAAGGAGGATGCCAGGGCAATGAGTCTGTCTACCCTTTCCAAGGAAGAAATGCCCTGGCTAACTTTGTGTTCAATTCTGCACCTATGAAAGTTAGTAGCTGAACTGGTTCCAGAACTGACTTTGGTAAATTCAACAGGAATCCCAGGGAAGTGAGAAGCTTCTGGGTGACTTGCAAGTGGGATTTTACCTAATCTGGGGACTGACCCACTATGAGCCAGTCGTCCAGGTAGGGAAACACAGCAACCTTGCCTTCTTAAATGAGCCACTACCACAGCTAGACATTTTGTGAATACCCTTGGCGCAGAGGTAAGGCCGAAGGGCATTGCCCTGAACTGGTAGTGGCCTGAGGGCAGTTCGAACCTGAGGTACTTTCGGTGAGAAGGCCTGATCAGAACATGAAAATAGGCATCCTTGAGGTCCAGGGAAGCTAGCCAGTCCCTGGCCTCAGGAAAACAAAATCATTGCCAGAGTTAACATTTTGAACTTTGGTTTCAAAGATGCTTGTTCAGGTACCTTAAATCTAGAATGGCGCCATTCTCCTGTCTTTTGGGGTAAGAAAGTATCTTGAGTACAGCCCCTTGCCCTGATGGCAAGGAAGGACCCTTTCCACTGCTTTGTAGTCCAGAAGAGAAGAAACCTCTGCTTCCAAAGCAAGGGCTTCTGTAAGGTTGCAGGAGGAAAATGTCTGGCTCTCATCTTTGGAAACTGTTTGAAGCTGAGAACCAGACCCTGCTTATTACCTCAGAACCCATCTGTCCGGTTAGGAACACCCAGTTCTGGCTGAAATAAGCCAACCTGCCCCACTGGTACAGGAGAATCGGCCCTGGGCACCCCATCAGGGTGCCTGCTTGCAACAGCCTTAGGCTGAGGGGGGACGGTTTACTTGTGCCCGTCTACCTCTGCCTCTGAAGAAACCCTCTGTGCAAATGCAGAGGAGGCCTGAGATTGGTAAAAAGGCTCAGGAAAGGCCTGCCTCACCTCTGGGAGCATGCCTCTGTGGAGTGGCATGCCTCTCTTAGCCTGGGCACTTTTGTAGGTAGTTCTGTATTCATCCATCTTTTCATATAGTTTTCTGTTTGTTCCCCAAACAGAGAATTACCCACTACAGGAAAATCCATAGCCTTTGACTGAGTATCTTGGGACAGATTAGTGCATCTGAGCCATGCCAACCTACGGAAATCTACAGAAGTGGCCATGACCCTAGAGGAAACATCATTAACATCAACAGCAGTATGAAATTGAACTTTAGAGGCTTCAATGCCATCAGCAGCCACCTGTTCCAACTCACTAGCCAGCTGGCCATGGGCCTGCTTGGCCAACTGCAATACTGTGTCCCATCTAGATTTCTGATATCTAGCTACATAAGCCATATAATTTGCCTGCCTGAGTCCCAAAGAAGCTGGCATATACTGTTTTTTCGCCATGGCATCAATCTTCCTGGAATCCTTATCAGGAGGATGTGAGGCCAGAGGAATATGTAGTCACAGGCTGCAGCTTGTACCACACCTACATGACTACACTGCTCAGTGAGAAAGTCTGTATCAGAGCCTGACAAAGTATACCTTCTGTCCATTTTTTTATCTACAGGAGGAACAGAATGAGGATTTTTTAAAATCTTTGTTGTTTGCTTCCTAAATGACTTATGCAAAGGAATAGACAACCTCCTAGACTCTGGTATCCATCATTTCTACATAATCAGGCTCCTCTTGCTCATCCACAGCCTCCTCTAAAGGAAGCTGGAGGGTTTCTGCAACCTTTTTGTAAAACATAAAATGAGAAGGGGACTCAGACAGAATAGGAGGAGATTCTAAAGGTCTGTCTGGAGAAATGTCCGGTTCAATGGCACGTCAGACCCTCCCAGCCACACATATATTGATCAAATTCCTCCTCCTCCTGTGGTTCATAAAATTCCTCAACATCATACCCTGAACCACTGGAACTGAACGAACCAACCTTTACCAACTGTTGGTGGTTCGACAGGACCCTGAGACAGTGACTGGACAATCTGTATGGCTTTAGCTATTTCTGCAGCAGTTGGAGAGACAATTTTGGACTCCAAACCTACTGATTTCTTTGTCTTTTCACTGGGACTGGTTCCTCTGAACCAGCCTTCCTTTGCCGAGGAGGTCTCGCCCTGGTCAGAGGCACTCCCTCCAGTCCAGTGGGTGCTGGACGGGCTGGCCATCAGGTCAGCGGACTTTTGGCCTCTCGTTCCTGAGCGGCCCAATCTCTTTTCCAGGGTGGCTGCAGGAAATTTTTACACACCTGGCAGTCTGACAGGAGGTGGTCAGCCCCAGACAATAAACACAAGTGGTGTGTGGGTCAGCCTTGGCAAAGGCTTCCCCTGAACATCTGATGTTGAAACCCAATGGGCCGGTTTTCTTTTGGGTTTCTCAGACATAATGCCAGCCTAACCAAAAACTTGCCCTTCTGATGGCAGTGCCAGGCAAGACACCCTTATCGGTTCCTAACCGTGTCACAGGTATTTGAAAAAACTAATTTAAAGCAAGGTTTTTAGAACCGATAAGAACCGGAACCGCACTCTAAAAGCCCAACCAACACTTTAAGCGTTAATTTCAGCAAACCGATCGGTTCAAAACCGAACCGATAATTGAATTTCCACAGACTTTAATTTTGTACTACGGTTTACCAGATAGAGCTTTTAACCGAAATGCGGTAAAATAAATACTTTTGCGGTTCAAATGAACGAAAATACTGCTTGAACCGAGAAATGAACCGAGCTGAAGGAGCTGATCTCCGGAGCGACTGTTCAGTGAATAAAGAATCTGACAGTTTCATTTGAAACTGCCCAGATAGAGCTTTGGCATAAGCGCTCTCGCGCTGTAGAACTCCAGACTCCCTGGAGTTAACTCTTTCCTCTCCGGGGCAGTTCAAGTGCAGTGGCTAACTGCATTAAGTCATAATATAGCAAGACTTCATGGTGTTTGAAACACCGGGGAAGTCCAAAGTCCGGTCTGTTTTCCTTCGAAGGAGCCCCTTCCAAGGGCTGCTTAGGCGGCGGTTCCACCACTATGAGTGAAGAAGCTGGTTTAGGCTGAAGAAGTGGATTTCGCCAGCCCCAGTTGGGAAGAACTGAAGATTTCGGCTCAGGGTGTCGGCGCTGGCCCTGGGAAGCCAAGTAATAACCAGGGAAGGGCAGTGGAAACGTGCTGAACAAGATCAACTGTTGCCACATGAGGTCCTCATAGCGCCGACGGAGTTTCTGCCAGAGCCTCTCCTCATCCGAGGAGGATGAGGACGACCGATGGCATCGCCTCTTCTTAGAGCACTTATGGCTCTTCCTCGGCGGTCGAGGGGGTTCTAGACCTCAACCGAGATCGGGCAGTCCGACTCGGTCACTCCGGAAACACTGGTGACTTCCGGGGGTCTGGAACCGGGTCCCCGATGGGAACACCAGCAGACTGGGTCTCCTCATCTGGGAAGACAAGGACCGAAGTCCTTTCCAAGGAGTCGTCGGCCAGAGCCGGTGACAGAGGATCAATGGGGTCGATAATCTTGGCCTCTTCGGGCAGATCTTCGGTCGTCTGGCCCGACGGAAGGTCCGAAAAGCAAGCGGCCAAAGAAGCAATCTCGACTGAGGTCGAGACCGCAAGCTCCTGGGACTGAGACCTCTCTCAGTCCCAAGAACCTAGACGAAGACTTGCTCGGTCCCTTCTCCCGCTTACGGGATCAGGAGGAGAGCGAGCCCGCAGACGCATCTCCCTGGGTGGGGAGAGACTGGCACAACTCCCGGAAGGAGCCCGAGAAGTTGGAGCCTAGGTTGAGAGGAATAAAGAAGCTCCGAGAGTCGGCTGCACGAGCTGCTTCTTCCTCGAACGCCTGCATGCGTTCCAATTGCTTGGTGGAGCCCACAGGTGCGGAAACCACCCACCTAGCCTCCTTGGACTTCACCGGAGGGTTCCTTTTCTCCAGTCTCCCCAATTTCAAACGTGCCAGGCAGTCGTCCAGAATGCTGGGATGGAAGGCCAAGCAAAAGCTGCAGGATGAAATGTCATGGCCGACACCTAGGCAGTAGATGCACATGAGGTGGGATCGGTGCACATTTTCTGGCCGCAAGGACACCTGCAAAATCCAGAGGAAGATTTTTCTTCTATAATCGAAGGCAAGGCGAGATCGCTAACTTGAACGAGTTTTAATTTCGGTAAAACCGAGGTTTTGAAAGCCAGGGCCTACAAAATGCGAAAGCACGAGGGAGGCAAAATGAATCTTCCAGCAGAAAGGAAGATCTGGCGTCACGGGGTGGAGCCGAGGTATATACCACCCGGGTGGGTGGGAGGAGTCAGCTTAAAGACTTCCTGCGATCCTTAGAGGGGAAAGGGACATGTCAATAAGTGTGGATGAACAACATATCCATGATCCTAGAATAAACCTTTTGGCGGTATGCAGAGATGACAAAATTCACTTAAATATAAAATAAATGATAAATGTCAATGGTTAGTTGATGAGGTTTCCTTCAGCAGATCAGACGAGGATGACTGATGGTGGGAAAAGAACTGAGGAGAGGTGGGGCCACCCACATTTATAAAGACACTGATGCATGACATCGTCATGGGCAGCACCTGGCTAGCAAAAGTTTCTGTGTGGTCCTAGTGCTGATGTGGTTACAGTTTCAAAGGTGTGGCTTAATGGCCCACCTATGCCTATCACTACCTTGCTTGGTGATAAGCTTGAGATCGTGAATAGGTTTAAATATTTAGGCTTCCTCCTTGATTCTAAGCTCTCCTTCCTTCCTTCCTCACATGGAAGCCCTTTCTAAACAGCTTAAACTAAGGTTGGTCTATTTCTACAGAAACAAGGCCGTTTTCCCAAAACTCCAGATTAAGACTGGTCCAGTCCACCTTCCTCCTGGACTATGCAGACATGATTTACAAAAAATGTGCAGTCACCCATTTGCAAAAACTTGATACCCTTTTTCACAGAGCCATCTGTTTTGTCATTAATGCTCCTGCAAGAACACACCATTGCACCCTATATGCGGCAGTGGCATAGACCTCTCTGACTACCAGGAGACTCTTACATGCTCATCTATGGACATATAAATCTCTCTTGAACAAACTCCCGACCTACATCACTAGTCATATTTATCACCCCCAAATGCCTTATGCTCTTAGAAATACCTCTTACATTACCTTAGATGTGCCCAAAGTCCATACCCGCTTTGGTCAACTGGCCATTAGTTATGCCCTCCTTACTGCTTGGAACAAGCTTCAATTGTCCCTTAAATTTAGCACCCTCATTCCTCTAAGGTCATTCAAAACTTTAATAACCACTCTAATTTACAATGCTTGCCACTGCAATTAATCCAGTAGAGCTGATCTACCTCCTTAGCTTACCTCTAAACCATCACTCTTGTATACCTGTCTTAGGTGCTAGCCTGTTTTCTCCTCTCTACCATTTGCCCATTATACCAAACTCTCATTAGTACAACAGTATGCCTAATGAAGATTCTTCTCCTGTTGCTTTGTTGCTTTGGGAAAATGGGGAGATACTTGAAAGAGGCATTAAGGGGAATGGGACAGGAATCAGGGGTTGAGGAACAGTGGGCAGTATTTAAAATGGGGATTACAAGAACAACAGAATTATGTATTAAGCAGGTTAGCAAGAGGAAAAGGAAGAGGAGACCATTATGGTTTTCCAAAGAGGTAGCAAAGAAAGTGAAAGCCAAAAAGATTGCATTCAGGCAATACAAAAAGACACAGGCAGAAGGGGATAGGGAGAAGTACCAGGAGAAGCAAAGGGAGGCAGGAGGTCAGTAAGAGAAGCCAAAGCTCAGACAGAAGAACACATTGCAAAATCAGTGGGTAGAGGGACAAAACCTTTACAGGTACATAAGTGAAAAAAGAAAGACAAGGGAGGGATAGTGAGACTGAAGGGGAGGATGGGGCAGCGTGGAGGATGACAACAGTAAAGCTGACATACTGAACAGGTATTTCTGCTCAGTCTTTACTGAGGAAGAGGAGGGTAATGGGTCTGAAGGGAGTACAAGGGTGAGAATGGTGCAGAAATGGACACAGGTCCCTTTACAGAAAAAGAGTCCTGAAGGAACTGGAAGTAATAAGAGTTGATAAAGCAATGGGGCCAGATGGGGTGCACCCCAGGGTCCTTAAAGAACTAAGAGAGGTGGTGGCTGAACCTCTGGCTATCCTGTTTAGCCAATCACTGGAAACAGGGGAGGTACCCAAAGACTGGAGGACAGCAGATGTAGTCCCCTTATACAAAAGTGGGGACAAAGAGGAAGCAGGGAACTACAGACCAGTCAGCCTCACCTCGGTAGTGGGGAAGATCATGGAAGCACTACTGAAGGAGAGATTGATGGAACATCTGGTTGTCAATGGACTACAGGACCCAAGGCAGCATGGTTTCACCACGGGGAGGTCATGTCAAACCAACCTCACTGAATTTTTTGACTGGGTGACTAGGGAGGTGGATCAGGGGAGGGCAGTGGACATGGCCTATCTGGACTTCAGCAAGGCCTTTGACACTGTGCCACATAGAAGACTATTACACAAACTGGGGAATATGGGTGTGGGCAGGACAGTAGTGTGGTGGGTAGGTAACTGGCTGGGTGGCAGGACACAGAGGATGGTGGTAAATGGCTGTCACTCCACAGAGGGAAGAGTGACCAGTGGGTACCACAGGGATCAGTGCTGGGACGGTCCTATTCAACATCTTCATCAGTGACATGGCGCCAGGACCTAGAAGGCAGAATTTCACTGTTCGATGATGACACAAAGCTCTGTAACAGAGTAGACACACCAGAGGGTGTAGACAGAATGAGAAGCGACCTGCAGAAACTTGAAGAATGGTCAGGGGTTTGGCAGTTGAAATTCAATGCAAAGAAGTGCAAGATAATGCATATGGGGCACAAAAACCCTGGCACAATATATCAGTTGGGGGGTGAGGATATAGCATGCACCAAGCAGGAAAGGATTCTTGGGGTTATCATCTCTGATGACCTCAAGGTAGGGAAACAGTGTGACAAGGCAGCAGGTAAAGCAAATAGGATGCTGGGATGTATAGGCAGGGGCATTACCAGCAGGAAAAGGGAGGTCATAATTCCGCTATACAAGACACTAGTGAGGCCCCACCTGGAGTACAGTGTACAGTTCTGGAGACCATACCTACGTGAAGGACGTAGACAGGGTAGAGAAGGTTCAGAGGAGGGCAACAAAGATGGTGCATGGATTGCATCACAAGTCCTATGAAGACAGGTTGAAGGAACTGAACATGTACTCCCTGGAGGAGAGGAGGAGAAAGGGGATATGATAGAGACATACAAGTATCTTACAGGAAGGAACAGGGCAGGAAACCACTATTTTAAGCGAAAAAGATGTTCCAGGACTAGAGGGCATGGGATGAAGTTGGTGGAGGACGATTCAGAGGAAACATGAGAAAGAATTTCTTCACAGAACGGGTGGTGGACAAGTGGAACACCCTGCCAGAGGAAGTGGTGGGGGCTGAAACAATCACGGGATTTAAGAATGCATGGGATAGACATAAAGGAATTCTGGAGGTCAGGGGTAAGGTGCAACAGACTTCTAAGAAAACAAACTGAACTTACAAGCTCAAATGGGCAGACTGGGTGGGTCATAGGCCCTTATCTGCCGACACTGTCTATGTATCTATGTATACTGTATATGTATATATTTACTGTTTTGTTCAACATCACTCTATGTTTACTTTGTAGTACCACTGTAATTATACCTATTTATATTGTTTATGTATATACCATCCTCATGTATTGATTATATGTTTCCCAACACTGACTATTCACCCCTGCCTTGTACAGCTCATATTGTACATTTTGTTAAATAGTGTCTGTGAATTAATTTTGTATTCCCATATCAACTGTATGTATGGTTTGTTATTGTTAAAAAATGGGTCCTCCTTGAAAATGAGCTTGCTCTACGGATTTATCCCTTCATAATAAACTTGAACCTGAACTAATGGAAGAGATATTCTCAAAGATCAGCATTTCTAGCACATTCAGTTTAAGCAAGAAATGAAAAGAGGACAACAAAGTTCACGTTATATTCACAGAAGCATAAAATGGTGACCTTTTCATGTCCCTTCCCTTACCAGTAATGAGAGACTCATCAGCTGTAGAACGTCCAAAAACAACTCTGCCATCTACTGGGAACTTTCCTCCTGGAGACACCCTAACAAAATCTCCTCGTTGCACCAGCTCAACATCAACTTGTTCTTCACTGGGGATGAATAACATTGAATGATGCACAGTATTATTATACATAATGAGGTCTGCAGAGTACAAAATAACCTTCCTAGGACACTGGGTTCCTACATATAATGAAAATGGGGGAAAGCAGAACTGCAGATGATGGCAAACAGCTGGATTTTCAAATGCAATCAAATCGCTGTAAGATGCCGAACTGTGGCATGAAAATCAGGGCACTTTTAAGATCACTAGTGTTCCACTGCATGTGGACAACTTGACACAAATGTCTCACAAACAGCCAAAAAAGGGGCAGATGAGAGAGCTAATAACCCCACTAAATTTCCAAAAGAGCATCAAGTTCTTTATCCAAACCATCTCGGCATGAATGCATGCGTGTGGAGGCACATGCATGTTGCACTATGAAACACACTCCCTTCATGTCACCCCTCCCACCTACGCCGTCACCGGACCTTCACCTGGTGGCGACGGAACTATGGGGGGAGGGGGCGCGACAACCTCCTGAGAGGAGAGCTGCCGTGGGGGCACTCAGTCCATTTCCTCCTCCCCCATGCCAACTCCCCAACGACCCGAGGTTGTTCCAGAACCCAGGTCGCCGGCGTGGCGTGAGGTAAGGCATCCAGTGCCACCGAGACGGCTATCAAAAAGTACTACTAAATACTGCTTTATGACATATAACAGTTAAACAGAGCATTCAGTGAACCCCTCCCATGACAATCTTTTTTTATCTCCAGGAGTGGGGGGGACTTTTGGTGTTCACATCACGGCACTGTTGTGAGTTGCCAAATTAACAAATGCCAAGGCAGAACATCCATCAGCTGGGTACTTATTCTAAAATATAAATGCCTGAAATGGTTTCTTTTATATAAGATGCACTGCCTGAACTGGCTTCCTTTACTTAAGCTGCAGTCCCCAACCAATTGGCAGGTAACTAGTAAGGAGTCCGCTAACGAGGGAGCCATACAGTTCCTAAGCATAAAACAAACACAAAATTAGCAGCTCAACCCTTGCTCATTCACAAGCTTTAAATGACTTTTTCATTAGGGGTGCTACCACTTTAAGGCATAAAAAAGTATTGGCCACTTACAGGAGTGGGGACTCCTCACTAGTTACCTGCCCACTGGTTGTGGAATGCACCTTAATTAAAGGCAGTCAATTCAGGTAGTGCACCTTATAGAAGAGAAGACATTTCTGGTGGTTATATTTTAGAATAGGAACCCAGCTGATTGGTGGCCTACCTTGACGACTGGTAGCTGGACAACTTTACAACAGGGCCCTGATGTGAACACCAAAAGGCTCCCACTCCTACTGGAGGTAAAATGGTAAGTGGCCAATTCAGGCAGAAAGAATATTATATTTGTCAGAGATGCCGTGAGGGTGTGCAACTAAAACATAAAGTGAAATAAAAAGTATGATCCAAAGAAAAATGTAACATGCACCAAATGGACCAGGAGAGGATCAGATGAAGGTGGCTAGCCACAAGGGCCAGCTTGAGTGGTTTGAGACATCGGGTGAGAGTTGAGAGGGCAGATAAAGGGAATTCCAGAGGGCTGAGACAGGTGGACAGAAAAGGCAGACTGGCTAGCAGAGGTTTTGCAGCAAGGAATCTGAAATGAGCAATTATCACAAGAATGGAGTTGGAAAAAGGATTGGAAGAAGAAAGGAGGGAGGAAATGTAAGCCAGAATTTGGACCGAAATGAGGAGCATTGAAAGAGATGATGAGCCTCAAGGCAGGGGAGAAAGGTCGGACTAGAGGGAGCAGTGATGGGTAAGATGGGTGTTTAAGGCAAAGTGGCAGAAGTGGAAAAAAGGAACCAGTCTGACCACAGTGGATATGGGGGCAGCACTGTACATCATATGCGCAGAGTCAAATACCAGTAAGATCATTTTGCGGATGACCTCACAGCAGCTAGGGAGTGGGAGGCAAGATTTGTTGCAGTAGAGTGTGCCAAGCATTGGGCGTTGCTTTTTGTGTATTGTGCCAATGGGAGAGGAAAAACAGGAGGCCTGATTTACTCACATTGAGAAACTTAAGTGGGTAACATCTTCAAGGGGGTGCCATATGGGTAAGGATGGAGTCTGTGAGCCTTAGCTGAGGGTAACGGTGGAGTGGCTGGTCCAGACACCACACTGGAAAAGGCTAAGGAAGAGGAATTGGAAAGGAAGGCACAGAGTTAGGAGTGGAGAAAAATGCTCCTGTATATTTGCAAGGATGGAAGACAGGCATGTGCTGGTAGTTGCCAGAGGGCACGGTGTTACCACCTTTGTGAAGAAGGATGACTATTGCCACCTTCCTTACACAGGATGATTTGGAACAGGGGATGGAGAGGATAAGGACAGCAGAGACAGGTGCAACAATGGCAATAGTGGCACGAAATAGGAGCACAGTGCTCAGGCCTGTGTCTACTGCTATAATAAAATCTTTGTCAAATAACTGCAATTTTACAGTTAAACAGAGTACTTTTCCTTCCTAAGGTATCCCAAAGTATTTCAGCAGACAGTAAGAAAGATACTGGTACAGCAGGTCATGTATGCAGGCAATCACCGTAGCCATGATGTACTCAGCAACATCTCCCATGCAGTCACAGATCTGAGAGACTGTGAGCAAAGATACAAGATGTGTTTCCTTTTCTAACAGTGCCAAAGGGATAACCAACTGGAATGAGCATTAGGGTCTTCTTTTACGGTCTTATCAGAGGGACAGCACTTGTGTCTGTACACACCTCCCCGCCCACTACCACCACCAAAACAGCACTGCAGTGTCAGTACAGGTATGTACCCACTTCCTCAGTGTGGGACCGTAGGTCACATGAAAGGGACATCACTTTAACAAGGTTTCAGCATATGTAAGGAATTGCAAGGTGATAATTTTACAGCAAAACAACTTTTAGTATTCAAATTGCATAGAGGGGGAGTTACCTCAAAATAGAGTTGTCTGGCTCCAATTGTACAATGGTTGCCTCTGTAGCTTGCAATGAAATAAGTTTAGAAAGGGCTTCAGATGTTTTACTCTAAAATAAAAAATAACATACAGTGGAAGTCATGATTAACATGCAGACAGTGATTAATAGCTTTGTTGAACAGACATATATTGACACAGTATAATAATTTACAGACTTTGGTTTTCTGCTTTTTTAAATGGCCTCCTCCACACCTGCTATAATCCCATTTTTCTACTGGCTACAAGTCCTATGAGACAGTGATGTGTCCGGGGCCATCGATTATGAGAGTAATAACTGCGGCAGCAGCAATCTACTGTTAGGAGCCTGATATTCTGGCTTCACCTAATTAACTCTGTCTTATCCGAACTTTGTTTTCTAGGTATGTGTCTAGGTCTAGCCAGCAGAAGTGAATATTTTGTTGTTAAAGCTTTTTGCTTCATCAAACTACACACAACCAATAAAAAAGCACAAAATTACCCAAGGTCACCAGTGCTATGATTAGTGAAGACTCTAGCTGTTTTCCTTACAGGGTAGCCCACTCAATTACCCCTCAGGCATTTGCATCTGTAAATGTAGCATTCACCAGAGCTCCCAGGCCAAGGGAGTTACTTAAAATTACAGCTCTACTATTGTAAACTAAACAAAAAACAGCTTTTGTTGAATTAATGGTCCTGGATGGATCTCTATCACATGGCACAGGAGGCATTATAGAAACAAGAGCCATAAAAAATGCAAAGATGGAGATCCTCAGGGGTCATAAAACCAGCAAGCAAATTTAGAAAAAAATTCATTCAGGAAACAAAGGGAAGGACTTACCAGGAGTACACCTACAAATCAAAACACTGTGCACAACATATTTATTTCGTAAATGTTGACTCAGTTTTCCTTCAAGACAATGCCCTTAAAGAGCGGCTTCTCTGCTATCTACTAACCCCCCACTTACACATATCCTGCAACTGACCTGGCCAGGAGTAGTTTTCCATAAATGATTCCTTTCTGGACTACTGTTTAAAAATGTTATTTTACTCGTAACTTTATTCCTTGATGCAACATGCAGCCCGTTTGTGATGTCAGTAAACGAAGGCTGTGTGTGTCTTAATCATACTTGAATGGGCGATTTTCCCAAAGGCTTTATGTTTCTTTTAATGTTGGGATTTTAGAAATCAAAGTGACCGCCCGACTAAGAGGGTCCCTCTTACTCAAGCGGTCACTTTGATTTCTTAAAATCCCAACATTAAAGATACATAAAGCCTTTGGGAAAAACACCCCCATTCAAGTCAATGGGGCGCGCACATGCGGCCTTCATTTACTGACATCACAAAATGGGGCTGTATGTGGGGGCGTGGCCGAAGGATTCAGTTTTCAGCCGAATGAAGTTACGAGTAAAATAACATTTTGAAACGGTAGCCCAGAAAAGAATCATTTATGGAAAATGACTCCTGGCCAGGTCAGTTGAGGGATATGTGGCAGTGGTGGGCTAGTCGAGAGCTGCTCTTTAACCTTTTCCATTCATGTGTGAATTTGCTTAGTTCAGTAAGCCTATCCTTAAAGCTCAAGCTATCTAACATTTTGGTCATCCTAGTAGCCCTGCCTCAGCAGTAATCTAGGTAGTTTGAAGGCATAGGTAGCAAAGGCATAACTGGAGAATCACGAGTCCCGAAGTAACAGCATTTCGGGTTCATGCTACCCTTCACACTACTTGTGTAGTTCAGGTTAATGTAATAAGAATTGTTTTCTTTTTAAACATTATTAGATTTATGTTGGCCCCCTCTTTTCCTTTTAACAGTAAACAAATCAGAAAAGTACATCACTCAGAGCACAAGCCCATGCAATAGTTACTTCTAGGCCCGCAATTCTCCAGTTATGCTGGCAAAAAAAAGAAAAAATAATAATAATAATGAAACTATAGCTGCCTGCTGTATTAATCTATAATGTTATCAGATGTAATGATCCCCCCCCCAAAAAATATACACAATTGGTAGAAAATTATGTCTGCAACAACTCTGGATTATAGCTCTTTGATTAAAAATGTTTTTCTGGTCAAATCTTAACTAATGTAATGAATGTGGCAAGCACCATTTACGACATAATGACAATACCATGCCATGGTCATAATATATCCCCAACTTGCAGCAGCAGTATAGCAGTAAAACTGAATAGCCTTTAAAATAGTTATACTTACCTTTGCTATGTATTCGAGCCACCGTCCCAATGAAACAAATACAAACAGCATGGGTGGTGTGTCAAAGAAGGTTATGGGATTCACTTTTGCCCTCTCGGCCACGGCAACAATCAGAATGACACAGGAGTAAACGAAAGCAACCGTTGTTGCCAGAACAATCAGCACATCCATGTTAGCAAGTTTATGCTTCAGTGCTAGGTAGGCATGGATATAGAAGTACCAGCCTCCTATAACCTGTACAGGGCAACAACAAGAAAAGGTACTCATTTAACTTGGTCAGCGCTGTAGCAATAACTTTGGAATCAGTCTGCAATATCTGTAGCATGTTTCTGGGCTTTTATTTTTTTTGTTTTTGATAACCGGGTAAGGGGTGCTAGACATAGAAATGCCTATTTTCAGACACGACCTGGGAGGTTACAACAAAGTGAAATACATGACAAGATAGCAGATGTACAGTACACAATTTACTACAATAGAAAACAGTTCAAAATAGTCATTAATCAATAGACACAGAAGAAAAAATTACTCACCTTAGTAATGTTGTTTCTTCTAATGGAGTCTTGCTATATTATGACAGTAGCAGTTTGTCCCACCACTAGAACTGCTCCGGAGGTGAAATGGTTAATACCATTCCAAAATAGAACTTTGAGCACGAGCTCTAAGAAGCAGCTCTATCTGTGTAATTTCAAACCTGAACTGTCAGATCTTTACGAGCAAAAACTCACTAAGGTCTGTGTGGAAGCTGTAACTCACACTAGCCAAATGGCTACCTAAATATTAACAACCATTGCTGGTCCCAACACCCAAGACTCAAGTCAGGGACCAGAACTACTAACACAATTCTAACAACATGAGAATAAAACAACAGTATAATAAAACACATACACACCCCAAACTCCCAAAAGGGAGAAAGCTAAAGGGCATAAAATAGTGCCCACACTAAGTTGCCCGCACCCCACCCAAGTAGAAGTTCTGAGAGGGGCAGGCTGGGGGGGAGGTCATAATATAGCAAGACTCCATTAGAAGAAACAACATTACTAAGGTGAGTAATTTTTTCTTCAAACAACATGAAGTCTTGCTATATTATGACAGTAGCAGACTACAGCAGTACCTCCATGGAGGAGGGGCAGAACTTACTTAGGAATAGGCTCTGAAGAACAGCTGTGCCAAACCTGAGCATCTCTCCTGGCCTGACATCCAGGGAGTAATGCTTGCAAAAGTGTGTACCGCTTTCCAAGTAGCAGCCTGGCATATCTCTAATATAGGATGTCTCTGGCAGCAGCTAGAGACGTAGCTGTACCCCTGGTAGAATGAGCCCTCAAGCCAGAGGGGATCTCTGCCCAGTTTCTGATAACAAAATTGGATACAAGAGACAATCCACCTGGCAATTGATCTCTTTAGTGGCAGGTTTGCCTTTCCCAACTTCACCATAGGTAAGGAAAGTTGGAGGATTCGAACCCTGTGACCTTTGGTGCACTCTATATAGTAACTAAGAGCTCTCAACACCCAGGTTGTGCAACCTCCTCTCACCAGAAGAGGAGTGATCAGTGAAAAATACTGTAAGGGAGATAGATTGGTTAAGATGGAAATCTGAAACCACCTTAGGTAAAACTTCCTATTAGTCCTAAGGACTACCTTATCCCTGTGGAAAGAAATAAAGTCAGTTTCACTGACAAGGCTTGTCAACTCACTTATCGTCTAGCAGAAGTGATAGCCACCAGAAAACAGTTTTCCAAGTTAGATACTTAAGCTCTGCAGAAAACAGAGGTTCAAAAGGGGTTGCATTAACTGGGCAATACAAACATTAAGGTCCCAGGCAGGGGCCGTTCCCAAAAGGTGGATTAGTATGGAGTAATCCCTTAAAAACTTGGAAAACACAGGGTGAGTGGAAGAGGGGATGACTTTCCTGCTGACACAAAAGCAGATACAGCTGCCAAATGGACTCTCAGGATAGCTGGTCTGAGACCCAATGAATTAAGATGGACCATGTAATCTAATACAATGGGCAAATCAGAGATTCTGGGAAATATTTTCCAGCACACCAAATGGAAAACCTTTTCCATTTAGAACTATAAGTAGCCCTAGTGGAAGGCTTTCTGGAAGCCTTTAGGATTTCAAGAACACCTTGAGAGGTGTAAATCAGCAACTCTAACTCCTCAAGAGCCAGGCCTTGAGATTGAGGGATTGAGGTCCGGATACCAAACCCTTCCTGGGCACAAGTTAACAGGTTGTGAATCCTGGGAGGCAAAGGGAAGATGGATTGTCAGTGACAGAAGGAGTGGGTACCAGGGCTGCCTGGCCCAATCCGGGGCAATCAGAATCACCCTGCAAGGCTGAGATCTGATTTTGACTAATACTTTGAATAGAGAGGAAGGGAGGAAAGCATAAAGAAACTTCCTCCCAATCCAGGAGAAGGGCATCCAGGGGACTGAGCCCAACACTGGAGGCCTGCAACAGAACAGAGGAAGTTTGTGATTGTCTGGTGCTGCAAAAGATCTATCTGAGGGTGCCCCATCTGGCAAAGACTATCCCCAACACTTGAGGATCCAGGGACCATTCGTGATGGCCCTGGGAAATCCTGCTGAGAGCATCCGCTAGGACATTGTCCTTCCCTGGAAGATGAACTGCTATGAGGGAAGTGTTCAGGAATAGGCCAGAGACCACAACTTCATTGCCTCGGTGCACAAGGCCGAAGACTGAGTGCCCCTGTTTGTTGATGTACCACATTGTTGTGGTGTTGTCTGTTCTGACTTGTATCACCTTGTTGTGGACAGATGCAGAAAATGCTTGAAGAGCTAAAAAGACAGCTCTGAGTTCCAGCAAATTGATGTGGAGCAGAGATTCCTGGGGGACCACACTCCCTGAGTGGAAAGGTCGCCCATGTGGGCTCCCCAACCCAGAAGGGAAGCATCTGTAGTGAGAGTCAAATTGTGAGCAGGGGGAATGAAGGGGACCCCCAATCTTAAATTGCTCTGATCCTGCCACCACTGGAGGGCCTGGATCAAGGTTCGAGTCACTGGGACCAACTTGGAAAGGGGTCTTCTCTGAGACCAATAGGTTCTCAAGTGAAACTGAATGTCTCTCATCTGAAATCTTGCTCCCTGCACAACAGCTGTGGATGCAGCCATGTGTCCCAGGAGCTGCAGAAAGTGTCTTGCTGGTGAGAGACCTGCAGGGTGAAGGAGGAGGCCAGAGTCACTAAATTGTCACCCTTTCTAAGGGAAGAAAAGCTCTGGCTAGCTTTGTGTCCAACTCTGCCCTATAAAGTAAGTACCTGGACTGGTTCCAGAACCGACTTTAGTAGATTTAGCAAGCCCAGGAGGTGAGAAGCTGCTGGGTAACTTGCAGGTGAGATTTTACCTGTTCTGGGGACTGGCCTACAATGAGCCAATCGTCTAGATAGGGAAAAACAGCAATCCTTTGCCTCCTTAAGTGAGCCACTGCCACTGCTAGACACTGTGAATACCCTTGGGGCAGAGGTAAGGCCGAAGGGCATTGCTCTGAACTGGTAATGACCTGAGGGTAGTTCGAATCTGAGGTACTTTCGATGGGAGCTTCTGATTAGGACGTGGAAATAGGCATCCTTGAGGTCCAGGGAGGCTAACCAGTCCCCTGGCCTTGGGGAGGGTAAAATCATTGCCAGAGTTACCATTTTGAACTTTGGTTTCAAAAGATGCTTGTTCAGATATCTGAGGTCTAATATGGGCCGCCATTCTCCTGTCTTTTGGGGTAAGGAAGTATCTGGAATACAGACCCCTGCCCTGGTGCAGGGGAGGAACCCTTTCCACTGCCCTGAGAGCCAACAGGGTTGAGACCTCTGCTTCCAGAGCAAAGGTCTCTGAAGCACTGCAGGTAGAAAAGTCTGGTTCTCAACTTGGGAAACTTTTGAAGCTGAGAACCAGACCCTGGCTTACTACTTCCAGAACCCACTTGTCTGAGGTTAAGAAGCCCAGTTCTGACTGAAGTAAGCAGCCTGCCCCCCGGTAAGGAGAATGCACTCGGGACTCCATCAGGGTGCCTGCTTAGCAGGAGCTTTAGGCTGAGGGGGGAGCAGGCCTGCCCACCCCCGCCTGCCTCTGCCTCTGAAGAAGCCCTCTGAGCATAGGCAGAGAGGCCTGAGTCTGGTAAAAGGCTCGTGAAAAGGCCTACCCCTACCCCATGCCTCTGAGGAGTGGCTTGCCGCCTCCTTGGCTTGGGCACTTTGTAAGTAGTCCTATATTCATCCATCTTTTCATGTAATTCTCTGTCTGCTCCCCAAACAGAATTTCCCACCACAGGAAAATCCATAGCCTTAGTCTGGGTATCCTGTGACAGACTAGTACACCTGAGCCAGGCCAACCTCACGAAAGCTACAGATGTGGCCATGACCCTAGAGGAAACATCATTAACATCCACAGCATGAAACTGTACCTTAGAAGCCTCAATGCCATCAGCAGCCACCTGTTCTAGTTAGCTAGCCAGCTGGCCATGGCTTGCTTGGCTAATTCCATAACAGTATCCCATCTAGATTTCTGATACCTAGCTACATAAGCCATATAATTTGCTTGCCTGAGTCCCAGAGAGGCTGCCAAATACTGTTTTTTCGCCATGGCATCAATCTTCCTGGAATCCTTGTCAGGAGGATGTGAAGCCAGGGGATATTACTTTATCACAGGCTGCAGCCTGAACTACTAACATGACTGCATTGCTGAGAAAGGAATTCTGTATCAGGACCTGACAATGTGTACCTTCTGTCCATCTTTTATCTACAGGAGGCACAGAATTAGGAGCTTTTAAAATTTTTATTGTTTGCTTCCTAAAAGACTTATGCAAAGGAATAGACAATCTCTAGACTCTGGAATATCCATCATGTCTACAAAATCAGGCTCCTCTTGCTCATCCACAGCTTCTTCCAAGGGAAGCTGGAGGTTTCAACAACTTTTGTAAAACATAAAATGAGATGGGGACTCAGATAGCATAGGGGAGATTCTAGAGGTCTGTCTGGGGAAATGTCCGTTCAATGGGCACACCCAGACCTTCCCAGCCACATTCATACTGTTCATAATCATCCTCCCCTCCTCTGGTTCATAAAATTCCTCAACATCATATTCCTGAACCACTGGAACCGGACGAACCGACCTTTTGCCAGATAGTGGCGGTTCGGACGGAACCTGAGACAGTGACTGGACAATTTGTATGGCTTTTGCTATCTCTGCAGCAGTTGGAGAAGGGGTTTTGGACTCCAAACCTGCTGACTTTCTTGTTTTCTTTACTGGAATTGGTTTCTCAGAACCAGCTTTTCTTTTGCCCGAGGAAGTCTCGCCCTGGTCAGAGGGCACTCCCTCCGGTTCGGTTGGCACCAAACCGGGCTTTCTAGCCTCTCGTTCCCTGAGCCTGCCCAATCTCTTTTCCAGGGTGGCTGCAGGGAAATTCTTACATATCTGGCAGTCTGACTGGAGGTGGTCAAACCCCAGACAATAGACACATGTGGTGTGTGGGTCAGCCTGGCAAAGACTTCCCACAGACATCACAGTGTTGAAACCCAGTGGGCCCGGTTTTTCTTTTGGGTTTCTCAGACATAATGCCAGCCTAACCAGAAAAACTTGCCCTTTAAACGGCAGTGCAGAGCAAGACACCCTTATCGGTTCCTATCCGTGTCACGGGTATTGGAAAACCGTAATAAAATCCGTTTTTTTAGAACCGATAAGAACCGGAACCACACTCTAAATGTTAAACTTTAAAGTTAATAAGTTTTAAACCCAGCTGATCGGTTCAAACCGAACCGATAAACTTACAAGTTCCACACAGACAAAACCTTTAATTTACTTACGATTACCACAGACAGAGCTTGAACGAGCAGGTTTTGCGGTTAAATAAAACTATTCTCAAGTTGAATCGAACCGAGAAAACACTATTTAAACCGAGAAATGAACCGGCAGTAGGAGAAATCTCCGGAGCGACTGTTCACTGAGGCGGAGTAAAGAATCTGACAGTTCAGGTTTGAAATTACACAGATAGAGCTGCTTCTTAGAGCCTGTGCTCAAAGTTCTATTTTGGAATGGTATTAACCATTTCACCTCCGGAGCAGTTCTAGTGGTGGGACAAACTGCTACTGTCATAATATAGCAAGACTTCATGTTGTTTGAAGTGCCTATTTATTGACATTGCCCGAGAGAATACAACAAGGTGGAATACAGGACATGATAGCAGATATACAGTACATTTCATTCGGCAATGTAATGAAAGGTGGTGGAGTTCTTCAATTGTAAACAAATTTTAATGGCTAGGTAGCTGATGGCAACCTAATAAAATCACCAGTGGCCATTAAGGAAAAGCTTCTCATCATAGTAACATCTTTTCTTCTAATCATTTGGAAAGCCATTCAAACATGAGCATCATCTCTGTGAGGTACACGATGACCTGGAATTAGAATGTTTCACAAAGCAGCTCTCTCACTGTGCTTGTCTTGAGCTTCCCAGCATCCAATGGCAGACCTTCGAGCTGAAGAAGTCAAGGGGCCCGAGACCTAATTTGGAAAAATATTTCAATAATAGCAATTTAAAAGCCAGATTAAAACAGTTTTAATGGCATGTAAAAAAAGAACAAGTACTAAAAGCTCATGCCTTGCTAACAAAATTAAATTGAAGAACCTAATTACCCTATCCTGAAAAGGGGAGGCAGGGAAGGGTAGTATGATTGGCTGCTCTAATTCATTAGAAGAAAATATGTTACTAGGTAATTAACTTTTCCTTGTACCAACATGAATTTGAATAGCTCACTCAAACTTGAAGAGACGCCAAGCAGTACCCTGGGTTGGAAGGTTTTAGGATTACTTTGGGAATATGTTCCAAAGTACAGAAATCCCAAACTAAGCATTCTCTCTTACCTGTGTGTCCAGGCAATACTGAAATGTAAAAGTGTGGACTGTGGACCAGGTAGCAGCTTTACTAATTTCTGCCACTGATCCGGATGTATTTAAAGTGGAGTGCACCTTAATGCCACGTGGGGGTACTTTCCCCACCCTGCTTTAGCAATAATTTTTATTGTGGATACTATCCATCTCCAGATGGCTGGCTTATAGGCTGGGTGTCCCTTTGACATCTTCCTACAGTATATATAACTACAATTATTTTTGTTATTGTTTCTAATGTTCTATGTTCTAACTTAGAAAAACTAAGAGCCCATCTTAAATCCAACGTGTGGAATTTTCCATCCCCTCTTTTGGCATGTGGCCTTGAGAAACACACTGGCAAGGAAATAGTCCCGATCTAAATTGAATTCTGGCACTACCTTTGGGAGGAAATGGACATTTGTTCTTAACACCACTTTCTCTTTGTGGAAGCCTGAGTATGAGGGATCAGTGCCGGGTGCTTATAAGTCACTGACCCTCCTTGCTAAGGTTGAGCATTCTTCCAGGAGGGGGACTGCAGTCCTCAGTGAACAGTTTAAATGTTACATTGGAAAGCATTTAAACTAGCCAAGAAGGGTGACGGCAGGAAGCAGGGAGACAAACTGCACCCCCCCCAAACTGCAGTAGTCAGCAGGGAGAACCTTAAGGGAGACAAATCCCCAAGGGTACCTAACAGAAAGAAAGACACATTAATAGAAATGAAGAGAGATAGAAATGAGAACAGAGGCGGTAAAGAGAGGGGGCAGAAAGGAAAATGGGGGGCTGACGAGCAGGGTGGTACTATAAGTTGGAAGGCCATGTGTGCCAATGCTGGAAGTCTGGGAAATAAAAATCTGCACTTAGAGGCCACTATGGCAGAGGCAGACCTGGACACTGTAGCCATTACAGAGTCATGGTGCACTGAGAACCATGACTAGGATACAGCTATACAAGGCTACACTCTGTTCAGGAAGGACAGGGTGGGGAAAAAGGGGGAGAAGTTGCTCTTTATTTGAGAGATAGCATGAAAACAAAAGGGGTACAGGGAATACAGGGAGGGGTGGAGGTACTGTGGGTAACACTAGAGATGGGAAATGGAGCCACTATTCACACTGACGTGATCTACAGACAGCCAGCTGGGGGGGAGGGTGGAGGGAACAGCTGAATATGGTTCTGGGGGAAGCCATCCAAAAGATGGCAAATAAGGGGGAGGTGCAGCTGGTAGGGAACTTTAATCTGCCGAATGCAGACTGAGGCATCACAGCTCCAGCTTCATCTAGGAGCAGGGATATCATGGACTCCCTACAGGGGGCGTTCCTCAGGCACCTAGTTAGGGAGCCCACTCGTGGGGGGGGGGATTGTTTCTTCCAAAGGAGTCCTAATGTATTCTGACATATGCAGTAAGACCTTGCTGTTGTACTGCCCTGGAGAGGAAAGAGTTAAAGCTTACATTCTAGGTAGGCACGCACTCGTTTTCAAATCACTATCCCCTGGTACATTCTATTCAACCGTCAGATTCTTACGAGCAATAAAAAAAAAAAAAAAAGATACATATAGATAGAAATAATTTAGAAATGCTAACAGTATTTAAAATAGGAACTTATCCAAAACCCTACCAACCCCAAAAATGGGCAAAAAGACTCAAGTCACAGATGCCCTGTTAAGAAAACTACCTTATGGTAGATTAACAACACCACCAAGCTGGAGTGCAGAGACCCCAGGTTCTGGCAGGGGAGACAGGCTGGGAGGTCAGAATACATCAGGACTCCTTTGGAAGAAACAACATTACTGTGGTAAGTAATTTTTTCTTCAAACAAGAAGAAGTCCTAATGTATTCTGACATATGCAGACTACCAAGCAGTTCCCTTGGAGGAGGGCACAGAACCTACTTAGGAAAAAAGCTCTGCAGTACTGCTGTTCCAAACCTGGCATCACTTCTTGCCTGCACATCCAGGCTGTAATGCTTGGTAAATGTATGCAGTTTTCCAGGTAGCTGCTTTACAAATTTCTGACAAGGGAATGTCTCTTGCAGTTGCTACGGTAGCAGCTGTGCCCCTAGTACAATAAGCCCTGAGGCCCACAGGGGGATCTTTCCCTAGTTTCTGATAACAAAACTGATTGCAAGACACTATCCATGTTGCAACTGTCCTTTTAGTGGCAGGCTTACCCCTGCCCATTTCTCCATAGGTAAGAAACAACTGGCTACAGTCACCCGTCACCCCATGACTCCTGGTGAGATCCTGATAGTAGCTGATAGCCCTTTTAAGATCCAAGCTATGCAGCCTACGTTCCCCTGAACTGGAATGTTCAGTGAAAAAGACTGGCAAGTTCATAGACTGGTTAAGGTGGAATTCTGAGACCACCTTGGGAAGAAATGTCCTATTTGTTCTAAGGACCACTTTATCATTGTGAAAGGAGATATAGTTGGGTTCCACTGATAAAGCCTGCAGCTCACTGATACACCTTGCTGAATTAATGGCTACCAAAAAGACTGTTTTCCAAGTTACATACTTTAACTATGCTGAGAACATAGGTTCGGGGGGGGGGGGGTTGCATCAATTGAGCTATACAAATATTTAGATCCCATGAAGGGGTAGGCTGTCAGAGGAGGGTGTAAATGCAACAACTCTTTAAAGAATATTTTAAATATAGGGTCAGAAGCCAGAGAAAAGGATTTTCCTGCTGACAGGTAAGCAGAAACTGCAGCCAAATGCACCCTTAGGGTGGAGGGCCTGAGGTCCAGAGAATGCAGATGAGCTAAATAATCCAACAACAGTGGAATGCCCACCTGCTGTGGTTCTACACCTAGTTGATTGCAACAAATAGTAAACCTCTTCCATTTGGATGAATATGTTTTCCTAGTAGCTGGTTTCCTCGAAACCTTTAGGATATCCATGACAGAGTCCAAGAGATGCAACCCAGCATACTCTAATTGTGTAAGATTCAAGCCTTCAGTCTGAGGGTCCCCAAGCTGGAGTACATGATTCTCCCTTGGAATGAGGTCAGCAGGCCATACCTCATGGGGAGGTGGATCGGATTTGCTGACACCGTGTTCACCAGAATTGAGTACCAAGGATGTCTGGTCTAGTCTGGGGCTATCAGGATCATCGTTGCAGACTGAGCCCTGAATTTGGTCAGTACCTTGAGCAACAGAGGAAATGGAGGGAAGGCATACAGGAATTTCCTTGACCAGTCCAGCAGGAATGCATCCAGTTGGACTGTCCCCAGAACTGGGGGCCTGCAGCAATACTGGGGTAACTGGTGGTTGTCTGGGGCTGCAAAGAGGTCTATCTCTGGAGTGCCCCAAAGCATGAAGATACCCTTGAGAACTAAGTGATTCAGTGACTACTCATGGTGGTTTTGACTAATCCTGCTGAGAGAGTCTGCCAGAACATGGTCCTTCCCTGGAAGATCAACTGCTGTCAGAGTCACCTCCAGGAAGAAGGCCAATTTCCATATCTGCATGGCTTCTGTGCACAACAGTGTGGACCTTGTGCCACCCTGTTTGTTGATGTAGAACATTGTTGTGGTGTTGTCTGTCCTGACCTGCAACACCTTTCCCCGAATCATGGTAGAAAAGGACCGGAGAGCCAGCAACACTGCTCTGAGCTCCAAGAGATTTATATGCAGAAGAGACTCTTGGGGAGACCCAAGTGCCCTGAGCTGTGTGCTCCTTCAGATGGGCCCCCCACCCCAACAGAGATGAATCTGTGGTGAGTACCACTGTGGGATTTTCCTGAAGAAAGGGAATGCCTACCCTTAGGTAGTCTCTGTCCTGACACCACTGCAGGGCTAGGAGAAGTGTGGAGGTTACTGGAATCAGTTTGGACAAAGAATCTCTGCTCTTATTTATTTATTTATTTGTAAAATCAGTTTACAACCTTTGAGCCAGAGGCTCGTTTCCAAAGGTACTTCGTCACATAAAGACATAC
Organism: Neoceratodus forsteri; assembly: GCA_016271365.2. Taxonomy (NCBI): domain Eukaryota; kingdom Metazoa; phylum Chordata; order Ceratodontiformes; family Ceratodontidae; genus Neoceratodus; species Neoceratodus forsteri. Next base: position 441,979,165 of record JADMNL010000023.1, read on the forward strand.
ATTGTGTTTTTGGTTACATAGCGTAGGTTTGCAAAACAACAGGCGTTCAACAGAGGCACTGGGACCAAAAGGACTTCAGATAGAACGGAATGTCTCTCATCAGGAACCTTGCCCTGGGTACCACTGCTGTTGTAGCTGTCATGTGCCCCAGCAACCGCAGAAAGTACCTTGTTGGCTTTGGAGAATGGAGTCTGAAAGATTCTACTATCTGCACCAAGCTTTCCACCCTGTCTGGTGGAGGTCTTGCTTTTCCGAAAATTGTGTCCAGCTCTGCTCCCATGAACTGCAGGAGTTGGACTAGCTCCAGGACTGATTTCTTTGTATTTATTAAGAAGCTCAATGAGTGAAGAGTAGTCTGAGTGACTGCTAAGGCCTCTTCTACTTGTTGTTGAGACTGACCCACCAGCAGCCAGTCGTCCAGGTAGGGAAAAACTGAAATTCCTAAACACCTTAAGTGTGCCACTAAGACTGCCAGGCATTTTGTAAACACTCTGGGAGCTGAGGTCAGGCCAACAGGAAGGGCCATGAATTGGTAATGACCTGATGGCAATCTGAATCTTAGATATTTCCTGTGTGACTGCCTGATATGAATATGGAAGTAAGCATCTTTGAGGTCTATAGATACTAGCAAGTCTCCTTGCCTGAGAGTGGGCAGTATCATTGCCAAAGTGACCATCTTGAATTTTGGTTTTGTTAAGTGTTTGTTCAGGAACCTTAAATCCAGAATGGGTCGCCAATCCCCATTTTTCTTCAAGGTCAGGAAGTACCTTGAATACAAGCCCTTTCCTCTTTGGGACAAAGGAACAGGTTCCACTGCCCTGTCCTGAAGGAGGGTTGTAACTTCTGTTTCCAGAAGGGATATTTCTGCTGGGGAGGCATGTTTGAACAACCTTGCTCTCAATCTGGGAAACTGTTTGAAGTGTAGAACAAGGCCTTTGCCCACCACCTCCAGAACCCATTTGTCTGATGTTATAGACTGCCAGTTCTGGAGGTAGTGGGAAAGCCTGCCCCCTACTAGAAGTGAGGAGGTGACCTGAGACTCCTCAGGGAGTCTGTTTAGCTAGTGTCCTGGGCTAGGAAGCTGGGCTGGAACAAGTGGCACATCTCCTGCCCTTTCCTCTAAAATAGCCACGCCGTTGCTGATAAACAGGGAAGGTCTGGGCTGGGTAAAAAGGCTTCTGGTAAGGCCTGCCTCTACCTCCCTTACCCTGCTGTTTCTGAGGGGTGGCTGCTTTTTCTTTAGCTGCAGCACTTCTATATGATGTTCTATACTCATCCATTTTCCTCATATAGGCCTCAGTCTGCTCTCCCAAAAGAGAGTTCTGGACCACAGAAAAAACCAAGGCTTTGGTTTGTGTGTCCTGAGAGGTTCAAGTTCAAGTTTATTGCAGCAAAGCTCCATCGAGCAAGCTCATTCACATGGAGGTCCTGGGTGCATGGTTACAACAATTATACAATGCAGGCAATAACATAACAATACATAAATAGTGGACCAGGTCCTACAAGGTACATTGGTAAACAGTCCTGGGTGAAAACCAAAAACCAAAAAAATATTTAGTACAAGTTGTTTAAGGAAGGCGGTATAGTGAGGACAAACTAAGGAAGTAAGGAGAAAGCTAGGGAGGGAGGGAGTTTAGAAACAGTTACAGGTGTCCTTTATTTTTGAAGCCACCAGTTTTTTGAAGAAATTTACTGAGACTACACTGGATAGTTTCAGAGTGGATTGCAGCTGGTTCCAAATAGTTGGTAGGGCACTTGAGAAGGCTCGTCTGCCAGAGGAGATATGAGTCCTAGGTGCGTCGAGTAGGATAAAATCTGATTTCCTAAGGAAATAAGAGCTGTGGGCAGTACGGATAAGTGCTACTAAATAGCTTGGTAATTTATTTAGAAGAAGTTTTAGGGTCCAAATGCCAGCATGGAGTATGCGTCTAATGGTAAGTGAAGTCCAACCAACAGCTGCATATAGTTAGCAATAGTGGGTTTTGGTATGGGTAACTTAATGAAGCTGAGGCGCGTGATAGAGAATGTTTAATTTGTTTAGGCTAGTAATTGCTGCAGAAGTGTATAATATGTCCCCATAGTAAAGTAAAGGGAGGAAGGTGGTCTGAACAAGCCTGAGTCTGGTTTCCAGGGGAAAGAGGGGCCTATTTTGGAAGAAGAAGCCTAGTCTAGCTTTTAGTCTTCTGGACAGGTCGTCAATGTGCTTGTTGAAGGAGAGTTTGTCTAACCAAAGGCCGAGGTATTTAAATTTAGAGACAACTTCCAGTGGTTCACCTAGGGATGTAACAATGAAGTCTTTAGGTGGGACAGTGAGAGTGATGGAGGAAGTATTGGGGGGGAATCATGGCCTTAGTTTTTTTAGCATTTAGGAGGAGTTTTGTATGGATGAGATTTGTTTCTAGCTGTGCGAAATCAACTTGAAGTATATCCCTGACTTCCGATATTGTATGGCCAGATGTATACAAAACTGTATCGTCTGCAAAGAAATGCAAGGTTGACCTGGTTATTTGAGAAACGAGGTTGTTAGATACATAGGGAGAAGAGTATAGGACGAAAGATGGAACCTTGCGGGACTCCCCTAGTAACTGGTAAGGAGGCAGAGAACAGCCCACCAGCTTTGACTTTCTGCATCCTACCTGATAGATAACTGGAGACCCATTTGGTAGTAGCTAGGGTAGCGCCAATACTGGTGAGGCTATTCACAATTAGAGTATGGGCAACAGTGTCGAATGCTTTACTCAAATCTAAGAATACTGCACCCGTAATTTTTTTAGCATCCTTGGCTGAGATCCAGTCATCGGTGACTTTAGCTAGTGCAGTAACGGTGCTATGATTAAAGCGAAAGCCTGATTGGGCTGGATTGAGGAGAAAGTAGGTTTCCAAATTATTCTTCAATTGTATATAAATCAATTTTTCAAGGACTTTTTAAAGTTTTGAAAGGTTAGTGGTTCTAAGCCAGGAAAACCTCCTCAGGGACACAGAGGTAGCCAGAATTCTGGATGCCGAATCATTGGCATCCGCTGACATGTGGAACTGCTGCTTGTAAGCCTCAATCTCACTCTTTGCCATTTCACCCAGATCAGCAGCTGCCTCGGCCGGGAGTTTGGCAGCCAGAGAGGAAACTGCTTCCCAACGCTTCTTTTGATATCTTGCCACATAGGCCATGTAAGAGGCCTGTCTGGCAATGAGAGAAGACCCCAGTTAAGACTTTTCAGCCATGGAGTCAATCCTCCTAGAATCCTTTTCAGGAGGATGGGAAGCTAGTGGGATGCCTGCCTTCTCACAGGTAGCAGCCTAAACCACCCCTTCATGGCTGGGGTGTCCTGACAGAAAATCTGTACCATCTCTGACTAGTGGGTACTTCCTCTCTGCATTCTTATCTACAGGAGGAACAGAAGTGGGGGTACTCAAAATTTTTAAAGATTGTCTCCGCAGAGACTTATGGATGGGTATTTCCACCCTCTTTGAGGCAGGGACATTCTCCATCTCCACATAATCCGGTTCTTTCTCTTCTGAAGATTCATGAACCAGTAGCTGGACAGTTTCAGTCACCTTGTTCAAAAATGAAAAATGAGTGAGAGCATCCTCCAACTGTTTAGGGGGAAGAGATGCTTCCCTCATGCTCAGGAGAGACCTCCGGTTCAACTGGACCATAAAGGTCCTCTTCGTCATCATCATCCTGCTCACATTCTGGGTCCCAGGAATAATCACATTCCAAAGGGTCTGGAGGAACTGGAACCGGCTGAGGAACAACCGGAGTCACCGGTTTGGTTGTCTGCAGTGATTGAATAATGCGTATAGCATTAGCAATCTCCTTCGCGGTTGGAACCGCAATCGCATGCGACTTAGGCACCAGTTCAGTATGTTTTTCTTTCTCTTTTTTCTCTTAGCAGAAGCAGGTTCAAGGGCTGAATCCACAGTATGCTTAGGAGGAGGAGTATCTCCTTTGTTAGAAGGGCCCCCCCCCTCCGGTTCGTTAGAACCTGAACCGGTTCAGCCATCCAGATTAATGGATTTTTCGGCCAATTTCTCATTCATTCAGTTAAGGTGCCTGTCAAGCGTCGACTGAGGGAAATTTTTACATATGTCACATTCTGCCTGCAAGTGTTCCAACCCCAGCTAGAAAACACAAGTAATATGGAAAACCAGTGGAACCGATTTTCTTCTTAGATTTCTGTGACTCCATCTAACTTATCCAATAGGCAGTTAGGCCGGATAAGATCCAACAGTTCAGGTTAATAGACCAGTATTAGCAGTCTGGAAAAAAAACAATAAACTCATTTTTTTTTTTTTATTAACCAGAGCTGATCACAGTTAAATCAGACAGAAAAGAGAGAAACAGACAAAAAGAAAAAAACTTTGATCCTGAACGGCTGACGGCAACTGCTAAGGACCAAGACTTACCCACCAAGTAGGCAAAACCAGCAACAACTGTAACTGTACCGAGGACAGCGAAAAGAAAAAAAAACAATAAATGTTTTACAAATCGGTGAAATAACTGAAGCGAAAAAAATACTTCAATCAGTGAGATACTAAAGAGAATCTCCGAGGCCTCTTCACAGTAAGGCGGGGTAAAGAATCCGATGGTTGAATAGAATGTACCAGGGGATAGTGATTTGAAACCGAGCATGTGACTACCTAGAATGTAGGCTTTAACTCTTTCCTCTCCGGGGCAGTACAACAGTAAGGTCTTACTGCATATGTCAGAATACATTAGGACTTCTTCTTGTCTGAATACTGAACCTTGTACTATCTAATGGGGACAGTGTTGCAAACGACATGGTGGGTGATCACTTGGGAAACAATGATCACCGTACTGTGAGGTTCAATATAAATACTAGGGCAGAATCGAACCACACAAGGATGAGTGTCCTGGACTTCAGGAGAGCCATTTATCCAGCAGGCTCTTTATTTTCAGGCCCAGATGCCTGATCAGCGGTAGGAGCTACGGACGGAGCCCTCCCTTCCCATTTGGAGCAAGCTGCCCCACACAAGGCTCTTCACATTCAGGCCCAGACACCTGATCAGCGGTCAGAGCTATGGAAGGAGCTCTTCCTCCCCGTTCAGAGCAAGCTGCCCCACACAAGGCTCTTCACATACATGCCCAGATGCCTGATCAGCGGTAGGAGCTATGGAAGGAGCCCTTCCACCCGATTTGGAGCAAGCTGCCCCACACAAGGTTCTTCACATTCAGGCCCAGATGCCTGATCAGCAGTCGGAGCCCTTCCTCCCCATTCAGAGCAAGTTGCCTCACACAAGGTATGGACTGTGGTAAGGGGGAATCAGATAGGTCACCATGCATAGAGCTACATGGCTCTGACTGCAAGCACTTTAAGGACCTTCCCATCAGCAAACGCTGCTGATCGATTGTTTCTGTTGCTCTAACTCCATTGTTTTCCTGACCAGCATTCAGCTAGCTTAGGAACTTATACTTTAATTAGCTAGCTTGGTTAAGAAGTTGTACATAGTCTTTGCATTGCTTGGCAGGATGATTAACCTTAGACTGCAGTTTGCTACCTAGCTCAGTGGTTTTGTTCTAATGTTTCCTGTTCCTCAGGTGGTTATTTATCCATGTTTTATTTGAAACTGTCCTACCTGCATCCTTCTCTTTGTTCACCCCTCCCTTGGCGCCACTGTGTCTGCACAGTATGTGCATGCACAATCATTCCTGCCCCATTCCTTTGTGTGCTGCTCACCTCCCTCTAATGCTGTGTCCCATTTATCCAGCAGACTCTTCACATTCAGGCCCAGATGCCTGATCAGCGGTCAGAGCTACGGAAGAAGCCCTCCCTCCCCGTACAGAGCAAACTGCCCCTCAGTGGTATCCTGTCGCTGCTATGTGGCAACTTCCCCACTCTCCCCATACCACAACCAGCCTTGGTCATCATTTCCTTTATGTGGTCCTGTTGGTCACGTGACACCAGCCTGCTTGCACTAACACCTCATTTTCCAATTTGCTCCTTATATTCTCCCACCACTAGGAGTCACTATCAGCACCCTAGTTCCTATCTCCCCCCTGTTTTCTTCCACCGTGAAGAACTAGCTGACCCAAAACTCACTCCCGCCATCTTCTGTTAACCTCCAGTACCCCTTCTTAGCTCCATTTTCCTCTACTCTGTCCCCTCCAAGATTCAAACCCTGCACCCTGTACACTAAAGGCTGCAATTTTAACCCCTACGCTATCCTGAAGCCACAATTACTGAACACTTTTTACAACCCTTTAGCCCACCTATAAAATAACCTTGATCTCAGCCTCTTACACTCCTCCAGTTGTCACTGTTCTCCATCCCCTTCCTCCTGCTCTTCCACCTACCATGTCACTCCCCCCCCCCCCCACATTCCCTTACCTGCTTGCCCCCATCCTCCTGGGCTTCTGAACCACTTCTACCCCCTTGAAAACTCCCTCCTGGCCTCTTCACCTTTACGCTACCTCTCTTTCAGTCCTTCTAACTCCTGCCCCCCCACCAAACCCTACTTGGTGCATCCCATGCCCCTCCTCTACCTCCCCTATCCCTGAACTGGCCCTGGTGGTTCTCCAAGTGCACACCAGTTACAATTATAAAATGCCTCAGGTCTAAGAAAAATGAAAATTACGTACCTACCGTAATTCTTGATCTTCTCTTGTATCTTCACCATTCATTACTGCTGGGTGTAAGCTGGAAGCGCTCACCCGCTACGGGAGTTTTTTTTTTTTTTTGGAGGAGTCGTCACCGACGGCGCCGCCCACGAGAGCGATGCACTGCATGGTGCATGATGAGCGCCGTTAGGTGCCACAGACTCCTCCTCCATCCCAGTTCTGTAAGTCGAAGAGGCGAAATAAAAGAATTAGGAGAATAAGAGCAAGGCCAGAGAGCCGAGGGATAGACAAAGGAAAGGAAACAAAATGAAAAAGGAATAAGCCGATATAGGACAGGAAAGAGGAGAACCGAACCCTAAGGGACAGCAGGACCTCACTCCTAGGGCGGCTCCAAGGGGGAACAGATAAAGGAGAGAAAGAAAGAAGGAAGAGGAAGAAGAAGAAGAGAAGGGGATATTGGGAGGAGGGAAAAGTCTGCAATGAGCTGTGAGTTAAATTGGCTTTATCAGCTCAGAACTTAAAAGCAAGGATCCCTTCGAACAAAACTGGTCTAGATGGTTCGACCGAACCTTCTGCACAGCTTGGTACAAGATAGGCAGATTTCCCTAGACATCCCGCTATCCCATTACCCATCACTCAAGCTGAGAGCTCACAGATTGCCAAGACAAACAACCTGTTTCGGGGAGGAAGAGCTCCCAACTAGGTAAAGGGAAAAAGACCCCACTAGCACACAGACATATGTTAGTATTGGGGGCCTAAGAGGGCAACCTCTTGGTAAGGTGGATAGAGACAGAGAAGGAAACTCATTCTAACTCCCTGGAGGAGCAGGGGCCAAGAGAAACCAAACCACCAGTTCAAGAAGGCAATTTTCGAATTGGGCTAGAACAGACGTTAACTAGCCCCGGACTGGCATACACAAGACAAGATTCAGGGACACCAACGAGGTCTGACGACCAAAGGGAGAGGACGTCTAAAGAAACTAGCCCTGTTGGCTGGTGATTGAACTAACCTGGTCTGAAGGAAAGGTGCCCGAAGGAAACACCTTGAAGGAAAATCAGAAAGCGTTCCCTCAGAAGGAAAAGATGAAGCTCCACTCGCTCTCCTCCCCTACCAAATCGTTTGCTGCCCTTCTGAAGAGAAGAACAGAAGGTCCCGAGGACCAGGGTTTAGGCCCCAACGTCCACAAGAAGGGGGGAAGGGGCAGGACGGCGAGCAGGGAAGGGAAGATACCCAAGAAATGAGGCCCATGAGGGGAAGGTGGGCGGGATTCAGTAATGAATGGTGAGGATACAAGAGAAGATCAAGATTTCCGGTAGGTATGTAATTTTCATATTGTCCCTTATCAATCTTCACCATTCACTACTGCTGGGTGAGTACCAAGCACCCCGAAGGGGATCTAGCACAACTCTGAGGGAACAGGACCCTCAGCCTCCTGCTGGTGGGAAACAGGAAGAAGAGAACCTGGCCATACTAGACTGGAAGCCTAAGGCCGAGGAGTGCTGGAAGGTGTCCTCTGAAGATGAGGGGATGGAGGAAGCCCCTGCAGAAGCCTCCTAGCCCTGCTGGAAAAAAGGCGGGTCCCTCGGAAGGCGGAGCGAATCACCCTATGCTGGGCCAGGGGTGACAACCTCAACAGACGAAACCACGCCATTTGCCTGATACAGATCGCTGTCCCCGAAAGCCTGGAAGCCACCTCACTGGCATCATAAGATTCCCTTGCTTGGCGCCTTGTCAGTTCCAGGCCTATGGTGGAGAGGGCAATGGCTTGGTGAGATTGCTCCAAATCAGGCATCGATGCTAGCACCTGAGCCAGCATTGACCACAAGTGCCTGTTATAGGCAACATGGTGTGCCTGATGTGATGCAATGCACAACACCGCGCAAAAAGAAGAGAAAACTCTTTGCCCCCACCGATTGAACTGTAGGAATCCGAGGTTAGGTGGTCAGTCGTCTTGCCGACACCGGAGAAAAGTCTCTAGGAATACCAAGCCCAAGGGAGGGTTAGGGGGAGAACCTAGAGACTCCAATGGAGCACAATATCTCCTCCTGCAGTCTGCCGGGGCTGGGAAAGGGTCGGCTGGAGACTGCCAGGTGCGGACAGACGCTTTCTGGAAGGGAATAGGCCAGGATGGCACCACCAGATGTTGGGCACTGAGGAATTCGCGTGTCTCCCACTCGGTATTGTCCCATCTGACAAAAAAAATACAGAGATCCCGAACCATCCTTGATAGGAAGTGCTGATATTCAGTGAAATCAGCATCAGAAGAGAGGTGACTGGTCAGTTCCTCTCCCTCCGAGGAGCGAGTTGAGGAGGATGGGGAACTCGAATGTCCAGAAGACTCCTGCGGCAGTGGGGACAGGAGAAAGACCCGTTCATGCATGTACCTAACATATGAGGGGTGGCTGCAGAAAAATGGGAAAAGGGCACCTGCAAGGAGGTGGCTGTCTTCTGCCAGGGCTCTGGAATCCAGGGAACGGTGCCCGAGCTAGAGGGATCCCCGAGATCAGACCAGGTCACATGGCGGAACCCTGGGAATGTGAACTCTGGAACAGCCCAGACAGGGAATCTCCCCTGTGACACACCTGGGGTTGCATGAGTCCAGAAGGGCAACCCTCGGTGACACCCCTGGAGGGGATCCCAGAGTCCTAGAAGGAGAAGCAGGGCTCGGCACTACGGCTCTTCCCTTCGCCCCATGGGGCGGCAGAGTGCCGCCACCCCTCGGCCCGACCCTCAACCCCTCAGATTCTGGAGGACGCCTCCTCCTCCTCCTCGACCTCAGAGAAGGAGTCCCCTGATCCAGAGGCCTCCCAAGGGAGGGTGCCAAAGCCAGGGCTTCCAATCCACCCTGGGAGGGTGCAGCAGCACCAAGACAGGCAGCTGCCGTGGGCCCCCTAGGGGAGACAACCCCCTCCCCAATCCCCGAGCTGTCCTCCCCAATGGACACCAGGCCACCCCTGGCCTGGGACTACTCAAAGGTAGACTGCTCCGGAGATTCAGGAATGGGAGCACCCTCCGAAGAGGAGACGACCAGCAGGACCTTAATACTGGCCACCCCGAGAACACCCTGAGGGACGGCGCTGTGAATGGCCCTGGCATCTCCAGCGGTGCCAGCTGTTTCCACCACACCGCCTGCGGCTCTGGAACCCAACACAGACCTATCCATGGCCCGGCCGAGATGCAGTCACGAAAGAACCAAGCCAGCACCACTGATCACCCGGTGTCTAAACAGCACCAGGATCGAAATGGCACCATGAGGCAGCATCGAGAAGGTCTGCCAATACGGACCCAGCAACCGTAGGCCGTGAAACTGGGGGAGCCTGCACCTCAGGAGAGGTGACTGCCAAGGCGGCGTCGATGACACAACCCTGGGAGAGGCTGTGCCGATCCTCCTCAGCAAGGCTTGAAGATGAGCAGGCCTCCTCCTCACCAGACCATATGGATCTGGGAGGGGACATGGAGGAAGGGTCTGAAGACCTGACCTGGGAGGCCTGAGAACGACGTCGTCCTCCGAAAGTTGGCAAAGCCCTGCCGACTTTAAACGTGCGGATTTCCAGAAAATGGCGATCCATGGAAAAACAGGCATCGCATCTATCCATATCATGATTAGGTCCCAGGCACCGGAGGCAAACATCATGCCGGTCCGTCACGGAAAAATGCCGGCCACAGGAGCACTGACGCATAGGGGCACAGCCCACTTTCGATCTATGCTTTGCTCCAGAACCAGACATGGCGCAAAATAAAATAAAACACAGCAAAAGATTCCAGCACCATTAAACAAATAATTGGAACAAACTTACTGGCCAGTAACAGCGTCTGGATGGAGAACTGGGATGAGAAGTCTTCGGAAAAGATGGCATCGACAAGGTAGGCCTAATGGCATACTACGAAAATGCTAACTCGCGCAGCAGGTGCAGCCTTGATGGCAGGAGAAGCAGAACTGGGATGGAGGAGGAGGAGGAGTCTGCGGCGCCTAACGGCCGCCCCTAACGCACCATGCGGTGAGTCGCACTCGTGGGTGGCGCCATCAGCGATGACTCCTCCAGAAAAAAAAAAACTCCTGTAGCAAGTGCGCACTTCCGGCTTACACCCAGCAGTAATGAATAGTGAAGACTGACAAGGGAAGATCATAAATCATGTCCCCTCATCTCATGTTTCTACAGGACCCTCATCCTTCTCCTACTCCTCTCTGGAACCATCCACCCCAACCTCAGTTCAGAAAACACCAGCACTCCCACCCCACAACCCTTCCTTAACAAAGATAAAAATACTAGCATAGTCCACCTCAATGTTCAGTCTCTCCCAGCTAAAACTGACACTTTCCAAGTCTGGGTAGCCATGAACAATTCTGATGTGATCGCTCTCTCCAAAACATGGCTTTCCCACAAAATTTCTGATGGGGAAATTGAGCTTAGTGGCTACTCCTCTACCAGAAAAGACAGACAGAGAACAAAAGGAGGGGGCTGCATGTTCTAAGTCTCTAATAAATTCTCCTTCATAGAACACAAGCCCAGCTTAGAGTTTGCCCTCCTTGAAACCCTCTCCATCCATATCCTTCTAGAACCAAACAAAACCCTTACCCTCACTACCGCCTATCTTCCCCGGGGAACCCCACACACAGACCTTGAGTCACTGTTGGCCCTTAAACACTCTCTCCCTATTAATAGAGAGTGGATTCTCCTTGGAGACTTTAACATTAACTGAGTCTCCAGCCAAGCCGACACTGCCAATCTTGCATTGCAAATCTAGGGCTCCACCAGCTCACTGCCTCACCCACTAGACCTAATTACAGAACAGGATCTCAAACACTAATAGACTGGATCTTCATCACACACCCCACCCGCATCACCGACTCCGGAGTCCTGCCTGACTGCATCAGTGATCACCTGCCTGACTGCAACAGTGATCACTGTGCCACTTATTGTCTCTGATCCGCCCGTCTAACGTAGCACCCCCCATAATTTGTTTTCACCAGGAGAATAACTGATTGGAACATTAAATTAATCACAATCTCAGCCTAGTTGACTAGTCCTTCACTAATGGGCCAGGCGACTGCGACTCTATCCTCAAGAAATTCTCCAGCATCCTTGTCAATACTTGGGATAAACACACCCCACTCAAAAAAATTAGATCAAGAGGGAAAATCAATGAATGGGTCTCCCCCAATATTATCACTTTGATGAGAACTTGGGACAAAACCTGGGCCCGCTACTACAAACACAGAGACCCTGACCAGCTCGCCCTCTACAGGTCCCTTCATAACAAATGCAAATCGACTGTAAGAAAAGCAAAAATCGACTTTCTTCATGACAAGCTACTTGTGAAATCCTCCACCCCTCGTCAGCTATGGGGTACCCTAAACTTTCTACTCGGCAAAACCACAAACGCAGATCCCATCACCCTGTCACATGATGGTAGACAAACCAACAACCCAACAGAAGTGGCGAACAGCTTTACCTCTTTTTTCGGTGACCTCGAAAACTATAAACCTACCACTTCATGTCCCTTGCCCACCTCTCCTCCCTCTCAACCCCTCTGCTCCGACCCCAAGGTTTGGCCACTCCTCAAATTCTACTTTAAGGCCCTAAAACCCGCTGACACCATCAAACTTATCGTAGGAACAACCCGAAACCCAGCAAAGGGGCCAACGGTATCGACTACAAAATCCTTAAACTGTCCATCGATGCCCTTGTGGTTCCCATTACCAATCTTCTCAACAGCTCCCTCTGCTCTCGCTCCTTCCCTAACGCCGGGAAATCCACCATCATTAAGCTGTTATTCAAGTCTGGGTCCAGAAATGAAGTCAGAAACTACCATCCTATCTCCCTTATCGCCCCCCTATCAAAAATTATTCATAAAGTTGTCCACTCTCAACCCACTGCCTACCTTGAATCAAACAACTTATTCTCCTGTGCCCAACATGGCTTCAGATCTGGACATAGCACTGAAACAGCCCTGGTCAGGTTTACTAGCGACATCCTTAAGGCCAACGACAAAGGCCAGTACACTGGGTACGTAGTTGTTAACCTGATCAAAGCGTCCGACCTTGTGGACCATGCTCTCCTACTTGACACCCTTAGAGGTCTACACCTCTCTGTCAATGTCGCAGACTGGCTTGGAAGTTACCTTTCCAGGAGATCCCATAAAACCTCCATTAATGGTCATCTCTCTGCCGAATGTCCGATCAAATATGCGGTCCAATAGGGCTCGATCCTTGCCCCCTTCTGATCTCACTTTTCATTAATAATCTCCCCTCTATATGCCAATATGCACAACTTATCCTCTATGCCGACGATGCAGCTCTCTTCTGCAGTGATGTCAACCCCACCACTATGTTCCACAAGAAAAAATTACTCACCTTAGTAATGTTGTTTCTTCTAATGGAGTCTTGCTATATTATGACCCATGCAGTTTGTCCCACCATTAGAACTGCTCCGGAGGTGAAAGAGTTAACTTCCATGCAGTGCATGGAACTTAGAGCGCGAGCTCGGTTAGAGAAGCTCTGTTAGGGTGGTTTCAAACCGAAACCGTCAGATCTTCTGAGAAAAACTCACTAAGGCTCTGTGTGGAAGCTGTAACCTACACTAGCCAACTGGCCACTAAAATATTACACATTTTCCTGGTCCCAACACCAAGACTCAAGTCAGGGGACCAGAAAAATAAGATAAAATAACTAAATAAAACACAACACCCAAACATAAAGGGGCATCAATAAGTGCCAACAGTGGACTGCCCACCCATACCTGAAGTAGAAGTTCTGAGAGGGCAGGCTTGGGAGGTCATAATATAGCAAGACTCCATTAGAAGAAACAACATTACTAAGGTGAGTAATTTTTCTTCAAACAACATGAAGTCTTGCTATATTATGACAGATGCAGACTACACAGCAGTACCTCCATGGAGGAGGGACAGAACCTACTTAGGGAATAGGCCTGAAGCACGGCTGTGTTAAACCGAGCATCCCTCCTGGCCTGGATATCCAGGGAGTAATGCTTGGTGAAAGTGTGTACTGTTTTCCAAGTAGCTGCTTGACATATCTCCAAGATAGGGATGTCTCTAGCAGTAGCTAGAGATGTAGCTGTACCTCTGGTAGAGTGAGCCCTCAGGCCTGAGGGGGGAACCTTACCCAGTTTTTGATAGCAAAACTGGATACAAGAGACGATCCACCTGGCAATGGATCTCTTAGTGGCAGGTCTCCCTTTTCCAACCTCACCATAAGTGAGAAATAGTTGGAGGGAGTCAAACCTGTGACCCTTGGTACGCTCTATGTAGTAACTTAGGGCCCTCTTAACATCTAAGCTGTGCAGCCTCCTCTCACCAGAGGAGGAATGGTCGGTGAAGAACACTGGAAGTGAAATAGATTGGTTAAGGTGGAAATCCAAAACCACCTTAGGCAAAAACTTCCTGTTAGTCCTGAGAACTGACTTATCCCTGTGAAAGGAAATAAAGTCAGTCTCCACTGATAAAGCCTGTAACTCACTTATGCGCCTGGCAGAAGTGATGGCTACTAGAAATACAGGTTACTCACCTGTAACAGGAGTTCTAGGAATGGTATATGTTGTTCATCCACACTTATTGGCAGGTTCCTTGCCGCTTTAAATCTTGCCGGAAGGTCTTCAAGCTAGCTCCTCCCACCCACCCGGGTGGTAAAACTCTCGGCTCCGCCCCATGATGCCAGATCTGGCCCGCTGGAAGCTCAGGTTGTGCGTCGAAGCCGGGGAGGTCGGGTGGGTTCGTGTGGATGAACAACATATACCATTCCTAGAACTCCTGTTACAGGTGAGTAACCTGTATTTCTAGGGACATGGATATGTTGTTCATCCACACTTATTGGCAGACTCCTAGCAGTTCTCCGGGAGGAGGGAGGCAAGGCGCACACCCCTACATACTTACTTGGGAACAGAGATTGGAGAACAGGAGGCCCAAAACCAGCATCCGGCGTGACTCAAGGTCGATGTGGTAGTGGGAAATAAAGGTGTGTGCTGACTTCCAGGTAGCAGCCCTGCAGATTTCCTGGATAGGGACATCCCTGGAAGCAGCCACCGATGCAGCAGTATGGCGGGTAGAATGAGCTCTTATCCCTCTGGGAGGCTCCATGCCCGCCAACTCATAGCAGAGATTTATGCAGGAGGTGACCCATCTGCCTATCGTCCGCTTGGCTGCAGGTCTGCCAGGTGCGGCTTCAGCGTAGGTGACAAACAGCTGGCGAACCTCTCCCCGAATTTCAGCCATGCGCTCCTTATAATAGCAGCACTCTTCTAGGGTCCAGAGTATGGAGCCTATATTGACCTCGAGGTGTGATTGGGTGGAACACCGCAGAGTCAACACCTGATTAAGGTGAAACTCCGACACCACCTTCGGAAGGAATTTGGGTGGGGCGTGGGACACCTTGTCCCTGTGGAAGACCAGGTAAGGAGACTCGATGCTAGCGCCTGGAGTTCTCCCATCCTTCTGGCTGGCGTGATAGCCACCAGAAGGCGGTCTTCCCACGACAGGTGAGACCACACCTGTGCATTGGTTGAATGGCTTGCCCATGAGCTTTGCCAATACCAGCAGTAAATCCACGGAGGTGGGGTTCCCGCACTGGAGAAATGTGATCAAGGCCTTTGAAAAGCGCCGAGCACTTTCCGCGCCACTGACTGTTGACTGCCCGCCTGCAAGCAGAAATGGCTGCCAGGTGCACCTTAAGGGTCGCTCGACCTAAGCCCTTGACTAGATAGGGACCATAGATAGTCCAAAATGCTTGCCACAGGACACGAGAAAGGGTCCAACCTTTTCCCGACACCAAATGGAGAACCTCTTCCATTTGAAGGCATAGCATTTTCTGGTCGAACTCCTGCGGGACGCCTCAACGACGTTGAGGAGCTCGTCGGAAAGACCCAAGGCCTGGAACTCTAGCCGCTCAGGAACCAGGCCGTCAGGTGCAGGGATTGAAGGTCCGGATGGAACACCTTCCCCTGATTGACTGAGAGCAGGTCGGGCGGGCTGGAAGCTGCCGCGGAGTCCTGGAGCTGAGACTGAGGAGATCTGGGTACCAGAACTGGCGAGGCCAGTCTGGGGCTATCAGAATCACCTGCGCCTTGTCCCTCCTCGCTTTCAGCAGGACCCTGTGAATCAGGGGAACGGGGGAAAGGGCGTAAAGAGGCCGGGGTCCACGGCCTCGAGAAGGCATCCCCTGCAGCGAGCCCCCTGCTGAGGCGGGGCATGAAACAGCCTCAGCTTCGCGTTCTCCCTGGAGGCAAACAGATCCACCAGAGGTGTGCCCCAGCGGGAGAACAGGTCTTGTACTATCTCCGGCAGGAGAGACCACTCGTGCGATGCAGCCCCTATCCGGCTCAGGGCATCGGCCAGGGTGTTGGAGGCTCCTGCCACATGAATGGCCAGGAGATCCGCCTCCAGGCTGCGCACTAGTGACCAGATGCGGAGAGCTTCCTTGCATAGAGGCAAGGAGCGCGTCCCGCCCTGGCAGTTTAGACAGTACATGGTCGTGGTATTGTCCGTCTGGACTCGGACCACTTGACCCCTGAGAAACAGAGCAAAGGCGGTGAGAGCTAGGCGGACCGCATGGAGCTCCAGCAGGTTGATATGGCATCGGGACTCCGCGGGACCAGAGGCCATGCACTGATGTTCCCCAGATGGGCACCCCAACCCATCAAAAGGCGTCGGTCGTTAGGGAGACCGTCGACTGAAGGCGGACAAGCAGGATACCCTCCTGCAGATGAGGACAGACGGTCCACCACTGGAGGCGTTCCACATCTCCTGGGTCGTCCACACACACTGGTCCAGAGGATCGTAGCGCTGTGACCACTGACTGGCCAGTCCCCACTGGAGGGGGCGCATGTGCCAGCGTGCCCAACGGACTACGCTGGTACAGGCCGTCATGAGACCCAGAAGTCGCAGGAAGTCCCGGGCAGGGCGCGATTGCCCAACCAGAAATGACTGTGCAAAGGAGGAAAGAACCTAGGCCCTGTCCGCCGGGAGCCGTGCTCTGGCTCGAAGAGAGTCGAGCTCTGCCCCGATGAAGGATATCACCTGCTTCGGCTCGAGTTCCGACTTGGCCTCGTTGACCAGGAGGCCCAGTTGAGAGCAAACCCGGAGGGCCAGATTTCTGGACCGCTCCACCTCCAACCTGGAGGGGGCTGCTATCAGCCAATCGTCCAGGTAAGGGTACACCCGGACCCCTCGGCGCCGCAGGAAAGCTGTCACCACTGCGATGCATTTGGTGAAGACCCTGGGAGCTGAAGAAAGGCCGAAGGGCATGGCCTGGAACTCGAAGAGGGATCCCTCCGCTCTGAAGCGGAGGAATCTCTGATGAGACGGACGGATAGGGACGTGAAAGAACGCGTCCTGGAAGTCCAGAGAACAGAACCACACGCCGTGTTCCAGAGATGGTATTATCTGAGCCAAGGTGACCATTCTGAAGGTTCGAGACCTTAGGAACTTGTTCAGTCGTGTAGGTCAAGATGGGCGCCAGCCCCGTCCGTTCGGGACCAGGAAGTACCTGGACACGAACCCTGGTTCTGATGGAGGGTCCTCTATCTCTTTTATCACCCCTTTCTGAAGGAGAGGCGATGTCGGCTCGGCGAGCCTGGGAATTCTGGGGACCTAAAGCCCCAGCAGGCAGCGCTCTGAAGGGTGGAGCCTGCTCAGGTCGAGGCAGGCCTCTTCCACCACCTCAAAAACCCACCTGTCCGTGGTAACAGCGGACCAGGCGGAAGGAAGTGTCAGAGCCGTCCCCACGGGGAACCAGAGACGAGGTGGCGGGGATGGGGGTGACACCCCTCAGCCCGTCACTTAGCAGGCTTGGAGGAAGGACCGGCCTGGGGACCACCAGGGCCTTTTCCTCCTTGCTTCCTGTTAAAGGAAGCTGATGGCTTGGGCTTGGAATACCAAGGTCTAGCCTGCTGGCCCTGACGCTGTTGTTGGGCCGGGCATGCGGCGGGAGTAGAGGGACGAAAGGGCTTAGGCTGGGGCTTATGACCCTTGTCCCTCTGCGCGGACGAGACCGAATCCAGGGTGGCATTGGATTTTTCGATCCTCTGAGGTGGCCTTCACTCCAGGGCCGAAGAGGTCTGTTCCCAGGAAGGAGCGTCCATAGCTTGTGCTGGGTATCCGCGGTAAAGGTGGATGTCTCGCGCCAGCCACGACGCCATGGCCACAGCGGCCGCCACCGACCGGGCACATGAGTCTCCTATATCCAGAGCAGTCTGGAGCTGCTGCTTGGCTACTGCCCTGCCCTGATCCCGCACCTGCTTGACCGTAGTCTGCAGGTCGGCGGGAAGATGAGGGACAACCTCATCCAGGGAACCCAACAGGGCATGGGAGAAATGTGCCATGAGGACGGCCGAACTGGCCTGACGAAGGCCGAGAGAAGAGGCAGCATACACTTTCCGCCCGGAGTAGTCCAATTTCTTGGACTCTTTGTCGGGCGGTTTGTCCACGTCCCTGGCATTACCGGCACGCCGGAAAACACTGTCCGTGACCAGCCCTTCAGCGAGGGTGTTCAGAAAACCGGACAGAGAGCCAGTAGGGACCCGATACTTCCTGGCCATCCTGGCGAAGGCGCAGGACAGGAAGCTGGACGCTGCAAAGTTCCAGGGCGGCCGACAATGGCTCGGCCACTGGAAGGCCTCGTGGAGAATCCTCGGTCCAGAATCTCGGTGAGGGGATATCTGGCCCGTTTGGATCGGGTTCAAGCTTCATCCAGAGGATTCTGAGATGAGCCTAAGAAGTCCCAGGAAGGACGAAGGGCTATCGTTCACTGACTGCCCCCAGAGGACTCCATGTCAAAGCGCCTGGAGGCAGGAGGAGTCATCCGACTCCGGCGAGTTGTCGAATAAGCTGCCTGGAGCCTGAACCACCCTCCACTTGTGGGAGGCTTGTCAGGCGTGAGAGTGACCGACAGCCTACGGGGAAGGCCCTGGGCCAACCGCGACTCTTTCGTCGGTGCCCCAGCTGTCGGCTGAGGTGGAGGCGGTTCCACCACATTGGTGGGGCAGCTGGAATAGGCCGGACAACTGGCCTGGGAACAAGCTCTCGACCACTACCTGGTCGGTGGCAACCACTTAATGGCCGGAAGAGGCCTGAGCAGCAATTGGCCAGAAAAAATTGTTGCCACAGGAGGGTCCTCGTATTTCGAGCGCAGCTGCGAAGCCTCCCCTCCTCGTCCGAGGAGGAAGAAGAAGAGGAAGAGCGGCGATGCCGCTTGCCGCAGTGCCGAGACCGTCTATGTCGACGGGAGCGGCTGGACCGCGAAGATGTCCGAGACCGAGAATCTCGGCTAGGCCGAGGTCGGTGAGGCGGGGAGCCGAGGATCGGCAATCCCCTCGGTTCGGTCGACATAACCGACAGCTCCTGAGTCACAGGTACGGATGAGCCGACGGTATCCTCGGTCCTCACCGGGGGAACCGTGGAGGAGGGATTCTCGGCTTCTCCAGCCGACAACCCATCCTAACGAATTAGAAAATCTCAAACCACGTCGGCGGGAGTCTCAATCACCTGGCCTGGCGGGGGCACGTGAAGCCAGTGGCGAGCGAAAATTCGACCCGAAGTCGATTGTCGACAAGGAGGGGATCTTTCCGCTCCCAAGGCGTCGGCGATGAGACACCATGAGACTTCTTCGGTCGATGAAGCGGACTCGAGAAGTAGGACCCTCGCCTTTTGTTGAGAGGGTCAAGCAAAGCTCCTCAAAGGAAGCTGAATAAGAGGTCCAGAGCGATAGAGGAACGAAAGTCAAGAGAAGGCAGCCTGGCTCACGTCAGCTTTCTAGGGCGACCAACCTCTAGCTGTTCGCGGATTCCGCAGCCACGGAAACTGCCAGTCGGGCCTCTTGGATTTGACCGGAGGAAATCTTCTTGGACGCCCAGATGTAACGGGCAGCGCGTCCTCGAGAACGTAGACCAGAGGGAGGAACACAGACGCAAGCCCGCGGGTCGTGCTCCTGGCCAAGGCAATAAGCATGACGTGGAGTGCGGGGTCCGTCGAGACATCTTCTGCCCACAGGGACATCTCCGAAATCCGGAGTCGATTTGTCCAGCCAGCCGCGAAGGAAGAAGACCGAAGGTAAAGTTAGAAATTTTTTTTTTTTTTTTTTAAACCTATGATATTAGGGCCTAAAACTTAATCGAGACGTTAAGGAGGGAACCTGAGCTTCCAAGCCAGGAAGATCTGGCCATGGGGCGGAGCCGAGTTTTACCACCCGGTGGGTGGGAGGAGCTAGCTTGAAGACCTTCCGCAAGATTTAAAGTGGCAAGGAACCTGCCAATAAGTGTGGATGAACAACATATCTATGTCCCTAGAAATACAGTTTCCAAGTCAAATACTTAAGCTCTGCCAAGACAGAGGCTCAAAGGGGGTGCATCAGCTGAGCAATGCAAACATTAAGATCCAAAGCAGGGGCAGGATCCCTGAATGGAGGATTGGTATGAAGCAATCCTTAAAAAACTTGGAAAATACAGGGTGATCAGAAAGAGAAGAGGACTTCCCTGCTGAAATGAAAGCAGAGACAGCTGCCAAATGCACTTTCAGGGTAGCTGGTCTCAGTCCCAAAGAATTAAGATGGACCATATAATCCAATACAGTGGGTAAATCAGCAGATTCCGGGGAAATATGCCTCCCAGAACACCATATGGAAAACCTTTTCCACTTGGAGTTATAGGTAGCCCTGGTGGAAGGCTTCCTAGCAGCTTTCAATATTTCGAGAACACTTTAGAGAAAGTTGAAGATCAGCAAACTCTAACTGCTCAAGAGCCAGGCCTTGAGGTTGAGGGATTTGAGATTCGGATACCAAACTCTCCCCTGAGCACAGGTTAACAGATTGTGGTTCCTGGGGAGACACAGAGGAAGATGGACTGCTAAGGACAGAAGGAGTGGGTACCAGGGCTGCCTGGCCCAGTCTGGAGCAATCAGGATCATCTTGCAGGGCTGAGACCTGATTTTGACTAGCACCTTGAACAGGAGAGGGAAGGGGGAAGGCATAGAGAAACTTCCCTTCCCAATCGAGGAGAAAGGCATCCAGGGGGACTGAGCCCAACACTGGGGGCCTGCAACAAAAAAGTGGAAGTTGATGATTGTCTGGGGCTGCAAAAAGATCTATCTGAGGAGTGCCCCATCTGGCAAAAACTATCCCCAGTACTAGGGGATCCAGTGACCATTCGTGATGGCCCTGGGAAATCCTGCTGAGAGCATCTGCCAGGACATTGTCCTTGCCTGGGAGGTGAACTGCTATGAGGGAAGTGTTCAGGGAATAAGCCAGAGACCACAACTTCATCGCCTCGGTGCACAAGGCCGAAGACTGAGTGCCCCCTTGTTTGTTGATGTACCACATTGTAGTGGTGTTGTCTGTTCTGACCTGTACCACCTTGTTCTGAACAGATGCAGAAAAAACCTGAAGTGCTAGAAAAACAGCTCTGAGTTCCAACAGGTTGAAGTGGAGCAGAGATTCCTGAGGGGACCATAACCCCTGAGTGGAGAGGTCGCCCATGTGAGCTCCCCATCCCAAGAGGAACGCATCTGTAGTAAGGGTCAAGGAGTGGGACAGAGGGATGAAAGGCACCCCTTGTCTCAGATTGCTCTGATCCTGCCACCACTGAAGGGCCTGGATCAAGGTTCGAGTCACTGGGATTAACTTGGATAGGGGATCTCTTCTTTGAGACCAGAAAGCTCTCAAATGGAACTGAATGTCCCTCATCTGAAATCTTGCTCCTTGCACTACAGCTGTGGAAGCAGCCATGTGTCCTAGAAGCTGCAGGAAATGCCTTGCTGGTCGAGAGACCTGCAGAGTGAAGGACGAGGCCAGGGCCACCAAGGTCCTTACCCTTTCCAGGGGAAGGAAGGCTCTGGCCTGCTTTGTGTCCAGTTCTGCGCCTATAAAGGTGAGTACCTGGACAGGTTCCAAAACTGACTTTGGAAGATTGAGAAGAAAGCCCAGAGAGGTAAGCAGCTGCTGGGTAACTAGCAGGTGTGATTTGACCTGGTCTAGAGACTGACCCACAATGAGCCAGTCGTCCAGGTAGGGAAAAATGGCAATCTTTGCCTTCTTAAATGAGCAACTGCTACTGCCAGACATTTTGTGAACACCTCTGGGGCAGAGGTAAGGTCAAGGGCATTGCTCTGAACTGATAATGGCCTGAGGGCAGTTCGAATCTGAGGTACTTTCGATGGGAGCTTCTGATAAGAACATGGAAGTAGGCATCCTTGAGGTCCAGGAAGCTAGCCAGTCCCCTGGCCTTAGGGAGGGTAAAATCATTCCAGAGTCACCATTCTGAATTTTGGTTTAAAAAGGTGCTTGTTCAGATATCTTAGATCAAGGATAGGCCACCATCTCCTGTCTTTTGGGGTAAGGAAGTACCTGGAGTACAGACCCTTGCCCTGGTGTGGGGGAGAAACCCTTTCTACAGCTCTGAGAGCCAGGAGGGTTGAGACTTCTGTTTCCAAAGCAAGAGTCTCTAAAGGGTTTGCAGGTGGAAAAGATCTGGCTCTCATCTTTGGAAATTTTTTGAAGCTGAGAACCAGACCCTGGCTCACTACTTCCAGGACCCACCTGTCTGATGTTAAAGACTCCCAGTCCTGGACGAAGTAAGCCAGCCTGCCCCCTACAGGTAATGGACAGCCGACCCTGGGCATCCCATCAGGGTGCCTGTTTGGCAGGGGCTTTAGGCTGAGGGGTGGGAGCAGGCCTGCTCGTACCCCGTCTGCCTCTCCCTCTGAAGAACCCCCTCTGAGCACAGACTGAAGAGGAGGCCTGGGTCTGGTAAAAAGGCCTGTGAAAAAGCCTGCCCCTACCCCTGGGGGGCTGCCTCTGAGGAGTGGCTTGCCGTTCCTTGGCTTGTGCACTCCTATAAGTGGTTCTATATTCATCCATTTTCTTCATATAATTCTCTGTCTGCTCCCCAAACAGAGAATTTCCCACCACAGGAAAATCCATAGCCTTAGACTGGGTATCCTGTGACAAAGTAGTACACCTGAGCCAGGCCAATCTACGAAAAGCCACAGATGTAGCCATGACTCTAGAGGTATTATTTATTAATACATCATTAGAATCCACTGCAGCATGGAATTGCACCTTAGATGCCCCAATACCATCAACAGCCACCTGCTCCAGCTCCTTTGCAAGCTGGCCAGGGACCTGTTTGGCTAAGGCCATGACAGTATCCCATCTAGATTTCTGGTATCTCGCAACATAAGCCATATAGTTTGCTTGTCTGAGTCCCAAAGATGCTGCCATGTATTGTTTTTGGCCATGGCATCAATCTTCCTGAGTCCTTGTCAGGAGGATGTGAAGCCAGGGGAATATTAGCTTTATCACAGGCTGCAGCCTGAACTACCCCCAACATGACTGCATTGCTGTGAAAGAAAATCTGTATCAGGACCTGACAAAGTGTACCTCCTGTCCATCTTTTTATCTACAGGAGGCACAGAATTAGGAGCTTTTAAAATTGTTATTGTTTGTTTCCTAAAAGATTTATGTAAAGGGATGGACAATTTCCTGAACTCTGGGATATCCATCATCTCTACATAGTCAGGCTCCTCTTGCTCATCCAAAGCCTCCTCTAAAGGAAGCTGGAGGGGCTCTTCTATATCATATTCTTGAACCGGTGGAACCAACCAAACCGACCTTTTGCCAGATAGTGGTGGTTCGGAGGGAACCGGGGACAGTGACTGGACAATCTGTATTGCCCTAGCTATCTCTGCAGCAGTTGGAGAAGGGATTTTGGACTCCACACCTGCTGACTTTCTAGTTCTCTTTGCTGGAACTGGCTCCTCAGAGTCAGCTTTACGTTTGCTCGAGGAAGTCTGGCCCTGGTCAGAGGGCACTTCCTCCGGTTCGGCTGGCACCGAACTGGGCTGGCCATCCGGGTCAGCGGACTTTTTGCCTCTCATTCCCTGAGCCTACCAACTCTCTTATCTAGGGTGGCTGCAGGGAAATTCTTGCAAATCTGGCAGTCTGCATTGAGGTGGTCAAACCCCAGACAATAAACACATGTGGTGTGTGGGTCAGCCTTGGCAAAGGCTTCCCCACAGACACTACAGTGTTGAAACCCAGTGGGCCCGGTTTTTCTTTTGGGTTTCTCAGACATAATGCCAGCCTAACCAAAAAACTTGCCCTTTTGATGGCAGTGCCAGGCAAGACACCCTTATCGGTTCCCAACCGTGTCACGGGTTGTGGAAAAAAACGTAATGAAATCCATTTTTTTAGAACCGATAAGAACGGAATCACTTCTAACAAGCCTTAAAAGGCTTCAAACAAAGTTTAAATAACGATCGGTTCAAACCGAACCGATACACATTTACAAGTTCCACACAGAACCTATCTATTACTTACAATACCATAGACAGAGCTGGAACCGATCGGTTTGCGGTCAAAATAAATAATATCGCGGTTGAATTTAACCGAGAAAAGACGCTTTAAACCGAGGAAATGAACCGAGCAGCAGGAGGAATCTCCGGAGCGACTGTTCAGTGAGGCGGAGTAAAGAATCTGACGGTTTCGGTTTGAAACCACCCTAACAGAGCTTCTCTAACCGAGCTCGCGCTCTAAGATCCATGCACTGCATGGAAGTTAACTCTTTCACCTCCGGAGCAGTTCTAATGGTGGGACAAACTGCATCTGTCATAATATATAGCAAGACTTCATGTTGTTTGAATCTACAGTCCGATTTCAGGAAGTTATGCTCCTGGTTCTCTGGTAATGGTATGGTCCTAAACTCCAAGAAGACCAAGTTCATGGTCTTCTCAGGCCCTAGAAAATCCCTGGTCACTGGCCTTTCACTACTTGACAACTCAGGCGACCTCACTGAATGAACAGGTGACAGAATTCAGATACCTTGGTCTCCATCTGGACACTCACTTCTCCTTCAATCTCCATGTCAACAACCTCATAAAGAGGATCCATATCAAGCTTGGTCTTTTATACAGGATTAGAAAGTTCCTGATTCTCGCAACCAGGCTCCGCCTGGCCAACTCTCTTCTCCTGCCACTTACTGACTAAGGATCCATCATCTTCTCCCCTCCCATCTCATCTCTACTCTACTCCAAACTTAGATCTACCTACAACAGCATAGCCCATTTCGTCACTGGTCTACCATTTAAAACTCACCACTGCACTCTCTACTCCTCCCTCAGCTGGCCCACCATTTAAGGGCAGTTCCATCTAAAAATGCTCACCTTCCTCCTTAAGATACACCTTAAATTGCTGCTGCTGCCCAGCATGAACTCCCTCTTCCCCTTCACACCCGCTGAGCGGGCAACCAAAGGGGCCGCAAGTCTGGTTTTCGACACCTCTTTTTACAGGACTAAACAAGCTCAGAACTCCATCACCTTCAAGAGCACTAAGCTGTTCAACAAACTGCCTCCTGATATTCAAGCCTGTAGGTCCATCCACGCCTTCAATTCCTACCTTAAAGATCACATCCTCACTTCTTCCAGCTGCAGCTGCCTCAGCCAGCCCCTCTGCTAAAATCCTGCTGTCCACCCCTCTATCTATCCCTTATCCCTCATCCCCACCCTTTTTCTTCCTCCTTCCACCCCCCCATCCTACTGAGCGCACCTCCCTCAACCTAACCCATTCACTCTCCCCTCCCATTTCTCCTAGCCTCGGTTCTGCATATTCCAACTACTCCCCGAGTGCAACCTACCCCACAAGACCTGCACCTTCTCCACTTCTTGCACGTCACGGTTTTGCCCCACTGATATCTTTCCCTCTCCTTTATATATTTTTTTCTCATGTAAACACTAGTGTTACTTAATGTAGTTTCTCTCCCATTGCATTATTGTAACATTGCCTTTGTTTCGTCTGTCCATTGTCACCCTTGTAAAGATTTGCAACTGTTAGATTCTGTTCTGTATAGCTACACTATCTTTTGTATTTCCTACACTGGACGTTTGTGAAAACGGGCATTTTTGCTGACACATCCTCCAGTAGTTCTACATCTGGCACCTCTTAAACACCTCAATATGACATTGTAGTGCAGCATGAGGGGGGTGCTGCACTTCTGAGGTGCTGTCTTTTGGATGAGACATTAAACTGAGGTCCCATCTGCCTGGACTGGTGGTACTTCAGGTGGATGCTAAAGATCCCATGACACTTATCGAAAAAGAGCAGGGGAATTTCCCCGGTGTCCTGGCCAAATTTCTCCCATTCACTAAAAATACCACTAACAGCTTAATCTGGTTCAATTTCAGTTGCTTACCATCTGTATCCCCCCTCCCCCCGGTCGCCCCTGAAAAAGGGACTTCTAGGCCCAGTGGGCTTACCGGGTCAACAAAATTCAATAAATAAATAAGCATATAAATAAAAATTGACTGATTTAAAAAAATTGGGGAATGCCTCAGGGATGTCCTGGTTGGGGGAAGGGACATCCTGGGTGGAATGGAGGAACACTGGGCAAAACTAAAATGGGGCAAAGAGAAGGCAACAAACCTTTGCGTCAGCCTAGTAAGTAAAGGCAAGAGGAAAAAGCGACCGCTATGGTTCTCAAAGGAGGTGGCTGGAAAGGTAAGGGCAAAACAGTTAACATTCAGGAGACATAAGACACAGAAAGAGAAGGATGCGGAGCTGTATGGGGAGAAAAAGAGGGAGGCAGGGAAACCAGTTAGGAGTGCAAAGGCACAGAGGAGAAAACAGCCCAGGAAGTAGGGAAAGGAGACAATACATTTTTTAGGTACAGTATATAAGCAGAAAAAGAAGGACCAGGGGAGGGACTTGTAAGACTAAGAAGGGAAGGAGGATTGTGTGGAGGGGACCAAGAAACAGCAGACATCTTGAACCAATACTTTTGTTCAGTGTTCACAGAAGAAGGGGGAGGCGAGGGGCCACAGAAAAGTGACAGGAGCACTGGAGAAAGGGAGGTGGACACTCGTCCATTTACAGAGGAGAAAGTCCTGAAGGAACGTGCAAATCTGAAAGTGGATAAGCCAATGCGGCCAGATGAGATCCATCCAAGGATATGCGGGAACTCAGGGAGGTGCTGGCTGCACCTCTGACAGTCCTGTTCAACCTCTCACTGGAGACAGGAATGGTTCCGGGGACTGGAGGAGGGTAGATGTAGTCCCACTTCACAAAAGTGGTAGTATAGAGGAGGCTGGCAACTACAGGCCAGTCAGCCTGACTTTGGTGGTGGGGAAATTACTGGAATCACTACTGAAAGAAAGGATGTGGAATACCTTAAATCCAGTGGCTTACAGGACCCGAGACAGTATGCATTCACGGGGGAGGTATTGTCAAATGAATCTGATATCGATTACTTTGACTGGGTGTCCAGGAAATTGGATCAGGGTGGAGCGGTGGATGTGGCCTACCTAGATTTCAGCAAGGCCTTTGACACCATTCCACATAGGAGATTAGTAAGCAAACTGGATAGCTTAGGAGTGGGATCAAAGGTGGTAAACTGGGTAAGAAACTGGCTAAGGGATAGGAGACAGAGGGTTGTGGTAAACAGAGTTCACTCCGAGGAAGGAAGAGTGACCAGGGTGATGTACTGGAAACAGTCATCTTTAATGTCTTTATTAGTGACATTGCAGAGGAACTGAATGGAAAGGTCTGATTGTTCGCAGATGACACTAAAATCTGCAATAGGGTAGACACTCTGGGGGGTGTAGAGAAATGAGAAGGGATCTGAGAAAGTCAGAGGAGTGGTCAAGGGTATAGCAACTGGGCTTCAATGCAAAAAAGTGCAAAATTATGCACTTGGGACACAGAAACCAAGGGTGGAGTACAAATTGGGAGGAGAGGTATCTACGACCACCAAACAGGAAAGAGACCTGGGGGTTATCATATCTGATGACCTAAAGGTGGCTAGACAGTGTGACAAGGCAGTCGGAAGAGCTATTGGGATGCTGGGGTGCATAGGGAGGGGTATCATCAGCAGAAAGAGGGAGGTGGTGTTACCGAAACATCACCTTGCGTACTGTGTCCAGTTCTGGACACCTCACCTCTGGAAGGACAAAGAAAGAGTGGAGGCGGTCCAGAGGAGAGCAACCAAAATTGGGCAGGGTCTGCATCAAAAGCCCTATGAGGAAAGGCTGATGTAATGCCTAATGAAGGTGTGGACTGTGCTCCAAGTTGTGGCAGCGCAGAGATCTGCTGAGGAAACATTCCTCAAAGAGGCAAAAGAGGTAGCCACAGCCCTGGTGGAGTGACCCTTGACCGATCCCAGCAAGGGCTTACCATGATGCTGGTAACAAAAAGAAATGCACTCCACTAACCAATGGGTTAGTGTCTGCTTGGTGACAGGAGCCCCTGTCTTTACGTGAGCAAAGGAGATGAACAACTGGTCCGTCTTCCTTAAGGAACTGGTTCTGTGAAGACAATAACGCAAAATTCTATGAACATCCAGAGTATGCAACAAAGCTTCTCCTTTATTGGAAAACTCTGGGTAGTAAACCAGAAGTTGGATGTCCTGGTTCAGCATCAATTCAGACACCACTTTCGGCAAAAATTTGGGATTCGTATGCAGGGCCACCCTATCCCTATGAAACAAACACAATATAAGGTTCCCTACACATAAGGGCCTGAAGCTCGGAAACCATTCGAGTGGAAGCAACAGCAACTAAAAATACAGCTTTCCATGAAAGAAAGCACAGCTCGCAAGTCACAGCTGGTTTGAAGGGAGGCAGGGTGAGCTTCTCGAGAACAAAAAGTAGATCCCAGTGACGGACAGGGTCCTTCCAGGGGGTCTGATGTGCAGAACACCTCACAGAAAGGTCTTGCACACATTAAGCTGTGCCAAAGTCTTCTCCCCATATGGTGCATGACATGCTGACAAAGCACAAAGGTGCACCTTGATGGACGAATAGTTTAAGCCCAGGTCCAAGAGGTGGAGTAGGTAGTCTAGCACACACTTGACTGGACAGTCCAGGGGATCTAAAGCATGTGCTGTTGCCCAAAGGCAGAAACGCTTCCACTTCATGGCATAAGTTGCCCTAGTGGAGGGTTTCTTTGCTGCCACCAAAACCTCTGCCACCCTGTTTGACACTCTTAATCTCTCCTCTGCTAAGACAGCAGGAGCCAGGCATGCAAGTGAAGAGACCACAGAGCAGGATGGACTAGTGTACCCTCCTCTTGAGAGAGCAAGTGAGTGGAGAGGGGCGACTGCATGAGAGGCTCCATGGCCAGTTGCTGCAGCAGCAGATACCAAATTTGTCGAGGCCAAAGAGGAGCCACAAGAATCATTCTGGTCTCCTCTGTCTGCAATTTGAACACAACTCTCTGAATGAGACGGGAGGTATACAGAAACCTCCCTGTCCAGGAGAGGGACAATGCACCTCGCCAGAAAACATCTGGCCCTGGATCTAGTGAGCAGAAATTTGGCAATTTGCCGTTGCATAGGGGAACAAATAGGTCCAACTCTGGTTGGCCCCAACAACCAAAGAGGTCGTCTATGGCTTCCTGGAGCAACTCCCATTCGTGACTCAGAGAACGAGAGTGACTTAGACTATCGGCGAGAACGTTCTGGCTTCCGGGCACGTGTACAGCTGTGAGATCCAGAAGGTATTCCACTGCCCAGTCCCAAACTCTCATGGCCTCTCTGTGAAGGGGTTATGACTGAGTGCTTCATTGCTTGCTGATGTAGAAGATAACCGGAGTGTTGTCTGACTGCACGAAGAGAGGACCCTGGGAAACTTGGTCTTGAAATGCCCTTAGGGCATACAGAACATCCCTCATTTCAAGAATGTTGATATGAAGAGACCGCTCTGTGGGGGACCAAGCCCCCCTAGTCCTGTGGTCCCCTAGTTGGGCCCCCCAACCTAACTTTGAGGCATCTGTCGTAAAAGTTTGCGATAGGCATGGTTTCTGGAATGAGACTCCTCTCTCAAGATGTGGAGGGCAAAGCCACCACTGGAAAGAACGACGGATTGCCGCTGAGACTAGACTCAGGTGATCCAAGTTGTCCACCGCCTGGTGAGGTAAAGGGAAAATCTCCCTCCTACTGTCTTGTTCTGCATGACCCGAGAATGAGAAGGGGTTTGCAGCAAGTCAAGCTGTAGAGGAGGGGTTTGGGCCTGGGGCCCTAGGAGCTTTGGGCACCTTGAGGGACAGGGTGGCTGCGCCTCTTGAACCCTTTTCCTTAGGGTTGTTTGCCCCCTTGTCCTTGACTTTTCCGAAAGGGACAATAACAGGGACCTTGAGGCTCTGACTTGTACATTTTGTGGATGTCGGCAACAGCCTTGTTGGAGTCCTGCAGGCTCTTGACGAGTGACTCTCCCTCCTGGCCAAACAACACTGCACCCTGGAAGTCCAGTATAGGATCTTAAAGGTCAGGGTGAAAACCAGACACCTTAAGCCAGAATTGCCTCCTCAGACAAATTTCTGTTGCGGCCACACGGGAAGTCTTGTCCACCGAGTCATAAGAGCAATGGAGGCTGTGCTTGTCTACGTTCATTCCGGACTGGACATAAGATAGAATTTCATTTTTTTTTGTCTGAGTCTGGCAGAGTCTTAACCAACTCCATAGTTTTCTCCTACAGGGATTGTTGGTAGGTAACCATGTGAGTAAGAAAATTCAGCAAACAGATGGAACCGGTAGCTGAAGAAAATACTTTTTCTGCCCCAACGATCCAATTTCTTGGACTCCAGAATAGGGTCTGGGCGCTCAGGTGCTTGGGCTGGCTGACACGACAATGAACAGCTGTAAGCACTAGAGAATCTGCCTTGGGATGTTCTCCCAAGAAAGGCTCCACCTTGGGGGTTTTATAGAGCCTGTCCGCCTTCCTGGGAACGGCTGAGGTGGATGATGGCTACTGCCATGCAAGTCTGGCGATGTCTTGAAAAGGCTCCACCAGTGGTGGGATAACCAGAGGTTTGGGCTCTTTGGATCCCAGAAACTTGGCCAGCCGCTTTCGCTCTAGGTCCATTTCCTCTGTGTCCCTTTCATAAATGGACTGAATGTGGTGCATGATGTCCAGGAATGAAGGGTTGTCCGGGGGTGGGGGGGGGACCTGGAGAAGAGGGAGCAAACCCTTCCTCATCTGAGGAGTCTGAGGAAGAGGGACTCATAGCACCGTCGTCTGAAGAAGTCGGGCGTCCGCTGGAGGAGGGGACTGGGGATGAGTACCTTCTCCTACGTTTGCTCTTTGGATCTGGGTGGAGTTGGTCACCTCCTCCAGTTTAACAGGAGTTGGAAGGGGCCCCACAGGAGTCTCCCTAGGAGGTGGGTCAGAGGGTCTATATAGCAGGTCCCCTTTGACCTTATTCCACCAGGTGGATAAGAGCGAGCCGATGTCCGCCAGAGGAACTACAGGTGGGGCGGGCGTCAGGTTTTCAGGACCAGGTGTCTACGGATCTTCAGGATCTGGCATCCCATCAGGGGATCCCTCTTTGCCCTTGTAAGGCTGCTGCCCGACGTCCATGTCCTTGGGTTACCCGACGTCTGGAGTAGGAGGGGGCCCATCGGGCGACTGCCTTTCAGAAGGAGGGGCCGGTGACCAAAATTCATCCAGCGATTGCCTCCCATCAGGCATTGGAACACGAGTTGCCGGAGAGGTCGATCGGCTCTGGCAATGCCTGGGGGCAGGTGCAACTTAGCCAGAGGAGGAGGCGAACGATAGTGGATGGTCTTCTCTCACCTGTCAAGAGTCGTCCAGTCACTTGCGTTTGAAGGACAACCTGCAGGGCTTATGGCTGGAGTCCTTAGGATCTGCCAGCGGGCAAATGGCCTTCCTGGGTCGACCCAGTGGAAGATTTGTGGGGTCAGTGGGCCAGAGAAGGTTGTGTGGGTGAACGCCTGGATGAAGATGGCTCCCTGTGCTTATCTTGGGAAGAGGAGGGAGCCAGCTTCGAAGATGTTCCTGTTGTTGTCGGAGGGACAGAACCCGACCTTCCACCAGAGGCTGAAGATGATGGCGTCTTGGAAGATGACTTCTGGCGGCACTCAGACCTGGCCCTATCTTTCTCCCTATGGTAGTATTTCCCTTCTGAAGCCTTCTCTCTGGGTGGGGAGCCCTTGGTGGGAGAAGAAGAGCTGTGCTCTGAGGTCCTTCGCATTGCTGCCACCTTTTTCTCGAGAAGGTAGGTCTTGAGGGCGTTGGCTCTCCGAGTTCTGATCTTCGGACTGAATTTCTTGCAATGCGGACAGTTGGTGGCCGATAGTCGGGGCCTGGGCAGATGAGGCAGGCTGTGTGGCCGTCCTTGGCCGGTATCTCTTTCCTGCACACACACTTTGACTTGTGCCGCTGTGGAGAGGGCGAAGACATGCAAGAAAATTTACTCTAGTAATATTCATAAACTGGAAAAAATGGTAAAAAAGCGTAGTCGACTGCGATGAAAGGTATCTGTGGAACCGAACTAAGTGGGTCGACGGCAGGAAAAAAACTGAGATGGCACTGGGGGACTGCCCCCTTTATACCACGTCTGACGTTGGGCAGAGCCGACGTCTGGGGCAGTCCCCCGCCTCAGGCTGCTAGCTACAAGATTTTTCCATGGGGTCCTAATGCCTGGCAGCATTAATTCTAATGGTAATACCTGCTGCAACAGCTCCACCTCGAAGTCAGATCAAATACTACAAAATTAATGCAATATCTTCTTTCTTTGTTAATAGGGGCTAGTTCCCCACCAGACTGAGAATCATTTCCATTTCAAATTGTGAGTTGTTCTTACGGATGGCTTTCTGGTCACCTTAAGGACTTCAACAGCCTGCACCTGCAGCACAGGAGTCACTTGATAATCTAGGCTTTCAACCTAGATCCCACCCAAGTGGGGCTAACTAAAGAACCCTGTCCCCTTCCCAGCCCAACCTAGTGTGTAAGTAAGCTACTCGTAACAGCTCTTATCTGTATGCAGTTATGTTTCTCCACATTTCCCCTTCCCACCCCCAACTAGACAAGGCATCTTGTGCTGCTCCCACCACCCCCCTCTTCCCGCCCTCCGGGAGTAATTCAAACCCTTCCTTCGGGTTTATTTACAATTAGCCCGCTACCATTGGAGTAATCTCCTAACCACTTCTCAGACTCATCAACTTTAGTCTAACAACTGATCCTGGAGTTCTGCGCGGGTAGCGGGTGGGGGTTAAAATTGGTGCATTTAGTCCTGTTACTAAAAATCTTCTAGTACTGTTATAATCCTTGTTCATAATTTGTCCAACTCTGATGTAATCTGCTCTTGTATGCCAATTGAGCAGGCTCTCTGTAACCATTGTATTGTGTATTGTCCTACTTGTCCAACCTGACGTGGAACCTTTGTAAAAAAGCTCATGCTCAAAGGTCTCGCCGAAAGAATATGTAAATAAACAGCCTGAAAAAGAGAAACTTAAGTCAGAAAACTCTACCCACTCTGGCACCATGTTTTCAGGTGAAGGGACTCCAGGTTGGGATGGTTCACCTGGCCTTTGAGATTGTCAGAAGATCTCAACACAGAGGCAGACTGTGAGTCTTTCTGAATATCTGAATTAAAAGGCCAGTCTGTTGCTGTCAGGATCTTGGTTACATATCACACCTTCACTTTGAGAAGTGCTCTTTGTATCAGTGGAAAGGGTGGGAAAGCATAAAGGAACCTGTTGCCCCAACACATGCAGACAGCATCTTCTGGGACTCTTCCCTTAGAGATGGAACACTGCTGCAGCACAACATCTTGTTCCCACGAGATGCAGAAGGATCTGCCTCTGAAACACCCAATGTCCTGAACACTGACTTTAATCCAGTCTGTTGTAGGGACCACTCGTGTAGCACATGAACCATCAGGCTTAGTGAGTCTGTAAGTACATTTTCCTTCTCTGCAACATGGACTGCAAACATATGTATAGTAAAGTACAGTTACGTAAGAACTTACCGTAACAGTAGATCTTCGAGAGAGGCTCTTGCAGTAGGTAATTACATATAGGACTGACGTTGGCAGGCGGCAGGACCTCACGGAAAAATTTCTAGCTAGCAGTCTCTGGCGAGGGACTGCCCCCACGTCACGTGACTGGCGTCAGGAGATGTCGGTATAAAGGGGCGGTCCCTCATGCCCGCCTTCCAGTTTTTTCCCGCTACAGGCCACAAGAGGCAGGACGCGAGAGAAGCGGATATTTCCCTCACTGGAAAAAGAGCTGAAAAAGCTTAGGGGGATGGAGGGTGGGAAGTATTACCTGCAGAGCCTCTCGAAGATCTATTGTTACGGTAAGTTCTTACTAACTGTACTATCTTTCTTCGAGAGGGCTCTTGCAATAGGTAATTACATACAGGACTGAGTCCCAAGCAGTCTGGAACAAGAAGAAGCACATGGGAGGAGGAAAGCTACTCAAAGTAGATCCTGTAGCTGTGAAGGTCTTAAGAACGGAGGCCTTGCAGAACAGCGAGCCCGAAGCCTGCTCTACGGTGAGAGGCAATATCTGAACTGTGCTGTTTTGTAAACGTATGGACAGAAGTCCAAGTGGCGGCAGCACAAATGTCTGCCGCTGACACATTCTTGAAACATGCCACTGAGGCAGCAACCCCTCTGGTGGAGTGACCTCTTATTTGACCCGGAAGGGTCTTGTTGTACTTGTCATAACAGAAGGTGATGCAATGAGCCAACTATTTAGACAGGCATTGCTTGGAAACAGCACTGCCTTCTCTTTTAGGGGCAAAAGAGACAAAAAGTTGATCAGTCTTTCTGAGATTCTTTGTTCTGTTAGTGTAGTATCTCAGGATTCGGTGAACGTCCATAGTGTGAAGTAGATACTTCCCCTGATTGGAGTACTGCGTAAAGAAGGCGGGTAACTCTATGGACTGGTTCAATGTAGATTCCACTACCACCTTGAGGAGAAACTTAGGATTAGTGCGCAGAGCCACACGTTCCTTGTGAAAAATCAAGTATGGGATTTTACACATCAGGGCCTGGAGCTCGGAAATCCTCCGAGCAGAGGTAATGGCCACTAGGAAAAGCATCTTCCATGTAAGGAACTTCATGTCTGCTGAGGCCGCCGGTTCAAAAGGAGGCAAAGTAAGTTTCTCAAGAACGAAGTTCAAATCCCAAGGAGGGGCAGGAACTCAGATGGGGGTCTCAAGTGAAGAACCCCTCTGAGGAAAGTCTTAGAGACTTCCAGTTGAGCAAGTGTCCTATGTGCGAAGGGAACACGGTAGGCCGAAATGGCCGCCATGTGTACCTTCAGAGACAAGTGACTAAAGACCCAGGTCAAAGAGATGGCGCAGGTACTCCAGCAATCGCCCAACTAAGCAGGAGAAAGGCTCAAAGCCTTTTGAAGCAGCCCAGATTGAGAACCGATTCCACTTCATGGTGTAAGCAGACCTAGTGAAGGGCTTCCTAGCCTCCACCAGGATGTCAGCCACCTGGGTAGAAACCCCAAAGCGGGCTTGAGCTATGTCTGCAGGAGCCATGCATGTAGTTGAAAGGACTTGAGACCTGGATGGACCAGTGTTCCCTGATCCTGGGTCAATAAAATTCATGACAGCAGAAGAGGAAGAGGAGGTTCCTCTGAATATTGTTGCAGAAGAGAGAACCAAACTTGCCTGGGCCACAAAGGAGCAATCAGAATCATTCGTGCCCCTTCTGAGCCGATTTTCTGCAAGACACGCAGGATCAGAGGAATCGGGGGGGAAGGCACAGACAAATCTGTCCCTTCAATCTAGAGACAGAGCGTCTCTCCAGAAAATGCCTCGCTCTTGAACGAGCAAGCAAAACTCGGGAAGCTCTGCGTTTAGAGGTGAAGCAAACAGGTCCCCCTGAGGTGTTCCCCAACGTAGAAAGATATCGTCTAGGACCCCCTGATCCAGTTCCCAGTTGTGAGCTTGAGCAGACGAGCGACTTAAGTTTGTCTGCTAAGGAGTTCTCGACCCCTAGAACATAAATTGTCATGAGGTGAAGGTTGTGTTGTGCTGCCCAATCCCAGACTCTCATCGCTTCCCTGCAAAGAGGGTAGGACCGAGTCCCACCCTGTTTGTTGATGTACCATACCACACACATATTATCCGTCTGGACGGCTAGGTGGCCTGGAAGAAGATGCAGGTGGAGAGCCTGGAGCACTGCCCGAAGCTCGAGCACATTGATGTGCAGGGATTGTTCGAGCTTGGACCAAGAGTCCTGGGTCCGATGTGGACCGGGATGTGCTCCCCAATCTTCGCCCGAGGTGTCTGTGGTCACAGTCTGGGAGGGAGGAGGAAGGAAGAATGGAACTCCCTGAAGAAGGTTCTCTCGAACCATCCACCACTACAAGTCTCAAATCATGGGAGAGGAGACTAGGACCAATTGGTCCAAGTCATCTACGAACTGATCCCATTGAGAATGAAGCATCCACTGACAGACTCTCATGTGGAGCCGAGCACGAGGGACTGTCGGGATAGCAGCCGCCATAAGCCCGAGGAGGCGAAGAACTGACCTTGCACTGACCCACCTGCAGCCGGACAACAAGCTTACCTGAGTCTGGAGTGTGGCCACCCTGTCCGGTGGCAGGAAGGCCCTGCCTAGGGTCATGTCCAGTATCGCCCCAATAAACTGGAGCCTCTGTGATGGGATCAAGTGAGACTTGGAATGGTTGATGGTAATACCCAGACAGGCAAAGACGTGCTGGGTGAGGGAGAGGCAGTGCAGGAGTTCTTCCCTGGACGAGGCTAGCCAAGAACCAAGCAGCCCAGGTGTGGAGAAACCTGTACCCTAAGATGCGGGTAGGCCACCACCACCGCAAGGCATTTGGTAAATACTCGAGGAGCCAAGGAAAGGCCAAATGGAAGTGCCTTGAACTGGTAGTGGTAACCCTGGAAAGCAAAACGGAGATATTTGTGGTGAGACGGGCAGATAGATATGTGCAGGTAAGCATCCTGCATATCCAGAGCGCACAGCCACTGGCCCGAGCGGAGGAGGAGCAGAAGGCTCTGCAGTGAGAGCTTCCTGAACCTCTTGTACTCCGCAAAAATATTCAGGGAACTGAGATCTAGAATAGGTCATACATCTCCTGTCTTCTTCCGGACCAGGAAGAAGTGGGAATAGTAACCCATTCCTTGCAGGGAAAGTGGGACAGGTTCTATCGCGTCTTTCAGCAAAAGTGCTGAAATTTCTTCCTGGACCAGAAGATGTTCCCGAGAGTACGATGACCTTGGGTGAGGGTGACGAGGTGGTTTCTGCAGAAACTCTATTCAGTGTCCTTCTGCGATTAGCTGGAGCACCCATGAATCTGATGTTATCCTCTCCCAGCCCGAAAGGTGGAGGGAAAACCTCCCTCCTACCGGTTCCTCCGGGAAGCCTGGAGGTTGTGGGAGAGGGAAAGAGTCAGGTGGTGTGGGGCAGCGCCACGGCTGAAACTCCCACTGCTTTTTGGGTGGAGGGCTTGGCAGCTGGGGGCCCAGCGTTTGTGCCCTCTTTCCCTGTGGTCTCGCTTTGGGCCGATTCAGTCTGTGAAAGGGACGGTGCTGCGATTGATGGGGATGATATATAGAGTCCACAGACTTTAATGCCGTCCCCTTCTCCTGCAGGTCGGTGATGATGTCCTTGACATCACCCCCGAATAGCACCAAACCCTGGAAGGGCGCTTCCTGGATCGCGGACTGCACTTCCGGGACCAACCCTGACACTCAGAGCCAAGCAAGATGCCGTAGGCCTACAGTGAAAGCTGAGCTCCTACCAGCAGTGTCCACTGCATCGTAGGTCACACGAAGAATGTGCCGACTGGTCGAACATGCAGAGCGGACATGGTCAGCCACTTCCTGCTTGACCTGGGAGTCCAATTTAGATTCCACCACACTGAGAATTGCCTTCTGGTAATCCCCCATGTGGCCAACATAGTTCAGGGCCCTAATACCCAGAGTGGAAGAAGCAAAAATCTTTTTGCCATACTGGTCCAGAAGGTGAGATTCCTTGTCAGGTGGAGACGAGCTAAGGTGTTTGGGTTGAGCTGACTGGCCTTGAGCGGCACTAATCACAACTGAGTCAGCTCGAGGGTGGGAGTCTAAAAAGTCAACACCCACGGGAGCCTGGCCTAGCCTGTTTGACTTCCTGGGAAGTGGGGCTAAGGCCGACGGTTGTTTCCATATGGTGGTAATAAGGTCGGCATGAGGCTCGATCCAGGGTGGCACCAAAGTGGGAGCTGTCACGGGCAGATCCAGATGCTCAGCGAGTTTTTTATGCTGGGGGTCTGGCTCCAAGGATTGCCACTTATGTACTTCCTGGATCTTCTGTAGCAACTCCGTGAAGGAAGGATCCTCCGGAGGAGACTTCAAAGAAGTCCTTGGCTGGGGCTTGGACGGAGAGCGTGGCTCGTCGTCTTGCTCGGAACAACTGTCGGAAGGATCCGAGGTGTCCGAGGAAGAAGAAGATGAGGAAGAGGTAGACTCCCTCTCCCGACGAGGGAGAGGAACGGACCCCTTAGGAATCCCTCGGGGAAACGTGTCCTGCCCCTCTCTGGACCCAGAGGGTTTAGCCCTGGTGTCTGGAGGTGGGGAAGGAATGTGTCATTGTGGACGTACAGGACCTGGCACTGGCATCGTCGTCGGAAGACGACTCTCCACCTCTCTGGTGAGCTGAGCCTTGGCTTCAGCCCACCATGAGGCCAGAGTCTCCTGCAAGTCCACTGGCGGCTAAGGGGGTGGTGGAAGAGGAGGAGGAGGGGGATATGGGTATGGACTATATCCAAAAGGCGAGTATCCATAACCCGACGGCGGGAAGCCCGGCATCGGGTATTAAGGAGTCGGGTACTGCGGCGTCGAATATGTCGGTGCTGGGTACTGAGACGCTGGATACTGTGGTCCCGGGTATGGTGGTGTCGGATACGATGGGGTCGGATACCCGGGAGCTGGAGGAGCTGCCAGAGCAGATGACACGGCCGGAGGCCCCTTGAGTGGTTCTGAAGTGGAAGGCCCGGGGGACGGAGGGCCCGGCGTCGGGGTGACATTGGGGGGGTGGGATGTCGTCCGGCGTCAGCAATACTGGCGTCGGAGCCGGCGTCCACGGAACCGACGTCAGACTGGTTGGACCAGAAAGTGGACGGTCTGACAGAGGTGGAACAGGAACCTCAGCGTTGCCCGGGGATGGGTGGGAGAAATCCTCGGGGTCGGGCTGAGGAGACTCAGGGTTCCCGGAGGGTAGCGAGGCTACGAGGGCAGGAGCAGCGGACATGGGGGTCCAGCATCGGCTCATCCACTGTGCAGGCGTCGGGGTGAACCAAAGTCGCGGCTTGGCGGGATCCGGCAAGCGCCCGGAGGCGGCATCAACAACGGACCTTTACGGAGGCAGGCCACGATGGAGGCGGCCTGGTCGGGCGGAATGGGGCGCGCACCGCCCGAAGGGTTGGGTGACTACCGACCTTCTTTGTGCGGGCATCGGAGGAGCCGACGTCCGGCTTCTCGGAGCCGCTCGCACCAGTAGGCCGCGAAACCACGGCTTTACTGGGAGCAGAGGCCTCCACAAGCCTGGAGGCGCCCGAAGGGCCCGAGCGTGAGCCAGACAGGTGGGCTGATGCCACCTTAGAAGCCTCTAAGGCAGCCGTCGTGGAGCGGTCCCCCGAGGGGGACGTTACCTTTTTCATGGCGACTCCAGAGGAAGATGCGGTGGGAGAGGAGCCCTTGTCCCAGTGCTTTTCTTTATCCTTTTTCTTGCGATGGCCTTCAGGGGAAGTTGACGCCTGCCGAAACTTCTTCAGTTCTTTCTACTGTCTGTTACCCGAACAGGGACAAAGGCTCACATGGGAAGTCCATGGCTTTGGACTGGGTATCTTGGGTAAGACTGGTAGTCCTTAGCCAAGCAAATCTCCTGAGAGACACTGAGGAAGCCATCTGCCTGGCTGCAGTGTCATTGCTATCAACTGCCATCCTGAACTGGACCTTGGAGGCCTCTATCCCTCTCTTGGCAGCTTCCTCCGGGTCTGCTGCCATTGGTGCTGGCACAGATTTAGTAATCTCCAGCACAGTGTCCCAGAGTGTCCTTTGGTGCCTGGCAACATAGGCTATGTATGAAGTCTGCCTAATTGCCAGAGAAGAACCCAGATGTTGCTTCTTTGCAACAGAATCCATCTTTCTGGAATCTTTATCAGGAGAATGTGATGCCAGGGGGATACCTGCTTTATCGCAGGCTGCTGCCTGTACCACACCCTCATGGCTAGGGTGACCAAAGAGGAACCTGACCCCACCCCTA
Organism: Neoceratodus forsteri; assembly: GCA_016271365.2. Classification (NCBI taxonomy): domain Eukaryota; kingdom Metazoa; phylum Chordata; order Ceratodontiformes; family Ceratodontidae; genus Neoceratodus; species Neoceratodus forsteri. The sequence continues at coordinate 442,018,770 of JADMNL010000023.1, forward strand.
GCCACCCAATATTTCTTATCCACTTTTCTATCCACTGGTGGAATGGAAGTTGGGGTATGCAGGATTTTCATGACCTGCTTCTTCAGGGACTTGTGTATGGGCAGTAAAACTCTTTCAGGAGCCTGAACATCCATCATATCTCTATAGTCCTGTTCCTCCTCCTCATCAGTTGATTCCTATGTGGGAAGGTCCAGGGACTAAGCCATCTGTTTCACAAATTTAAAATGAGAGGTAAAGTCCTTGGTTCCCTTGTCAGGGGAGTCAGGACGATGAGGATCAGGTGAAATATCCGGATTAATGGGTTCACCATAATCCTCTTCCTCATCCTCGTCATCATATTCCTCAACAAAAGTTTCCAACTTGGGTTCCAAAGAACCAGAAACTGGAGTGGAACTTGAGGGATCCAAACGCGGCCACTTCGGAACCTGAACCGGGGCTTCCAGTTGAAGTGACTGAATTATCCTAATAGCATTTATTTCCTCCGCGGTTGGAGCTGGGTACTCGGTTGCGGTTCAGCCACTGAATGTTTTTCCTTTTCTCTTTCCTGCAGCTGCCGGGTTAGCGTCAGGGTCAGCAGGTCTCTTTTTAGCAGATGAACCGCCAACCTTGTCAGAGGGCTGATCCTCCGGTTCTTTCTGGCCCCAAATCTGTTTGTCTGCAGCCAGTTCAGCAGCCTTCTCAGACATTTTCTCCTGCAGTCGTTTTAAGTGCCTCTCAAGCATCGACTGAGGGAAGTTTTTACAGATATCGCAAGGTGGTCAAACCCCAAGCAAAACGAACAAAAAAGATGAGGATCTGCTTTTGCGAACGGTTCCTCACACTCTATACAATGTTGGAAACCTGTGGGGCCAATTCGCTTCTTGGTCTGTGACATTGATCAGTTGTGAAAAAACAAACTAAACCAAGAATTAACCCGGTAAATTTAAATTATCAAAAAACACCTTACTGGACGGTAAACAGTAAATTTAACTAAATAAATGACTCCAAATAATATCGGTTCCTTCCCAGTTGGAAGAACTGAGGAGGAACTGAAAAGACTTACCAAAACTACATTAATCTAACTAATTCTACCTATGAACCAAGGACAGTGCTTCAAAAATTGAAATAAAGTAAATGGACTTAAATATAAACCGAGAAAATAATCTCTTCAGTTAGAGTGAAGGAGAGTTCTCTTGAGATGTCTTACTGAGGCAAGCGGAGTAAAGAATCTGACGGCTGCAGGAAGTGCAGCCAGGGACAGTGATTTGAAAACCGAGCTTGAGCGTAACATACCACTATTGGCATAAGTTCTATTAACCATTTCGTCTCAGGGACGGTCCTATGGTGAGACCATATTGCATTTGTCAGGATACAGTAAGATTTCCTGGGGTTTGAATCAGGCCCAGTAAAGGCTTGTCATATTTGCAGTAGCAATAAACAATGCAATTAACCAACCATTTGGACAAACACTGCTTAGAAACTGAAGCCCCTTCTTTACTGGGGGAAAAAAAAAACTAATCAGTTTTGCTGATGGCTTGCATGTGGTTGAAATAATAGTGAAGTACCAAGTGGTCATCCAGAGCATGAAGTAAGGCCTCCCCTGGATTTGAATACTCTGGGTAATACACAGGAAGGTGGATGTCTTGATTTAGAGTAAACTCTGACACTGCCTTAGAAAGAAACTTAGGACTGGTTCTCAAGGACATCCTGTCCTTGTGAAAAACTAAATAAGACTCTTTTACACATCAGAGCTTGAATTTCGGAAATCCTTTAAGCAGAAGTAACAGCAACTAAAAATAGCACTTTCCATGACAGAAAGTGTAGCTCACAGCTTGCGGCAGGCTCAGAGGGAGGCAATGTAAGCTTTTCTAAAATGAACAACAAAACTTGGCCAGAGTCTTACCTGCTATAGGTGCATGGTATGCAGAGATGGTGGATAAGTGCACCTTAATCGACGAGTAACTCAGGCCCGAGTCCGATAAAGAAAGGAAATACTCTAGAATGGGATTCGGCGGACAAGTAAAGGGATCCAGTTGACTAGCGGTGGCCCACATGCAGAACCGCTTCCACTTCATAGGATAAGTGGGCCTAGTGTAGGGTTTCCCGGCTGCCACTAGGACATCTGCCACCCAGGGAGAAACCCCAAATCGGGCAACTGCTAAGTCTGCAGGAGCCATGCAGGAAGCTACAGTGACTTGAGGTCCAGATGGACCAGGGTGCCCTGCTCCTGTGATAGCAGATCGGAGCACAGAGGCAGTGAAAACGGGGGTGCCACTGCTAGTTACTAGAGAAGCGGAAACCAAGTCTGGCGCGGCCAGTAAGAGACTATCAGGATCACCTCTGCCTCTTCAGGCTGCAACTTGAGCAGAACTCTCTGCAGCAATGGAATGGGAGGAAAGGCGTACAGAAAACTCCCTGTCCAAGAGAGGAACAATGTGCCTCACCAGAACACAACAGGCCCTGGCTCTAGCAAGCAGAAACTGGGCAATTTTGCATTGGATGGGGACACAAAGAGGTCCCGTTCGGGATGGCCCCACCTGTCAAAGAGATCTTCGACCACTGAGGGAAGAAGTTCCCATTCGTGATCCTTGGACCAGGAATGGCTTAGGCTGTCAGCCAAGGTGTTCTGAATGCCTAGAACATGCACAGCAGTGATGCTCAGGTGATGATCTATGGCCCAATACCAAACTCTCACGGCCTCTCTGCAGAAGGGGTAAGAATGCATTCCCCCCGCTTGTTTATGTAAAAGACCACAGACATAGTATCTGTCTGGATCAAGAGAGGACCCAGTAGTAGGTTTGTCTGGAAGGCTTGTAGAGCATCTCCAAAACATTGATGTGGAGAGGCTGCTCCAATGGGGAACAGGTCACCTGAATCTGTCGATTTGCCAGCGTCCCAACCCTGACCCCACGCATCCATGATCAGGATATGTCGAGGTGAGTTTGACCGGAAGTGGACCCCCTTGGAGAGGTTGGAGGAGTCCAGCCACCACTTCATAATCTGTTGCACCGAACTGGATACCGACACCGGAAGGTCCAAGTCGTCTATGCGCTGATCCCATTAGTCCCAAAGGTTCCACTGGGTTACCCTCATGTGTAGGCGAGCCAGGGGCACTGTTGCAATGGCTGCTGCCATATGTTCCTGCATTCTTAGAACTGCTCTGGCTGGGACTTAACGAGATAATGAGACCAGCTGAGCCTGAGTCTGAAGGCATTCTGCCCTGTCTGAGGAAAGAAAGGCTTTGTCTTGCTTGGTGTCCAAGATCGCACCTATGTATTAGAGTCTTTGGCCTAGCCAAAGGGAGGATTTGGGGAGGTTAAGAGTTATCCCCAGAACCTGAAACAGAGAAAGTGTCCTCCATGGTTCTGAGCAACTGTTCCTTGGTGGGAGCTGTCAGAAGCCAGTCGTCTAGGTAAGGGACAACATAATGCCCTCCCTCCTTAAGGCTGCTGCCACTACTGCGAGGCACTTTGTAAAGACTTGTGTGGCTAAGAACAGGTCAAACGGCAGGGCCTGAAACTGGTAGTGGTTTCCTTGGAATCAGAAGCGAAGGAACCTTCTGTGGGGGTGGAAATGCCAAGATGTGAAGACAGGCATCCAGCATGTCCAGGGAGCAGAACCAATCCACCGATGAAGTAAAGGGAGAAGGCCGGGAAGAGTGACCATGCTGAACCTCTTGTACTATATAAACTGGTTCAGATGGCTGAGATCCAAAATGGGACACAGCTCTCCAGTTTTCTTTGGAACCAGGAAGAAATGCAAGTAGAATTCCGTCCCTCATTGTGCTGGCGGAAGTGGTTAGATGGCCTGTTTTCACAAGAGTGCTTGGATCTCTTCTTGAATCAAGGTGATATGGGCTTGAGGGTAACAGGATGGGACTGGAGGATTGTCCGGGGGAATCTCCAAATATTCTAGAGTTCTAGAGTGTGCCCCTGTTCCACTAACTGCAGAACCCTCTGATCTGACATTATTCTGTGCCAACCCTCTCCGTAGAGAGAGAACCGACCCCCTACGGACTTCCCCTTGGGAATCTGCTGGGGGAGGGGGGTTGGGTATGGAGTCAGGCAGAGGAGACAGAGACAGGCAACACAGCCTGTGAGGTTCTGGAAGCTTTGGGGGCTGAATATCCTGTGGCTTGGGAAGTGGCCTTCCTCTTATAGGTACTTCTGGGATGCTGACCTCTGGGTTGCTGCTTGGAGGTGCTGTGAAAAGGCTGTCGCTGGGACAATTTAGGTTGAGACCAGTACAGAGTACGAACCAAATGCATAGCCTTGCCCGACTCTTGGAGGTGAGTGATTATATTTTGAGAATCCTCGCCAAATAAAACGGGTCCTCTGAAGGGGGCCATCCAAAATCTTAGATTGGATGTCAGGGGCAAAACCTAAGATCCTAAGCCAGGAGTAGCGTTGAAGGCAAACTCTCGTAACCGCAGACCTACTTGTGGAGTCCGTGGAGTCATATGAGGCTTGGAGAACGCGAGTCCCCACATCTGAACCCAACATTATGAGGTGCAACAGCTCAGCCTTCCCAAGGAGATCAGGCTGGACCTGTGCCACCTCAAAAGCCTTTTCCCAAAGGGCATTCTGATATTGAACCAAGTGGGCAAGGAAATTTAGGGAACGGATAGCACATGTGGCTGAGGAATAGACCTTCTCTCTGAAGTGGTCTATCTATCTAGAGTCCTTATCAGGAGGCTGAGTGCTAAAGTGCTGGGGTCATTTTGAACGGTCATGGACCGCATTAATAATGACAGAGTCAGCCTCTGGGTGCTCCCCATAAAAGTGTTTATTCCTTGGGGGCATTATACAGGGGATCTGCCTTATTAGACGTCACCAGAGTTGTGGATGCATGCTTCCAAGCAGCCTTATTAACATCCTTGAAGGAGTCATACAGAGAGGAACAACTAGAGGCAAAGACTCCTTCTTGCAGAGGAAAATGGCCGATATTGTGCGGGATCCACTTCCTCAGTACCCCAACCCAAGAGGGCCTGGATGTGCCTCATCACATTCATGAAAGTTGGGTCATCTGAAGGAGACCATGGAGTGTCCTTGGGCTCCTCCAGTTGAGATGGTAGGTCTTAGAATGACCAGTGCCGGCACCAGCTGGCTGTGGGGTAGGTCCCCCAGGAGGTGTCTTCCTAGGGGGAGACCTGGTCTTCAGAAGGACTGGAGGAGGGTTCCTTGGAGTTGGAAGTTACTTCGGGGTCTCCTTGTCCTTGAAGTATGCCCACCAGACCACAAAAACAGCATTAAGGTCTGTGGGAGGGTTCTGAGGTGAAGCCTGAAGAAACGGCATCTGTGGGGTAGACTTGGAGGGCCCCAGCATTGGTTCAGCAGGTTGTGGTAATTCAATGCATCGGGTCCACTGGTGTCTGGTTAACCGGTGTCGGTCCTTGAGGCAAGGAACCATCCAGCATCGGTCTTACTGGAGTTGAGAGACTGGAAGTCTGTCCCCCTGGTGCCGGCTGTGTGACAACAGGCCCAGCTGGTGACTGTGGAGGATTTGGGGATGACAGTTGAGGAGTCGACGGGGATGGTGCAGGGGAGACCGGCATTGACGGGACCGGCACAGGCTGATGTTGGTCTGGTGAAGCAGACTCCCGAGGGGGGCAGAGGCATCACACTCGCGGTGGAGGTGACTGCATGCCCTTGGCATTACGAAGTGGCATCAGTCCTTGACGTCAGAACCAACTTCGCAGATGCCTTGACTGGGAAGGCAACGGGCAAAGACCCACTGCCTGAGGAGGACCCGGCCGAACTACCTTGCTGAAAAACTACCTGTTGAATGGGCCTAAGCTTCAGGGGCTGAGAGCGAAGTCCCAGAACCCAAAGAACTACCACCTGAGAGAGTCAGGAGAGTGGGTGGTGTGATAAATGGCAGCCCGGAGGGAGAAAGGGCTGATGGAGTGGAGAGGGCCGACCTCCCACAGGAGGAAGACCTATGATCGGTGCCTGACTTGTGCGGGGACCTGGAGCAGGAAGCTGATAAGGGTTTCTCCCTATGCTTCTCCCAGTGTTTCTGCTTTCCTGAAGATGACTTCTTCTCCTTGGCAGATGAAGAAGTGGAGGCCCTGGAGGCTGGGGAACAGGAGGTAATCTGGTGAAGCTCCTTCTCCATCGCTGAGAGTTTTTGCTGATACAGGAAGGCTTCCAGGGTCTTCTGGTGGCAAAGCCGGGTGCGCTGGTTAAAATCCTGGCAGTGCTGGCGGACCTCAGTGTTGTGATCCGGGCCTAGGCAAAGCAGAAACAAAATATGGCTGTCCTTGTGGGGAAGTTGTTTTCCACAAGCACACTTTGTTCGTTGCTGCTCAACAGATGAGGAAGGAAAAGAAGGCATGCATAGATCGCTGTTAATTTGAAGAAAAATTTGAAAATAATAAAGCTCAGGAAGAAAATAGTGGTCAATTAAAGCAGAAGGCATCCGTGAAGGTCCAACTTGAGCAGCTTGACGGCAAGAAAAAAACTGAGGTGGTGCTGAGGATTGCCCCTTTTATACCACAGGAGGACATCGGGGGCAGGTCGATGCCAGGGGCGGTCCCCCACTATATACAGCTAGCTAGAAGTTTTCTGTGGGGTTCTGGTGCCTTCCAGCTTCAGTCATTAACAGTATAACCTGCTGCAAGAGCCCCCTTGAAGTGAGATCCTGAGATTTTAGGCCAGATCCCAGACTTTCAGTGCTTCCTTGCACAATTTTTAGGAACTTGCACACTGCTATTTATGTAGTAAACTGTGGTGGTACTGCCCGTCCTTATCTACAAGGCCTGGTTCTACACTAATAATAACAACAACTTCAGGGACAGATACAGCGCTTTGAGCTCCAGAAGAGTGATGTGTTCCTTTGTCTCTGCTGGAGTCCAGACCCCTTCTTCCACTGTCTGGTTTGAGATATTCCCCCTCCCTCCAGCCACTGAGAGAGACATCTGTGGTAAACTGTAGTATGTGCAGTGCTGACTAAAGTGGAATTACCTTTCTTAAGTGCTGCACCTGCTGCTACAACTAGAGGGTGCTTACGAGCCTTTTCTGGAATGGGATTAGGGTAGGGATCCCAGAGTTGAAATCTATATATCCTTGCAGGTACCACTGTACATTTCTCATTTGACAGCTTACCATGGTTCCACAGAGGTTGTGGCTGACATGAGACATAAAAGTCTAAGAAAATCCTGTGCAATCCTTGTTCTATGCAAAGATGCACTGACTCAAATGTGTTACTACCTGCTTTTACTGCCACTGTCCACAGTTTAATTTATATCTTACCTGTGTATTGTATTGCTGAACCTTGTGTACTGTACTCTCAAGCACATGTGTATTTTATCGCTGAACCTTGTGAATTGTACTCTCAAGCACTGTATGTCATATTTTTTCTCTTTCTTTGTACTGTATGCACCATCTATATATATATGGGCCGGGTTGTACCTGAAAACGGTCCCTGGGACAAGTGTACCTACCTGGTTACCGAAAAAAGAAATAAAATAATCTGAATACTGTACCGATGCCTGAATCCTCTCCTGAGGGAGATGCATCTGTTCAGACACTGGGGGTCATGCATTGCTTGTCACTCTCCTCATTTTTTCTCTGCTAGAAGGTACCTCAAGAAAAATCCTTTCCTCATTTCTGTTGCTGGTGTTTTTTCCAAAGCACTGAGACCCCGCAATTTTTGAACTTCCAACTTAAATTCCTGCCTCTCTTCTGAAGAATTTGGTTGGAACGTTTTGAACTTCTCTTATTTTGAGTGATAACAAAAGACAGACTGAGGCCTTCACTCACAATCTCCACCACCCATTCAACTGTTGCGAAAGACTGTCACTGCTACAAATGCATCCCCCCCCCAACCGAAGGGTAAACTGTGGTGACCTGTGCTTTTCAGAAGCCATGCCATGAGCTGCATCATTCCCAGATTTGAATGCGGAATGAGGCCCTGAGAGAGAGAAGGTCCCCCTCCCTCGCACTGGAAGGTGAAAGGGAGCACGTTGAGTTAGGTTCACTAAGTCCGAGAACCATGGTCTTATGGGTCACTCCTGAGCTATTAGAAAGAAGCTTCCTCTTGAGTGCCCTATTTTGTGTATGACCTTGGGGAGAAGAGGCAAAGGAGGAAAGGCATGTGCTCTGTCAAAGCTCCACTCCTGTGTCAGGTCATCTGCTGCTTTCAGCTGTGGACACTGGTAGCAGCTGACGAACCACTGAGTCTGAGCATTGTGACTGGAGGTCAACAGAGCAATCCGAGGATGACCAAACCTTTGACATGGAAGGTCAAACACGTCTGGGTTCAACGTTCACTCCCCTGAACATTTTCGCGGCTTAAGCAATCAACCTGAATATTCAACTCCCCTGCCAAGTGGACTGCTGACAGAGAGAAGATTCTCCTCTGCCCACAGTAGGAGATCGGTGGCTTCTTTTCGCATCTCCCTTCTCTTTGTACCTCCTTGATTGTTTATGTACGCCACCATGACAGCACTGTCTGACCTTATTTTCATGGCTTTTGACTACAGCAGACTTAAAAATCGAAGAAGTGAGCACCGGCCCAGTGGCGCTGAGGGTTGAGGCATCTAGTCTTACCTCGCATCACGCTAGCGACCCAAGCTCAGGAACAACCCCGGGTCGCTGGGGAGCCAGCCGTGGGGGAGGGTAGGAGCAGGACTGACCTCACCTGGGGTGGATGCTGTCCCTCCCGTAGTCCCGTCACCATCGGGTGAAGGTCCGGTGGTGGAACAGGTGGAGAGAGGCAGCCAGTAGGATGGGGTGCTCCACAGTGCCTGGTGTGCGTGTGCCTCCACACACATACGTCCAGCACCCTGGATGCACGAGGGAATGGGTGAAAAACGGGGGAAAAAGTAGAAACTGTAAATGGGAAAAACAAAATTAACAAGTGCGAGGTGAATGGGTAAGTAGTTCAAGACTGCCTCCCAACCTGACAGGCTGGCATCAGTTGTCAAAATCAGCTCCGGGGAGACTTCCAAGGGACCGCTTTGCTCAGATTCTCCAAACTCCCCCACCAACTCAGAGACTGCCGCAGTTGTGGTGAGAGGGGGATTCTGGCCTGATAATCCTCTGAGGTCGGATCCAAGGTCGACAGCAACCCCACCTGTAGTACCTCATGTGAAAGCGAGCCCACAGAACTAGTTCTGTCGCTGGTGTCATGAGGCCAAGAATTCGCAGCAGGCAGACAGCTGAAGTCGATGACTGAAACCTCAGCCACTGAACTTCTCTCAAAAGAGTCTCCTTTCCGGATGGTGAAAGGAAGACCTTCCCCTGGTCCACGTGGAATAATGCTCTCAGGTATTCCAGGGTCTGGGATGGTTCGAGTGATCCCCCCCCCCCAATTCTTCACCCAGCCATGGGACTCTAGCATCTCCAGAGTCCTGATCACTGACTTCCTTGCAAATGTCGGAGACAGTGCTTGAATGAGTAGGTCGTCTAGGTAAGGATAGACATGATGTTCCTCCTGTCGCAGTTAAGCCACCAGGACTATGAGCAACTTCGAGAAGACCCTGGGGGCTGCTGCAAGCCCAAAAGGAAGTGTCCTGTACTGAAAGTGCTGACCCACTACCGAGAACCTGAGAAACCTCTAAAGAGACCGACAGACAGGGAATGTGAAGATACATATCCTTCAGATCTAGAGGCTAGGAATTCCCCTGGCTGGGCAGCTTGGGTGACTGAATGCAAGGACTCCATTTTTAAGGTCGTGTGGTGCACAAACTTGTTCAGATGTTTCAGATCCAGAATGGGCCTGAAACCCTTGACTTCTTGAGAATGATGAAATGGATCCCAGTAGAATCCCTGGCCTTGCTTGCTGGAAGGAACCAGCACAATCGCCCTGATCTGACTGAGGTAGATCAGGGTCTCTGACACTGCTTGTCTCTTTACTGGGTCCTTGGGAACTGGGGATGGCAGAAAACATCCTCTTGAGGGGACTGCTGAAAATTTTATTACATAACCTAAGGCCAGAATTTCCAAAACCCAAGCATTTGACGTTATCGGGCCCATCTTGAGAAAAACTGAGCAGCCTTCCATCAAGGGAAGGGGAGCAGAGATGGGCCCACATACCCTCATTGGGAGGCACCCGGTTTTCACCCTGGGCTTCCGGTATGTCATCTGGCAAAGGCCCCCTCTTTCACTGTAGCCCTTGCAACCAGAATAGGCTCCTTTATTTCTCTGGTTACCAAAGTTCTGAAAAGGACTAAAACCTCCTCAAAACTGCCTCAGTCGGCTGCCTCCTTGACCTTTTGGTGCTGAAGTGGCCTTATGCTGTTGCTGTGCCAATACAAGGTGGCCCTTCTTATCCTAGATATTCTTGTAAAATATAATCCAGGCCAGAACTGAAGAACAAATCTCCCTCAAAAGAGAGAGACTGAGCAGCTTGGTCTTTGAAGCTTGATCAGCAACCCAATGCCTAAGCCATACACCTTGCATGGCTGACACAATATGGTAAGTGGCGCGAGCTAATATGCCCAAATTCTCCACCATGGTATCCCTTAAAAAGGTGGAGGCCATGGAAACCAACTGTAGAATTCTCGCTCCCTCTCAATCCGGGGGAACAAAGCTGGCCAGGGTAGTAACCCACAGGTTTAAAACTCTGGAAACAATAAAAGAGGAATAGGAGGTTTGCACCGTTGGAGATGAAAGCCCTTCTACATGTGGCATCCACTCGTTTGTCATGGGAATCCATTACGGCCAATGACCCCTCAATAGTAATAGTGGTGTGCTCAACGAATTTATGCACTGCCTTATCCACCAGAGGAGTTTCCCACATGAGAAACATGTCCTCCACAAAATTGCAATACCGAGTTTCAGGTTTTGCCAGAGACTTTCTTTGGTCCATCCCTGCCCATTCTTGTGCAATAATTTGGCCACAGTGAATAAAGCTCAGGAAACACTTTGGAGTGAAGAAAGACGTGGACAGTATAGGATTGACATCCACTGCTCCTCCTTGAGCTGCAATGGCCTACATGCCTCAGCTATCAAGCAGGACAAGGACTTGATATCAAAGAGGAGAAGGATAGGAATCTTCCTCTTCGGCTTCGTCTACTTCCGTTCTTCCTCCTCCTCAGAGGGGTAGTCCTCCTCATCATAAAGTAGCTTTGTAGAGTCAGAATTTTCCCCAAGATCCCAGATATCCTCTTCCTGACCCTCTAAATAGTGAGGGTCGGGATCTGCCTGTACATCAGTATCCACAGCCCTGTCTGACTGCAACACACCTCGACATGCCTGTATGGGTCCCCCTAACCTGAGGGGCCCAGTTTGGGGCCGGGTGTGTCTCCTGGGATGTCTTGCAGAATATCGGGAACCAAAAGCTTTCCTAAGAGCAACAAAAAGGATTTTCACAATTCTGCTTTGCCACTGCCAACTGAAAAACCAGGTGCCCCCCAGCTCAGAGAGCCAACTGGGAGGGGGCTGTAAGACACATATTAGCCTAAGAAGCACAGTGGGGGCAATAGAAACCCATGGGAGAGGATCTCATCACACTTCTGCAGGTTTTACATCTTTAAATGATAATGGTTTCCAGTAAGCCACGGTACCAAAATAGAAGCCCTGTATATGCCAGGCTTAAAATAATTGGTTCTAAGTTCTTTTGCAATTCTTATGAATATTTCTAGATAAAGTAAAGGAATCTCACGTCCAGAGCAGAAAAATATAAGTGTACACATGCAGTTGCTCCGACTGCCAAATGACGGGAAACAAATTACCAATGATTCAGAAAACTGCTATGAAAATGCACAGATGTGCTCTCGGACAGACATATGCACAACGCTGTGCGTGATGTCATGATGTTAGAAGAAGGGCGCGCGCACACTACAGATGCGCAAATGGCACGCTGACCAGAGAATAGTGCAGGAGTGTGAAACACGTGCGCACAACTGAAATAAATGATCAGCCGGATGGCAGGAAAACCTGGCAGCTCAAGAGAGCCAATAAACAGGCTGATAAAGCCCTAATTAAGTAGAAAATAATTAAAACAAATAACTCTGCATTCAATAAATAAAACTAGTCACTCCTCAGCAGCTGAACCTACACTGTAAAGCCTATACTCTGGGGCTAAGGCTGCTGAAGAAAATACTTAAAAGGAAATGCCACATAAAGGGCAATAGCCTCAAACCAAGCACTTGAAAGAAGATAAAGCCTACAAATGGGGGCAGATGCATAAATAGCAGAAGGGACACACCCAGGAAGCTCTAGACTAAACCCCAAAAAACAAAGAGAAAATCCCTTATCTGTGGCATATTTTTGTGTGTGTTAATTGGAGACCTTAGAAAACCACAACACCCTGAACTAAAAGGCAGACATGGCCCCCTATCCAAGCACAGGCTGTTAAAACTGGGGAGAGAAGGTTATTCAATTTGAAAGCCACAACTTAACAGGCACGATTTTAATTTAGGGGCACTCCTTGTCACTAGGTAGCCCCAATCTGCTATGCAGAATTGTAGCCCCAACATTCAACAGCTTAAAGTTTCTTCAGAGAAGCTTGAAAGATCTGTCCCCTTTAATGGCACAGTTTAAACTGAAGAGTTGCTGCTGTTCAGAATCCTCATATGCCTAGCATTCTAAAGCTTTGGACTGTGCCATTTCCCCTAGTAGGGGTTCACATTACCCAGTTGCTGTGAATACAGATTGACAATGTGGAGCACTATAGGAAAAGCGCATGGTTTGGCGATAAATGCTGACGTTCTTGGGGATGTACACTGTTATGGTATGTACTAATAAACTGCCTCTACATCTAAGTGAGATGTGTGGTCTGATTGCTTAGTCTGGCTTTTTTGTTTGTTTGTGCTACTACACTGGCACTATCTCCTTGCCAAGCAGAATATCATAAAGTGACAACTGGCTAAAGATCCCAACCCTACAAGCGCAATTTCTCCTAGCCGTCCTTGATCCTGCCTTCAGGTCATGGATGAGGTATGACCTGAAATATTGCTATGAACTGTACCTAACAGGCTCACTTAAAACTTTGGCCCAACTCCAACTGGAACACCAGCTTAACAACAGAGATGACTTTAGCGTTCTACAAATTAGACACCATTTGCAGTCTATCTTGGGCCTACAGGTAGATGAAGCCGAATTTCTAACCCTTACTCACTTCATCAGGAACATAACCCGAGGGGTCTGGCCTCCTCATTTTATTTCCAATTGCTATCAGTCCTTGTTGGTTGGTACTGGTACAACTGACTTACCACCACCACCATCACGCTGTAAATGATACCTGCTGTTTTAAGCCACTAATTTTCTTCTGTGGGCCTAATGTCCATCGGGTCCCATTACCACCCAGGGCTCTCGGTGGGATCTTTAGTTTGGGGGAAAAAATGTGGGTCCTCAGGCAAACTTTGGGGGTCTCCTTGAAATTTTTGTGGGTCCCCAATAAAATGGATATACGTCTGAATGTAGAGCTAGAGCTAGCTCTAGCCCCCTTCTTATCTGTGTTCCTTGATGTCCTGCTTGTTTACATATTCCCTCCCCCCACCCTCTACCTCCATTCTCATGCTCCTGTGAGTCCCATGCTTGCTGCTTTAAGAAGCTGCATGCCATGAATCAGCATTTGCAGAGCAGCTCTGAAATAGTGGGAGGAGGGGCATGTCAGAGCTTCACAGCAAGTGATGCACAGAACTGAAATCGAGTGATGCAGAGCTGAAATCGGGGTGAGAACAGAAGAGAAGGGGCATGAATTACGAAATGTGCATACTTCACGCTCCTTCTCTTGTGCTCCCTCAGATTTCAGTTCTCCGCATCACTCGCTGTTGACCTCAGACATGCCCCTCCTCCCAAAACTTCAGAGCTGCTTTGCAAATGCAGATTTATAGTATGCTACTTCTTAGAGCAGCAAGAGCAGGACTCCTGGGGCCTTGTAGTGTGAGCGTCTCTAGGACTTGCTGCCAAAATTTCTGAGCATCCCAGCTCTCAAAATGTGCGGAAAGGGCACAGGTATCCACGTTCCCAAGAGCCCTGCCACACCTGATATTAGTCTTTGGAGGCTGGGTTTATGTAGCAGATGCTAGTTCTTCTTCATGGTCTTTTTGGAAGGGGATGTGCAGATGCCAGACAAACTGTGCTCTTGCTCAACAGGAGTAAAATGACATCTCTATTATGTAACCCCTCCCCCAAATGAGTCTCAGAGTGGGAAACCTGACTCCGATTGTATCTGGGCTAGAATGCTTTTAGATTCACACACACACACACATTTACTGTGTGTTTACTTGATGGACAATAAAGATTTTGTAGATAGCCAAAAGTAATGTGAACATTTGGGAGGTGTATCATATTCTAATGTAAAAACAGTTTGGAAGGAAATGAGTGAACAATGTAAGACAGTTCAGAACAGGGAAATTCCAGCATGTCTTGCAAATCTCATTTCCTTGACTTTTCAAAACACAAATTCAGATATACAAAACTCCCTCCCTCCCCCCCCAAGATGGAGGCATTATTTTTTTCTTTAGAAGCCTAGGCATGAAGCACACTAAGTTGCTTTCTACTGGTTAACCTATATATTTATGTCCTACCTTGTATGCATTGTGCCTGAACCATAATGAGCTCTTGTAAATTATTTTCTTGTATCAATTTTTATTCCTGTGCATTCTTTGTACCCGGGTCACACCTGGAAACGAGCCTCGTCTCAGTATGCCTTTCCCAGTCACCAATTTCAAATAAATAAATAAAAATAAAATTCTGTCCTCCTGGGAGAACATGCTGAGATCTCAGAGTCTCTCCTCATACTGTCTGCCTTGCTGATCCTGGATTATCTTGGTTGCCCTCCTCTGGACCCTTTCCAGCACGTTCTCCTTCGATACAGTCTCCCCAAATGACACGCTACGAGCCCTCCTCGCTATCAACCCCTCAAAAGGCTCCTCCTCCCTAGACCCCAAACTCCTGTCTCTCTCTCTCTCTCTCTGCCTCAGCCATTACCTATCCTCTCTCTACTTCTAAACCTCTCATTTTCTACTGCCTCGGTCCCTACCCCATAGAAACATGCTGTGGTCCTCCCTCTTCCCAAAGGCAGTGACCCATCTTCCCTCTTCCTAATCGCTAATACACTTGTAGTTAACTTGCACTTCTGTTATGGCTGACCCCCTAATCTCTACTGCACTTGCAGTTAACTTGCACTTCTGGTGTTATACCTTAGCCAACCTGTTCTGCCTGTGTTTACTCCTCACTAACTTCCCTTGACCAAAACTACAACAATTCTATTCAGCCATTTTCTAGCTACACAGTTATGTGTCATTTAGTGTATGCCTAAATGTTATTTTGTGTTGTTGTATCCATCTAGTCCAAAAAGCGTTGGCATAGTATCTATCTAGTTCAAAATGGTTAGTATCCCACTATTTCATTACTCCTGTACAGTCTGCTCAAATTATCTGAATGTAAAAGCAGGAGTCAGAGAGACAGGAAGTGAGCTGGGTAAGAGCCAAGTATTCCTGTAGCTTTGCAAGGATAGGGAGGAAAGACATAGGGCGATGGTTTCCAGCTGAGGAGAGGTCATCTCTCTTAGGCAGGGGAAGGACAATGGCATGTTTCCAGGCTGTAAGCACAGAGGCAGAGGAGGAGGAGAGGTTTAGGTGCTCTGACAGCGGATATGAGATAGCAGGTACAGATAAGTAAAGGAGTTTAGGGTCTAGTCCATCCGGCGAGCTGCTTTTAATGGGGTTAATTGCAAGAAGAGCATCCAGAGTGTCGGCAGGGGAGATCATGGAGAAGGAGAAATGCTCGGCGGGGGGCATACACATTGAGGAAGCATTGAGGGGGAATGGGAGGGCAGTAGAGGCGAGAGAGAGGACAGGAGAGCAGAGGTGCAGGAGGTAAAACGTGTTAAATTCATTTTCAACAGTAGGGTGGTCAGATATAAGAGAGTTGTTTACTTTCAGGAGGGGAGTGGGAGGTTTTTTTGGGGGGGGAGAACAGAGAATGAACTACCTTCCAGAATTTAGAGGGGTTGTTTATATTTGTTTGGAAGGTTGCCCAGAAGTATTCAGCCTTGGCTGACCGAATAGCTGTAGTGCAAGAGTTCCTGAGGGAACAATAAACCTCCCAGTCTCTTGGCAGTTTGGAGGCTTTGTGGGTCTTCCACACTTGGTCACTTGTCCGTTGACAGGCCAGCAGTTCAGAGGTGACCCAAGGGAGATAATTTCCTCGGACCCTGGATCACCTAACGAGGGCACAGTGGTTCCATGTGCTGAGGAACTTATCTTTAAAGTAGTCTAGAGCGTCGTCAGCAGTGATAGCTGTGGAGATAGACCAGTCTGTATGACCCAAGTCATGGGGGGGCTAAATCAAGGGATTTGTATGAACGGGTTAATAAGATCTTGTGGGGGACCTTGGGTCTGTGAATTTTCTGAACCATGTAGATCATATGGGGATCGCTTAAGGCACCAGGAAGTAGACGAGATTTAATAACCCTGTGTGGGTGGGAGGTGAGGGCCCAGTCGATCAGTGAATGGTTTTTAGTTTTAGTGTTCAAATGGGTATGCTCTTGGATTAGTTGCGACAGGTTTTGGGCTGCGATATCGTTACAAATCTTACTTTGGGAGTCAGCCAGACAGTTTACGTTGAAGTCACCCATAAACTATCGCACTTCAGAGGAAGAGTGGGAGACAATGGTAGTAATGAGGCCAGTTGCTGTGGTAGTAGGGAGGCCAGGGCGACAGTAAACACCAGCTACACAGACAGGGATAGACTAGGGGAGGGATAACCTTGGGAGCAGTAGCTCATAGACTGAGGGGAGGGAAGTAGAAAGGATGGTAGTGTATTGTATGGAGGAGGAGATGTACGTCGCTACCCCATCACCCCTACCTGTCTGGTCTTGGCAGGAGATAGTGTAACCAGGGACAGATAAGGAGTCATTTGTCATTTTATTATTAAGCAAAGATTCTGTAAGGATAAGAATGCCAGGGGAAAGTGATACAGTGAGAGGTTGCAGTAGGTCCACTTTTGGTAGTAGGCTACATATGTTAAGATGAAGGAGTTTGAGGCCCCGGGGTAGGAAGATGGAGTTACAGGAGGAGAAGCCAGGGTTATTTCTAGTGGAAACAGTGGGGACAGTAGGGTGCAGCCAGGGTTGGGGATGATATCGCCGGCAGATAGCAGCAGAAGTGTAATAGTAAGGTAGTGCATTTTAGAGCTCTTAAACCATGACTTGGTTGATACAGACCATGGACTAGGGATAGGGTGGTTAGTGGGGGTAGGCATGTTTTTAGCTGCCTTAGTAGTGCCTAGGAGTTTGCCAGCGTTAGGGAAGATGCACTAGGTAGGACTGTAAAGTGTGACCATATAAGTGAGCAGGGAGAAGGGGTTACATCATAGCTGAATACTGGAGCCTGGAGGACTGCTGGGTGGAAAGTGGGTGGCATGGCATAGCTAGTGGCTGTGGGGATATTAAGATATTTGTGGGAGAGAGCAGGAAGAAATGATAGGAGAAGGCAAGGTGCTAGTTTTAACATGCCCTAGACAACTAGTCATGATAGTGGATCAGCAATAGAAGTGGTGGAATATAGTCACGGTTAAGAGATTATAATAAGAGATGTAGAGCATGTAAGTAGGAAATTTCAAGGTTGGAAATGCAGAATTGAATGGTAGAAAATGTGACGTGGCAGCAGTAGAAGAAGTATAAGTACTAGAAGCAGACAAAGTCAAAGAGACATTAAGTGTTAAAAATGGAGGTGAAGAGAGTAATATGCTAGTATAGTGGCTTAGGATGTAATGATCGAAAGAGTCGGAGGGCCAGGTGTACAAGAATTAATCAACAGTGTAGTGCCCATAGTGTTTAGATTGTATAAGAAGCAAATGGAAAAGTGAGGACTTAGTAAATTACCCAGAAGTCAGGTGACTAGTTTTGCCTATATAAGAAAGTGCCCAGGAGCCAGTGCAAAGTGCCAGCAGGGCTAGGAGCAGCTGTTTATCTGGGTTTCTGCTTCAGAGCTGGGCAGGTGGCCAGCTTGTTAAGGAGCCAAAACCGCAGAGGGAGGTTCACCCCGCCCAATCAAGGGCTGGCAGAGCCTAATGGAAAGTATGAGATACCAGAATTAATTTAAAGAGAAAGCTAGGGTGTGGTGTAATTCTAAGGAGAAGGAGGAGGACTTCAGAAACTGGGGATGGGCATGGTGCAGTAGAAGGGAGGTGAAAAAAAGAGAGAAGGGAAGAAGCAAGGATAGCCTGTTAACAGTTTACTGTGCACTGGTGGGAAAAGAAAGCAAGGAACAGCCACTTCTTAACTAAATTACTAGCACTGCAAGAAATGTATTAAATTTACTAGAAATGCAGTACAAGAATTAAAAAGTACAGTTATGTAGGAACTTACCATAACGGTAGATCTTTGAGAGAGGTTCCTTCAGTAGGTCATCACATATAGGACTGGCGCCACCTGGCATCGGGCCACACGACAGACTTTTCTAGCAATACCTAACGGGGGACCGCCCACCCGACGTCACGTGACTAACGTCAGCGTGACTGTATATAGTGGGCAGTCCCCACACCCGCCCTCCAGTTCTCCCGCCGGAGCCAGGAAGAGGCCTGACAGCAGGAGTGAACAGGATTTGGAGTCCCTGTAAAACATAAAATGAGGGGAAGGAGGGAGGAAAATATGACCTACTGAAGGAACCTCTCTCGAAGATCTACTGTTACGGTAAGTTCCCACGTAACTGTACTATCTTACTTCGAGAGGGTTCCTTCAGTAGGTCATCACATATAGGACAGAGTCCCAAGCAGTCCCTCTAAGGAGAGACCGAGAGAAACTAGGGAGGAGGAAAACTAACTCCAATGGAAAGAACTGTTGTCCAGAAAGGACCCAGTCTAGGACAGAAGGCCCTGCAGGACGGCTAGGCCAAAGCCAGCCCTCCACCTGGAAGCAATGTCCAGACTGTAATGTTTGGTAAAGGTATGGACAGAACTCCAAGTAGCGGCAGCACAAATGTCAGCCGTGGAAACGTTCAGTAGGAAGGCCACGGAGGCAGCCATGCCCCTAGTAGAATGACTTCTGATGGTACCCGGCAGAGGTTTATTGTACTTCTGGTAACATTATCGAATGTAGTTGCCTAACCATTTGGAAAAACCCTGCTTAGAAACTAGTTTGCCCTTCGATCTCGGGGCAAAGGAGACAAACAACTGGTCGCAAGAGCGAAACTCTTTGGTTTGATGGGTGTAACACTGGAGAATCCGATGGACATTCATCATATGAAGAAGTGCCTCACCTCTACTAGAGGGGGATGGGTAATTCGCTAGAAGCTCTACTGACTGATTCAGGGTGGCTTCTGATACCACCTTGGGAAGAAACCTTGGATGAGCTCTGTGGACCGCCTGGACCTGATGTAAAATCAAGTATGGCTCCTTGCAGACTAGAGCGTGAAGCTCCGAAATCCTTCGGGCTGATGTGATGGCCACAAGAAAAAGTGCCTTCCAGGACAGGAAGCGCAAATCACAGCTCATAGCTGGCTTGAAAGGAGGAAGGGGGTGAGCTTTTCCAGAACAAAGTTCAGGTCCCAAGGTGAAGTGGGCTGCGGATGGGGGGGGGTTCAGATGGAGAATCCCTTTCAGAAAGGTTTTGGAGACCTCCAACTGAGCCACGGGTTTACCATCCACTAGCTCATGGTACGCTGAGATATGGACCTTTAAGAAAGAGTAGGACAAACCAGAGCCTGACAAGTGAAGGAGGTATTCCATGACTTGTGGGGCCGAGCAAGAAAAGGGGTTCCAGCCCTTAGCGGTCAGCCAAATGGAAAACCGCTTCCACTTCATGCCGTAAGTGGAATGGGTAGAAGGTTTTCTTGCCTCAATGATGACTTGAGCAACCCTGGAGGAAACCCCAAAATGGGATATCGCTATGTCTGCAGGAGCCATGCATGGAGATGCAGGGTCCTGAGCCCCGGGTGCACAAGACGACCTTGATCCTGGGGCAGGAGGTTGTGAGTCACTGGAAGTGGAACTGGTGGTTCCTGGGACAGCTGCTGTAGCAGCGGGAACCAGATCTGTCTCGGCCAAAGAGGAGCAATGAGGATCATCGTTGCCCTCTCCACCTGAAGCTTGAGAACCCTCTGCAGAATGGGAAACAGAGGGAACGTGTACAAGAATGTCCCTGTCCAGGACAGAGACAATGCATCGTTCCAAAAAGCACCTTGCTCTGGAATGAGCGAGCAAAATTTTGGAAGTTTTACACTGGATTTGGAGGCGAAGAGGTCGATTTCTGGACGCCCCCAACTTCAGAAATGGATTCTGCCACTTCCTGATGCAGTTCCCACTCATGAGCTAGGGTCCGAGATCTGCTGAGACTGTCCGCCAGGACGTTTAACATGCCTGGAACGTGCACGGCCACAAGGATCAGATGGTGTTGGACTGCCCAGTTCCACACCCGTGTCACCTCCCTGCACAGGGGGTACGGCCGGATTTCTCCTTGTTTGCTGACGTACCAAACTACTGACATATTGTCCATTTGGATTAGCAGTAATCCCTTTGGAAGGAGGGTCTGAAAGGCCTGTAACGCGTACAGGACCGCCCTCAGCTCCAGAACATTGATGTGGAGAGACGACTTCATGCCGGACCATAGTCCCTGGGCTTGGTGTACCCCAAGGTGATCTCCCTACCCCATATTCGAGGCATCCGTGGTGAGGGTGGCTACTGGTGCAGAATTCCAAAAGGGAAGTTCCAAGGAGAGATTGCGAGAATCTGCCCACCACTGCAAATCTTTCGAACTGCTGAGGAGAACTAGGACCGGATAGTCCAGGTCGTCCAGGAGTTGATCCCACTGAACCCGCAATGACCACTGAGTAATCGTTCTGTGAAGTCTTGCTAGGGGAACAATATTGATGGAGGCCACCATCAGGCCCAGAAGGCAAAGGACTTCCTGAGCTGGGATGGTCCTGAGGGAGGTCACTTTGAAGGCCTGACGGATAAGGGTCTCCACCCTGTCTGGAGGAAGGCAGGCTCTGCACTGGACCATATCCAGGACTGCCCCAATGAACTGAAGTCTCTGGGCAGGGATAAGGGATGACTTGGGAATGTTGACCATGATCCCTAGTCTGCTGAAAAGGCCCAGAGTAAAGAAAAGAGCCTCCAGCAAAGAATTCCTGGACAGGGCTGAAATCAACCAGTCATCCAGGTAAGGGAAGACTGCAATACCCCTGCGGCGCAGGAACGCCGTGACCACCGCTACGCACTTGGTAAAAACCCGTGGTGCCGAAGACAGGCCAAAGGGGAGCACCTGGAACTGGAAGTGTTCCCCTTGGAAACTAAAGCACAGGAATCGGCGGTGGCTGGGAAAAATAGGAATGTGCAGGTAGGCATCCTGCATATCCAGGGCGTAGAGCCAGTGGTTCTCCATGAGGAGAAGAAGGAGGCTCTGGAGTGTCAGCATTCGAAATTTTTTGTATTCGACAAATTGATTTAGCTGACTTAGGTCGAGTATGGGTCTCAAGTCCCCAGTCTTTCCTGGAACCAGGAAAAAATGGGAGTAAAATCCCTTTCCACTTTGCCCGAAGGCGATGCGCTCGATTGCTTCTTTGAGCAAGAGCGAATTTACCTCCTTGCGAACAAGAAGAGCCTGGTCTCAAGATTAGGAGGACTTCGGCAGTGGAGTTTCCAGGGAATCTCCAGAAGCTCTATGGTGTGCCCAACGGACACCAGTTGCAGGACCCACTCATCGGAGGTAATCGCCCTCCACTCCTGCGTGTGGCGGGTGAACCTCCCCCCCACCTGCTCCCCGTCGCGAGGCTGAGGAGGCAGTGGGGTTGGGGAGTCAAGAAGTGGCGGGACGTTCAGGGGCAGGACCTCCTGAATGTCTCTGATTTTTGGAGGCAGGAGGAGTGGCTGTACCTGTGGCCTTACGCTTCCCTTGGCGGCGCGCCGGGGCGTTCTTTCTTTGCCTCCAGTTCCTTTTCCGAAAGGGCTACTGGGAGCACGATCGGTACACTGACCTAACAGACCTAAGTGCAACGCCTTTGTCTTGTAGGTCTGTAATAATATCCTTGGTGTCCCCATCAGAAAGGACCAAGCCCCTGAAAGGGGCATCCTGAATCACCGACTGGACCTTGTTGGCGAGTCCAGAAAGGCGAAGCCAGGAATGCCGTCTGAGGGCAACGGCAGTTGCCAAGGTATGGGCTACTGAGTCGACAGAGTCGTAAGTGGTGCGTAAAGCGTGCCTGCAGGAAACCTTGGAGAGGCGGAGGTCCTTGGCAAGTTCCTCCTTCAAAGGCAAGGGATCCATGGACTGGACTCGCGCCTCCAGCCTGGCCAGGGTCGCTTTTGATGGGACACCACGTAGGCCACGTAACTGAGGGACCAGAGAGCGCATGCGACCAAGGAACAGATCTTCTTCCCGAACTGGTCCATCTGCCTCTACTCTTTGTCTGGAGTAGTAGTGCTCATGTGCTTGGGCGCTGAAGAGCAATCATGATCCACAAAGATGACCACAGAGTCAGCCTTAGGATGAGCCTTTAAGAAAGGGGTATCCTTTGGCGCCCGGTAGAACCTGTCCGCCCGCTTGGGAACAGCCGGGATAGAATGAGGCATCTTCCAAACAGTAGTAGTGAGGTCTTGATGAGGTGCCATCCATGGAGGAATGGGGACAGGAGACAGAGACTCTAAGTCTAGGTGTTCCGCGAGCCTCTCTCTCATGGGGTCCTGTTCCTCTGACTCCCAGTCAAAACAGTCCTTCATGGCCCTCAAGAGGTCCGAGAAGGCAGGGACTTCTCGTGGAGACTTTGGTGAGACCTTGTCTCTCGTCTCCTCATGGTCCTCCAGGACCCCCTCAGAAGAATCTTCCCTCCCTTCTGAACTGTCTTCATCATCGTCTGCCTCCTCGACAGGACGGCGTCTGGTATCCGGAAGGGAAACATCCTGTCGAGTCTTCCCCGAGATGTGGACAGTGGCCATTGACGAACTGCTCGAGGAAGGGGACCTAGGAGACCATGGTTGTGGGAACCTAGTCTCCAGGTCCGAGACCAACTCCGACCAAGCCCACTGCCACCAAGACTGTATTAAGGTCTTGAAATCTGGGGCAACCAGAGGAGGAGGAGGGAGGCAGAGGCTGAGGAGGGGGAGGAGGAGGTGGAGGAATAACCAGTGGTGGATAATAGCCCTGGAATCCCATATAATGGGAGTAGGGATTAAATCCAGGGTAGAACTGCCCAAGATGACTCCAGTCCGGAGTGGGACCCCCCGGGTAGTAGTCCCCAGGATACCCCAAAGGGTAATGCGGGACAGTTTAGGGTCAGGTATAAACCCCTATCGTCAGATCTGGCGTTGATGGAACTCACGTTGGACCCGCCGTTGTGTATAGGGGTTGAGGGTCCGGCGTCGGGACAGCCCATGTCAAGGGGACCGATGTCGGGATCGGCACCACCCGATCCGGTGCCGGAAAGGGGATCTGGCATCGGAGGGGCCAGCGTCGGAACCAGACGAAGGGGCCCTGGCGTTGGGGTCAGATCCAGCGTCAGGACCAAAGGCAAAGGCCGGTCAGCCGGTTCCAGCTGCAGGACTGTCGTTGGGATAACCGGTGTCAGAGAAGGCGCCGGAAGCCCGCCGGAAGGCAGAGGAGAGGCCTCCCCAGTCAGGTCTGTAGGCCGAGGAGGGGCATCCTTCTCCTTGACCCCAGAAGGGGATTGTGGAGTAGACCCCGAGGCATCGACAGGGTCGATGGGCTCTCCGCTGCCATCGTCGGACGTACCCGCCAGGGAACTGAAGGGCATAGGCGAGGAAGGAGGAGGAGGAGGGAGAGAGGCCTTCTCCCTCTGGTTCCACCGGATGTCAGGTGAGGCGCCGTTAGGCCCTGGTGGGGGAACTGAACCCGAGCGGTCATCAGGGACGGCCGACTTAGCAGGTGGGGTCAGGCGGTCAGGGGAGGAGCCCCCGGCTGGCTCATCGACCGGAGCCGGGTGAGTACCCACTGCCTGGGTAGACGACTTACTGGCCATTGCGCGGTCCCCAGGGGAGCCGAGGGCCGACTTATCAGCCAAAGTGGTGCGGTCGTCGGAGGAGCCGACGGCCGACTGATCCACCGACATTTTGCCAGACTTACCGTCTGGTTTTCTGGACGGCAGCTGGGTCTTGCTCATCGAGGGCCTGGTGTCATTCGCGGTCCCGCTCCCTGGTTTTCTCCTTATGTTTCTTTGAAGGAGAAGATTTTTCAGATGAATCTCTGAGATGATCCATCTTCTTCTCCAGGGAAGCCAGGCAGGCTTTTAGCAGATGGGCCTCCAAAGCCTGCTGTCTCCTCTTTTTAGTGGCCTGGTTAAAGGTCTGGCACTCAAGGCAGGAGGAGACTGGATGGTCAGGGCCTAAACAGAGGACGCACTTAAGGTGACTGTCTTTGTATGGGATCTGCGTGCCCCAGGATGAGCACTTCCTCTTGGGAGAAGTCATCAATAATAGAACACGAATTTTAGAGAAAAAAAGCAGCGAGGGATAAACAAACACGATAACTTTCACGACGATTGCTATATGGAAGTCTGCAATTCGACTGACACGAGGCGACGGTGGGAAAGAACTGGAGGGCGGGCGTGGGGACCCCCCCACTATATACGGTCATGCTGATGTCAGTCACGTGATGTCAGGTGGGCGGTCCCCGTCAGGTACTGCTAGAAAAGTCTGCCGTGCAGCCCGACACCTGGTGATGCCAGTCCCATATGTGATGACCTACTTTGGGAACCCTCTCGAAGTAAGATCAGTAGAATTCTGATACATTTAAAGTAGCAAACAGTGATTTCAATTAGCAGCAATACAGCTCAGTGCAATAAATTGCTATCATACCCCCCAAGATGAAATTAATTTACTAAATTACAGTAGACAGTGTAATCAGTATAAATTCAGTACATTTCAGTAGAAACCGGCAGTAAATGCGGTTTGCAACAGTAACGTTTGACTGCAGTGGACAGTGGGATATCGAGCACAGTGGGGTACAGTGAGCCACGGTGTGGGAGTCTATGCAGGCAACCAAAGAAATATCCCTGTACAAGAAAAGGCGCTAATTTCAAATCCAGTCTAGGAACAGCCGTTTACGCAGGTTTTTGCTTCAGAGCTGGGCAAGCGGACGTCTTGTTCAGGAGCTGAAACCGCAGGAGGTTCACCCCACCCAATCAAGGGCTGGCAGAGCCTGAGGGAAAGTAGGAAATACCAGAATTAATTTAAAGAGAAGGCCAAGGGTGTGGTGCAATTCTAAGGATGAGGAGGAGGGTTTCAGAGATGGGGATGGGCAGGGTGCAGTAGGCCCCAGCATGGGGTACATGGGCAGCCCCGGCCAGCAAAAGTTTCCAGGTGGTCCTGATGTTGCCAACTTACAGTTCCATGACGTGGCTCAATGGAGGGAGATACCCTCGATGATTATTTTTTGTTATTAATGCAAAAGGGCATTCCAAAGACAGTCAGTTTAAATCACCATTTATTATTGCCCAAAGTTAGTTGCTGAATTTAACATCTGGGAGACCCAAAACCAGTCCCCTAATCTGAAATAGGTGATATGGTTGGACCATCATAAACTCTCTGCATTATTAGCCATGGTTGCATAAAAAGTAGGAAAACCACTGAATATTATATTCCAGACAGCATGTTCCGATTATGAAAGAGGCTCTGGGCTAGGAAACGGAACAGATGCTGAAAATACAGGTTACTCACCTGTAACAGGAGTTCTAGGAATGGTATATGTTGTTCATCCACACTGTCTGGCAGGTTCCTTGCCGCTATAAATCTTGCCGGAAGGTCTTCAAGCTGGCTCCTCCCACCCACCCGGGTGGTAAAACTCTTGGCTCCGCCCCATGACGCCAGATCTAGCCCGCTGGAAGCCAGGTTGTGCGTTGAAGCCGAGGAGGCCGGGTGGGTCGTGAGGATGAACAACATATACCATTCCTAGAACTCCTGTTACAGGTGAGTAATATGTATTTCTAGAGGCATGAATATGTTGTTCATCCACACTGTCTGGCAGACTCCTAGCAGTTCTCCGGGAGGAGGGAGGCAAGGCATACACCCCCTACTTAGGGAATAATGACTGGGGAACCAAGGCCCCAAAACCAGCATCCCGGCGTGACTCAAGGTTGATGTGGTAGTGGGTAATGAAGGTGTGTACTGACTTCCAGGTAGCAGCCCTGCAGATTTCCTGGATGGGGACATCCCTGGAAGCAGCCACTGGTGCAGCAGTATGGCAGGTAGAATGAGTTCTTATCCCTCTGGGAGGCTCCATGTCCGCCAACCTATAGCAGAGATCTATGCAGGAGGTAACCCATCTGCTTATCGTCTGCTTGGCTGCAGGTCTGCCAGGTGCAGCTTCACTTTAGGTGACAAACAGCTGGCGAACCTCTCCCTGAACTTCAGCCGTCCGCTCATTGTAACAACCGGGCGCTCGTCTAGGGTCCAAAGTATGGAGCCTATATTCGGCCTCTGAGGTGTGATTGGGGTAGATCACCAGCAGAGTCAACACCTGGTTAAGGTGAAACTCCGACACCACCTTCGGAAGGAATTTCGGGTGGGGGCGTAGGACAACCTTGTCCCTGTGGAAGACCAGATAAGGAGACTCGATGGAAAGTGCCTGGAGCTCTCCCATCCTTCTGGCAGACGTGACAGCCACCAAGAAGGCGGTCTTCCACGACAGGTGAGAGATGTCACACCTGTGCATCGGTTCGAATGGCTTGCCCATGAGTTTAGCCAATACCAGCAGTAGATCCCACAGAGGTGGAGGTTCTCGCACCGGAGGGGATATGCGATCAAGGCCTTTGAAAAAGCGCCCGATCACCTTCTCCTGCGCCACCGACTGCTTCCCGGTAAGCAGAGATGGCTGCCAGGTGCACCTTAAGGGTCGTCGACCGAAGCCCTTGCTTAGAAAGGGACCACAGGTAGTCCAGAATGCATGCCAAGGAACAGGAGGAAGGGTCCAGGCCCTTGCCCTGACACCAAATGGAGAATCTCTTCCATTTAAAGGCGTAGCATTTTCTGGTCAACTCCTTATGGGACGCCTCAACCATGTTGAGGACCTCGTCGGAAAACCCCAAGGTCTGGAACTCTAGCCGCTCAGGAACCAGGCCGTCAGGCGCAGGGATTGAAGGTCCAGATGGAACACCTTCCCCTGACTGACTGAGATCAGGTCTGGGCGGGCTGGAAGCCGCCTCGGGAGCCTGGAGCTGAGACTGAGGAGATCTGGATACCAGAACTGGAGGGGCCAGTCTGGGGCTACCAGAATCACCTGCGCCTTGTCCCTCATCGCCT
This sequence comes from Neoceratodus forsteri, assembly GCA_016271365.2. NCBI lineage: Eukaryota > Metazoa > Chordata > Ceratodontiformes > Ceratodontidae > Neoceratodus > Neoceratodus forsteri. The sequence goes on from JADMNL010000023.1 coordinate 442,045,898, forward strand.
TGAGGAGCACCTTGTGGATCAAGGGAAATGGGGGAAAGGCATAGAAGAGGCCCGGGGTCCACAGCCTCGAGAAGGCATCTTCCTGCAGCGAGCCTCCAAATCCAGCGGGCATGAAACAGTCTCAGCTTCGCATTCTCCCTGGAGGCAAACAGGTCCACCTGAGGCATGTCCCAGTGGGAGAACAGATCTTGTACTACCTCCGGCTGGAGAGACCACTCATGGGACGCAGCCCCTATCCGGCTTAGGGCATTGGCCAGAATGTTGGAGGCTCCTACCACATGGATGGCAAGGAGATCCACCTCCAGGCTGCGCACAAGACCTAATGCGGAGAGCTTCTCTGCACAGAGGCATGGAGCGCATCCCGCCCTGGCGGTTTAGGTAGCACATGGTCGTGGTATTGTCCATCTGGACCTGGACCACTTGACCCCGTACAAATGGAGCGAAGGCAGTGAGGGCTAGACAAACCGCTTGAAGCTCCAGCAGGCTGAAGTGGCATCGGGACTCCCAAGGGGACCAGAGGCCGTGCGCTCTGTGCTCCCCCAGATGGGCACCCCAACCCATCAGAGAGGCATCGGTCGATAGAGAGACCGTCGGCTTGAGGCGAACAAAAGGGATGCCCTCCTGCAGATGAGCTGGAATGGTCCACCACTGGAGAGCGTTCCACAACTCCTGGGTCACTGCCACTAGCTGATCCAAAGGATCGGAGAGCTGTGAACATTGGCTGGCCAGTCCCCATTGTAGGGGACGCATGTGCCAACAGGCCCAACGGACTACGCTGGTGCAGGCCGCCATGAGACCCAGGAGGCACAGGAAGTCCTGGGCAGGGTGCAATTGCCCAACCTGAAATGACTGGGCAAAGGAGGAAAGAACCTCGGCCCTGTCCGCCAGGAGCCGTGCTCTGGCTTGCAGAGAGTCGAGCTCTGCCCCGATGAATTGTATCACCTGCTTTGGCACGAGTTCAGACTTGGCCTCATTGATAAGGAGGCCAACTTGAGAACAAACCTGGAGGGCCAGATCCCTGGACCGCTCCACCTCCAATCTGGAGGAGGCCGCAATCAGCCAGTCGTCCAGGTAGGGGTATACCCGGACCCTTCGGCGCTGCAGGAATGCTGTCACCACTGCCACACATTTGGTGAAGACCCTAGGAGCTAGAGAAAGGCCGAAGGGCATGGGCCAGAACTCATAGAGGGACCCCTCTGCCCTGAAGCGGAGGAATCTCTGGTGGGACGGATTGGGATGTGAAAGAACGCGTCCTGGAGGTCCAGAGAACAGAACCATATGCCTCGTTCCAAGGATGGAACGATCTGAGCCAGAGTGACCATCCTGAAGGTTTGAGACCTTAGGAACCTGTTCAGGTTGTGCAGGTCAAGAATGGGGCGCCAGCCCCCCGTCCATTTCAGGACCAGGAAATACCTGGACACAAACCCCAGCCTTGGTGGAGGATCTGCCACCTTCCTGATCACCTCCTTTTCAAGGAGCAGGGCAATGTCGGCTCGATGAGCCGAAAGGGAGGCTGCGGACCCTGTAGCCCCCCGTGGGGCGACGGCTCGGAAGGGCGGGGCCTGCTCGAACTCCAGAGGCAGACCCTTACCTACCACCTCCAACACCCAGCGGTCCGTGGTTATAGCGGACCAGGCAGAAAGGAAGTGGTGGAGCCGTCCCCCCACGCGGGGAACCCAGGGAGGAGCGACGAGGCTGGGGGCGACACCCCTCAACCTGTTACTGGGCAGGCTTGGAGGAGGGACCGGCCGAGGGACCTCCTGGGCCTTTTCCTCCCTGCTTCCTGTTGGAGGAAGCCACAGGCTTGGCTTTGGGGTGCCAAGCGTGAGCCTGCTGGCCCTGATGCTGGTGTTGCTGGGCCAGACGTGCCGCAGGGCCAGAAGGTCGAAAGGACTTATGCTGCTGACGACGGCCCTTGTCCTTCTGAGCGGAGGTGACCGAGTCCAGGGTTGATCCTCTGGAGGTAGCCTTCCACTTCAGGGGAACAGGTCAGTCCCCAAGAAGGGGACGTCCGCCAATTTGTGCTGGGTATCCATCGTGAAGGTGGATATCCTCAGCCAGGCTCTGCGGTGCATGGCCACTGCGGCCGCTACTGATCGGGCACAGGAGTCTCCAATGTCTAGAGCCATTTAGAGCTGCTGTTTCGCCACTGCCCTTCCCTGATCCCGCACCTGCTTTACCGTAGTCTGCAGGTCAGCTGGGAGATGAGGGATCACCTCATCCAGGGAGCCCATAAGGGCATGGGAGAAGTGCGCCATCAGTACGGCCGAGCTGGTCTGACGGAGGCCGAAGGAGGACACAGCATACACCTTGTGCCCGGCATAGTCCAGCTTTTTGGACTCCTTGTCGGGAGGTTTATCCACATCCCTAGTGTTTCACGAGCGCCGGGGTGTTCCGAAAAACTGGACAAAGAGCCGGTAGGGACCGCATACTTCCTGGCCATCCTGGCCGAAGGCACAGGACAGAAAGCCGGCCACTGCCAAAGCTCCAAGGCTGGGCCAACAATGGCTTCAGCCACCGGAAAGGCCTCCGTGGGAGAATCCCCTCGGTCCAGTATCTCCATGAGGGGATACTTGACCCGCTTGGATATGGGCTCGAGCTGCATCCCGGTGGACTCCGAGATGAGCCGAAGCAGACCCATGAACAATGATGGGCTCTCGTCCATCGACTGCCCCCCTGAAGGACTCCAGGTCAAAGGGCCTGGAAAACAGGGAGGAGTCGTCGTCAGACTCCGAGGAGTCTGCGAAGAGCTGCCTGGGGCCTGAGCCACCCTCCACCTGCCGAGGACGGTCAGGAGTGAGGGTGACCAACAACCGGTGGGCAGACCCTGACCCGACCGAGAGTTCTTGGTCGGAGCCCCCGATTTCGGTTGTGGAGGCGGAGGTTCCACCACAATCGGTGGGGCAGCTGTTTTCGTCAAGAACTGGCCCAAGCTTGCAGGCCCTCGACCACTGTGAGGGTTGTTTTGGCCTTCGGTGACAGCCACTTAATGGCCGGGAAGGCAACGCATTGGCTTGTTCCCAGACAAAAGGAGCTGCCACATAAAGTCCTCATAGCTCGACACAATCTGCGCCAAGCCTCCCCACGAGGAAGAAGACGAGGACAAGCAGCTGCTGGGCCACTCGTGCCGAGACCTAGGACTACCGATGACAGCAGAATCGGCTGGACTGAGAACGAGACCTCGGTGTTTCCGAGGGTGGGTCTGGGAGGGAGCGGGGACACCCGCCTCCTCGGCTTAGGGAACCTTGACCGGGACTCCGCACAGGAGGCGCAGGCAAGTCCTCGGTTTCCACCGGGGGAACCGGTGATGAAGGGTTGTCAGCTTCACCAGTCGACAGCCCGTCCGACAGGTCGAGAAAAATCTTGACTGCGTCGACGGGTGTCTCGGCCGGCTGACCTGACTGGGACACCGTGAAGCCAGCAGCCTTAGCCGCAACCTCGACCGAAGTCGAGTGTCGACTATCCAGGCAAGGGGATCTCTCCCGCTCCCACGAACACCGACAGTGGGACTTACCCTTCGAGTCCTTCTTTCTCGACCGAGAAGAGTGTCCCGATGGCCCCTCTCCCTTCAAGGAGAGGGACTGGCAAAGCTCCTTGAAAGAAGCTGGGTAGGAGGATCCCAGAGAGAGCGGGATAAATGCCGTGACCGAGGAAGATGAGGATGCAGCCTGGGCCGCCTCCTCCTCCTCGAGGGCGATCATCTGCTCGAGTTGCTCAGCCGAGCCAGCCGCCGCAGACACTGCCTAACGGGCCTCCTTCAACTTCACTGGCGGATAACGTTTCTCGGGGCGCCCAAGTTGTAGCCAGGCAGTGCGGTCTTCAAGGACGTTGACCGAAAATGATCTACCCAGCTCGCAGGCCTGCAGGTCGTGGTCAAGGCCAAGGCAGTAGATGCACGTGGAGTGCAGATCCGTCCTGGACACCTTCTGCCCGCATGGGCACCATCGAAAACCGGGAGTCGATCTGTCCATCGCAGCCGCGAGGGAAGAATTTGACTGAAGTCTGGAGAATTTTAAAATTATTTTCGGGTGAACCAAAGAGTTAGGAACCAGTCTATATGCAGAGCGTTAAGGAGGGAACCTGAGCTTCCAAGCAGTAAGGAAGGTCTGGTGTCATGGGGCTGAGCTGAGAGTTTCACCACCCGGGTGGGTGGGAGGAGCCAGCTTGAAGACCTTCCGGCAAGATTTAAAGTGGCAAGGAACCTGCCACACAATGTGGATGAACAACATATCCATGTCCCTAGAAATAATTTTCCTAACCAATCAGGAATGTGGAAATTATTACAGTATATGAGAGGGGTAGGAGTGTGGTTGTGGAGAAGTAAGATCCATGCACTTTTGAATTCCTGGAAACAATACTTCTGAAATCCTGAGAACACCACCTACTAAACCTGAGAAATGCCTGAAAAGTGATTTGTAGAACTGGATTTTGTATGCAATCTGTATTTTGATCCTCTCCTAATTTAAAGAACTGTCTCATTAATTTGGGGCTTTGAACATTTCCTTCCTATAACTCTACCTCTAATAAAAATGCTGTTTATTAGTAACTACGTATACAGGCATTATTTTAAAACAATCATACTTCCACCTCTGCAAGGGACAAACACTCTACTTGAACAGCAGAAACCAGACACATCACTGAAATTATAAATCTCTGTGATAGGAAAATTTCCAAAGTTGGTGGCAACGTCTACTGGCATCGCATCATCTCGCATGCTGTGGGGTGGCTGTGTGAATGAATGCTACAAGGGGCTATGACTCTTCAGGGGCGCAGTGCCCCACCAGGGATCAGACGGTGGGGGGGAACCTACCACTTCCAGTACAGAGCCAAAAATAGAACCAGTTTAAAAAGTAATGAAATTAAAAAAATAAAAATACCCCAAGTTCATCATAAAACTGTATGGAACAGAAGCAATATTTCTGGCTATAGATACTGACAATGGTTTGCAGTCACAGTAAACTTTCTTGTGCTGCCTTAATGTAATGAAAAATACTTGGACAGTCTCAAATGACAACATTTTTATGAATATCTGAATAATATTAGAAATGTACAATTTCCATGACCCAACACTTTCAGAGGTAATCTAAACTGTTTGTGATCCATAGCCTACAGATCAAAACTGAAGAGAGAGTTTATTTATGTGTATGAGGTCAAGAAAGTACAGTAACATGTACTCACCTGTACAGGGGCACAGAATATGAAGGACAGTAAATTCATAATGGATAGGCCTGGGAGGACTTGTGTTTCCAGAAACATGGAGGAGTGAAACTGGTCCAAATCCATCTCACTGGCATTGTGATGATGAACACTGGTGTAATGGCTGTCCATAACTATCATGTAAATCATCAGCCCCATAACAGGAACACAGAAGAACAGGCTCACAAAGAAGGACCTTCTCCATCTTTAAAATGGAAACAGAAACACACTGCTAAAGCCTCAGCACTCCAAACAGACTGGCATGTATGCATATTACAGAATAGTGCAGTTCTAAGTTCCAAAATATATGGCCAGGCTATCTAAATCGATAGCCAAAATTAAAAATGATTGCCAAGAATTTTACAATATGTTATTGAAGCAGCAGTGAAAGGAAGGAGGTTACTTTTTTTGTAGACTCCCTTCTTATTGCAATTCTATTTTTACTTTTTTTTTAATTTTTAAACCATTTCCACGGTCAAAAAATTAGTATAAAAAAGATTTTTAAGGCCACCAGGTATATAAGAGGAAGTGAATTAAGGTTCCAAGTAGACAACACAGGTTTGGGACCAGACGTTGGTACCTACAGCTAGGCTAGAAGGACTATGCCACACTCAAGATGGCTTTAGTAGGCAGGAAAAAATTACTCACCTTAGTAATGTTGTTTCTTCTAATAGAGTCTTGCTATATTATGAAAATTGCAGTTTGTCCCAGCCTTAGAACTGCTCCGGAGGTGAAAGAGTTAACTTCCATGCCATGCATGGAACTTAGAGCGCGAGCTCGGTTAGAAAAGCTCTGTCTGGATCATTTCAAACTGAAACTGTCAGATCTTTACGAGCAAAACTCACTAAGGTTCTGTGTGGAAGCTGTAACTCACACCAGCCAACTGGCTACTTTATTAACACATTTTCCTGGTCCCAACACCAAAGACTCAAGTCAGGGACCCAAAATAAGATAAGATAAAATAAAACACAACACCCAAACACCCCAAAAAGAAGGGGTGGAAAACACAAGATGGGCATCAATAAGTGCCAACACTGGACTGCCCACCCCATCCCTAAAGTAGAAGTTCTGAGAGGGGCAGGCTGGGGGGGAGGTCATAATATAGCAAGACTCCATTAGAAGAAACAACATTACTAAGGTGAGTAATTTTTTCTTCAAACAACATGAAGTCTTGCTATATTATGACAATTGCAAACTACACAGCAGTACCTCCATGGAGGAGGGACAGAACCTACTTAGGAAATAGGCTCTGAAGCACAGCTGTGCCAAGTCGAGCATCCCTCCTGGCCTGAATGTCCAAGGAGTAATGCTTAGTGAAAGTATGTACTGTTTTCCAAGTAACTGCTTGACATATCTCTAAGATAGGGATGTCCCTACGCAGCTAGGACGCAGCTGTACCTCTGGTAAAGTGAGCCCTCAGGCCTGAAGGGGAACCTTACCCAGTTTTTGATAGCAAAATTGGATACAAGAGACAATCCACCTGGCAATGGATCTCTTAGTGGCAAGTTTCCTTTCCCAACCTCACCATAAGTGAAAGAGTTGAGGAGTCAAACCTGTGACCCTTGGTACGCCTATGTAGTAACTAAGGCCCTCTAACATCTGTTGTGCAGCCTCCTCTCACAGAGGAGGAATGGTCAGTGAAGAACACTGGAAGAGAAATAGATTGATTAAGGTGGAAATCTGAAACCACCTTAGGCAAAACTTCCTGTTATTCCTGAGGACTACCTTATCCCTGTGAAAGGAAATGTTCAGTCTCCACTGACAAAGCTTGCAACTCACTTATGCGCCTGGCAGAAGTGATGGCTACTAGAAACACAGTTTTCCAAGTCAAGTACTTAAGCTCTGCCGAAGACAGAGGTTCAAAGGGGGGTTGCATCAGCTGAGCAATGCAAACATTAAGATCCCAGGCAGAGGCAGGGTCCCTGAATGGTGGATTGGTATGAAGCAATCCCCTGAAAAACTTGGAAAATACAGGGTGAGCAGAGAGAAAAGAGGGCTTCCCTGCTGAAATAAAAGCAGAGACAGCTGCCAAATGCACTTTCAGGGTAGCTTTTCTCAGTCCCAAAGAATTAAGATGGACCATATAGTCCAAAACAGTGGGCAAATCAGCAGATTCCGGGGAAATATGCTTCCCAGAGCACCATATGGAAAACCTTTTCTATTTAGAGTTATAAGTAGCCCTAGTGGAAGGCTTCCCAGAAGCTTTCAAAATTTCGAGAACACCTTGAGAAAGGTGTAGGTCAGCAAACTCTAACTTCTCAAGAGCCAGGCCTTGAGGTTGAGGGATTTAAGATTCGGATACCAAACTCTCCCCTGGGCACAGGTTAACAAATTGTGGTTCCTGGGGAGACACAGGGGAAGATGGACTGCTAAGGACAGAAGGAGAGGGTACCAGGGCTGTCTGGCCCAATCTGGAGCAATCAGAATCATCTTGCAGGGCTGAGATCTGATTTTAACTAGCACCTTTAACAGGAGAGGGAAGGGGGGGAAGGCATAGAGAAACTTCCCTTCCCAATCGAGGAGGAAGGCATCCAGGGGGACTGAGCCCAACACTGGGGGCCTGCAACAAAAAAGTGGAAGTTGATGATTGTCTGGGGCTGCAAAAAGATCTATCTGAGGGGTGCCCCACCTGGCAAAAACTATCCCCAGTACTCGAGGATCCAATGACCATTCGTGATGGCCCTGGGAAATCCTGCTGAGAGCATCTGCCAGGACATTGTCCTTGCCTGGGAGGTGAACTGCTATGAGGGAGGTGTTCAGGGAATAAGCCAGAGACCACAACTTCATTGCCTCGGTGCATAAGGCCGAAGACCGAGTGCCCCCTTGTTTGTTGATGTACCACATTGTAGTGGTGTTGTCTGTTCTGACCTGTACCACTTTGTTCTGAACAGATGCAAAAAAACCTGAAGTGCTAGAAAACAGCTCTGAGTTCCAACAGATTGATGTGGAGCAGAGATTCCTGAGGACCACAATCCCGGCTGAGAGGTCGCCCATGTGAGCTCCCCATCCCAAAAGGGACGATCTGTAGTAAGGGTCAAGGAGTGAGATAGAGGGATGAAAGGAACCCCTTGTCTCAGATTGCTCTGATCCTGCCACCACTGAAGGGCCTGGATCAGGGTTCGAGTTACTGGGATCAACTTGGATAGGGGATCTCTTCTTTGAGACCAAAAGGCTCTCAAATGGAACTGAATGTCCCTCATCTGAAATCTTGCTCCTTGCACTACGGCTGTGGAAGCAGCCATGTGTCCTAGGAGCTGAAGAAAATGCCTTGCTGGTCGAGAGACCTGCAGGGTGAAGGAGGATGCCAGACCCACCAGGGTCCTTACCCTTTCTAGGAGAAGGAAGGCTCTGGCCTGCTTTGTGTCCAGTTCTGCGCCTATGAAGGTGAGTACCCGGACAGGTTCTAAAACTGACTTTGGAAGATTGAGAAGAAAGCCTAGAGAGGTAAGCAGCTGCTGGGTAACCTGCAGGTGTGATTTGACCTGGTCTGGAGACTGACCCACAACGAGCCAGTCGTCTAGGTAGGGAAAGATGGCAATCTTTTGCCTTCTTAAATGAGCAATTGCTACCGCCAGGCATTTTGTGAATACACTTGGGGCAGAGGTAAGGCCGAAGGGCATTGCTCTGAACTGATAATGGCCTGAGGGCAGTTCGAATCTGAGGTACTTTGTGGGAGCTTCTGATAAGAACATGGAAGTAGGCATCCTTGAGGTCCAGGGAAGCTAGCCAGTCCCCTGGCCTTAGGGAGGGTAAAATCATTCCCAGAGTCACCATTTTGAATTTTGGTTTAAAAGGTGCTTGTTCAGATATCTTAGGTCCAGGATGGGCCGCCATTCTCCTGTCTTTTGGGGTAAGGAAGTATCTGAGTACAGTCCCTGCCCTGGTGTAGGGGAGAAACCCTTTCTACCGCTCTGAGAGCCAGGAGGGTTGAGACTTCTGTTTCCAAAGCAAGAGTCTCTAGAGGATTTGCAGGTGGAAAAGATCTGATTCTCATCTTTGGAAATTTTTTGAAGCTGAGAACCAGACCCTGGCTTACTACTTCCAGGACCCACTTGTCTGAAGTTAAAGACTCCCAGTCCTGGACGAAGTAAGCCAGCCTGCCCCCTACAGGTAACGGAGAATCGGCCCTGGGCATCCCATCAGGGTGCCTGTTTGGCAGGGGCTTTAGGCTGAGGGGTGGGAGCAGGCCTGCTCATACCCTGTCTGCCTCTCCCTCTGAAGAACCCCCTCTGAACATAAGCTGAAGAGGAGGCCTGGGTTTGGTAAAAAGGTCTGTGAAAAGGCCTGCCTCTACCCCTGGGGGGCTGCCTCTGAGGAGCGGCTTGATGTTCCTTGGCTTGTACACTCCTATAAGTGGTTCTATATTCATCCATTTTCTTCATATAATTCTCTGTCTGCTCCCAAACAGAGAATTTCCCACCAGGAAAATCCATGGCCTTAGCCTGGTATCCTGTGACAGACTAGTACACCTGAGCCAAGCCAATCTCCGAAAAGCCACAGATGTAGCCATGACTCTAGAGGATACATCATTAGAATCCACTGCAGCATGGAACTGCAATTTAGATGCCTCAATACTCATCAGCAGCCACCTGTTCCAGCTCCCTGGCAAGCTGGCCAGGGCCTGTTTGGCTAAGGCTATGACAGTATCCCATCTAGATTTCTGGTATCTTGCAACATAGGCCATATAATTTGCCTGTCTGAGTCCCAAGGACGCTGCCATGTATTGTTTTTAGCCATGGCATCAATCTTCCTGAGTCCTTGTCAGGAGGATGAAGCCAGGGAATATTAGCCTTATCACAGGCTGCAGCCTGAACTACTCAACATGGCTGCATTGCTGTGAAAGAAATTCTGTATCAGGACTGACAAGGTGTACCTCCTGTCCATCTTTTTATCCACAGGAGGCACAGAATTAGGAGCTTTTAAAATTTTTATTGTTTGTTTCCTGAAGGATTTATGTAAAGGAATAGACAATCTCCTGGACTCTGGGATATCCATCATCTCCACAAAGTCAGGCTCTCTTGCTCATCCACAGCTTCCTCCAAAGGGAGCTGGAGGGTTTCAGCAACTTTTTTATAAAACAGAAAATGAGAAGGGGACTCAGAAAGCCTAGGGGAGACTCTCTAAAGGTCTGTCTGGGAGATGTCCGTTCAATGGGCACATCCAGACTTTCAAAATCACATTCACACTGTTCATAATCATCCCCCTCCTCTGGTTCATAAACTCTCTATATCATATTCTGAACTGTGGAACCGCCGAACCGACCTTTTGCCAGATAGTGGCGGTTCGGACGGAACCGGGGAAAGCGACTGGACAATTTGGATCGCTTTGGCTATCTCTGCAGCAGTTGGAGAAGGAATTTTGGACTCCACACCTGCTGATTTTCTAGTTCTCTTTGCTGGAACTGGCTCCACTGAGTCAGCTTTTCATTTGCCCGAGGAAGTCTCGCCCTGGTCAGAGGGCACTCCCTCCGGTTCGGTTGGCACCGAACCGGGCTAGTCATCCGGGTCAGCGGACTTTTTGGCCTCTCGTTCCCTGAGCCTACCAACTCTCTTATCTAGGTAGCTGCAGGAAATTCTTACAAATCTGGCAGTCTGCATTGAGGTGGTCAAACCACAGACAATAAACATGTGTGTGTGGGTCAGCCTTGGCAAAGGCTTCCCACAGACACTACAGTGTTGAAACCCAGTGGCCCGGTTTTTCTTTTGGGTTTCTAGACATAATGCCAGCCTAACCAAAACTTGCCCTTTTCCGGCAAATGCCAGGCAAGACACCCTTATCGGTTCCCAACCGTGTCACGGGTCGTGGAAAAAAACGTAATGAAATCCGTTTTTTTTAGAACCGATAAGAACCAGGAACCTCACTCTAAATAGCTTTAAATGAATTTAGAAAAAAAGTTTTAAAACAACCTGATCGGTGCAAACCGAACCGATAAACATTTACAAGTTCCACACAGAAATAAACCTGTCTATTACTTACAATACCACAGACAGAGCTTGAACCGATCGGTTTGAGGTTAAAATAATTATAATCGCGGTTGAATTTAACCGAGAAGAAAAAATTACTCACCTTAGTAATGTTGTTTCTTCTAATGGAGTCTTGCTATATTATAGACATTAGCAGTTTGTTCCAGCTCTAGAACTGCCCCGGAGTGAAATGGTTAAAACCATTCCAAAATAGAATTTTGGCACGAGAGCAGCTCTATCTGTGTCATTTCAAACTTGAGCTGTCAGATCTTTACGAGCCAAACTCACTAAGGTCTGTGTGGAAGCTGTAACCTACACTAGCCAAATGGCTACCAAATAATAACAACCATTGATGGTCCCAACACCCAAGACTCAAGTCAGGGACCAGAAATACTAACACCATTCTAATAATAAGAAAATAGAACATAACTATAATAAAACACACACGTACATACACACCCCCAAAGTCCCAAAGGGACAAAATGCTAACAGGACATAAGTAGTGCCCACACTAGATTGCCGCACCCCACCAAGTAGAGGTTCTGAGGGGGCAGGTTGGGGAGGTCTATATATAGCAAGACTCATTAGAAGAAACAACATTACTAAGGTGAGTAATTTTTATTCAAACAACATGAAGTCTTGCTATATTATAGACATTAGCAGAATACACAGCAGTACCTCCATGGAGGAGGCAGAACCACTTAGGAATAGGCTCTGAAGAACAGCTGTGCCAAACCGAGCATCTCTCCTGGCCTGGACATCCAGGGAGTAATGCTTGCAAAAGTGTGTACCGTTTCCAAGTAGCAGCCTGGCAAATCTCTAATAAAGGGATATCTCTGGCAACAGCTAGAGACGAGCTGTACCCTGGTAGAATGAGCCCTCAAACCAGGGGAGGGCTCTGCCCACTTTCTGATAACAAAATTGGATACAAGAGACAATCCACCTGGCTATTGATCTCTTAGTGGCAGGTTTCCTTCCCAACTTCACCATAGGTAAGGAAAAGTTGGAGGATTGAACCTGTGACCTTTGGTACGCCTATATAATAACTAAGAGCTCTCCTAACATCCAGGCTATGCAACCTTCTCTCACCCGAAGAGGAGTGATCAGTTAAAAATACTGGAAGGGAGATAGATTGATTAAGATGGAAATCTGAAACCACCTTAGGCAAAAACTTCCTATTAGTCCTAAGGACTACCTTATCCCTGTGGAAAGAAGTAAAGTCAGTCTCCACTGACAAGGCTTGCAATTCACTTATGAGGCTGGCAGAAGTGATAGCCACTAGAAAAACAGTTTTCCAAGTTAGGTACTTAAGCTCTGCAGAAGACAGAGGTTCAAAGGGGAGTTGCATTAACTGGGCAATGCAAACATTACGGTCCCAAGTAGGGCCGGTTCCCAAAGGGAGGATTAGTATGAGTAATCCTTAAAAACTTGGAAAACACAGGATGAGAGGAAAGAGGGATGACTTTCCTGTTGACACAAAAGCACACAGCTGCCAAATGAACTCTCAGGGTAGCTGGTCTGAGACCCAAGGAATTAAGATGTACCATGTAATCTAACAAAATGGGCAATTCAGCAGATTCTGGGGAAATATTTTCCCAGCACACCAAATGGAAAACCTTTTCCATTTAGAACTATAAGTAGCCTTAGTGGAAGGCTTTCTGGAAGCCTTTAGGATCTCAAGAACACCCTGAGAGAGGTGTAAATCAGAAACTAACTCCTCAAGAGCCAGGCCTTGAGGTTGAGGATTGAGGTCCGGATACCAAACCCTTCCCTGGGCACAAGTCAACAGATTGTGATTCCTGGGAGGCACAGGGGAGATGGACTGTCAGAGACAGAAGGAGTGGGTACCAGGGCTTCCTGGCCCAATCCGGGAAAATCAGAATCACCCTGCAAGGCTGAGATCTGATTTGACTAGTACTTTGAATAGGAGAGAAAGGGGAAAGCATAGAGGAACTCCTCCCAATCCAGAAGAAGGGCATCCAGGGAACTGAGCCCAGCACTGGAGGCCTGCAACAGAACAGAGGAAATTTGTGATTGTCTGGGGCTGCAAAAGATCTATCTGAGGATGCCCCACCTGGCAAAAACTATCCCCAGCACTTGAGGATCCAGGGACCATTCGTGATGGCCCTGGGAAATCCTGCTGAGGCATCCGCTAGACATTGTCCTTCCCTGGAAGATGAACTGCTGAGGGAAGTGTTCAGGAATAGGCCAGAGACCACAACTTCATTGCCTCGTGCACAAGGCCAAGACCGAGTGCCCCTGTTTGTTGATGTACCACATTGTTGTGGTGTTGTCTGTTCTGACTTGTATCACCTTGTCGTGGACAGATGCAGAAAAGCTTGAAGAGCTAAAAGACAGCTCTGAGTTCCAGCAAATTTATGTTGTAGAGATTCCTGGGGACCAAACTCCTGAGTGGAAAGGTCGCCCATGTGGGCCCCCAACCCAGAAGGAAGCATCTGTAGTGAGAGTCAAGTCGTGAGAAGGGAAATGAAGGGGACCCCTGCTCTTAAATTGCTCTGATCCTGCCACCACTGGAGAGCTAGGATCAAGGTTCGAGTCACTGGGATCAACTTGGAAAGGGGGTCTCTTCTCTGAGACCAAAAAGGTTCTCAAGTGAAACTGAATGTCTCATCTGAAATCTGGCCCCTGCACAACAGCTGTGGATGCAGCCATGTGCCCCAGGAGCTGCAGAAGTGTCTTGCTGGTCGAGAGACCTGCAGAGTGAAGGAAGAGGCCAGAGCCACTAAATTCCTTACCCTTCTGGGGAAGAAAGGCTCTGGCTAGCTTTGTGTCCAATTCTGCCCCTATAAAGGTGAGTACCTGGACTGGTTCCAGAACCGACTTTGGTAGGTTTAGCAGAAACCCAGGGAGGTGAGAAGCTGCTGGGTGACCTGCAGGTGAGATTTTACCTGTTCTGGGGACTAGCCTACAATGAGCCAGTCGTCTAGATAGGGAAAAACAGCAATCCTCTGCCTCCTTAAGTGGGCCACTGCTAGACACTTTGTTAATACCCTTGGAGCAGAGGTAAGGCCGAAGGGCATTGCTCTGAACTGGTAATGACCTGAGGGCAGTTCGAATCTGAGGTACTTTCGATGGGATCTTCTGATTAGGACATGGAAATAGGCATCCTTGAGGTCCAGGGAGGCTAGCCAGTCCCCTGGCCTTAGGGAAGGTAAAATCATTGCCAGAGTTACCATTTTGAACTTTGGTTTCAAAAGATGCTTGTTCAGATATCTGAGATCTAAAATGGGCGCCATTCTCCTGTCTTTTTGGGGTAAGGAAGTATCTGGAATACAGACCCCTGCCCTGATGCAGGGGAGGAACCTTTCTACTGCTCTGAGAGCTAACAGGATGAGACCTCTGTTTCCAGAGCGAGGTCTCTGAAGCACTTGCAGGTAGAAAAGTCTGCTTCTCAACTTGGGAAACTTTTTGAAGCTGAGAACCAGGCCCTGGCTTACTACTTCCAGAACCCACTTGTCTGAGGTTAAAGAAGCCCAATTCTGACTGAAGTAAGCCAGCCTGCCCCCACTGGTACAGGAGAATCGCCCTGGGCACCCCATCAGGGTGCCTGTTTCGCAACAGCTTTAGGCTGGGGGTGGGAGCAGGTCTGCCCACCCTCGTCTGCCCCTCCTCTGAAGAAGCCCCTCTGAGCATAGGCAGAGGAGGCCTGAGTCTGGTAGAAAGGCCTGTGAAAAGGCCTACCCCTACCCCTGCGGGCATGCCTTTGAGGAGTGGCTTGCCGCTCCTTAGCCTGGGCACTCTTGTAAGTAGTCCTATATTCATCCATCTTCTTCATGTAATTCTCTGTCTGCTCTCCAAACAGAGAATTTCCCACCCAGGAAAATCCATAGCCTTAGTCTGGGTATCCTGTGACAACTAGTACACCTGAGCCAGGCCAACCTACTAAAAGCTACAGATGTGGCCATGACCCCAGAGGAAACATCATTAACATCCACAGCAGCATGAAACTGAACCTTAGAGGCTTCAATGCCATCAGCAGCCACCTGTTCTAGTTCACTAGCCAGCTGGCCATGGGCCTGCTTGGCCAATTGCATAACAGTATCCCATCTAGATTTCTGATACCTAGCTACATAAGCCATATAATTTGCTTGCCTGAGTCCCAGAGAGGCTGCCATATACTGTTTTTGCCATGGCATCGATCTTCCTGGAATCCTTGTCAGGAGGATGTGAAGCCAAGGAATATTAGCTTTATCACAGGCAGCAGCCTGAACTACCCCAACATGACTGCATTGCTGAGAAAGGAATTCTGTATCAGGGCCTGACAATGTATACCTTCTGTCCATCTTTTTATCTACAGGAGGCACAGAATTAGGAGCTTTTAAAATTTTAATTGTTTGTTTCCTAAAAGACTTATGTAAAGGAATAGACAATCTCCTAGACTCTGGAATATCCATCATTTCTACAAAATCAGGCTCCTCTTGCTCATCCACAGCCTCTTCTAAAGGAAGCTGGAGGGTTTCAGCAACTTTTTTATAAAACATAAAATGAGATGGGGACTCAGACAGCATAGGGGGAGATTCTAAAGGTCTGTCTGGGGAGATGTCCGGTTCAATGGGCACACCCAGACCAGCCACATTCATACTGTTCATAATCCTCCTCCCCCTCCTCTGGTTCATAAAATTCCTCAATATCATAATCCTGAACCACTGGGACCGGACGAACCGACCTTTTACCAGATAGTGGTGGTTCGGACGGACCTTGAGACAGTGACTGGACAATTTGTATGGCTTTTGCTATCTCTGCAGCAGTTGGAGAAGGAATTTTGGACTCCAGACCTGCTGATTTTCTTGTTTTCTTTACTGAATTGATTCCTCAGAACCAGCTTTCCTTTGCCAGGAAGTCTGGCCCTGGTCAGAGGGCACTCCCTCTGGTTCGGTTGGCACCGAACCGGGCTGGCCATCGGGTCAGCGGACTTTTTGGCCTCTCGCTCCTGAGCCTGCCCAATCTTTTTCCAGGGTGGCTGCAGGGAAATTCTTACATACCTGGCAGTCTGACTGGAGGTGGTCAAACCCCAGACAATAAACACATGGTGTGTGGGTCAGCCTTGGCAAGAACTTCCCACAAACATCACAGTGTTGAAGCCAATGGGCCGGTTTTTTCTTTGGGTTTCTCAGACATAATGCCAGCCTAATCAAAAACTTGCCCTTTAACGGCAGTGCAGAGAGAAGACACTTATCGGGTTCCTAACTGTCACGCGGTATTGGAAAACGACAAATCCGTTTTTTGAACCGATAAGAACCGGAACCGCACTCTAAAATAGTAACTTTTAGTTTTAAATGAGTTTTAAACCCACTGATCGGTTCAAAACCGAACCGATAACTACAAGTTCCACACAGACATAACCTTCATTTACTTAGTTACCACAGATAGAGCTTGAACTGAACGGTTTTTGGGTTAAAATAAAACTATTCTCGGTTAAATCCAACCGAGAAAACACTTTTAAACCGAGAAATGAACCGAGCAGAAGGAGAAATCTCCGAGCGACTGTTCACTGAGGCAGAGTAAAGAATCTGACAGTTCAAGTTTGAAATGACACAGATAGAGCTGCTCATGCCAAAATTCTATTTTGGAATGGTTTTAACCATTTCACTCCGGGGCAGTTCTAGAGCTGGAACAAACTGCTAATGTCTATAATATAGCAAGACTTCATGTTGTTTGAAAACACTTTTAAACCGAGAAATGAACCGAGCAGTAGGAGGAATCTCCGGAGCGACTGTTCAGTGAAGCGGAGTAAAGAATCTGACAGTTTCAGTTTGAAATGATCCAGACAGAGCTTTTCTAACCGAGCTCACGCTCTAAGTTCCATGCATGGCATGGAAGTTAACTCTTTCACCTCCGGAGCAGTTCTAAGGCTGGGACAAACTGCAATTGTCATAATATAGCAAGACTTCATGTTGTTTGAAAATAACAAACCTTATAGAAATGTCACACAGCCAAATTCATTGCAAAACTTTAATCCGAAAGCTAGGCACTGCCCTGGTGCTGCTTCGACTAAGAAGAGTCTTCAACAGAATATGAGTTCACTGATATGAACAACTCAATTTGCAGTGCAAAATGTAAAGGACAGTAACACTGTTACACTTTCAGTACAATTCGCAATTTGAATTGGTACAAGGTTGAGATTCAGGGCAGTGGGCTACATAAGCATTAATCACCGATGAAAGTGGCATCTAATGGGGAGTTAATGCATGGTTGGGACCGTTGTGGCACGAGGCCGGAGGCCGAGGGTGTACAATGGTCCAACCATGCATTAACTCCACATTAGATGCCACCTTCATAGGGGATTAATGCTCTTGTAACATGGCTTGTGCTACGCTACTGTTCTCTGGCTATTGTTTTCCTTGTTCCAACGCAGTCGTCACTGCTACTAATCATTTCACTTACTCATTTATGCTGTATAACTCGTTCTTTGTAACTCTCTCTGTAAGTGCTACAATACGCGTGCACGCTGCACTGACAACATTCACTTCCATAGTGTGTACCAACTTCTGACACATTATGCCTTTCATTAACTTTGCTAGGCACATGTAACATTTTTTTTTGTCAATTACAAACCTCGCAGTTCTGAGCGGCTGTTCTCCTCGTATACTTCCTTTTCCACTCATACTGCTACCCTAGTGCGTTCTGGGAACTATCTGTTGGCTGCATAGTTTGCTGTCCCAAAACACTAACAACGCCTTTGTGCCTGGAGTGTTTTCAGCTCCGCTGCTCTTACCGACCAACAGGTGGCACTAGTCCTACATCAGACCACTTCTCCTCTTTTTCTCAACCCCGTACTTAACGATCCTGCACTTCTACTATCTGATTCTGCTGCCAGTACCGCTCTTTACGTTGGGTCCCATCCTGCACTCTTTCGGCTCCCACATCCATTTTCTGTGCTACCTATCTCTCTGCGACCTACACATAAGTCAGGAGTCTCCTCCACACACACACACTCCATTTCCCACCAATAGGTGGCAACCTCGTTCGCACTCCTGTGCCACTACTCGCTCTCTCCTCTGCTGATCGCGCCACCTCTTGGTCCACCTAGAGATATACCGATTCCTAGCCACATTTCTCAACCCATTTCTGCACGCGTTCACGAGCTCAACACGGCATTATCGTCTCATAATGCCGTGTTACTCTTGTGACACCTGATGCTCTTACACCTATCAGTTTTGTTCCCCACACTCCTATTACTTTTGCCATGTTACAACCAGTGTTACATACTGTAAAAATAGGTTACTCACCTGTAACTATAGCTCTAGGATTGGTATCTAGATCACATCCACACACTGGCAGTTCCACCAGAAGTGGTGATTCCTCAGAATGTCTTTAAGCTAAGTTCCTCCCACAACATGGGCAGTATGTCCTCAAGCTCCGCCCCGTGACATCAGGTCTTGCGTGCTGGAAACATAATCCCTGTACCACTTCTCAGGGGATGTCAGGTGAGTGAAGCAGATGTCAACTATATACCACTCCTAGAAATGAAAATTATGTACCTATCGTAATTCTTGATCTTCCTGTGTATCTTCATCATTCATCACCGTTGGGTATAAGCTGGAGGCACAGTACCCAGGGGGAGCATTTTTATTTTTCTAAGGGAGAGGAGCACCGTCACCTTCGAGGCCAACGTAATATGTGGTGCATGAGGGTTGGCCAGTAACCCATGCCATCATCTCCTCCACCTCAGTTCTGCACGCCAGAGAGTGGAAGAAGAGATAGAGAAAAGACAAGGGCGGGGCAAAAGGGCCCAAGAGACAGCCAAAAGAAAAAAATATAAACAGAAAAAGGAATAAAGCTGGCCAGAGGACAGAGGAGAAAACCTAGCAGTCGGGGCAATGGGCCCCAATCCCTGGGCCGCGAGAGACAGACAGATAAGATAGGATAAAGGAAGATAGAGACCTCACCATACTGTAACATGGGCCAACAGCCTTCCTGAGTACCAGGGAGAGAAAAAGAGGCATTGCTACCCCATGACGGCCCCTTTCCTGAGAGCTGTTACTACAATATTTCCCTAAAGGAGCACCCCACACTCCTTGGCTGGGTTAGCAGGCAAGGTAGACCATGCTGGGCACCAGTCCAGCAGGGCAGGCTTATTTAGGTGCCAGGCCTGAAAATACCTTCTCCCTGGGAGAGGAAGGAGGTGTGGTAAGAGTCTCCTCCCCCCCCTTTGAACTCCAGGGTGGGAGAGAGAGAACCACCCAGAGACAGGATCCCGTTGGAGTCCAGCCTTCTAGTTAAAGTCTAAGAAGACAGACTCCTGGAGAAGGACAAGAGGCATGATGTCGCAGAAGGACAGACCCTGTAAGGATCAAGAGGGGATCCTGTCCCAAGAATCCCCCCCCCAGGAACAGAGGGGAAGGGTTATGATCTCATAGGAAAAACAAGAGTGGGAGTCCCCAAGGTCCCTCTTGACCCCCTTTACCCCAACAGGTATCCTCCTCGCATGAAAAAACTGAATCAGTCAGATGGACCTAGGAAAGGTCCAGACCAAGTCAAGGGAGAATCCCCAGCAGGGTGCTGAGAAGAGGGCCCAGGAGAGTCCTAGTGATAAAGAGAAGGGCCAGGAGCTCTACCTGTCCTCCCCAACAAGAGGGCTTTCTGTCACTTCATTGAAGGAGCAGAGGGCCCTGAGGTACCAGTGGGACTATGCCCACAATTGGCCTCAACGGGAGGAAAGGCAAGCAGGGAGGAGACATCGCACTGAGACTGAGGCACAAGAGGGCATGGAGGGTGGGAAGCAGTGATGAATGGTGAAGATACACAGGAAGATCAAGAATTACGATAAGTATGTAATTTTCATATCTTCCCTGTGTCAATCTTCATCATTCATCACTGGTGGGTGAATACCAAGCCCCCTGGAGGGGACCTTGCACCTCCCTGAGGGACACAGTCCCTCAGCCCTCTGTGGGGGAAAACATAGAGGGAAGGGACGCTCACCAGCCAGTTAGGCCTGTGATTGGTCAGGGCGAAATGAGGTCTCCCTTTGCTTGGCAGAAGGAAGTTGCCCCTGAAGTTCCTGTCTCACCCTGCAGAAGAAAAGGCGAGTCCCCCGGAAGGAGGAGGCAAGCACCCCTTGTCGGGCCATGGGTATCAATCTTGAAAGGCGAAGTCACGCCATCTGCCTTATGCAGATCACAGTCCCTAATAGAATGGACGCCACCTCATTGGCGTCGTAATACGCCCGTGCCTGGTGCCTCGCAAGCTCCAGGCCCCATACGGAGAAGGTAATGGCTTGCCTGGTTGCCTACGAATCAGGCAGTGATGCCAGCACTTGGCTTAGCATTGACCATAGATTCCTGTTATAGGCAACATGATGGCCTGATGCGAAGCTATGCATAACATCAGTCGCACCGAAGAGAAAACTCTCCTCCCCCATCGGTCAAACTCCTCAAGAGTCCACCTCAGGGTCGATCATGCCTCGGGCTTCTATGCCTGGTAGGGGTATCCTGGAGACTCACTCCTGAAGTAGGATGAGGCAAAGACCCTGGAGACCCTTGGGGTGCTCAATACCTGCACTGGCAGTCCACTGGGGCTGGGGTAGGGACAGATGGATGCTGCCAGTTGTGATACATCACTTTCTGGAATGGAACTGGCCAGGCAGGAACCACCAAGTGGTCAGCACTAAACTCACTCAGGAAGGAGCGCGTCACCCACATTATGATTGTGTCTTGCCACCCTGGAGATGTGGAGCTCATTGACCAACCCCGGAAGGAAATGCTGATAGGAGGTTTGATCAGCGTCCGAGGATAGGTAGACAGAGAGATCCTCTTCCTCACTGGAGGAAAACGAGGAGGCCGACGAATCTGAACACTCAAGAGTCCAACTGCTGCTGGGGCAACTGGTGGAAGACCTGCTCATCCATGGCTCTTACATATCTGGGAAAGGCAGCAGCAGTAGCCCTGAACCGTTCCCAGGTGAGGGGCCCCATAGGACTCAAATGGCCTGGGAAGTGATGGGGAGGAGGCAGCGATAAGGGGGAAGACACATCTCAGAGCCTGAGAACAACCTCTGCCAGGGCTAGGAGACCGCACAGGCGATCCAGCGCTAGGAAAGGATCTGCTGGTCTGCACAGTGACTGGCAGCTCAACCAGGCGGAAGCAGTCAGGACTGAGCCTTGAAGGGGAAACTCCCCTGTGAGGCAACTGGGGCCACACAGGTCCAGATGGGCATCCCCTAACCCCACACAACAAGGCCTCCCTCGCAGGAGACAAGGGAGAGAAGGAAGGATCAGTGCTGCGGCTCCTCCTCAAGCCCTGAAGGGCTCCAGGGGAAGGCCGCTGCCCCTCGCCCCCCCCACCCCTACTGACCCGAGAGGGACCCTTCTCATAACCAATTGCAGGGGCTCTACCACTCCCACGGGCCTCACAGGGGAAGCAGCGGGAGTGGGAGCCCCCTTCCCGGCTGCGGAAGACCAAACGGTGCCAGAAACTGTGCCAGCCCAGTCGCCAGAGCCCAGAATCTCAATCCCCCCAGGCCAAGAGTTGCCTTCAACAACCGGTGGCCCCCCAGAGCTGCTAGTGGCCCCATGTGGGCTCCCAGCACCGCAAATGCACGAAGCCAACTGCAACAGTCGGCCCCAAAGGAAGAAGGGATTGGGATGGTACTGGGCAGAGGAGAGGCCTGGTACTCTGAGGAGTCTGGTTGCCAATCTGGATTGGCCTCCTGATCATTCTTTTCCGAATAGTAGTAGATCCAGAAGAGAGGCTCACACATTAAAGCCTAAAGCTCAGAAATTCTCTGAGCAGAAGTTACAGCAACTAAATATAACATTTTCCACAACAGGAAATACAACTCACAAGTTGCGGCAGGCTCAAAAGGAGCCAACAGCAATTTCTCAAGTATAAAATTCAAGTCGCAAGGTAGGACTGGAGTATGGATAGGAGGTTTCACATGCAGACTACATCTCAAAAAGGTAAGGGACACCTGCAGTTGGGCAACCATACTGCAAGCAATAGGAGCATGAAATGCAATATAGCAGCCAATGTACTATAACAGAGGAATACAGTAAACCTGAATCAGATAAGGACTGATACGGAATTCATAGGACATGTAAAAGGGTCCAGATTCCAGGAGGCAAACCACAAAGTGAAATGCTGCCATTTCAATGAATAAGTATGTCATGTCTTGTAAAAGGCCTCCTCGCTGCGAGCAAGACATCTGCAACTTTAGCAGACACCCCAAGGCGAGCAACGACCATGTTTTCAGGAGCCATGCATGCAGGTGTAGGAACTTAGGATCCAGATGGACCTTAGACCCCTGTCCTGTGACAACAGACCCCAACACAGAAGTAGAGAAACTGGGTGCACCACTGCCAGATGCTGTAGGAGTGGAAACCATATCTGGCAATGCCATAAAGGAGCAAGACCCTCTGTATTAGAGGCATGGCGGGGGGAATGTGTACAGCAACTTCCCTTTCCAAGAGAGGGACAACGCATCTTGCAAAAAAATGCCAGATCCTGGAGCAAGCATTTGTATGGTGACACAAAAAGGTATGATTCTGGACAACCCCATCTTGCAAACAGATCATTTACCATGGAGGTCAGCAGCTCTCATTTGTGAACCAGGGACTGAGACCTGCTAAGCCTGTCTGCCAAGCCATTTTGGAGACCTGGGAGGAACATGGCCGACAGCTGAAGTTGGTGAGACATCACCCAGTACCAAACTCTCATTGCTTCCCTGCATAGGGGATAGGACTGAGTGCCCCCTTGTTTGTTTATACAATGGATGACACTGTCCATTTGGATTAACAGAGGACCAGGGCAGAGAGGACTTTGAAATGCCTAGAGAATCTATAGGACAACTCTCATCTCCAAGACATTTATATGCAGACTGGCCTCCACCTTGTTCCAGGACACCTGTGCCTGGAAGGGGCTGAAATAAGCACCCCACCCGGAGCTAGAAGCATCCATGATGATGATCTGTACAGGAGCTGGTACAAGGAATGGAACACCCTTGAGTAAGTTGCTAGAGTCCATACACCACAATAGCGCTCAATGAAAAGGAGACATGACAAGAACCATTTACTCCAACTCATCTGTCAGCTGATCCCACTGAATCTTGAGTATCCACTGTGGGATTCGCATATGAAGCCAAGTAAACAGTACTGTCACTGTGGCTGCAGTCATCAAGCCCAAGAGACGCGACACTGATCTGGGGAAAACATTGGGGCTCCTGTAAACCAAGTGCACCTGAGCAATCAGGGTGTCTCTGCCTGTCCTAAGGCAGGAAGGCACATCCCTTTACAGTGTCCGGTACCACCTCAAGGTACTGCAGACGCTGACATGGAGTCAACACAGACTTTCGACACATTTACAGTAACCCCTAAGGCATCGAACAGTTGTTTTGTTTGGGAAAGGGTGTGAAGGACAGCTTCCCTCCAATTGCCCTTCAACAGCCATTCGTCCAGATAAGGGAAGACATAAAGCCCTTCCCTATGAACAGCTACTGCAAAAACTGCCAAGCATTTCTTAATGACTAGTGGCATACAGGATAAGCCAAAGGGCCACACTTTTAACTGGTAGTGCCTACTATCTAACATAAAGCAGAGTTATTGTTTGTGGCACTTTCTAATCTTGATGTGAAGGCACGCATACTTTGTACAAGGAAACAAAAATAGTCTCCACACTAGTGGCAACTTCTTGTGTTCGATGTACAGACTGAGGTCTCCTGAGGTCCATAACAGGACATGCATTACCAAGGATGTGGCTCTAACTGTCTGTTTTATCTTCAAATGTGTATTGCTTTCCTGCTGCATGCTGATCTAGCTGCTACTTCTTTGTATTACCTTTTGTACCCAACTGTACTAGTATCTATTGTCGAAACTGTATACACCCTACTGTATAATTGTATACACCCTATTATATTTGTTTTCTATCTTGGAATTGTCTCTATTCCCCGGGTTACCCCTGAAAAAGGGACTTGACTGTCTCAGTGGGCCCACCTGGTTATCAAAATTCAAATAGATACTGTATATAAATAAATCTCCTCTCCATTTTGGGACTAGAAAGCATCTGTAATAGAACCCTTTGTTTGTGTCTTGTAGAGGAACTGGTTCGATAAATCAGGATCTGGACTTCCACTTTTAGAAGGGACAAGTGGCCAGGAGGATGTGGGGAAGGGGTCAGAGGATATTCTACAGGGGTTTTTATCAATTCCAGAGCATGCCCCTTTGCTATTATTTCCAGAACCCACTCATCCATAGGAGGATATGAGGAAGGGGACCAAGGATGATCTTCAGGGGTTTCTATCAATTCCAGAGCATGCCCCTTTGCTCTTATTTCCAGAACCCACTCATCCGTAGGAGGATATGAGGAAGGGGACCAAGGATGATCTGCAGGGGATTCTATCAATTCCAGAGCATGCCCCTTTGCTATTATTTCCAGAACCCACTTATCTGTAGTGATCCCCCTCCACTTATTTTAAATGCAGGGAGATCCTTCCCCCTGCACAAACCCTGGATGCAACAGTGGTGGGGGGGGAGATGGAACAGAGGCAGAACCAGGGGGCAGGGCCATCACAACAGATTCCTTTGGGTGCTTTGGCATGGGCACCAGGGAGGGAAGGGAATCTAGAGAGGCTCACCACCTTTACAATAGCCCAGATGACGGTATGTATGGTTACCTTTAGCAGCAGGCTGAAGAAAAGATGCCCTTACAGGCCCCCTGGTCATTGTGGGGTAAAGTGACAGTAAAGCCATCTTAGAGGTCTAAAGGCCACAAAGTGCATCCTGAACATCACTTCCAAACAGTATGAAGCCCTTACAAGGAGCTTTCAAAACAACACTGTAGCACATCAGTAGCAAAACCAGCTACTCCGAGCCAACAAACTCTGAGACTATGCAAATAATAGAGGCCACAGGCCTGGAAGAGGCATTAGACACATCATATTCTGAATGCAGCAGATGTTTGCCAACTTCTCTGACATGGTTTTAAGCAAGTCAGTCTTAGAACGGCCATCAGGTAAAGCCTAAGCTGCAGTACAGGCAACCTTCCAAAGGATAATCTGATATTTTATCATATGGGCCTGGTAATTTGCCATCCTTAGGCCCAAGGATGCTGAGGCATAAGTATGCTTGCCTATTATATCTAGCCTTCTAGATTCTTTATCTGGAGGCAAAGTGCTCACGTGCCTAGGGGCTTTAGAGGGATCTTGAATAACCATCATGATTACATAGTCAGTCTCATGTTGTGCAGCAGAGTAAGGCTTAGCAAATGGATCAGGGTACTGCTTATCAGCCTTCCTTGGAACTGCAGGCAGGGTACTACTGGGCCTATGCCAAGCAAAAAAGGTAGCATCCTCTAATGCAAGATACACAGAAGGAATTCTAATGGAAGGTGCAGGAGGAACCTCCAAAAATTCTGTAAGATTTCTTTTAGTGGAATCATCTTCTTCTACAGCAAAGCCGATGGCAGACTGCACATATGGCAGCATGGCTTGAAAAGAGGGATCTTCAGGAGGAGACCTGGGTCTGTAAACCACAGAGTCCTCACTGCAGGATGAGTGGGTGGAGCCAGAAGGCATATTTTCTTTTTCAAACTGCCCCTCACCCTCACTGTCCTCCTCTAAATCCCCCTCAATATCCACAATGTCAGGATTATATTCAAGTTTGTCATCATCATCACGAACAACGGTGGGAGACACAGAAGGAACCAGCAATGCCAGCGGTGACGGAGGAGGAAGAATCTGTGACATGCTTAAAGAAGCCACTGACAAAGGTCCTGGTACAGGTGGTCCTATTGATGGAATACTTACAGACTGTGGTAGCAGGCGTAGATACATATCTGAAAACAATGCCAGCACATCCCGGGAGTCAATGGTGCCCTGAAAAGGGTCAAGGACAACCTGTGTCAATGGGCCAGAGCCCGATGATGACAGTAACATACCATCAATAGCAGGTATGGCAGTGCCTGAGGCAAGCCCCAACCTTGGTGTCTCAACTACAGTCAGGGGGCTTTTGTCGATGCCACCGCAGCAAGTGTCTGATGAGGTCATACACAGAAACATAGACTTTGATGGCAGATAAGGATCGCTTGGCCCACCTAGTCTGCCCATTTCCCTACCTATTGGATAAGCTGCAGATCCTAGCCCAGATACCTGATTTGAATGGCAACCTGGTTCTCACCAGCAAAGCAGCCTTGTCCTTATGCTTATGGCTGGATGACGAGGAGGTCCATAATGACTGTTCTTTGTTTTTCAACTTGACGACTGTGTCTTGGTTGACTGCGAGGGAAAAGCAGACCAGGAACTCGTAGCCCTTCTTCATGGCTCTCAATACTTTTTGAGCAAGAAAGTCCTCCAAGGCCTTCCGACAGTGTTGCCTTGTTGCCTGGCTGAAACTGTGGCAAATATCGCAGTCCCTCACACTGTGAGAGAGGCCCAAACAGCACACACAAAGAGTGTGAGTGCCATCTTTGTAAATCTTGCAGCCATAGCTACAATAACTGAACAAAGGTTCTTTGTCCTGTAGCAGCATACAGAGACAACAATGCAATTAAATATACTTAATAAAAAAAGAAAATAACAAACAGCAATGGCTACTGTGACACGGTTTCTCATCAGCCGGTCCGACAAAGATGATCAACAGAGCGAGAAAGAACTGAGAAGTGTTGGGGCTGCCCACGTTATAAATGCATTCATTCTGCAAATCATTGTCTTCCAGCACATTCATAATTTAAGTAAGGCTACTAATAGTAAGTGGGGCCTGGCTTACAGAGCTAGAAATGGCCTCATACCAGCTGCGCATCTTGCCCTTGTAAAAGGAATACTCCTCCCCACGCTCTGCTATGGGCTCATAGCCTTCACTCGTGTCACCAAATCCAGTCTGTCAAAGTGGGATGTTGCCTATAATAACCTATGTCGCTTTGCCCTCTCTGCCCCCTGTCTCACTCATCACTGTGAGCTTTCTGACAAACTAGACTGGCTCTCCCCAGAAAATCACTGGACATTTACACTGGCCTGCTTCACTGACAAAGTAGTTCGAAATGCTACCCCTTCAGACCTAGGAGAAATATTTAAGCCTCCTAAATCAGCATGCCTACTTAGGTCCAATGACTCATCTGTGTTCCTTGTTCCTAAAACCCATACACTGATGGGTGATCGGGCATTTGCTGTTTGTACATCTAGGTTATGGAACTCCCTACCTGCCCGAGTTCATTGTGCCACCCCCAAAACAGCTTTAGGAACACTCTCTGGGATCATCTAAGGTTCTCAGCTTGTACATGTACCTAGGTAGTAGTGTTCCCATTCCTTTTTACAAAGCTTGCACTTTTCACACCGACTCTACTCTAACTAGAGCTTAGTCTGAGTATAGCTTTAACTTTAAACTGTCAAAAGTCAAAGTCATCTTTATTTATAAAAAGCACCTTTCTAGAAACCAAGGTGCTTGTACATAAAATAATCATAATTAGTTTGTGTAAAACTGTTTACATCGATATGTGCGGTCAGCCTGCCTCACTGTCTAATCCCTGTGCTG
The DNA here is from genome assembly GCA_016271365.2 of Neoceratodus forsteri. Lineage (NCBI taxonomy): Eukaryota > Metazoa > Chordata > Ceratodontiformes > Ceratodontidae > Neoceratodus > Neoceratodus forsteri. Next base: position 442,073,534 of record JADMNL010000023.1, read on the forward strand.
TATGTGTATTTCTTTTGTAATCTTATTGTACCTTGCACCATCTGTACCTTCCTAGTAACTTCCCAAGTCATACCGGAAAATAGGCATGCATCTGTCTAGTGCGCTAACCTGGTCAACAAAAGCTAAATAAACAAACTGTGGGCAGCCCTTGGCTAGTGAAAAGTTTTAGAGTGGTCCTGACACTCACAACTTTCAGTTCCAAAGTTGTGTTCTAATGGAGAAGGCACCCTCGATGAAGATATTCAAGATCCCATAGCTCAGTTTAGGAATGAAACAGAATGACAATAAATATTGATATACTGATGTTTTTGCAGAAATACAACAAAAGACCTCAAATGATTATTACACTGGTGAAAAACAGCAACATTTTTCTACCCGGCTGTAGCAGTGAAGCATTCATTTGTAACATAGGGGCAGTGAAGTCAAAGCAAAGGGAGGCAACCCTGCCTTTACATTTCAGCTAGTGCCCAATCTATATTATGTTCAAGCAAAATTGTGTCTTGAAAAAGCAAATGAAGTGGAATTGTTTATCGAGCTCCAGAGGGCAGAAAAATTATAGCAGGAAGAAAATTAACATCTTAACAGCAATTCAACTGAAGATGCATACTTGCAGATCAATGCAATTGACTTACTGTGCTATTTCTCGTCTTTGGTCCAGATGGCTTGCAGATCTGTCCCTCTTAATCAGAAATACCTCATAGCCAAGACTCTAGGAAATAAAATGCAACAAATAAAATGAAGCTGCTTGTCTGTGTCCGATTCTGAAGCTTTCTATAATGACTGTCATCCTGCATAGTGTTTCTGATCCTGTGACACACTGAAAGGAGAAATTCCTTCATACTTACTGTGATTTCCTTTCCTGTTAGCTCCAATGTTGTCAATGGGGAGCTAATACATATGGGTAATGACCTCCCCCACTGAGTAGTGTTACAGCCCAAAGCTGTCAAATCAGCACAGAATCCTAATCACATTAGGATTCTGAAGGCAGCAGGTATTCAATCACCTTTGTCCATACAGTATCTATACCTGTTTATGTAAAGTACAGTTACGTAAAAACTTACCGTAACCGTAGATCTTCAAGAAGAGCTCTTGCAGCAGGCTACACAATAAGGACTATACCGCCTGGCACTAGGACCCCACAGAAAAATTCTAGCTAGCAGTATACAGTGAGGATTGCCTCCAATGTTGGCCAATAGTATAAAGGGGGCTGTCTCCAGCCCCACATCAGTTCTCCCGCTGGAAACCAAGCTAAGCAAAAAGAACTGGAGAACCAAGGGGGTTCAACTGTTCCCAAATAAAAGAAGCAAAGAGATCAGGGGGAAGGGAAAGCAAAGCCTGCTGCAAGAGCTCTTCTCAAAGATAGTACAGTTATGTAAGAACTTACCATAACAGTAGATCTTCGAGAGAGGCTCTTGCAGTAGGTAATTACTTGAAGGACTGCACCCCTTGGCATCAGGACCACACAAAAACTTTTGCTAGCATGGTCTGACAGGGGACCGCCCACCTGTCACATGACGGACATCAGCATGACACTATAAAGTGGGCAGTCCCCACATCCGCCCTCCAGTTCTCCCATCAGAGACCTCCAAGAGGCATGACAGGAAAACTGGAAAGAGGATCCTGGAGCCAAGAAAAGGCTCATGGAAAAAGAGCTACAGACTAGAAGAGGAAAGGAGGGGGGAAAAATGTTACTTAGTGCAACACCCTCTCTCAAAGATTTACTGTCACGGTAAATTCTTACGTAACTGTACTATCTTACTTCGAGAGGGCTCTTGCAGTAGGTAATTACTTGTAGGACTGAGTCCCAAGCAGTAAGAGTCCAAGGGACAGGAAAACACGGGAGGCTGGAACTGAAAGGTTAGTAGGTAGCCAAATAGTTAGGACAGGAGTCCCTGGAGGACCGCCAGTCCGAAACCAGCCCTGCGTCTAGAGGTAATGTCCAAACTGTAGTGTTTTGTGAAAGTGTGGAAGGAACTCCAAGTAGCAGCCGCACAAATTTCTGTGGCAGATACATTTCTTAAACAGGTTGTTGAGGCAGCCATATCCCTGGTAGAATGTCCTTTAACCTGCCCCGGAATGACTTTATCATACATCTCGTAACAAAACCAATGCAATTGGCCAACGATCTGGAAAGGCATTGTTTAGAAATTGCTGCACCTTCTCTCTGTGGTGCAAAAGAAACAAAAAAGCTGGTCCATCTTTCGGACATCTTTTGTCCTGTTGGTACAATAACCTAAAATTTTGTGAACGTCTAACGTATGCAGAATGGCCTCCCCCTGATTACTATGCTCAGGATAATACATCGGCAGCTGAAGAGACTGATTCAAGGTGGTCTCTGAAACAACTTTTGGAAGAAACTTATGCTTAATATGCAGCGCCACACGGTCTCTGTGAAAAATCAAATAAAGCTCCTTACACTTCAGGGCCTAAAGCTTGGAAATTCTTTGAGCAGAAGTAACTGCAACTAAAAAAAGCACTTTCCAGGACAAAAAGTGCATTTCACTTGTACTTGCCTGTTCGAAAGGAGGCAATGTCAATTTCTCTAAAAGAAAACTAAGGTCGCACGGTGCAGCAGGGTTACACACTGGTGGGTTCAGGTGCAGAATTCCTTTCAGGGAGGTTTCTGAAACCTCCAACTGAGCCAGAGTTTTGCCCTCCAATAAAACATGGTAGGCAGAAATGGCCACTAGATGCACCTTCAGTGAAGAACAGCTCAAGTCCAGGTCAGATAGATGAAGAAGATGCTCCATGATCTGAGGAACGGGACACGAAAAAGGATCCTAACTCTTCGAGGTGGCCCAAATGGAAAAATGCTTCCACTTTATGGCATAGGTAGTTGTGGTAGAAGGCTTTCTGGCCTCTACCAAAAATCTGAGCTACCCTAGGGGAAACCCCAAATCTGGAAGCAACTATGTTTTGAGGAGCCACACAAGAAGATGTAGGGACTTCAACCCTGAATGGACCAGCGTGTCACTCTCGAGGGTCAGGAGATCTAAGAAAGTGGTAGAGGAACTGGAGGTTCTGCTACCAGTTGTTGAAGCAGCAGAAGCCAAATTTGTCAAGGCCAAAATGGAACTATCAGAATCATTCGTGCTCCTTCTATTTGAAGCTTGATAAGCACTCTCTGTAAAACTGCAAAGGGAGAGAATGCGTACAGAAATCTCCCTGTCCAAAAAAGCGACAGCGCGTCTTGCCAAAAAGCACCATGCATGGGACTGAGTGAGCAAAACTTGGGAAGTTTTGCGTTTGATGGGGCTGAGAACAGATCCACTTCCGGATGACCCAAGGTTGAAGATGTGGTCTACTACCTCTTGCTTTAGCTCTCACTTACGCACTCTTACCCTGGTGCAGCTGAGACTGTCTGTGAGAATGTTCTGCATGCCTGGGACGTGGACTGCCATGAGGTGAACTTTGTGCAGAACCGCCCAATTTCAGACCCGAATCGCTTCCCTGCAAAGAGGATACGAGTGGGTGCCCCCTTGTTTGTTGATGTACCACACTAGGCACATGTTGTCCAATTGGATCAACAGTGTATCCTGCTGAAGCATGTACTGAAAAGCCTGAAGAGCATATAGAACTATGTATTGAAAAGCCTGAAGAGCATATAGGACAACATAACTCTGGTATTGTTTGCATCAATCCTACCTGTACCAGCTTGTTTGTATCTACGTCTTAAGTTACTGTTATACTGTGTATTTTCGTTTGTCTTACTGTGACAAGGTACCTATGTAAATGAGCCTATGGCTCAAAGGTTTTCCAAACTGCTCTTTAAATAAATAAATAAATAAATAAAATATAGAAATGCTCTAATTTCTAGCACATTTATATGCAAGTGTAGTTCCACAGGCCCTGGGTCCTGTGATTTCCAAGATGGGCACCCCATTCTGTTCCCAACGCATTCGTGGTCAGGATTTGGGAGAAAGGAGGGGCCTGGAAAAGAAACTCCACGAGTCAGGGTGTCGGAGTTCTGTCACCACTGCAGGTCTTTCTGCATCAGACCGGAAACTAGGACACAGCTGTCCAAATCGTCCACCCTCTGATCCCACTGAGACCTGAGAGTCCACTGCAAGATACGCATGTGAAGTCTGGCCAAGGGAACAGTGGGGATAACCACTGCCATGAGGCCAAGGAGGCAAAGGACCACCCTGGCCGAAATGTGTCAGTTGGAGGATACTAGGCTTGACCTGTCTCTCCAGAGCCTACCCTATGCAGGGGGAGAAAGGCCATACCCTGGACTGTATCCAGAACCACCCCAATAAATTGCAGGTGCTGGGAAGGAGTGAGCTGAGATTTGGCGTAGCTGACAGTAATATCCAGTCACTCGAAAAGGTGCAGGATAGCTGCCAGAGAAGAAAAAATTACTCACCTGTAGTAATCTTGTTTCTTCCAACGGGATCCACTAATATTATTACTTCTTGCAGTGCTCCTTTAAGCCAGCACTGCCCCAGAGCCAAATGGAATGCTATGCTAATGATCCCTCCTTTGACGGTGCTACAAGGAGCCAATTGTTGAGGTAAGGGAAGACGTGGTGCCCCTGACTCCCCAGGGTTCCTGCCACCACTGCAAGGCACTTAGTAAAAACCTGTGGTGCAGATGACAAGCCAAAGGGGAGGACTTTGAACTGGTAATGCTCCCCTTGGAAAGAAAACCTGAGGAATCTGTGGTGAGGATGGAATACTGGAATGTGCAGGTTCGCATCCTGACTGTCCAGGGCACAAAGCCATTGTCCTTTGGAAAGGAGAAGCAGCAGGCTTTGCAGCACCAGCATCCGAAACCTCTTGTATTCTATGAAGAGGTTTAGGGTACGGAGGTCTAATATCGGGTGCAGATCCCCCATCTTTTTGGGAACCAGAAAGAAGTGGGAGTAGAATCCCTTCCCGATCTGGTTTGCCGGCACTGGCTCTATTGCTTCCTTTCGAAGAAGAGCCGTGATTTCCTCCCTTAACTGGGGAAAGTGCACCCTTGGGTAGTAGGAAAAACACGGAGGATTGTTTGGGGATTTTCTGTGAAATTTGAGAGTGTGACCAAGCTTTATTAACTGAAGTACCCAGGCATTGGTTGTAATGGACTCCCAGTCTCCCAGATGCCTTGCAAACCTTCCGTCCACCTATTCCTCTGATAGACCAGGAGGAGGGAGGGCGGTGGGCGAGTCAGGAATGGGAGGGGGGATTAGGAAGGACTGCCCCCGAAGCTCTGTGAGTCTTGGCTGGAGGGGTGGTGGCCATATTGGGAGCCCTATGTTTGAATTGAAGTCTAGGTGCCTGATGTGGTTTTGTCTGGCATCTGTTTTGACAATGAAAGGGATGTTTTGGTGGAGGTTTTGGGTGATACATAGTATGTACTGACCAAAGGGTAGTGCCTTTATCTTGCAAGCTCATAATAATGTCCTGGGCATCCCCACCGAACAGAACAGAGCCTCTGAAGGGGGCATCCTGAATAGCCAACTGGACATCAGGAGCTAGACCTGATACTCTTAGCCAAGAGAATCTATGAAGGCTTACTACCGTGGCTGCGCCTCTAGCAGATAAGAAAAAATTACTCACCTTAGTAATTGCTTTTCTTCTCATGGAGTCTTGCTATATTATAACATTAGCAGTCAGCCACTGCAGCTGAACTGCCCCGGAGAGGAAGGAGTTAACTCCAGAGGATCTGGAGTTCTACAGCGCGAGAGCGCTGTGCTAAAACTCTATCTGGCAGTTTCAAACGAAACTGTCAGATCTTTCAGCTAACATCAAAGAACAGAAAGTCTGTGGAAAAACTACACTAGCCCATGGCTACCTACTAGTAGTAGTAGTAACAACAATATAAACAACAAAGAAACACCCAGAACCATAATAACAAAATTGATGGTATTATGGTTCGTTTCCTATCTTGACAAGCACATTATGAACCCCCTTCCCCCAAGACTCAAGTCCAGGAAGGGGCAATATAAATAACCTAAATGAAAGCAACCAGATCCCTAACCCAAAGGAAAGAGGGTAAAGGGATAACTACAATGACATGACACAGTGCTTGCACTAATTCGCCACCTACTACAAGTAGAGGTTCTGAGAGGGGCAGGAGGAGGGTGGTTATAATATATAAGACTCCATGAGAAGAAAAGCAATTACTAAGGTGAGTAATTTTTCTTCAACACCATGAAGTCTTGCTATATTATAACATTAGCAGATACACAGCAGTACCTCCATGGAGGAGGTCAGAACCTACTTAGGAAATAGGCTTTGAAGCACAGCTGTGCCAAACTGAGCATCTCTCCTGGACTGGACATCCAGGGAATAATGCTTAGTAAAGGTGTGAACTGTCTTCCAGGTAGCAGCTTGACAAATCTCCAGAATGGAGATGTCCCTAGCAGCCACTAGAGACGCAGCTGTACCCCTGGTGGAGTGGGCCCTCAATCCTGAGGGGGGTACTCTACCTAGTTTCTGATAACAGAATTGGATACAAGAAACAATCCACCTTGCAATTGTTCTCTTAGTGGCAGGTTTTCCTTTGCCAACCTCGCCATAGGTAAGAAACAGTTGGAGGATTGAACCTATGACCTCTGGTGCTCTAAATAGTAGCTTAAGGCTCTTTTGACATCCAAGCTGTGCAGTCTCCTCTCACCTGAGGAAGAATGCTCAGTGAAAAATACTGGGAGAGATAGATTGATTCAGGTGGAAATCAGAAACCACCTTAGGCAAAACTTTCTATTAGTCCTAAGGACTACCTTATCTCTGTGGAAAGAGATAAAATCTTCTTCCACTGACAGGGCCTGTAACTCACTTATGCGTCTGGCAGAGGTGATAGCTACTAGGAAAACGGTTTTCCAAGTTAAATACTTGAGCTCTGCTAAAGACAGAGGCTCAAAGGGGGGTTGCATTAACTGAGCAATGCAAATATTCAGGTCCCAGGCGAGAGCTGGTTCCCGAAAAGGAGGGTTAGTATGAAGTAACCCTTTAAAAAACTTGGAGAACACAGGGTGAGAAGAAAGGGAGGCAGGCTTCCCTGCTGACACAAAAGCAGAGACAGCTGCCAGATGAACCTTCAGGGTAGCTGGTCTAAGGCCTAGGGAATTCAGATGGACCAAATATTCCAGAAGAATGGGAAGATCAGCAGATTCTGGGATAATCTGCCTCTCAGAGCACCAGATGGAAAACCTCTTCCACTTAGAATTATAAGTGGCTCTAGTGGAAGGCTTCCTAGAAGCCTTTAAAATATCCATGACACCCTGAGAAAGGTGTAAGTCAGCAAATTCTAGCTCTCAAGAGCCAAGCCTTGAGGTGGAGGGATTTGAGGTCCGGATACCACACTCTCCCTGTGCACAGGCCAGTAAGTCGTGGACTCTGGGTAGGCTCAGGGCAGGGTGGACTGCCAAGGACAGAAGCAGAGGTACCAGGGCTGTCTGGCCCAATCTGGGAGCAATCAGAATCACTCTGCAAGGTTGAGATCTGATTTTACTAGTACCCTGAAAAGAAGAGGAAAGGGAGGAAAGGCATGGAACTCCCTTTCCAGTCCAACAGAAAGGCGTCCAGAAGGACTGAGCCCAGTACTGGAGGCCTGCAACAGAAAAAGAGGAAGTTGATGGTTGTCTGGGGCTGCGAAAGATCTATCTGAGGGTGCCCCATCTGGCAAAACGGACCCCAGCACTTGTGGATTCAGAGCCCATTCGTGATGGCCCTGAGAAATTCTGCTGAGGCGTCCGTCAGGACATTGTCCTTCCCTGGGAGGTGAACCGCTATCAGGAGGTGTTCAGGAGTAGGCCAGAGACCACAACTTCATTGCTTCAGTGCACAAGGCTGAAGACCGAGTGCCCCTTGCTTGTTGATGTACCACATTGTGGTGGTATTGTCTGTCCTGACTTGAACCACTTTGTTCTGGACAGAATCTGAAAACACCCGAAGAGCTAAAAAGACAGCTCTGAGTTCCAACAGATTGATGTGGAGCAGAGATTCCTGAGGAGACCACACCCCCTGGGTGGCAAGATCACCCAGGTGAGCCCCCCACCCTAACAGGGAGGCATCCGTGGTGAGGGTGAGGGAGTGAGAAATGGGAATGAAGGGAACCCCCTGTCTTAAATTGCTCTGGACCTGCCACCAGTGGAGGGCTAGGATCAGAGTTTGAGTAACTGGAACCAGCTTGGTAAGGGTCCTTCCTTTGAGACCAATAGGCCCTCAAATGGAACTGAATGTCCCTCATCTGGAATCTTGCTCCCTGCACGACAAGCTGTGGAAGCAGCCATGTGCCCAAGGAGTTGCAGAAAATGCCTTGCTGGTCGAGAGACCCGCGGGTAAGGAGGATGCCAGGGGCGATGAGTCTGTCCACCCTTTCCGAGGGAAGAAAGCCCTGGCTAACCTTGTGTTCAATTCTCGCCTATGAAAGTTAGGACCTGAACCGGTTCCAGAACTGACTTTGGTAAGTTTAGCAGGAATCCCAGGAAGTGAGAAGCTGCTGGGTGACTTGCAAATGGTTTTCACCTGACCTGGAGACTGACCCACAATAAGCCAGTCGTCCAGGTAGGAAACACAGCAACCCTTGCCTTCTTAAGTGAGCCACTACTACAGCGAGACATTTTGTGAATACCCTTGGCGCAGAGGTCAGGCCGAAGGGCATTGCCCTGAACTGGTAGTGGCCTGAGGGCAGTTCAACCTGAGGTACTTTTCGGTGAGAAGGCCTGATCAGAACATGAAAATAGGCATCTTTGAGGTCCAGGAAGCTAGCGGTCCCTGGCCTTAGGGAAAGCAATATCATTGCCAGAGTCAACATTTTGAACTTTGGTTTCAAAGATGCTTGTTCAGGTACCTTAAATCTAGAATGGGCTCCATTCTCCTGTCTTTTGGGGTAAGAAAGTATCTTGAATAAAGCCCTTGCCCTGATGGCAAGGAGGAACCCTTTCCACTGCTTTGCAGTCCAGAAGAGAAGAAACCTCTGCTTCCAAAGCAAGGGCTTCTGAAGGATTTGCAGAGTGGAAAATGTCTGGCTCTCATCTTTGGAAAGTGTTTGAAGCTGAGAACCAGACCTGGCCTATTACCTCCAGAACCCATCTGTCCGTAGGTTGGGACAGCCAGTTCAGCTGAAATAGGCCAACCTGCCACTGGTACAGTAGAGATCGGCCCTGGGCACCCCATCAGGGTGCCTGCTTGCTGCAGCCTTAGGCTGAGGGGAGGGGTCTACTTGTACCTCGTCTACCTGCCTCTGAAGAAACCCTTCTGCGAGACAGCAGAGGAGGCTTGAGAGGTGGTAAAAAGGCCTGGAAAAAGGCCGCCCCTACCTCCTGGAGCATGCCTTTGTGGCATGGCATGCTTCTCCTTAGCCTGGGCACTTTTGTAGGTAGTTCTGTATTCATCCATCTTTTCATATAGTTTTCTGTTTGCTCCCAAACAGAGAATTTCCACTACAGGAAAATCCATAGCCTTTGACTGGGTATCTTGGGACAGATTAGTGCATCTGAGCCATGCCAACCTCGAAAGCTACAGAAGTGGCCATGACCCTAGAGAAACATCATTAACATCAACAGCAGTATGAAATTGAACTTTGAGAGGCTTCAATGCCATCAGCAGCCACCTGTTCCAACTCACTAGCCAGCTGGCCATGGGCCTGCTTAGCTAACTCTGTCTGTGTCCCACCTAGATTTCTGATATCTAGCCACATAAGCCATATAATTTGCCTGCCTGAGTCCCAAAGAAGCTGCCATATACTGTTTCTTGCCATGGCATCAATCTTCCTGGAATCCTTATCAGGAGGATGTGAGGCCAGAGGAATATTAGCCTTGTCACAGGCTGCAGCCTGTACCACACCTACATGACTACACTGTTCAGTAAGGAAGTCTGTATCCGAGCCTGACAAAGTATACCTTCTGTCCATTTTTTATCTACAGGAGGGACAGAATGAGGATTTTTAAAATCTTTGTTGTTTGCTTCCTAAATGACTTATGCAAAGGAATAGACAACCTCCTAGACTCTGGAATATCCATCATTTCCACATAATCAGGCTCCTCTTGCTCATCCACAGCCTCCTCTAAAGGAAGCTGGAGGGTTTCTGCAACCTTTTGTAAAAATAAAGAAAGAAGGGACTCAGACAGAATAGGAGGAGATTCTAAAGGTCTGTCTGGAGAAATGTCGGTTCAATGGGCACGTCCAGACCCCCCAGCCACACATATATTGATCAAATTCCTCCTCCCCCTCCTGTGGTTCATAAAAATCCTCAACTTCAAAATCCTGAACCACTGGGACTGAACGAACCAACCTTTTACCAACTGTTGGTGGTTCTACAGATCCCTGAGACAGTGACTGGACAATCTGAATGGCTTTAGCTATCTCTGCAGCAGTTGGAGACACAATTTTGGACCCCAAACCTACTGATTTCCTTGTCTTTTTACTCGGGACTGGTTCCTCTGAACCAGCCTTCCTTTGCCGAGTCTCGCCTGGTCAGAGGGCACTCCCTCTGGTCCAGTGGGTACTGGACCGGGCTGGCCATCGGGTCAGCGGACTTTTTGGCCTCTCGTTCCTGAGCCGGCCCAATCTCTTTCAGGGTGGCTGCAGGGAATTTTACACCTGGCAGTCTGACAGGGGTGGTCAGCCCCAGACAATAAACACAAGTGGTGTGTGGGTCAGCCTTGGCAAGCCTCCCCACAGACATCACAGTGTTGAAACCCAGTGGGCCCGGTTTTTCTTTTGGGTTTCTCAGACATAATGCCAGCCTAACCAAAACTTGCCCTTTTGATGGCAGTGCCAGGCAAGACACCCTTATCGGTTCCTAACCGTGTCACGGGTATTTGAAAAAACCGTTATAATTCTGTTTTTTTTAGAACCGATAAGAACCGGGAACCGCACTCTAAAACCCACTGTACACTTTTAAAATGTAGAAATAACAAACCGATCGGTTCAAAACCGAACCGATAATTAATTTTCCACACAGACTTAAAATTTAGTACTTACGGTTACCAGATAGAGCTTTAAAACCGAAATGCGGTAAAAATAATGACTTTTGCCGGTTCAAATGAACCGAAAAATACAAGCTTGAACCGAGAATGAACCGAGCTGAAGGAGCTGATCTCCGGAGCGACTGTTCAGTGAAGCGGAGTAAAGAATCTGACAGTTTCATTTGAAACTGCCAGATAGAGCTTTGGGCACAGCGCCCTCGCGCTGTAGAACTCCAGATCCTCTGGAGTTAACCCCTTCCTCTCCGGGGCAGTTCAGCTGCAGTGGCTGACTGCTAATGTTATAATATAGCAAGACTTCATGGTGTTTGAAATCCACTGCATTGTAGGTGGTGCTTAATGAATGATGTCCTGCCACCTTAGCAGATCTGAGGGTATTCGTTAAGGTGGTCTTAGATTCAGAGTCTGGGAGGGCTTCGACTATGGGCTCGAGCTGGCGGAACAGAGATTTTTGGTACACTTGCATGTGCACCACATAGTTAAGAGCATGAATAGCTAGTGTAGAAGGGAAATAAGACTTTCTCCCGAACTGGTCCACCTGTCTGGATTTCTTGTCGGGCAGAAAAGTACTTAGGTGCTTAGGTTTAGCGGACCTGTCATAGGTTGCAGCTATGACCATAGAGTCAGCCTTTGGATGTATGCTGAGGTGGTCTTTTTCTTCTGGTGTCCTGTAAACCCAGTCAGCTTTCTTGACCATAGCCAGGACAGAGAAGAAAAAATTACTCACCTTAGTAATGTTGTTTTTTCTAATGGAGTCTTGCTATATTATGACAATTGCAGTTTGTCCCACCATTAGAACTGCTCCGGAGGTGAAAGAGTTAACTCCCATTCAAAGAATGGAACTTGGAGCGCGAGCTCGGTTAGAGAAGCTCTGTCTGGGTTATTTCAAACCTAAACTGTCAGATCTTTACGAGCAAAACTCACTAAGGTCTGTGTGAGCTGTAACCTACACTAGCCAACTGGCTACCTGACTATTAAGACATACTCCTGGTCCCAACACAAAGACTCAAGTCAGGGGACCAGAAGTAATAATATAATATAAGTAATAATATGACATAAAATAAAAACATCACACCCCAAAACCCCAAGAAGGGGTGGAAAACATATAATGGGCATAACTAGCGCCCACACTAGGCTGCCCACCCCATACCCAAGTAGAAGTTCTGAGAGGGGCAGGCTGGGGGGGAGGTCATAATATAGAAGACTCCATTAGAAGAAACAACATTACTAAGGTGAGTAATTTTTCTTCAAACAACATAGATCTTGCTATGTTATCTAATTACAGAATACACAGCAGTACCCCCATGGAGGAGGACAGAACCTACTTAGGAATAGGCTCTGAAGCACAGCTGTGCCAAACCGAGCATCCCTCCTGGCCTGGACATCCAGGGAGTAATGCTTGGTGAAAGTGTACCGTTTTCCAGGTAGCTGTGACATATCTCTAAGATAGGGATGTCTCTGGCAGCAGCTAGAGGCGTAGCTACCTCTGGTAGGAATGAGCCCTCAGGCCTGAAGGGGAACTTTCCCAGTTTTTGATAACAAAATTGGATACAAGAGACAATCCACCTGGCAATGGATCTCTTAGTGGCAGGTTTCCTTTTCCACCTCACCATAAGTGAGAAAAAGTTGGAGGATTGAACCTGTGACCCTTAGTACGCTCTATATAGTAACTTAGGGCCCTCTTAACATCTAAACTGTGCAATCCTCCTCACCCAGAGGAAGAATGGTCAGTGAAAAACACTGGAAGGAGATAGATTGATTAAGATGGAAATCTGAAACCACCTTAGGCAAAAACTTTCTGTTAGTCCTGAGGACTACCTTATCCCTGTGGAAAGAAATAAAAGTCAGTTTCTACTGACAGGGGCTTACAACTCACTTATCGCCTGGCAGAAGTGATAGCCACTAGGAAAACAGTTTTCCAAGTTAAGTACTTAAGCTCTGCAGAAGACAGAGGTTCAAAAGGAGGTTGCATTTACTGGGCAATGCAAACATTAAGGTCCCAGGCAGGGGCGGATCCCTAAAAGGTGGATTAGAATGAAGTAATCCTTTAAAAACTTGGAAAATACAGGGTGAGCGGAAAGGGAGGGCTTTCCTGCTGAAACAAAAGCAGAGACAGCTGCCAAATGTACTTTCAGGGTAGCTGGTCTCAGTCCCAGGATTAAGGTGGACCATATAGTCCAAAACAATGGGCAAATCAGCAGATTCCGGGAAATATGTTTCCCAGAACACCAAATGGAAAACCTTTTCCACTTAGAATTGTAAGTAGCCTAGTGGAAGGCTTCCTAGAAGCCTTTGGGATTTCAAGAACACCCTGAGAAGGTGCAGGTCAGCAAATTCTAACTCCTCAAGAGCCAGGCCTTGAGGTTGAGGGATTGAGGTTCGGATACCAAACTCTCCCTGTGCACAGGTTAATAGGTTGTGATTCCTGGGGAGGCAAGGGAAGATGGACTGCTAGTGACAGAAGGAGTGGGTACCAGGGCTGCCTGGCCCAATCTGGGGCAATCAGAATCATCCTGCAAGGCTGGGATCTGATTTTGACTAGCACCTTGAATAGGAGAGGGAAGGGGGGAAAGGCATAAAGAAACTTCCCTTCCCAATCTAGGAGAAAGGCATCCAGGGGGATTGAGCCCAACACTGGGGGCCTGCAACAGAACAGTGGAAGTTGGTGATTGTCTGGGGCTGAAAAAAGATCTATCTGAGGGGTGCCCCATCTGGCAAAAACTATCCCCAGTACTTGAGGATCCAGAGACCATTCGTGATGGCCCTGGGAAATCCTGCTGAGAGCATCTGCTAAGACATTGTCCTTTCCTGGAAGGTGAACTGCTATGAGGGAAGTGTTCAGGGAATAGGCCAGAGACCACAACTTCATTGCCTCGGTGCACAAGGCCGAGCCGAGTGCCCCTGCTGATTGATGTACCACATTGTTGTGGTGTTGTCTGTTCTGACTTGCACCACTTTGTTCTGAACAGACACAGAAAACACTTGAAGTGCTAAAAAGACAGCTCTGAGTTCCAGCAAATTGATGTGGAGCAGAGATTCCTGAGGGACCACACTCCCTGAGTGGAGAGTGCGCCCATGTGGGCTCCCACCCAGGAGGGAAGCATCCGTAGTGAGGGTCAAGGAGTGAGACAGAGGAATGAAGGGACCCCCAGTCTTAAATTGCTCTGATCCTGCCACCACTGGAGGGCCTGGATCAGGGTTGGTCACTGGGACCAACTTGGAAAGGAGGTCTCTTCTCTGAGACCAAAGGCTCTCAAGTGAAACTGAATGTCCCTCATCTGAAATCTTGCTCCTTGCACTCGGCTGTGGACGCAGCCATGTGCCCCAGGAGCTGCAAAAGTGTCTTGCTGGTCGAGACCTGCAGAGTGAAGGAGGAGGCCAGAGCCACCAAGTTCCTTACCCTCTCTAAGGGTAGGAAGGCTCTGGCCTGCTTTGTCAATCTGCACCTATGAAGGTGAGCACCTGAACTGGTTCCAGAACTGATTTTGGAAGATTGAGCAAGAAGCCCAGGGAGGAGAGCAGCTGCTGGGTAACTTGCAGGTGAGATCTTACCTGTTCGGGGACTGGCCTACAATGAGCCAGTCATCCAGATAGGGAAAGACAGCAATCCTTTGCCTTCTTAAATGAGCCACTGCTACTGCCAGACATTTGTGAATACCCTTGGGGCAGAGGTGAGGTGAAGGGCATTGCTCTGAACTGGTAGTGACCTGAGGGCAGTTCGAATCTGAGTACTTTCAGTGGGAGCTTCTGATTAAGACGTGAAAATAGGCATCCTTGAGGTCCAGGAGGCTAGCCAGTCCCTGGCCTTAGAAGAGTAAAATCATTGCCAGAGTTACCATTTTGAACTTTGGTTTCAAAAGGTGTTTGTTCAGATGTCTCGGGTCTAAAATGGGCCGCCATTCTCCTGTCTTTTTTGGGGTAAGGAAATATCTGGAGTACAGACCCTTGCCCTGGTGTAGGGGAGAAACCCTTTCTATAGCTCTGACAGCCAGGAGGGTTGAGACCTCTGTTTCTAAAGTAAAGGTCTCTAAAGAGTTTGCAGGTGGGAAAGACCTAATTCTCATCTTTGGGAACTTTTTGAAGCTGAGAACCAGACCCTGGCTTACTATTTCCAGGACCCACTTGTCTGAAGTTAGAGACACCCAGTTCTGAGCAAGTAAGCCAACCTGCCCCTACAGGTAAAGGAGAATCGGCCCTGGGCACCCCATCAGGGTGTCTGTTTGGCAGTGCTTTAGGCTGAGGGGTGGGAGCAGGCCTGCCCACACCCGTCTGCCTCTCCCTCTGAAGAACCCCTCTGAGCATAAGCAGAGGAGGCCTGGGTTTGGTAAAAAGGCCTGTGAAAAGGCCTACCTTTACCCTGGGGGCCTGCCTCTGAGGTGGCTTGCCGCTCCTTAGCCTGAAACACTCTTATAGGTAGTCCTATATTCATCCATTTTCTTCATATAATTCTCTGTCTGCTCCCCAAACAGAGAATTTCCAACCCAGGAAAATCCATAGCCTTAGTCTGGGTATCCTGTGACAAGCTAGTACACCTGAGCCAGGCCAACCAGCAAAGCTACAGGCGTAGCCATGACTCTAGAGGATACATCATTAAAATCCACAGCAGCATGAAACTGCACCTTAGATGCCTCAATGCCATCAGCAGCCACCTGTTCCAGCTCACTAGCAAGCTGGCCAGAGGCCTGTTTGGCCAAGGCCATGACAGTGTCCCATCTAGATTTCTGATACCTTGCTACATAAGCCATGTAATTTGCTTGCCTGAGTCCCAAGGCGCTGCCATGTATTGTTTTTAGCCATGGCATCAATCTTCCTGGAATCCTTGTCAGAAGAATGTAAGCAAAGGAATATTAGCTTTATCACAGGCTGCAGCCTGAACCACACCAACGTGGCTGCATTGCTGTGAAAGGAATTCTGTATCAGGACCTGACAGAGTGTACCTCCTGTCCATCTTTTTGTCCACAGGAGGCACAGAATTAGGAGTTTTTAAAATCTTTATTGTCTGTTTCCTAAATGATTTATGCAAGGGAATAGACAATCTCCTAGACTCTGGAATATCCATCATTTCTACAAAATCAGGTTCCTCTTGTTCCTCCAATGGAAGCTGGAGGGTTTCGGCAACTTTTTTGTAAAACATAAAGTGAGAGGGGGACTCAGAAAGCAAAGGGGGAGCTTCTAAAGGTCTGTCTGGGGAGATGTCCGGTTCAATGGGCACACCCAGACCCTCAAAGTCACATTCATACTGTTCATAATCATCCTCCCCCTTCTCTGGTTCATAAAATTCTTCAACAACATATTCCTGAACCGGTGGAACCGACCGAACTGACCTTTTATCACACAGTGGCGGTTCGGACGGAACCGGAGAAAGTGACTGGACAATCTGAATAGCTCTTGCTATCTCTGCAGCAGTTGGAAGGAATTTTGGGCTCCACACTGCTGATTTTCTTGTTTTCTTTACTGGAACTGGCTCCTCCGAGCCAGCTTTACGTTGCCGAGATCTGGCCCTGGTCAGAGGCACTCCCTCCGTTCGGTTGGCACCGAACGGTGCGCCATCGGGTCAGCGGACTTTTTGGCCTCTCGTTCCCTGAGCCTGCCAACTCTCTTATCCAGGGTGGCTGCAGGAAATTTTACAAATCTGGCAGTCTGAATTGAGGTGGTCAAACCCCAGACAATATACACATGTTGTGTGTGGGTCAGCCTTGGCAAAACTTCCCCACAGGCATCACAGTGTTGAAACCCAGTGGGCCCGGTTTTCTTTTGGGTTTTTCAGACATAATGCCAGCCTAACCAAAAACTTGCCCTTTTAAGCGGTGCCAGGCAAGACACCATATCGGTTCCCTAACCGTGTCACAGGTCTTGGAAAAACCGTAATGAAATCCGTTTTTAGAACCAATAAAACCGAGACCGCACTCTAAAACCTTCAATTCAAGTTTTAAAACAAGCTGATCGGTTCAAACCGAACGATAACATTACAAGTTCCACACAGAAAATAAACTTAAATTACTTACGATATCACAGACAGAGCTTGAACCGAACGGTTTTGCGGTTAAAATAATAATATTCTCGGTTGATTGGAACCGAGAAAACACTGTTTAAACCGAGAAATGAACCGAGCAGTAGGAGAAATCTCCGGAGCGACTGTTCAGTGAGGCGGAGTAAAGAATCTGACAGTTTAGGTTTGAAATAACCCAGACAGAGCTTCTCTAACCGAGCTCGCGCTCCAAGTTCCATTCTTTGAATGGGAGTTAACTCTTTCACCTCCGGAGCAGTTCTAATGGTGGGACAAACTGCAATTGTCACAATATAGCAAGACTTCATGTTGTTTGAAGAGTCTCTGCCAGATGGTCGAGGATAAATCTTCATGAGGTTCCAGCCATGGGGGTGTGAGCACTGGACTTGTTTCTGGGAACTCTAGATGCTCAGCCAACCTCTGACGTTTTGGGTCTTGAGCATCAGACTTCCAGCCTTGTGCCTCCGCCATTTGCCTTAGGAGGTCTACAAAGGAGGGATTGGGGGGGGGATTGGGAGATTCTCAAGGGACCAGCTCCTCAGGAGAAGGGGTCTCAAATCCCAAACCCTCATAGGATGACCCTGAATCTGATACGGAATCGTCAGAATCCACAGGTTCCTAGTCTGGAAGAGCATGCTCCTTCTCCCTTGGAGCCACGTCTGACATCAGGACCTGCGTACAGTCTGTCGTCGAGGCTCGAGGGGTGACCAGAGAGGGCGCCCTAGGAGTAAGATCTGGATGACCTACTTCCAAATGTCGTGGATGCCTGCTGTCCAGTTCTGAGACCAACTGAGATTTTGTCTTAGACCACAATTGCAAAATCTCCCTGAAATCCACGTGTTGTTGAGCAGGAGGAGTCAGAGGTGATGAAGGGTGACAGGTATGGAATCCTGATCTGGCATGTTTTCCATGTGCTGAGAAGCCAGGGGCAGCATAATGGTGAGCATAACCTGGCGACTGAAAAAGAGGCGACTGAAAACCAGGATATCCTGGGTAGTAATAACCAGTTGAAAAGGGGTCTGGCGTCGGGTCTGATGGAGCTTAGCTCGATGGCGGAAAACCTGACGGTGCCCCAGATGGACGGCAGCCTGATGGCAGCCCTGATGGAAGGTAGCCAGACGGGGGCCCCGAAGGAGGAGAGCCTGAAGGAAGGCCTGCCGGTGGCCTTGACATGAGGTACTCCGGTGAAGGGCCCGAAAGTGGAAGTCCCAAAGGTGGGAAACCTGATGGGTACACCAACAGAGGTGGCCCGATGGCAGCCCCCATGGTGGAGTAAGGGCCGATGGGGCGCTAAGTAGGAGTAGGTCTGGCACCCTGCAGGTGGTGGAGATACTGTTAGTCCTTGAGGCTCAGTTGTCAGAAATACCTAACGAAAGATCTCCTTCCGTTGGGGCCTGCGGGTCCAGGGACAGCAGAGGAATCTCCAATGATGGAGGAGGAGACGGGGTCTCTCGATGAAGCAAACCCCATGGCAACCCTTGCCCTCCAGCTGGGATGGAGCTGACTTCTGCCTGCGCATCGTCAGAGTCTCCTAAATTGTCTGACGGACGCAAAATGGTCGTGTGATCGTCAGAGGGTCCGACGATCAACTTAGCGACCTGGGTCATGCAGGAGTCGGAGACACCGAGCCTGACTTACCAACCCTGGCCAGTGCTCATCGGAGGGTCCGATGAGCGGCTCATTGGCCGTGCCGGCTGACTGAAAGGCCGAGGTTGTAATGGACCTAAATGCGGTGGTGGCCTCAGACGAATCCAAAGCACCCGCAGTCACCACAACTAGTGGTGGTGGGGTGGCCAAAGCCTGCTCTTTTGGTGGGAGCGCAGGCTGGGCTGTAGCACTCGTCTTCCCGGAGGAAGTGGGCCGCTCATCTGCCTAAGAGCCCATGGGTGGCTTCGGGGTTGGGACTGCTCCTGATCCCAGTGTTTTTCCTTGTCCCTCTTCTTGTTCTTATGGGGGTCAGTCGGAGAGGAGGAGGCTCTTTTTTAGCTTCTTTACCATTATAGCCATTTTTAGTTTTAGGAGATCAGCTTCGAGGGACTGTTGGCACCTTTTCCATGTGGCCTGGTTGAACTGGGTGCAGGCCTCACACTCCACGATGTTGTGATCCGGTCTCAAGCAGAAGAGGCAGAGGGTATGCTGGTCCTTATGCGGTAGCTGGACGCCGCAAGAATTGCACTTGTTTTTATGTGATTCTGTAGCTGAAGTGGACAGCATACACAAATATAAGGAAAATTACGCAATAACAGAAAAAATGGATACCCATCTGAATTTAGGCGTTCAAACTGCTGCAACAAGCTTCAGTCGGTCTAATGTGCACAGGCTGATAGTGGGAAAGAACTGGAGGGCTGACGTAGGGACCGCCCACTATATAGAACTACACTGATGTCCGTCACATGACATCGGGTGGGCGGGCCCGCACCAGACACTGTTAGCAAACGTTTCCATGTGGTCCTTACACCAGGCGCGCAGTCCTACAAGTAATTACCTACTGCAAGAGCCCTCTTGAAGTAAGATCTACTGTTACGGTAAGTCCTTACGTAACTGTACTATCATACTTTGAGTTAGAGCTCTTGCAGTAGGCTACACAATAAGGACTGAGTACCAAGCAGTACAGTAGAGACCCTGGTTGGAAGGGTGGAGGTGCCAAAGATGGCAAGCGCCCTCATGAGAGATGCCCCTGAAGGGCTACAAGGGCGAAGCCCGCTCTTCGCTGAGAGGCAATGTCCAAACTATAGTGCTGTACGAAAGGATACACTGAGTGCCAGGCAGCAGCAGCACCAATGTCCGCTGCTGAGACATTCCTGAGGGAAGCAAACAAGGCAGCAACCCCACTGGTGGAGAGACCCTTAACTGAGCCCAGTATGAGTTTGTTGTGCTTTTTGTAACAAAAGGTAATGCAGTTCACTAGCCACTTGGATAGTATCTGTTTAGACACTGGTGTGGCAAATGTCCTTGGGGCAAAGGAGACAAACAGCTTTTTGGATTTCCGAATGGATCTGGTGCGATCCACATAATAACGGAGTACCCTATGTACATCAAGGGTGTGCAGAAGGTCTCCCCCTCCCCCCCGATTGGCATATTCCCGATAAAACATGCTGTAAGTTAGTGGATGTCCTGATTGAAGGTAAACTCAGACACCACTTTGGGAAGAAACTTAGGACTGGTTCTCAAAGACACCCCCTGTCCCTGTGAAAAACCAAGTAAGGCTTCTTACACATCAGAGCCTGAAGCTCAGAAATCCTCCGAGTCAAGGTAACAGCAACTAAAAATAACATTTTCCATGACAGAAAGCTAAGCTTGCAATCCGTGGCTGGCTCAAATGGGAGCAGGGTGAGCTTCTCTAACAAAAATAAAAGATCCCATGGGGAAATAGGGTCCCTGATGGGGGGTTTTAGATGCAACATGCCACACAGAAAGGTGTAGGACATGTCCAGTTAGGCAATGTATTTGTACTCCACAGGTACATGATAGGCTGAAATCGACAAAAGGTGCACCTTAATGGAAGAATACCGGAGACCGGTGCCCAAGAGGGAAAGGAGGTACTCCAGGATAGTGTTGACTGGACAGGTGAACAGTCCAGGCTGCAGGCAGAAGCCCATAGGCAGAAACATTTCCATTTCATGGTGTAAGTAGCCCCAGTGGAAGGTTTTTGAGCCATGACCAAGACCTCAGAAACCCTCGGGGAAACTCCGAAGCGGGTCATGACTATGTCTGTAGGAGTCAGGCATGCAGATGTACAGATCTGAGATCCGGATGGAGCAGGGCGCCCTGCTCCTGGGATAGCAAGTGTGAGGACAGAGGCGGAGGAATCGGAGGTACCACAGCAAGCTGCTATAGTAGCAGGAACCAGATATGGCGTGGCCAGAGTGGGGCAATTAGAATCATGTCCACACTCTCTGCCTGGAGTTTGAGGAGGACCCTTTGGAGGAGAGGGATGTGAGGAAAGGCATACAGAAATCTCCCTGTCCAGGAAAGGGACAACGCATCTCACCAGAAAACACCAGGCCCTGGATCTAGTGAGCAGAAGTTGGGCAGTCTGGCGTTGGAAGGGGACACGAAGAGGTCCAGATCTGGATGTCCCCATCTTTTGAACAGATCCTCTGCTATGGACCATAGGAGCTCCCACTCATGGATCTTGGACTGAGATTGGCTGAGTCCGTCGGCCTAGGTGTTCTGGACTCCTGGAACATGAATTGCAGTTAGTGACAGACTGTTGTCTATGGCCCAAAACCACACCCTTATAGCCTCCCGACAGAGAGGATAGGAGTGGGTCCCCCTCTGTTTGCTGATGTAGAAGATAACGGACATGTTGCCCATCTGAATCAACAGAGGCCCTGGAAGAAGGTCCGTTTGGAATGCCTGGAGGGCATAAAGAACTGCTCTCATCTCCAGGATGTTGATATGCAGGTTCCATTCCACTGAAGACCAGGAAACCTGGGTCTGCCAATCCCAAAGATGGGCTCCCCATCCTAGACTGATGAGTCTGTCATCAAGATCTGTTACAGAAAGCCCTTCTGAATTGGCACTCCCAGCTCCAAACTGAGAGGAGTCAGCCACCAAGAAAGGGTCTGAGTCACTGCTCTGGAGATTAGAATGGGCTGATCGAGCTCGCCCACACGTTGGTCCCACTGAACTCAAAGTCCTTTGGGGAACTCTCATGTATAGTTGTGCTAGTGGGACAGTCACTACAGCTGCTGCCATGCAGCTGAGTAGCTGAAGCATAGTCTGGCCAGAACTTGGCGGGAAGAGAGATCCTTTGAGTCAGTGCTTTAAGATGGGCGGTCCTGTCAGGCGGGGGAGAAGGCCTTTCCTGTGAGGACCAAAATGGCCCCTATGTATTGAAGACATTGGCTGGGCCAAGGGGACGACTTTGCGATGTTCAGCATGATACCTAGATCCCTGAACAGCTGGAAGGTTTAAGACAGGGTGGACAGTACCCCATCCCTGTTGGGGGCTGTCAGAAGCCAGTCATCCAGGTGGGGGTAGACGTAATTTCCCCGCCTTCTGAGAGTCACTGTAAGGCATTTCATGAACATGCGAGGTGCCGAGGAAAGGCCAAAGGGCAAGGCCTGGAACTGGTAATGCTTACCTTGGAATGAGAACCACAGGAACCTCCTATGGACCGGGAGTACCAAGATATGGAGGTAGGCGTCCTGCATATTGAAGGAACAAAGCCAATCTCCTTGATGAAGCATGGGGAGAAGACTCTGCAGGGTCACCATCCTGAACCTCTTCTACTAGATATAGTAGTTCAGGAGGCTTAGGTCTAGGATGGGACGGAGGTCCTTCGTCTTCTTGGGGACCAGGAAGAAGTGGGAATGGAACCCGTTCCCCCGTTGGGAAGGGGGAACGGGTTCTATGGCCCCTTTTTCCAGCAAGGTCTGAATTTCCTCGTGGATGAGGGCAGCGTGGGATAGGGAGTAGCTGGAAGGGATAGGAGGGTTGTATGGAGGCATCTGCATGAACTCCAGCGCATGCCCCTTCTCTACTATCTGAAGGACCCAGGCATCTGATGTTACTCTGATCCATCCCTCTAAACAGAGGGAGAACCGATCCACTACCACTTCCCACAGGGACTCTGCTGGAGCGGGTGGGGGTTTGGGCAAGGAATCAGGCAGAGGCTCTGGGAGTGAGCAGGGTGACCAGGGAGGACTTAGCATTGAGGTCCCAAGGCACCTGAGGGCTCTGAAGGGGCCTTGCACTTGATGGGCCCTCTTGCTTGTTGCCCCCTGGACCTTTGACCCGCAGGGCGATGAAAAGGCTTCTGTCTTGCTGGGTGTTGTTTCGATTTGTACATCTGATACATGGATTGGACGCCTTGTCTGAGTCCTGAAGGCCTGTGATAATTTCCTCTGAGTCCTCCCCAAAGAACACAGACCCATGAAAAGGAGCATCCACAATGGCTTCCTGGAGGTCCTGTCTGAAGCCGGAAACCCTGAGCCAGGAGTATCTCCTCAGGCAGATGCCAGTGGCTGCTGCTCTAACTGCGATGTCCACCGAGTCATAGGAAGACCATAAAATGTATTTTCCTATGTCCAGACCCGACTGGAGGACATCTAACAGTTCTTACTTCTGGGGGGAGTCGGGCTGTTTTTGGGCCAACTCCAGGGCTTTCTGCCACAAGGACTTGATACTGCACCATATGTGCCAGGAAATTCAGCGATTGTATGGTGTAGGTGGCCAAGGAGTAATCTTGTGGCCAAATTGGTTCCGCTACTTGGATTCTTTATCTGGGGCTGTGAGCTCATGTGCCGAGGCTGTTTAGTCCTGCCATGGGCTACCGTGAGGACCACTGAGTCAGCCTTTGGGTGTTCTCCCAAAAAGGACTCATTTTTAGGAGTCCTCTACAGCCTGTCTACCTTCTGTGGAACAGCTGATGTTGAAGAAGGGTGTCTCCAAGCTAGCTTGGTGACATCCTGAAAGGGAGCCACCAAGGGTGGCACAACCAGTGGCTTAGGATCGCTCATTCCGAGAAAGTGTACAAGCCGCCGTTTCTCTGAGTCCAAGTCCTCGGTATCCCATTGATTCAGGAATTGAATATGGTGCATCACGTCCATGAAAGTAGGGTTGTCCGGGGGCAACTGGGGAATCACCGTGGAGGTCAGGCTGAGGAGAGGAGACACATCCCTCCGAGGACCTGGAGAATGAAGCGGAACTCCTTCTGACTGAGTCTGAAGAGGGAGATCTGGCGTAGGATCCCCTGAACCCACGACCGCAAGAGCGGCGCCACTGCCTGGAGGAGGACCGTGATGAAGAGTGATGTTTTCGGCTATGACGCCTAGAGAATCCTTCGTCCGAAAGGTCAGGAGGTGTGACCTTGTTGGGTGGAGGAGATGGTCTCCTGGGTGGTGGGGTGGGTGATCTCGGATGTCCCTGAGGAACATCCAAGGCAGATGGAGCTGGTAAAAGGGTCGAGTGCTCCTTGGGCAGGAGGTCCCCTTTTATGATATTCCACCACGATGTAAACGGCGTCCCTACATCTGACAGTGAGACTATGGGAACTCCTGGGTTGTCTGGCACCAGGGTAGATACATCAGATCTACCTGGCATCAGGCTTGTATGTGCTGATGGCCCCACTATCAGGTCTGGGGATGCTGGTGTCTTTGGTGGCAGTCCCGCAGGTGGTAGGGTGGGTGACACCAGGTCGGCCAGCTAGTCGGGTGGCATCCAGCTATCTGACATCAGCTTATGTGGCGTTGGAGGCAGGGGCGCCAGTTTAGCTGGTGGCTCAGCCTGACGGCGGCTTGGGAGAAGCCGGCAGAGGTGGTGTTGCCCAGTTTGAACCCAGAGAGGCAGATGTAGTGGACATCGGGGTCTGGCGACGGGTATCTGTCGTCTTGTGTTTAGTGGAGCATACTCCGGACTGGAATTCTTGCTCCAGGAGTCTCTTCCTGTCATCGAACCCTGATGGGCCGCCCGACAAGGAGGAAGCTCCAGCTGGTTGGATGACAGGCCCTTGCCCGCCATCCAAGGAGGAACTGACTGTACCCCTGGATTAAGGCCTGACTGATGCTAGGACGGCCTAAGACTCAGGGAGGGGGCCGACAGCCGTTGCCCCAAAATCCTCCCACCCGACACCTGGATTAGGAAGGGGGGCTTCATTGATGGTAGCCCAGAGTAAGTGAGACCTGCTTGGGGGGGGGGCAGAGTTCACTTTCCCGTGGGAGTGGGGGCTCTAGGAAGCCGCCTTCCAGTGCAGAGACCTGGAGCGGGAATCTGACCTGGGTCTCTTTTTCCTTATGGTGGTGCTTCCCACTGGTCTTTTTGTGGGAAGAAGTTGAAGACCCAGGGACCGAAGATGAAGAGGAACCGTGGCTGGAGGGGGTCCTCTACATGGCGGCTAGTTGCTGCTCCAAGAGATAGGTCTTCAGGTTTTCAGTCGACGATGTGCGTGCGGCAGCTAAAACTGCAGCAATGCGAGCAGGCCTCAGAGTTGTGAGATGGGCTTAAACAAATCAGGCAGGCTGAATGGCTGTCTTTGGCAGGAATCTGTTTCCCACAGGCACACTTTGATTTTCGCCGTTCTGTGGAAGGCGGAGAAGACATGCATGGAACAAATTCAGGAAAATGGCAGTAAAATAAAAGAACACAGAACTGACAAAGAAATAGTGGTCAACTGGTAGCAGGAGGTGTCCATGGAGTCGAAGCATATGGGTCAATGGCAGGAAAAGAACTGAGGTGGGGCAGAGGACTGCCCCCTTTATACCCCTGACCGACGTCGGAGGTGGTCCGACTGGGGGGAGGGTGGTCCCCGCAGTATACTGCCAGCTAGAATTTTTCCACGGGGTTCTAGTGCCTGGCAGCATAGTCCTTGTTGTGTAGCCTGCTGCAAGAGCTCCAACTCGAATTACGACCTACTAGCCTCCATGTCACCAGGGACAATGAACTCTCTCCGTAGCCTAAAAGCCAAAACATTTCTGACCTATAAGTTATTTTTTCTACAACAAAAGCGACAAAAGAATGAAATGCCCTATTTGAAAAGTTGCCTCAAGTAGTCTTGCCAACCAACACTTTCATGGCTCTCGAGCATCAGGCCACTGATCCTCTGATTGTGCTGCCTCACTGCTAATAACACTTTCAACATAAAGAAGTTTAGACATATATCAACACTGAATATTGCTGTAGAGGACAAGCAAGGCACTCACCTGTAATGGTGAAGCACTCAACAAAGCTCACACACCATAACCTGTTAAGCTGCAAACATGGCAAGTCCAAATATAGATATGTCCACACTAACAGATAGATTGTAATATCCAACTTTAATTACAGTTTATTCTTTCTTTTTTTTAAACTATCATTTTCGGTTATCCACTACACATACCTTCCTTGTACAAAGCAACAGTAAATGATACAGTCACTATACAGTACATTACCGTAATCGTACAGTTGATATATACAGGTTACTCACCTGTAACAGGAGTTCTAGGAATGGTATATGTTGTTCATCCACACTATCTGGCAGGTACCTTGCCACTTTAAGATGAGCCAGAAAGTCTTCAAGCTGGCACCTCCCACCTGCCCGGGTGATGAAACTCTCGGCTCCGCCCCATGACGCCACATCTGGCCCACTGGAAGCCAGGTTGTGTGCCGAAGCTGGTGAGGTTGGGTGGGTTTGTGTGGATGAACAACATATCATACCTAGAACTCTGTTGATCCAGCAACTCTAACCTATCCAAAGCGTGGATATGTTGTTCTATCCACATTGTCTGGCAGACTCCAGCAGTTCTCCGGGAGGAGGGAGGCAAGGTGTACACCCCCTACTTAGGGAACAGGGACTGGAGAACCGAGGTTCCAAAACCATCATCCCGGCGTGACTTAAAGTTAATGTGGTAATGGGAAATGAAGGTGTGTGCTGACTTCCAGATAGCGGCTGCGCAGATTTCCTGGACAGGGACGTCCCTACAAGCAGTCACCGACGCAGCGGTATGATGGGTGGAATGAGCCCTAAGCCCTACGGGAGGCTCCCTACCTGCCAACCTATAGCAGAGATCAATGCAGGAAGTGATCCGCCTGCCAATCGTCCACTTGGCTGCATGTCTACCAGGTGCGGCTTCAGCGTAGGTGACAAACAGCTGGTGAACCTCTCCCTGAACTTCTGCCGTTCGCTCTTTGTAGTAAGCGAGCGCTCTTCTCAAGTTCAAAGTATGGAGCCTGTGCTTGGCCTCCGAGGTGTGACTGGGGTAGAACACCGGCAGAGTCAACACCTGGTTCAGGTGAAACTCCGACACCACCTTTGGGAGAAATTTCGAGTGGGGGTGCAGGACAACCTTGTCCCTGTGGAAGACCAGGTAGGGAGCTTCGATGGAAAGCACCTGGAGCTCCCCAATCCTTCTGGCTGATGTGACAGCCACCAAGAAGGTGGTTTTCCACGATAGGTGAGAGATGTCACACCTGTGCATCAGTTCGAATGGCTTGCCCATGAGCTTGGTCAATACCAGCAGTAAATCCAATGGAGGCAGTGATTCACGTAACGGAGGGGGTATGTGATCTAGGCCCTTGAAAAAGCGCCAGACCACCTACTCCTGCGCCAACTGCTTGCCGGCCTGTGCCCAGTAAGCAGACACAGCTGCCAGGTGCACCATGAGGGTCGTCGACCGAAGCCCCTGCTGGGAAAGGGACCACAGGTAGTCCAGAATGCTAGCCAGCGGATAGGACACGGGGTCCAACCCCTTGCCCTGACACCAAATGGAGAATCTCTTCCATTTGCAGGCATAGCTTTTTCTGGTTGACTCCTCATGGGATGCCTCAACGACGCTGAGGACCTCACTGGAAAGACCCAAGGCCTAGAATTCTAGCCGCTCAGGAACTAGGCCTTCAAGTGCAGGGACTGAAGGTCTGGATGGAGTACCTTCCCCTTGTTTACAGAGAGCAGGTCCGGGCGGGCTGGAAGTCGCCTTGGAAGCCTGGAGCTGAGGCTGAAGAGATCTAGATACCAGAACTGGAGAGGCCAGTCTGGGGTTACCAGGATCACCTGCGCCTTGTCCCTCCTGATCTTGAGGAGCACCTTGTGGATCAAAGGAAGAGGAAGGAAGGCATAGAAGAGGCCCAGGGTCCACGGCCTGGAGAAGGCATCCCCCTGCAGTGAGCCTTGCTGACGGAGTGGGCATCATACAGCCTCAGTTTGGCGTTCTCTCTGGAGCTGAACAGGTCCATCTGAGGTGTGCCCCAGTGGGAGAACAGGTCTTGTACTATCTCCGGCAGGAGAGACCACTCGTGAGATGCATTGCCTATCCGGCTGAGGGCATCGGCCAGACTGTTCGAGGCTCCTGCCACATGAATGGCTAGGAGATCCGCCTCCAGGCTGAGCACAACAGACCAAATGCAAAGAGCTTCCTTGCACAGAGGCAAGGAGTGCGTCCCGCCCTTTCTGTTGAGATAGTACATGGTCGTGGTGTTGTCCGTCTGGACCTGGACCACTTGACCCCGAGCAAATGGAGCGAAGGTGGTCGGAGCTAGCCGGACCACTCAGAGCTCCAGCAGGTTGATGTGGCATCGGAACTCCTGAGGGGACCAGAGTCCTTGGGCCCTGTGCTCCCCCAGATGGGCCCCCCAACCCATCAGAGAGGCGTCAGTCGTCAAGATGACCGTCGGCTTGGGACGGACAAATGGGATTCCCTCCCACAGATTAGCTGGGATGAGCCACCACTGCAGGCCGTCCCACATCTCTTGGGTCACAGAGACTGGCTGGTCTAAATGACCTGAGCGCTGAGACCACTGGCGGGCCAGCCCTCACTGCAGGGGGCGCATATGCCAGCAGACCCAACGGACCACACTGGTGCAAGCCGCCATGAGACCCAGAAGGCACAGGAAATCCTGGGCAGGGCACAATTGCCCAACCAGAAATGACTGGGCAAAAGAAGAAAGGACCTCGGCCCTGTCCGCCGGGAGCCGGGCTCTGGATCAAAGAGAGTCGAGCTCCGCCCCGATGAACTGAATCATCTGCGAGGGCACAAGTTCCTACCTGGCATCGTTGATAAGGAGGCCAAGCTGAGAGCAAGCCTGGATGGCTAGATCCCTGGACAGCACTGCCTCCTGCCTGGAGGGGCCTGCTATCAGCCAGTTGTCCAGGTAAGGGTAGACCCGGACCCCTCGGCACAGCAGGAATGCTGCCACTACTGCAATGCATTTGCTGAAGACCCTGGGAGCTGATGAGAGGCCAAAGGGCATGGCCCAGAACTCATTGAGGGTTCCTTCTGCCCAAAAGCAGAGAAATAGCTGATGAGACAAGATGGATTGGGATGTGAAAGAACACATCCTGGAGGTACAGGGAGCAGAACTACATGCCCTGCTCCAGGGATGGTATTATCTGAACCAGGGTTACCATCCAAAAGGTGTGCAGCCTTAGGAACTTGTTCAGATCGTGCAGATCGAGAATAGGGCGCCAGGCACCCGTCCGCTTTGAAATCAGGAAGTACCTGGAAACAAACCTTGGGCATGGAGGAGGATCCTCTACCTCACTGACTACCCCCTTGCAGAGCAGCTGGTCGATGTTGTCTCAGAGAGCCGACTGGGAGGCTGCGGACCCGGTAGCCCCCCGTAGGGCGCAGGCTCGAAAGGGAGGGACCTGCTCGAACTCCAGAGGCAGGCCCCTGCAGACCACTTCCAGCACCCAACAGCCTGTGGTGATAGCGGACTAGGTGTAAAGGAAGTGGCCAAGCCGGCCCCCCATGGGGTGACCCAGGGGAGGCGAGATGAGGTTGGGGGCAACACCCCTTAACCCATCACTGGGCAGGCTTGAAGGAGGAGGGACCGGCCAAGCAGCAGCCGGGCCCCTTACCCCTGGGCTTCCTGACTGAGGAAGCAATGGACTTGGCTCTAAGGCGCCAAGTTTGAGCCTGCTGGCCCAAATGGGCAGGTCTTGCCGCAGGAGCGTAGGGATGAAAGGGCTTACGCTGCTGATGGTGGCCTTTGTCCTTCTGCGCAAATGTGACCGAATCTAGGGTGACATTGGAATTTTCAATGTGCTGAAGGTGGCCCTCCACACTGAGCCCGAACAGGTCAGTGCCCAAAAGGGAACATCTATGAGCTTGTGCTGCGTGTCTGCCGTGAAGGTTGAGATTCGCAACCAAGCCTTGCGGTGCATGGCCACTGCGGTCACTACCAAGCGGGCTCAAGAGTCTCCAATGTCCAGAGCCATCTGGAGCTGCTGCTTTGCCATCGCCCTTCCCTGATCCCGGACCTGCTTGACCATGGTCTGGAGGTCAGCTGGGAGATGTGGGAGCACCTCATCGAGACAGCCCAACAGGCGTGAGAGACGTGTGCCATCACAATGGCTGAGCTGACCTAGTGAAGGCCCAAAGAGGCAGCAGTGTACACCTTTTTCCCTGAGTAGTCCAATTTCTTGGACTCCTTATCTGGGGGCTTGTTCACATCCCTCATGTTGCCCGAGCACCTGAAGACCGAGTCTGCCACCAACCCCTTGGCCGAGGGGTGCTCCGAGAAGCTGGAGAGAGAGCCTGTGAGGACCGCATACTTGTGTGCCATCCTGGCCAATGGTGCTGGGCAGGAGGCTAGATGCTGCCAAAGTTCTAACACTGGGCCCACAATGGCCTCAGCTACGGGGAAGGCCTCAGTGGGGAAGTCCCCCTTGTCCAGAATCTTCGTAAGGGGATATCTGGCCTGTTTCTGCACAGGTTCAAGCAGCATCCTGGTGGACTCTGAGATGAGCCAAAGAATACCAAGGAACGAGGTGGGGCTCTCGTCCACAGAAAGACCCCCCTGAGGATTCCAGGTCGACTGGATGGGAATGCAATGAGGAGTCTTCAGACTCCAAAGAGTCCACGTACAGTTGGTGACCGCCTGAGTCACTCACCACTCATCGAGGGCGATCAGGGGTGAGAGTGACAGACAACCGATGGGGCAAACCTTGAGTCAGCTGAAGATCCTTCGCCAGCGTCCCATTCTTCGGCTGAGGAGACAGTGGTTCCACCACAATGGGCGGGGCAGCCGGTTTTGGTCAAGCCACCGGGTCCTTGACCGGGGAACCGGTGGCGGGAGTCGGCTTCGCCCATTCGGGCGGCAGCTACTTCATTGCCAGTGTAGAAGCCAGCGTCGACTTGCTGCAGGCCAAATGGAGCTGTTGCCACATTAAATCCTCATAGCGCCGATGCAACTTGCACCAGAACCTCTCCTCAGCCGAGGAGGATAAGGAAGAAGAGCGGCTTGGCAGGATTTCCCCAATGTGGAAGTAGACCGAGAGCTTGACAGTCGGCGGTGGAACAAGAAAGGAGTGGGATAAACCCGCTTCTCCTCCAGTTCAGGATCCTGGGCCGGGGACTTCGGCTCAGTGGTCTGAGGCAAGTCCTCGGAAGGCACCGGTGTCTGAGACACAGAGTTGTCGACCTCCTCGGTCAACAACCTGTCAGTGGGCTTGAGAAAAATCTCGGCTGTGTCAACAGGCATCTCGGCCGACTGGTCTGACAGGGACACCGTGAAACCAGCAGCCCGGGCCGCAACTTCAACCGAAGTCGAGTTCTCTCCCGCTACCAAGAATGTCGACTGTCTTTTGTCGGGACCGAGAAGAATAAGTCCCTGAACGGCCCTCCTCTTTAGTCGAGTGGGACTGGCACAACTCCCGAAAGAAAACCGTATAAGAAGATCCCAGGTGGAGCGGAATGAAGGCTGCAGCCAAAGAGGAGCTTGCCGCAGCCTGGGCCACCTCCTCCTCGAGGGCCGTGAGCTGTTACAGTTGCTCAAAATGCTACATAGAGCCCGCCGCAGCAGACACCACCCAATGGGCCTCCTTCGATTTGACAGGTGGGTACCATTTCTCCAGTCGTCCCAGTAGAACTCGGACAGCACAGTCCTTGAGCTCCAAAGGCGAGAAGGGGAGGCACATCTCGTAAGCCTGTGGGTCGTGGTCATGACTGAAGCAGTAAATGCACGAGGCATGGGGGTCGGTGGTCGACATCTTCTGCTCACAGGAGCACCGGCGGAACCTGGGGATGGTCTTGTCTTCCATTGCAGCCGTGAGAGAAGAGGGTTAAGACTGAACTTGAATGAGTTTAAAAGTAAGTTTCGGAAAAAAAATCTGAAGAGTTTAAAGCCAGGGCCTGCAAAACGCGAGACAGCGAAGGAGGGAACCTGATGCTTCCAAGCGGTAAGGAAGATCTGGTGTCATGGAGCAGAGCCAAGAGTTTCATCACCCGGGTGAGTGGGAGGAGCCAGCTTGAAGACTTTATGGCCCATCTTAAAGCGGCAATGTACCTGCCAGGCAGTGTGGACAGAACGACATATCCACGCCCCCAGAAACATACATTTAGCTTTGTAGTCTTGTAAAACAGGAGGTGGGGAGATCCTAACAAGGTTATAAGCTAAGGTACAGCTAATGCTAGCCTCTTCAGTGGCATAGGTAAAAAATCGGTAGGTAGAACTAAGAGGGTGAAATACGCAGCTCTCCAGTAACTGTTATTTAAACCTGTAGACAAGGGAATAGTCAGCAAATTAAAAGTGGCTTCTAACCCTTGTATTACCCCCTCTCCGTAACTCCAGAAACTGATATAATGCGATAAACACGAACTGTGTTGCCAAACCTCTATCAACTTTTACCAAGCATAACTTGAACAGGTAAAGGAGATACTTGAAAACATAGCTTTTCATAATGCCCATGATTTGCTGTATCTGCGATTAACTAGGCTTATGGCATGTGTGGGTGACACAGTAGAATACCGACCATGAAGTCAGTAATATGAGAATAAAAGCAAAAGTTCCACTGTATGCTGTTAACACATTGTAAACACAGTATGTATCTTCCTTAAAAGAAAATGAGAAACATGTTGATAAACAAACATTAGGCTGGAAAGAGCCCACAGAGATAATATTTAGTCAGGGAGCCTCTGAATAATATCACATTGGCAAAGAAACCAGCAAATTAGAGATCGTCGTGGAATTCAGTCTTTCCCAGTTTCATCTTCTTCAGGAGGAGCACTTTCATACTGCCTGACAGAGAATTCTTTTTCATAGCATTCTAACTATCTGCCGGTGTCTTTTGGATCTGAGTATTGCTAAGTTTTCCCCGCTGTAGACAGTACATAGGCAAGCAGGCAATAAAAAGGAATGAGTCACTCCCAGGGCCAGAAGGCGGTGTTGGACAGAGTCAAATTTCTTCCTCAGTGCCATGGTCTGAAAGGACAAGTCAGGATGGAGTTTTACATCTGCTCCCTCCACTAACAATGAGTAAGCTGCATGAGTCGTGGCCAATATGAGGTCCCAAATTTTAACCCAAGAGGTACGGATCACCACAGTCCGGTGCTGATTACAGGACTGCAGTTATCTGATGATTGACTCTGTAAGCTCATCGAAGAGTCCCCGAATCAAATTCCCCAGGTAAGTTGAAACACTCGTGAATCCAAGTCTTAATAAAAAGCAGCAAGTTTGGTCCCTAAATCCCTTCAGGTACTCCCACTAGCCACAAATTTCCTGCATGCACCTCATTTTCCAGGGCTTCCAAGAGTCCCCAGAGTTAGGAGTTTTCTTGAGTCATCGTGGCCCTTGATGAAAGTGTTGAGGTCGAGCAAGTCTCAGTATCAGCCATTTTAGATGAAAGATCCTTAATCTAGGTATCATGTACATCAAGTTTTTGCAGCGACCACTCCAGCTTAGAGTCCATTGCCCACACTGATTCCAGTAATGTCTGCCAAGGAGGTTCCATGGTTCCCTTCGAGCTGTCGGGCACGGCGCTACTCGTAGGATCCAGTGTTTTCTCTGGCGAACATTGCTCTGGTTCGGGAGGGCCCTGTTGCACATTCTTCAGATGTCCCATTATAAATATTTTTATATGGGTGTCTTACAAATTGGCTCTGGAAGCTGAATCCATCAAAGAATCTCAGATTTTGAAGCAGTATACACATTATAATTCTGATTTCTGTGAGTCGAGGGGGGAGAGCCGAAGTGAAGCATGACCAGCCCCGAAGACGGCTCTCTAACGCTCCCTTGGTCACAATTTATTCTTTGCAGAAATTCAGTTTCCTTACATATATCAGACAATATTCTCCCGTAGGAGCCAGGGGCTCCCGGGAGGGGCCCCACTGACAACGCCGGAGCTAACAGAACAGGAAATTAAGTATAAAGGAATTTCTCCTTTCTGTTTCACTCCACGTTGTCAATAGGGAGTTAATACATATGGGATCCAGAAAGCAGCAACCAATACACTACATTACAAGGTGGGGAAGAATAATGCCCCATATGTAACCTGTATGGGTTAGGTAATGATACTCATCTGTTAACCACTGTCTGTAACACTCTGCACCTGAAGGCCACAGTGGCAAAACTCTAGGCATACAACCTGTCGTGCCTAGTAAATGTGCGAACAGGGGACCACGTTGCCGCTCTGCACAACTCCAATGCAGAGGCCTCTCCTCTCTCCCCCCAGGACATAGCAAGAGCCCTGGTAGAGTGACCCTTGATAAGAACAGGTGATTTTTTTTCTTCTCAGTCCTGTGTTCAGATAAGCTGCACACAGCCCTTAATTGCGCTCTTAAAAATGGCATTTACAAACCTTTTTTCAAAGCATTTGCATACAAAGTACACCTCTCTTACTGCTGGGCAGGCTGTGTCATACGTTTTTCTTACTCTGCAAAACAATGCATACTGCCTAGAGTTCCTACCTGGAGAGGACTTTTTTCTTTCTGTTACCAACTCCACCTTAACCCCGCTAATCCTGCTATCCTCCCTCCAGCCTCTGCTTTTTCTCCGTAGCTCCACTTGCTCTAAATAATGCACCAGTGTGATCTTTCTAATCAACCTCACGTTATGTGCAAGTATGTTTGCTGTTTAGTCAGGGAGAGCGCAGGAGTGAGCGATGGCAGAACACTTCAAGGATGGCCAGGCATCAGAGCACAGGCAACTGAGAGCATGGCAGTGAGTGGCGGCAGTGAGGGCAGGATGGTATTTGAGCATGGGCAACAGTACAATTGTGCAGCTCCAACCTGGGAGACAGTGGAAAAGTGCTGTTGTTGCCAGAACAGTCACAGCCCGAGCCATGATTAAAGTGTGAATGGAAGCCTTTGGCTACTGGATAGCAGGGTGGGTACCATCAGCAGCAGAAAATACTTTGTTTAAAAAAAAAAAAAGTACTCCTCTCTCGACCTTCTTTCAGCATTTGTATGCATCTGAATTTGGTTTTACTCCTTTCAGTTTGAAAATGAAGAGCAAAATACTCATTCCAAAAAATCCTGTCTGGAGCACTGTCTCAGTTGCTTTCACTTTGGCAACTGAAGCCCTCACCCACCTGACTAAGGTGGCCTTAGAAGCCTTCTGACCCTTTTTTGCTGCTCCAAACAGAACGAACAAACCGTATGACTTTATAAAGTCCCCTGTCCTCTTTAAATACATATTTTTTTAAATTGAGTTTATTTTATATTTCACCCAAAACACAATACAACATAATAACTAATAAATCAACTAAACCAAGAAACTAGTAACTATATACAAAATGCTCTTTAAATACATCTTAATGTCCTGCGCAAGTCCAGCTTGTGAAATTCTCTGATTCACTGGCTTGGGACAGAAGGACGGCAGACAGACCTCCTGATTTACATGGAAAGCTGCAGGGAACTTGGATACAAATCACAGAACTGCCCTCAACACCACCTTCTCCTTATGCATTATAAGATAAGGTTCTCTACAGGTCACCGTCTGAAGTTTGCAAGTTCTTCTTGCTGAACAAACTGCAATCAAGAAGCATACCTTGTAGAACAAAATGTCCAAAGACACTGACAGAAGTTGGTCTGAACAGCTGGAGAGGACCCCCCCAGTGATCTGTGCACTGTTTCAGGGTTACTCTGTAGTCCTGGTTTCAGAATCTGGGACGCTCCTTGGACTTTTCTGTGGAGAGCACCTCTTCAGGGTCAGTACTGATACCCCTAATTGAAGTGGCTGGTATCAGTTTGCCAGGCTCGACCGTCCTCGGGCTCAGGTATGGGTCTGTTGGACCTGCTCTCCTCTCCTCTCTTTTTTAGTAGGATTTAGCAGATCTGTAGGGGAGGACGCTATCTCTCTTCTTTTCCATTCTTTTTTCTCTGCCGCAACGGTTTCCTGTCTTTTTTAGATACAGCTACTACCAATGTCTGAGTCTCCATGAGTAGCTGAAAAGCAACTTATTTGCAGCTCGCTATTACTCGAAAATACAAGAGAGAGTTATGCAGTAACGAAGCTCTGATCTAGCATGTCTGCTCCACCGCAGCCATCTTCGATCCCCTACACAAGGACATGCAACACCAAGATCAGGTCCCATGGTGGCAACGGAGATCAAAAGGATAAGCAGCTTCTGCTTACCATCCTGAAAAAGCAGATAACATCCAAGCTGGTTTACAGGGAAGAGCCCATGGATGCTCCCAGTGCTGACCCAAGAGTAGGCACCTGCCCCTGCAGGGTACTCAGTGTTAGACCCTTGTCCACCCCTGCCTGCAAAAAATGTAATATTTGTGGGAACACAGCCTTAGATGACCAGATACCTCTTTCACTGGCCCAACCAAAGAATGTATTCCACACACGGTCATAAACTGCAGACACAGAAACTTTCCTGGAGGCCAGTAAGTTATCTACCACTCTCTTGGAGAGACCCCATTTTAAAAGTCTCCCCCTTTCAGAAGCAATGCCACCAACTGCATTGCCTCTAGGTTCGGAAGTAGAATGGGGTCCTGACTGAGAAGGTCCCCGTGATGCAGGAGCCAAAACAGACCCTGCGGGTGAGGTTCACGAGGTCCAAGAACCACAGTCTTCTTGGCCGCTCTGGAGCAATCAGGAGGAAACATCCTCTTGATTGCCTTATCTTTCAAATTACCTTGAGTACTAGACGCAGTGGGGGAAACAAGTAAGCTCTGTGGAAGTCCCATTGCTGGTACAGGGCATCCACTGCCTCAGCCTAAGGGCACCAACACCAACCAAAGAAACTCAATATCTGTCATTTTTCTTTGACACAAAGAAATCAATCTGAGGCCAACTAAGCCTTCTGCACAGAAGGCAGAACATCTCTGGATTCAGGGTCCATTCCCCTGGATGGACTCTTTCTCTCAACTTGGCCAACTGACCTGCACGTTCAGTTCCCCTAACAGATCAACTGCAGAGAGAGCCAGGAGGTTCTCCTCTTCCCACTGCAGGCCCGCTATCACTTCCACCAGCATACTTTGACTTGTCGTGCCTCCATGATTGTTTATGGATGCCACAGTGACAGCACTATTTGACCTTACCTTCATGGCCCTGGATCGCACCATGCTCTGAAAGTGAAGCAGAGCAAGGTACACTATTCTCATTTCCAACACATTTATCTGGAGCTGCTGTTTCCAGGGGTTCTAGACCCCCTGAACCAAGAACTGGTACAGGACCGCTCTTCAGACAGGCTGGCATCAGTTGTCAGAATCGGTTCTTGTAGGACTTCCAGGACAGCCTTCTTGCTGAGGTTCTTGGGGTTCTCCCATCATGTCAGCGACTGCAGAACTGATCGACGTAGTGGGATCAGAGCCTGGTAGTCCTCTGAGGCCGGTGACCATACCTCCAGAATGCTGTTCTGAAGGGCTCGCATATGAAACAGAGTCAACGGTACTAGACCTATTGCTACAATTATCAGACCTGGAATCTGGAGAAGTTTGAGAGCAGAGACTGTGTTCTCAGCCACTAAATCTCTCACCTTAGGGTCTCCTTTCTGGATGAGGAGAGGAAAACCTTATCCTCATCTGTCTTGACCATCACCTCCAGGTGTTCCACCCCTCTGAAATAGTGTCAAGGAACTCTTCCCTCGAATGATGACCCGATCATGAGTCTCTAGATCCTCCCAGGTCCTTGTCACCAACCTCTCTACCATTCGTGCAATCAGAATTCAGATGAGCAAGCTGTCCCGGTAGTAGGGGTATACCTGATGCCCTTCCTGTGTCAGTTGTGCTACAAGTACAATCAGTCTTCAAAAATATCCTGGGTGCTCTCACAAGGCCAAAGGGAGTGCTCTGTATTGAAAATGCTGTCCCTGAACTGCGAACCTCAGGAACTTTTGGTGCAACTAACAGATGGGAATGTGGAGATTGGCATCCTTTGGATCTATGGATGACAGATAATCCCCTGGTTGGACCACCTGGATGATGGCCCACAAGGACTCCATCTTAAATGCAGTCTGGCAAAATAACCTGTTTAAATGTTTCAGGTTCAGAATCAGATAGACGCTTCCTGATTTCTTGTGGACTACAAAATAAATCAAGTAGAATACCAGGCCTTCTTCGCTCGAGGGAACTGGAATAATTTCCTCAATCTGTTTCAAGTGATCTAAGGTATGGCTTACCACCTGCCTTTTCACTTAATTTTGTGGTATCAGAGACTATAGGCAGTGACCTCTTGTGGGTACTATGGAGAACTCTAGGGCATAACCCATAGCCAGGATCTCCAATACCCACACATCCAATGTTAGCTGGGACCATCACTGGTAAAAATTCTGTTGTCTTCCACCAAGGGACACGAGGCAGTGATGGGTATACCTTCATTGAGAGGCACCTCCTCTGCTCCTCACACCTCCATTACATTTGCAGGCGAAGGATCCTCTTACTGTTACCCTTGAATACAGAATAGGCTCCCCTATTTCTCTGGCTTCCGAAATTCCACAAGAACCAAAACAT
The DNA here is from genome assembly GCA_016271365.2 of Neoceratodus forsteri. Taxonomy (NCBI): domain Eukaryota; kingdom Metazoa; phylum Chordata; order Ceratodontiformes; family Ceratodontidae; genus Neoceratodus; species Neoceratodus forsteri. Next base: position 442,111,554 of record JADMNL010000023.1, read on the forward strand.
CCCTCTGGCCTGCCACTGACAGCAAAACCCACACCGTCTTGAGGCCGAGTTCACTTTCTGTTGCTGTCTGGACACCAGAAGTTGTCCCTTCTTATCCTGGATATCTTTCAGAATATTGCCTAGCTAATGGCCAATAAGCCTCCAGCAAAGGACAGGTTAAACAGTTTTGACTTGGACGCCTGGTCTGTGACCCAGTGTCGACGCCAGACACACTACACAGCTGCCACAATATGATACACGGAGTGAACTGAAACATAGACTTTGACGGCAGATAAGGATCGACTGGCCTGCCTAGTCTGCCCATTTCCCTACCTACTGGATAAGCTGCAGATTCTAGTTAACCAAACAGCCTACTTCCTCCTACCCCTCCACTATAATTGCCTTATGTCTGTCCCATGCATTCTTGAATTCCCTCACTGTTTTTGACTCCACGACCTCCTCAGGAAGGCGGTTCCATGCATTCACCACCCTCTCCATGAAAAAATATTTCCTCATGTTACTCCTGAGCCGTTTCTCCTCTATCTTCAAATAGTGCCACCTTGTTCTTGCACATCTCTTTTTCTGAAAGATGCTCCCTCCCTTGGACTTTGTTGATTCCCCTGAGGTACTTGAAAGTTTCTATCATGTCCCCCCTCTCCCTCCTTTCCTCAAGGGTATACATATTAAGCTCTTCTAGTCTCTTTTCATATGGCTTCTGTTGCAGACCCTGCACCATTTTAGTTGCCTGCTCTGGACCGCCTCCATCCTGTCAGTGTCCTTGCGGAGATGGGGTCTCCAGATCTGCACACAGTACTCCAGACGGGGTCTCACAAACTGTCTGTAAAGAGGGATAACAACTTCCTGTTTTCTAACCCCCAGCCATCCATACTGCCTTCTCACACTGCTTGCCTACCTTAAGGGCGTCTGATATGACTATCTCAGGTCCCTTTCCATTTTTGCTGTTGTTAGTACCTCCCCCATTGTGTACTCTTCCCCTGGGTTTTTGTTTCCCAGGTGCACTACTTTGCATTTCTTTGCATCGAATCTAAGCTGCCATACTTTTGACCATTTCTCCAACCTTGCCAAGTCCCTTATCATCCTTTCCACCCCTCCTTGTGTATCAACCCTATTGCAGATCTTTGTGTCGTCTGCAAGGAGGCATACTTTTCCTTCCAGCCCCTCCACAATGTCTCCTATAAAGACATTAAAGAGGACTGGTCCCAGTACTGAACCCTGCGGTACCCCACTAGTAACCACCTTTTCTTCAGAGTGTACTCCATTTACTATTACCCTCTGCTTTATGTTGTCCAGACTATGTTTTGCCCAGGCTAACACCCTGGGACCCACTACCAGGCTGGCTAATTTATTAATCTTTTGTGTGGGACTGTGTCAAATGACTTGCTAAAGTCTAGATAGGCCATATCCACAGCCCCTACCTGGTCTACTACTTTGGTCATCCTGTCAAAGAAAATCTATTAGATTCATCTGACATGACCTTCTTGCTGTGAATCTATGCTGCCTTGGGTCCTGTGCCCTGCTGGCCTCTAGGTACTCAACAATTCTTTCTTTCAGAAGTGATTCCATCATTTTCCCTGCCACTGAGGTCAAACTAACAGGTCTGTACATTCCTGCCTCAGGCTTCCTCCCACTTTTGTGAAGGGGAATCACATCCACCCTCCTCCAATCCTCAGGTACCACACCATCCTCCCATGATTTGTTAAAAAGGGTAGTTAGTGGTGTCACTAGGTCTCCCCTTAGTTCTTTTAGAATTCTGGGATGAGTCCCATCAGGCCCCATTGCTTTGTCCACCTTGAGTTTTAGGAGTTCTTTCAGGACTCTTTCATCTGTGAATGGACTGCTGTTGACCACCCCCTGCCCAGAGCGCTTCTATTGTTTGACTGCTTCCTGTAACTGACATCTGCAAGCTGTCCACTGCTGCATCCTCTAGGAAGGCAGAAGCCACAGACAGAAGATATAAAATGTCTGCCCTCTCTGATTCTGGAGGGATGTAGCTGCCTAAGGCAGTGATCCATAAGTTTATCTCCCTCGAAATAATAAAGGATGCAATTGTCATTCGAAGGTTCACCCCATTCGAAGCCAATGCTATTCTGTATTAAGCACCCACTCTTGTTGCTGGTGTCAGATAGGGTCACCGAGCCTTCCATAGGTACGGTTTTGTGCTTGACAGAAGTATACTCAGCCTTGTCTGCCATGGAAGGAAACCACTCACTTGTTGGAAATCTTCTCCAGAAACAGGTAACATCTCATTCTTGGCATAGGAACGGTTTCCAGGTATCCATCCCGGCCCATTCCTACTCAATAATCTGGTTACACTGTAAAAAGCTTGGGAAATAATTCAGCACAGGGGCCAAGACAGACAGGATAAGATTCAAGTCCAGTGACTCTATGACCTGTGCCTCCTTCAGCTGCAATGTCAGACGTGCTTCCATTATATCATAAGAAGATATGGGGGGGGGGGGGCAGCTACCAACGTGAGTAGATGAGTGTTAAAGTAAAGCAAAAGAAAGCTACTTATCCAGATACTGTTGCAGCAAAGAACATGTGAAGGGAGTTGCAGTTGAATTTGTCTGGGGGAACCTGAAAAAATCTTTAGCAGATTGAGGCGGTACACTGGCTCTCCAGCATCAGATCAAAAGGCACTCCAGTGGCAGAATCTGTAAATCTGGACCCAATGTCACACAATGTTCTTCAGGCCACTAAGGCCATGCACTACTGCCCGATTACCTTAGATCAGAATGGCAGATATACAAGGCAAGTTGCAGTACGTAAACAACAAGCAGACTATGATGTCACGCCAAGGAAGCAGATGGAATGGCTGTGAAGTCGCTACCCATGACCATGGGACTCATCAAGACAAATCAAGCCCTGTGATAAAGGCTGGTGAAAGTACAGTTCCATAAGAATTTACCGTAACAGTAGATCTCCGAGAGGAGCTCTTTCAGCAGGCAATACCAGTAGAACTGAAGCCCCCAGGTGCTAGGATCACATGGAAAACTTCTAGCTATCAGTCTATTAGTGGGGACTGCCTCCGCCGATGTCAGCATGCTAACATCTGCCTATCATCTAAAGGAGGCAGTCCCCAATATCTACTTCAGTTCTCCCGCAGTAGACCCCAAACAGGTGGTGAAACGGAGAACCTAGGTGGGTCCTCAGAGCCAAGGAAAAGGCACATGCAGAAGAGGTGCAAAAGAGAAGAAACTGTCAGGATGAAGGTGGGAGGGAAAGCAGCACCTACTGGAAGAGCTCCTCTTGAAGATCTACTGCTACAGTAAGTTCTTACTTAACTGTACTATCTTACTTCAAGGGGGCTCTTGCAGCAGGAAACACCGGTAGGATTGAGTCCCAAGCAGTACCAGAACTGACTGAAAAGGCAGCCAGGAGGAGGCAGAAGGGTCAGGAAAGAAGGCCCTGAAGGGCTGCAAGTCCGAAATTGGCTCTGCATCTAGAAGCAATGTCCAGACTGTAGTGCTGAATGAAGGTATGGACAGAACTCCAGGTGGCAGCCACACAGATGTCCACAGCAGACACATTCTTGAAACAGGCAGTAGAGGCAGTCATACCTCTGGTAGAGTGATCTTTCACTGCCCCAGGCAAGGACTTGTACCTTCGGTAGCAGTAAACAATGCAATTAGCTAACCATTTTGACAAACACTGTTTCAAAACAGGTGCCACCTCTGTCTTGTTTTTTTAACAGTCCAGGTGCGGTTTATATAATACAGAAGCACCTGATGAACATCCAAAGTACAGAGCGAGGCCTCGCCCCGATTAGAATATTTAAGGAAATAAACTGGTAGGTGGATGGATTGGTTTAACGTAAACTCAGACACCACCTTAGGCAAAAACGTAAGCTTGGTGCACAAAGACACCCTGTCTTTGTGAAAAACCAAATAAGGCTCTTTACACATCAGAGCCTTAAGCTTAGATATCCTCCAAGAAGAAGTAACAGCAACCAAAAAAAACACTTTCCACGACAGAAAGCCCAGCTCGCAAGTCGTGGCCGGCTCAAAGCAAGGCACAGTGAACTTTTCCAGCATGACAAGAAGGTGCCATGGAGGGACAGGATCCTGGATGGGAGGCTTCAAATGTAGGGTACCTGCAAGAATGTGCGGGACACCTCTAGCTGGGCAACAGATTTGCCCTCAATAGGTGCATGGTACGAAGCGATGGCGGAAAGGTGCACCTTAAGGAGGGGGTACCCTAGGCCTGAGTCTGAAAGGAAGAACAGGTACTCCAAAATCATATTCACCAGACAGGTGAAAGCATCCAGATGGTGAGCAGCGGCCCTAAAAGAGAAGTGCTTCCACTTCAAGGAATAGGTGGCTCTAGTGGAAGGTTTTCTAGCAGCCACCAGAACATCAGCGACCCTGGGAAAAACCCCAAAGCAGGCAATAGCTAAGTCTGCAGGAGACAAGCATGTAGATGCAGGGACTTGATGTCTGGATGGACCAGGGTGCCCAGTTCCTGGGACAGCAAGCCGTTGCACAGGCGCAAGGGTACTGGAGGTTCCACTGCCAGCTGCTACAACAGGGGGAACCAAATCTGATATGGTCAGTAGGGAGTTATGAGGATCATTTCTGCCCCCTCCGACTAAAGCTTGAGGAGAACCCTCTGCAGGAGCAGGAAGGCTTACAGGAACCCCCCCCCCCGGCATGCTGATGCAGTACATTAAGGACATGTTGTTCATCTGCACCAGCAGTGGACTGGGAAGAATGTGGGTCTGGAAGGCCTGCAGGGCATAAAGAACTGCCCGCATCTCCAGCACATTGACGTTAGGATGTTGCTCTGCTTCGGACCAGGTTCCCTGGGTCTGATGATCGGCCAAGTGAGCACCCCAGCCAAGACCCGAGCCATCCATCGTGAGGATCTGCTGAGGTGACACAGCCCAAAAGGGTACCCCTTGCAGGAGACTGGCAAGATTCTGCCACTGCTCCAAGGTTCTCCTCACTGGGTCAGAGACCATTATCCGCTGATCCAGGTCATCGGTGCACTGGTCCCACTGAACCCGAAAGGTCCACTGAGGAACCCTCATATGCAGGTGGGCCAGGGGGGACTCAACTCCTGCATCATCTCCCCTAGGAAATGCTGATACCGGGAGAGATGGTTGGAGGTATCCTCTCCCTCAGAAGAGAAAGTGGGAGAGGAGGAGGAGCTGGAGTCAGGAGGTGGAGGTGCAGGGGCTTCAGGCCTGAAGATGGCCTGGTCAGCTCTAGGCTGGTAAAGGAAAAAATGCACCAGCCATCATCCTGAACTGATCCCAGGTCAAAGGTTCAGGAGGGCTGAAAATGCTTAGGAAAGAAGGAGGAGGGTCGTGGGAGACCAGGCCAGGTCTTCTGCTAGGGCATGCTCAAGGCACCTCTCCTGGGGGAAGGGACTGGCAAACCCACCCGTCAATGAGCAATCAACAACAGTGGACTGGCTGAGACAGTTTCCATATGGGGGAGGGGGAGTTGTGCAGATCGCAAGGGGCGGTCCCAATCCCCACCAGTGACAGAGAAAGTTGGATTTAATTTCAAGGAAGGCTCTTGCAGCAGGCCACACCAGTATGACTAAGCTGCCAGGACCACATGGAAAACTTCTAGCTAGCAGTCTACTATGGAGGACCGCCCACCGCCGATGTTAGACTCTGACGGCCTATCCTATAAAAGTGGGTGGTTCCCACCTCAATTCTTTTCCCCGCTGTGAACCAGCACGTCAGACCTTAATGGACGCTGCAGCTACAGTCTACCACCATTACTCGCGCTTGCCACGTTTATAAATTTTCTTTACCTATTAGTTGTAAACATAACATTTTCGGTGTTTCAGCCATTGAGTTTGTCTTCTGCTCCAGCTTTGTATTCTGACCGCTCCACAAAGTGTGCCTGCGGCAAACAGATTCCCGAAAAGGATGGCCACTCTGCTTGCATTCTTTGCCTAGGCCCCAGTCATGACACCAAAGCCTGCCAAATTTTCCAGAAATTCAACCAAGCTACTTGGAGACATCTCAAAATTCTGGAAAGCCATCTGATAAAGCAGAAGTTGGTCGCGATGGAGAAGGAGCTGCAGGCCAAGAGCTCCTCAACTTCACCAGCACAGTGGGCTTCATCATCCTCTCATAAATCCAGTGGGAAGCATAAACACCAGGACAAGCATCGAGACTGGGACTGGTCACCTCACAAACCACGACTGCCTCAGGGTCATTCTCCCACCGGGGGGGGGGGGTTGGATCCCACAGCCTAGTCAGCCCTCTCTTCTGCCCAGCTACCAGTAGCTCTGCCACCCGCCCTCATTGCTATTACAGGCGGCGGCTCACTGAGACCAGGGACTTGGTCTCCAATCTCTCAGCCCCTGACGTTCAGATGCATCTCTTCCACAGGCTCCCAGCCAGGAGGCTTGGCCCATGATGGTGTTTCAGGCATCGATTTCTCCAATGGCACCCCCCCCGGAAAAGGCACTACCTATGTCAGTCTCCTCTGTGGGACCGGATGCCAGCCTAGGCAGTGCCCGCAGCAGACTATCGCCGCACCTCCAAATCTGACGGCACCTCTGCCTTTGCCTGGGTAGTCCCATCCCCCGGTGCCTGCTTCTTCAGATAACCAGGCACCAGCGGATCCCTCTCCTGGGCACTCTTTACCGATGCCAGAGGGATCGCCAGAAGTCCTGCACTTCCATCAGCATGTGGGCCCAATGTCAGCATCGCCTCTCCCACAGCCGACGCTGCTGCCAGCTCTGGTTGGCCCGATATCGGACCCCCAGTTGACACCCACTCATCCCTTGCCAAGGTACCAGATGCCAGCTCCACAGCCATCATACCCTTTCCTGGCACTGACCTATCCCAATGTGTATAATTTTCTGCCTCCATTGTATTATAATATCCTGCTTTCAGCGTGGTGATACTTTGTTGAAAAGCAGACCCCCGCTCCCCAGGACCCACACCCAGCGTCCCCCTGGGTCCCTGATAGGGACCTTCTGCTTCCGGATCAGGGCAGATCTGGTGCTAGTGGCTCACGGATGTCGGGGTTCTCCGGGTCTAGGCACAACGTCGGTTCTAGCTCTCACAGGGATGAGTGCCTGCCGCCTCAAAGCAATCAGGAGGAAACAAATGAGGATGACTTGGAGGATTCAGAGTCTTCCTCCTCACAGGGGGAGTCTTCTGAAGGTAAGGATACCATCAAGGTAGTTCTTAAGTCCCTGTCTGATGACCCATCTTTTATGGACGTCATGCATCACATTCAATCTGTCATGGTCTGGGAAATGGAGGAGTAGAATCTGGAGAGATGTTGCCTGGCCATCTATCTGAGGCAACAGGATGCCCTCCCGGTGGTAGTGCCACCGCTTATTGACTCCTATGAAGATGTCACCAGGGCAGCTTGGAATCGCCCATTCTCTATTCCCCCTCTGCCCAAGAAGGCGGACAGACTCTACCATGCACCTGCTGGTAAGCCTTTCTTAGGTGGCCATCTGAAGGCTGGCTCGATGGTCACCAATGTTGCCCATGACCGCACCAAAAAGCCTAAGCACTTTAGTGCCCCTTCCTCCCAACAGGGAGTCTAGGCAACTGGACCACCTGGGGAAACGAGTCTTCACTTCCACCACCCTAGCTATCCAGGCCCTTAACTACCTGGCCCATATGGTCCAATATCAAAACGTTCTCTGCGGCCCAGTGGCACTGAGGGTTGAGGCACTGGATGCCACACCTCGCACCACGCCAGCGACCCGGGTTCGGTGATGGATTCGGGCTGCTGGGGAAGGACTGAACGCCCAACGGCCTGGTAGGAGCTAGCCCTGCCGCGAAACTGCCACCTCCTGGTGACCACTGTAATCTGGTAGTGTGGACGTGGGAAGCAGCTGGGGGGGCAATGTCGGCTGAGGACATGAGCGGAGGCACGTCGCAGCGTGCCTGTTTCATTGGCCCTCTTCAATGACGCCGTTAGCAGAGGGGGCGGGAAGTAAAACTCCTGTTCAGTCCTGGCAGCAAGCCCTATGTTCACACATCCACCAGAAGCGAGGGCAGACTCCGCTATGCGCGCCTCCCCTGAAGCTTGAAGGAAGGTAGGAGGGACACCTTCCTCACCCCGCCCAGGGGGTTAACTGGGAGCTCTAGATATGTACTGGAGTGGCGCACTCTAGGAGCAGACTCCACGGTGATTGGGGTTGTGGGGACAATTGAGGGGTCTGAGAGACAGAACGGAGTGGAGTGGTGAAAAGGAGTGATGAATAGAAAGTTTAAAAAAAAAAAGTCCCCTGGGACCAAGCCAGGGACTTGGTGCAGGCACTGCCTGAGGACTCTACCAAGATGCAGCTTCCCCAGCTACCTATGACAGGCTCTGACATTGGCAACGACATCACTGGGCTGCTTATGATGTCGTGGATGCCTCAAGCAGAGAAGCAGTCTCTGGGGTCTGTCTCCAGCACCATTCCTGGCTCTGGGTATCCTGATTCTCCTCAGATGTGCGGTCCAGCATATTAGATGCCCCCTTTCAGGACGCCGTCCTTTTTGGTGGAGAAGTGCAGCACATCATTTCCACCCTCCAGGAGTTGGGCCAGGCCCTTAAATCGGTCCATTCTCTATACCATACCCAGCCTAGGGTGAGTCAGCACCTGGCCTTTCGTCGCTCCTCCCACAAGCACTCATGTCAGCCCGCCAAGGGCCAGAGCAGGTGCAACGTGGCTTCGGCTCCTGTCGCCGCTGCCGCCACAGCCCCCTGAATGCCCACGGCTGCCCTTCCGGCATCCACTCCTGACTCCTCAGCCTATCCCCTCCTCTGGAAAGGCTTCTGGGAGAGGCTGTCGTGAGTCATGTCTCCCTCCGCCTCAAAGGGTGGCGGGGCATAACCATGGACAACTGGGTGCTTCAGAAAATAGAACACAGGCATACTCTGGAGTTTCTGGAGTAGCCTCCAGAAAGTCCCCCGGTAAAGTCCTCTTACCCTCATCCAATCTGCCCCTTGTCTAGGGAAGAAATAAAGGCCCTTCTGCAAAAAAGAGCCAAAGAGCCCGTCCCTGCAGCTCAATGGGGAAAGGGATTCTACTCCCACTTCTTCCTTGACCCAAGAAAACTGGGGACCTTTGGCCCATCCTGGACCTGAGTTGTCTGAACCTGTACATAGAGTACAGGCACTTCAGAATGGCCACCCTACAGGGGCTGTTCCCCCTTTTGCACCGGTGGATTGGCTCTGCTCTTTGGATGTGCAGGATGCCTACCTACATATCCCAGTTTTTGCTGCCCATCATTACTTCCTCCACTTCCACTTTCTGAGGGCCCATTTTCAATTCTGGGCACTACCTTCTGGCCTTTCTTTGGCCCCCAGGGTCTTTACCAAGTGCCTGGCAGTGGTGGCAGTGGCCCTGAGGAGGCAGGGCTTCTACCTTTTCCCCTACCTGGATGACTGGCTGGTAGCATCACCTTTCAGGGACTGTCTGGTCCAGACCCTGGAATACACCTTCAGTATATTTCAGGCCTTGGGGATCATCATCAATCTGCTGAAATCCTGCCTCTCTCCTTGCCAGCGCCTTCAACACTTAAGGGTGGTTCAGGATACAAACCAGGGCATGGCCTTTTTGCCCACGGACAGGGTGGAGCATCTGATAGAGCAGGCTTGGCTGGTTTCTTCAAGTCGCCAGGTCCCCACCAGGGTTTTTTTGCGCCTTCTGGGCCACATGGCAGCAGCCACTGCCACAGTCCCTCTTGCCCACCTTCACATGTGGGTTCCTCAGTGGACCTTACAGGTCCAGTGGGACCAACGCACGGATGACCTAGAACAGCTGGTCCTGGTCTCCAACCCTGTCCGAAGAGTCCTGGCATGGTGGCTGGAGCTGGCCAACCTCTTTTGGGGGGTCTCTTTCAGCTTCAGATCCCTATCAGATTCTCATGATGGATGCATCCGGCCTGGGGTGGGGTGCTCACATGGCCTATCGCCAGAACCAGGGAACCTGGTCGGAGTTGGAACGAGGTCTCTGTATCAACATCCTGGAGATGAGAGAGGTCCTTTATGCTCTGCAGGCCTTTCAGACTCATCTCCTCTCCGGTCCGCTGCTGGTGCAGATGGACAATATGTGTGTGGCGTATTACATTAACAAATGGGGGGGCATTCTTACCCCCTGTGTCAGGCGGCGATGAGAGTTTGGTATTGGGCCACAGAGCACAGACTGCAGCTCTCAGCCATCCATATTCCAGGTGTCCAAAGTGTCCTGGCAGACAGTCTCGTCCGCTCCCGGCTGTGGGCTCACAAGTGGGAGCTTCTGACCCAGGTGTTCAAAAAGCTCTTCGACAGGTGAGGTCACCAGAGCTGTACCTTTGTGTGTCCCCACTCAATGCAAAATTGCCACTTTCCTGCTCGCTCGATCCATGGCCTGGAGTTTTCTGGCAAGAGGCACTGTCCCTCTCTTGGAAGGGGATGTTTCTGTATGACTTCCCTCCTTTCCTGCTCCTGCAGAGGGTCTTGCTCATGCTCCAGTTAGAGAGGGCGGAGATGATTCTCATGGCCCCCCTTCTGACCATGACAGATTTGGTTCCCCTTGCTGCAACAGCTGGCAGTGGAACCTCCAGTGCCCTTGGCCCTGTGCACAGACTTGCTCTCCCAGGACCATGGCACCCTTGTACATCCAGACCTAAAGTCCCTTCATCTCCATACATAGCTCCTGCAGTCTTAGTCATCGCCTGCTTTGTGGATGTCCTGGTAGCCGCTAGAAAACCCTCCACCAGAGCCACTTACATCATGAAATGGAAGTGCTTTTTTCTTTGGGCCGCTTCAAGCCAAACAGATCCCTTCACCTGCCCAGTGAATCAAGTGTTGGAGTACCTCCTATACCTTTCAGACTCCGACTTAGGGTGCTCCTCTCTTAAGATGCATCTTTCAGCCATCTCTGCGTACCATGCACCCACAGAGGGCTGAGCTGTCGCTCAGCTTGAAATGTCCTGCATCTTCTTGCAGGTCATCCTGCATCTGAAACTCCCCATTCAGGACCCAGATCCTCCTTGGGACCTCAATTTTATGTCGAAGAAACTCACTTTAACTCCCTTTGAATGCCCAGGAGTTGCAAGCTGCACTTTATGTCACTGAAGGTGCTCTTTTTTAATTGCTGTTACTTCTGCTCAAAGGATTTCCAAGTTTCAGGATCTGATGTGTAAAGAGCTCTATTAGGTTTTTCACAAGGTCTTTGTGTACAAATCCTAAGTTTCTTCCTAAGGTGGTGTTGGAGTTGACTCTGAACCAATCCATCCACCTGCCAGTTTATTATTATCCTGAGTATTCCAATCAGGGGGAGGCTTTGCTCCATACTTTGGTTGTGCATAGAGTTTTGCAGTACTATACGGACCACACAAAGCCTTTCAGGAAATATGATCAGTTGTTTATTTCATTCGCCCCTAAGAGAGAGGGCGCTCCCGTTTCCAAGCAGTGTTTGTCTAAATAGTTAGCCAATCGCATTGTTTATTGTTACTGCAAGTACAATAACGCCCTTCCAGGAGTGGTCAAGGGCCATTCTACCAGAGGTATGGCCACTTCCATGGCATGTTTCAGGAATGTGTCTGCTGTGGACATTTATGCAGCTGCCATCTGGAGTTCTATCCACATCTTCACCAAGCATTACAGTCTGGACATCACCTCTAGGCATAGGGCCAATTTCTGCCTGGCCATCCTTCAGGGCCTTCTCTCCTGACCTTCTGGCCACTTTCTAGTCCTCCTCCCGTTGCTGTTTTTCCAGCCATGTTTGGTACTGCTTGGGCATCAGTCCTACTGGGGTGGCCTGCTGCAAGAGCCTTACTCAAAGTAAGTTTGAACTTACCATAACAGTAGATCGTCAAAAAGATGCTCTTGCAGCAGGCCCTGCTTTCCCTTCCCCCTGCTGTTTCCTTCTTCCTTTCAGGTTTCTTCCTCGGATCTCAGAAACCTCTTTGGTTCTTCAATAACTGCCTGCTCGGTCCCCAGTGAGAGAACTGAGGAAGGTGTTGGTGACCACCCACCTTTTGTAGGATAGGCTGACATCAAAGGTGGACGTCAGTGATGGGTGGTCCCTTGTGGTAGACTGCTAGGTAAAAGTTTTACATGTGGTCCTGGTACCTGCTGCAAGAGCTTCTCTCGAAGATCTACTGTTACAGTAAGTTCTTACATTAACTTTACTTTCTAGGGAGAAAGATGGGTCCAAACCAGCGCTGCGGCTCCTGTTAGAGCAGCCTCCCACTGTAAGCAGGGAGTGAGCCACAGGCCCCGACTCCAAAATCCTCCCCTCACCACAACCAACTCTGCCCCTTGGATTAAGCCCAGGCTCTAGGCCAGAACCTCCAGGGGTGCATGTGCCAGAACCAGTACCAGGGAAGGGCATCGACTCCATCCCCATGAACAGCACCAGGAAAAGGGTCAGCACAGGGACCTATGCCAGCACCGCAAAAAGCACCAGAAGGGGCTCTGACACTGTCTCCAGTGCCGGGCACATACACCATGGCCACAGAAGCTCCCAGCCCCAAGCCAGACCCAGAATCAGACCCAGGATGACCCCCACCTCTTTACCAGCCTGCTCTACAGACTTGAGGTCTTTACCAAAGTCCTCTCCCAGGTCATCTGACCACTCAGGGAAGACACGGTGACCACCTCAAGGGCCCAAGAAGGACCCACTCCAGAGGTCTTCTCTCCCCTGGCACTGCAAGCAGCAATGGAATTGGGCCTAGTCTTGCAGACAGCACCACCTCGCTAACTGGTACTGGTCTGAGTACCAGCAGTTGAGACGGCGCCAGGCCACAACACCAAGGTGCCCACTAGCGTAGACCCAGCATTTAGCTTCAGCCTTACCACCAGGGGCGTCCGCTGCCCAAAGGGCTGATGGACTGAGAAGGGTGCTCCGCCAGTCTCCCAGTGGAGACTAACTGTCCATCAGACCCCTCCCCCAGGCTCTCCGACGTCTCAACAGGGTGAGCACATGAAGAGGCCTGGTCTTCCGAAGTACGTGTAGTACTGGGGATGGGGCTCAGTGGAAGAGTCAAGGGGTCCTACCTAGGCATCCTGGTGTGATGCCTGCCTCTGAAAGTGGGGGACTTGCGACCCCACTTTAACACACAGATCTCTAAGGTGCAGTAGTCCATGGAAAAGCAGATGTTGATGCCTGCCTCCCAAAGTAGGGGGCTTGCAACCTCACTTTAACAGGCGGATCCATAAGGTGCCGTAGTCCATAAAAAAGCATCTGTTGTACCTATCCATGGCATGGTCAGTGACAAGAAGGTCCAACATGCATCATTCCAGTCTCAGATGGCGATGTGCCCCACCACAGGAGCAATGATGCACTGGGGGGCCATCCTTCTGCTTCGCCTTTTGGTTTGAGGGCTTCTTCCTATATTCCTTGGAACTGGACATGGCACTGAAGGAAAAAACCAAAAACAGGAAAGAAAAGGTTCGGTACCACACTGAAGAGTAAAATAATAAAAATGGCACTAAGAAAGGACAGTGACGAGGGGTACAGCATTGAACGGATGGTGACGAACCGAGAAAAGAGTTGTGATACAGCAACACATGACTAGCGCTCCCACACTCTGCTCTCAACAATGGAAAAAACAGAACTGAGGAAAGCAGGGGGCCGGCATTGGCTGCTAGCCAGCCCACAGGCACCATGTCTTCACGTCTCCCTTATGGGACGTGCTGGCACTGACGTTTGTCCCCTAAGATGTTGGCTGCAAGAGACTTTGCTACCTGTGGATCCTAGTGCCCCTGGGATGGACCCATATGTGGGAATAAATGGTGAAGACTGATTCCTGGAAGATCATGAAGGTGGCAAAATTCCTGGACAATATCCCCATCCTGCTGAAGCATGCACCTACGAACCCCATATGTAATGCTCCCGTTCCTTTACAAAAATGCTCTTGCAGCTACATTTATAATTTTCTTTTTTTTTTTTTTTTAATTAGTATTTTACCTCCTGTAGTTGCCCGACCAGCCCCACGGCGGTCTAGCCCCCACCATCACTCAGCTTCTCTGGGACTTACCCACTGTTATGCCATACATCCTCTGCCTGAGGACTCCAATAAGCCCAGACACTGGTGTGGGGCCTGTGGCGACCGGGCCTTCGTCCCGCCATGGTCAGGGTTTTTTTCCTTCCAGCTTTTCTCCCCTGGGCCTGCAACACGAGTAATGACATGTGCAAGCTCCATCTCTGCTAAGATGCCATCCCAGAATGGAATGGGGGGGACACCTTCCCTGATGTTCCATTGTACTGCCACCTAGAACCTCCAAGTGGCAGTTGCCTGTTGGGATGCCCTTACCCCCACTCTCCCTAGGGAGGACAGCTGCCCTCGGGATGCTCAATCCTCCCTCCCCCCCCAGTCAGCCCCCAAGCAACCCGTCTCCATTCCCAAACCTGGGTAATCGATGAGGCAGGAGGTGAGGTGTTCAGCAACTCAACCCTCTACACCACTGGGTTGGCCCCAATATTTATGCATTTCTGATGTGTAAGACTATATTTCTGCTTTTAGCATCTTTGCAAATTCCCTGTTGATAAATAAGCCCCTTCCCAAGATTAGGTTATTAATGTGAGCAGTAAAATTCTTTTGAACACAGGGACTCAAATATATATATCTTTCCTAGTATCAAGTGCTACAGCACTAATGAGAACATTCTTTTTTTTTTTCATTCTGTCATACTCTAATACATAAGATTAGACCTATAGCATCTAATTCTGTTTTCATACTAAAATAAAAAAAAATACACTACATCATTTGTATCCCCTATGTCACAGTAAGACCCAATCAGATGGAGCCCAGGGATGTCTCTTTACCTTTATTACTTTAATGATATCTCGAGGTCCAATATGTTCTGGATCATATTTAATATGGGCTTTGCTGGTGGCAAGGCATACGGAGGCATACATTATACCCTTTTTGTTCATTAAAGCTGATTCTATCTTATCGACACATGAGATGCTGGTCATTTTCTTTACCTAAAAGAAAAAAAAGTTTTATTTTTATTTTCAAAAACAAGAATATCTTACCAGCAAATAAAATTCAGAATGTACCCTATAATATTACTCTATTATTTTGCATAAACAACCAACATCAATATAAAGAAATAAGTACTAATGGATAAACCTAAGAAGAAGAAGAAGAATCAGCATTTATATAGTGCTTTTCATACATCCAAAGCACTTTACAAGCAATGCTAGACTGGTAGTGAAGTGACTGAATGTGTGGTGGCGGCCATATCGCACATCATCACCCACACACAGCCTGGATAATTGCATGAACCGGTTTTATGGGAAGGGAAATGTTGGCCAGGACACCGGGAATGTTCCCTACTCTTTGCGAAGAGTGCCCTGGCTTCTTTTACTTCCACCTGGACACCCACCAGGATGGGCAGAAGGGACCTCGGTTTAACGTCTTATCCGAAGGACGGCACACCCCAGCAGTACAGCACCCCCCAATACTGCACTCAGATGCCAGCAATTTTTAGGTGCAAGTCCAATCCCGGTGTGGGACGAGAACCCACGACCTTCTGGTCCAGAGGCGGATGTGCTACCAATTGAGCCACGCTGACACCTAAGGGCAGGTATTTTCGCACAGCCATGGGAAGGCTCATTACCAGAGGTGAAACAAATTAAATTTAAAAAATAATCAACAGTAAATTTTAAACTGGCCTGTCAGTCAGGCACATAGTCCCAAACTGGAACGTTCAAACTCAAACATGTGCCTTCCTGCAACAGTGTAGAACACTAATGGCCACCATCTTCAATGAGATGACTTCTTCCCGCAGTGCATTCCAAGTGTCCACCACCCTCTCTGTGAAGAAGTGCTTCCTAATCTCCCTTCTAAACCTCCCACCCTCCAGCTTAAGACTGTGCCCCCCTGTGATATGGTTGCCACTCTCCTTATCAACCTTATTTATTCCTTTCAAGTACTTGAATGTCCCAATCATGTCCCCTCTCTCTCTCTCTTCTGTCTTCCAGGGAGTGCCCTCAACCTCTCCTCGTATGCCTTGCCCTGCTGACCAGCTATCAACATTGTAGCCCTTCTTTGTACCTTCTCCAGCAGGTTAATGTCCTTTTTGAGGTGTGGGCACCAGTACTGAACTCCATACTGTAGATGTGGCCTTAGCAGTGATCTGTACAAGGGCAGTATAACCTCCTCTCTCCTACTACTAATCCCCCTAGCTATGCATCCCAGCATCTTGTTTGCCTTTGCTGCTGCTTTCTTGCACTGCATGGAGTGCTTCAGGTCACTAGTGATTATCACTCCCAGGTCCTTCTCCTCCTCTGATGCAGATACTCGGACTCCACCCAGGTAATATGCTGTCCTGGGATTCACGGCTCCAATATGCATAACTTTGCATTTCTTGGCATTGAAGCCAAGCTGCCAGATCCTGGACCACCTCCCCAGCTTTTCCAGATCTTCCTGTAGGTCCCTTATCCCTTCAGCTGTGTCCACTCTCCCAGAGAGCTTGGTGTCATCTGCGACTAGGCACATTTTGCCTTTAATGCCATCCCCAATGTCACTGATGAAGACACTGAACAACACTGGCCCCAGCACAGAGCCCTGTGGGACACCACAGGTTACCTCTCTGGTGCCAGATAACTCTCCCCCCACAACCACCCTCTGGGTTCTGTCCCTCAGCCAGTTTTCCACCCATCTGACCATCTTTTCCCCAATTCCAAGATCCACCAACTTCCTGATCAACCTTTTGTGGGGCATAGAGACAAAGGCCTTGCTGAAATCAAGATACAGGATATCTACCACTTGGCCCCTGTCTACTGTCTTAGTGACACAGTCAAAGAAGTCAATCAGATTTGTTTGACATGATCTCCCCCCCATGAACCCCTCTAGTGAACTTTTAAATAGGTCTGCTAGAGGCCCTGCCAGCTCCTCAGCCAGTTCCTTTAGTACCCTTGGATGTACTCTGTCCGGGCCTGGTGATTTGTCCACTTTCAATGCCAGCAGACCCTCCCTCACTCTATCCTCCTCTATCACTATGTCTGTGTTCCCCTTCCCCGGCTCTTTTCTGTCCTGAAGGCACACTGGTCCGTCCTTCTCCCTGGTGAAGACAGAATAGAAGTATTAATTTAGTATCTCTGCTTTTCCTCCATTATCCTCCACTCACTCCACACCTTTCTTAAGCCTAACAATCCCTTCCTTCTTGTCTCTTTTCTCACTTATATAGTGAAAGAAAGCCTTCTCCCCCTTCTTAATTCTTTCTGCTGTTTGAAGCTCCTTCTGTGCCTTTGCTCGCCGGACTTCCTTACTTGCCTCACTAGCCAACCTTAGGTAATTTTCCCATCTGCCTTATGCTCCTGCATCTGGCAGCCTCCACTGCATCAACCAGCTATTTGGACATAGTGGAGAAAATTTTGAAAACCTGTCTGATTTGAGACTATCAAAGATGATCGTCAGCAGCATATGCCCAAAACCAAATGCATCTACCATTGGGGATTAAATCTGACCAGACCATAAGGAAATGGTCAAGCTGACAGGATGGCCGTATAGATTCAGTATGGGATGTCTTGAGCATACCTGACAATAATTGTGTCTGAGCGCACCAAGGTCAGCATGACCCTCTGAAAATCAGTGCAGGCGCATGCAATGGAAAATCTGGTCAGATGTCTTTGTGTAGGCTCAGACTATGTATGTTAGCAATGTGCTACAAAGTGAACCATAGCAGCTCATGTTGATAAGAATTTCTATCAATCGACAATTTCTCTTCTTTCAGTTCCAACACTGTCCATGGGAAATCCTAACAAATGGATAAGAAGCACCCTGCTAGGAACACACTGGCACAGCATGTGCCTTCATTTCAGGAGATATAGCTGAGGCCAATACCTTTTCTGTTCATTTAAAGGGACACTGTCAACCTGTTTTTCATATTATTTCTAGTAAAAAAGCTACATTTTATGATTGCTTACCTTCTCAAAAATTCATTGATGATGTTGTTTGTTTTGTCTGTCACCTTGTTTAGTAGAACTGAAATGTATGTTAATATATATTTATAAACAACCTTGCTTTGTTTATAATCCTGGATCTGTTCTTACTGCATACTCCCTGAGCATTAGAAACACCCAAACAGTGCAGTCACTCATGAGGCTGTAGCCTCCTAAACTCCTACTGCATCATGAGGGGCCAGACTGTGTTGTGGGTGTTCCCAAGTTCGGGAAAGATGCAGTTGGAGCTGATCCAAGGAATGTAAACAAACATGTGTTTGTTTGGTAACACCAGTATGGTAGGCAGTCTGTTTTTCACTTTTTTAAATAAAAAAAAGTCCAAATCAAACTACCAGCTACCTCATCAATCTTTATAGAATGTTGACAATCATAAAATGTGTTTCTTAAACTAGGGACACTTTGAGACCTAAAGGAGTTGACAGTGTCCCTTTAAAGACAAACTGGATAAATATTTCTTATCAGAATATGGTACCTTCTGACCTGCTAGTGTAGGAGATTGACATCATGGGCAATGCCTTATGTCTAGCTTATACTCCAAGTATAGAATCCAAGCATGTTTCAGCTGTTACAACTTACTAGAGAATACTTTTTCATTTTCATGTTCCTTTCCAAGATTTAAAGCACATCTTGGTAGTCCATCTAAAAAGTCTATATAGAAAACATTTGCCTCTCCTCTGTTAAGCTCGCAGTGCCTTTGTTTATGACATCACAGTGCTTACTAGGACAACAGACTGTGATGTCACAAACAGCAGTTGTGTGGTTAGCAGGTGAAATAATTGCTGCAATATCTATACTATTTAGTAGACCAACAGCAGCGGGAAGTAAAACAAAATTAGAAAATAAAATTAAAACATAACTGGTATAATTCTAGTGTTTTTAAGTGTTTCATTATAATATAAAGTTGCTCTTTAAATGCTGGTAATCAGATATGTACACTAGGCAAGAAAGGGCCTATTTTTCAAGAATGACCTGGGATAAACACAGCAAACGAGTAAAAAAAAAAAAAAGAATACATCGACAGAATCGATATCAATCGAATACATTAAAGCTATAAGGACTCATATTGTAAAAGCCACTGAGAAGATTTTGAAAACAAGATATTGGGTTTATTTATGTTCCTGACATTAGGGATTCCACAGCCTTTAGCTGATCAGTACATGATTCTTACACGCAGTTAAACAGCTATTGATGCCTCTTAGAAAACTGTGTAAAACTTAATAATTCAGCTTGTACTTCATATATCTTTCATGGATTTTTCCTCCCCTTTTTATGGCTGTGGGTGGAGCCTACAGACATTTTGCTTTCTGTGGCTCAAAATGGCCGATCGCGGCACCTTCCGTTGGGACTTTTGGAAGTAGACTCCTGAAAGTCCAACGGCGCTTGTAACACACTGCCACAATCGGCCACTACGGAGTAACAGCCACACTAGTTCAGCTGTTACTTCCGCATTCCTGGACAAGAACTGCGCATGCGCGCCTCACACAGTTCCAGCGATGCGATTTTGTGAATGGCATATTGCCATTCACCACAACTGCGCATACACGAATGCTACACATGCGCAGTTGTGTCACCGCCATCTTGCGGATGGTACTCGGTGGCGCTAGCTCTTTGGAGCTCCAGAAGCTCGCCACAGCCTTATCAGCTCTGGCTAGAGTTTGTTTAATACTGGAGAAATCTGCACAAAAAACAGGATCATTTATATATTAGAGTTCATCTTCCCTTACAGCTTATTCCCAGCTTGAAGCCATAATCCTCTGTTGTAACATCAGTCTGTTGCCATGGATGTAACTGGGATGCCACAAGCAGCATATTATGTTATTATGTAGGAAATTATAATTATAGTAATCCCACTAATGACGTTAACTGTAAGATTTAGCTTGAATTATGATTGACATAAAAGAGAAAATGCACATTACCTCTGCAAACAAATCAAGATGACCTTGCCTGGCTCAGCAGAAGGGCTCCCACTCACAGTGATGGCAAGCTGGGTTTGGGAATGAGCTTGAGTCATCGAAGGCCAGCTGGGGCAGAAGGATTAAGCATCCCAGAGGATACTCCAGGGATCACGCTGGCGCTCACCACTAGCGCAAAAAATTTTTGTTTTTTTAATACTTGCGATTCTTCATTTGATTTAGCACTGTGACAGGGATGAATAAGACCCTGTCCCATTTGTTATGCAGAAAGAGTTAAAAGCAAGGATCTGTTCTATCCTCTCCTTTTCTGTCTCTTGTCTATCAGATTGCGCAATCACATTTTCTTGTGAGACCTTGGAAATGATCACTCTGACAGTCTCATGGTCATTCCGCTCCCAATATCTCTCTGCCTTCACTTGCTGTTTCCTGCTGTTTCTATCTTTTCTTCCCCCTTGCTTGTCTGTGGTAACATAAATATGTCTGAATTGTTGTGTGAAACTGGGATCCCTTGGTTTGACAATGTATATAGTTATATTGTGAAACGATTGCAAAAATCTATGTGGAATTCAGGGGGTTAACCTTGAGATGCAGTTTGAGCTCCACAAGCAAATTTGCAGAGCTGTCATCAGATTAGTTCTGGGATACAATGTTCTGTTGCACCTGCAAGGAAAGAAACTGACAAAGTTCTGATACATTTTGTGAGAAACAGGATGTCTCTTAATGAGCTCAAGATGTAGAAGTTCACTGCCAGGAAAAGACATTATTTATAAAGAGAATGGCAGCCTGCCTGGTGGGTTCCTTAAGTAGCTCTTCCAGCAGGCAGTCCTGGAATGTATCCAGCAGGGCTTGACATCTGGTGCTCCTGGCCACTGGAGCATCCCAATCAGTATCCGGCAGGTTCAGATCATCCACTACCACTACTTCCCCTTCTGCCACTCCCCTTTCTAGATTTTCCCCAAGCTCCCTGTCCATCTATTCCTCTTGCCCTGGTGGTCTATAGATCACCCCAAGCATACAGTAGTTTCTTGCCTGGGGCCACCATGAGCTGCACCCACAGCGACTCTGTCTCCCCATTATTATGCCTGATGCACCCATCTTCCACAACCTCAGTGCCATCCCTGATATAAAGGGCTATGACTCCCCCTATAATTTTTCTTCTCTTCTTCCTGAACATTGTGTACCCTAGGGCTCTCAGGTCGCCGTCGCTAATTTCTGAGGTCCAAGTTTCTGTGATGGCCACAAGGCCCACCTCAGTATCTACCATCTTTGCCTGGAACTCACCGATTTTATTATGTAGGCTCCTGACATAAAGACAGACCCCCTTCAATCTAACTCCTGGACCTTTTTTCTTTTGCTAGTTACCTGTCTCTCTCCCTTATTCCGCCCTGATCTTCTCTTGTTTTCTTTTTTTCTGTAGTGACTACACACTTTGTGTTGCCCCTCTCTATTGTCCATTCCCCTAGCCCAGTTTGGACCACAACCCTATTTTTCCCCGCTGTGCTGCTACAAGCCCCCAGATATGAGGGAGTATTAGCTAGGTTCCCTTCCTCTTTCCCATCACTGTGGTTCCCCTAGTCTCAGACTCCCCTGGAGTGAGCTTAACTGTCAAATACAGATGTCAAACTTCTGCCCAACCTCACCTGCCCCTTTTCTCATCAAATGTCTAATCAACAAATTAGGGTGGGGGAGAATATAGTTCTGCTTTCTGATTGCAGCCTGCAGCACTTTGCGCCCCAAATCTGCATCAACTGAGCTCTGAGTTTTAAGTAAAGCTAGTGACTTCAGTTTTAATGTCACACAGGCTTTTGTTGTACAAACTCTCACCCACCCTGCCAAGCTGCCCTAGGAAGTAGTCTTTCCTTTCTCTGCAGCTCTGCAGAGCACAAAGAAAACTGTCAGGATGGGGGAAAAAAAACAAGACCTTACCAGGTATGACCATTCCGTGCAAAACCTATATCTCCTAAGAAGATTCTTTGGGATTGACATGAAATTCGGTGGACATTTTCAGAAGAGGAGATGACACAATTTCTAAGGACGAGTTTGTCATGGTGAAAGATAAGACTCTTCGCAGGAAACAGACTTGCACTCACAAGTCCATCTTGAAGAACAGACAGCAAAAAAAAAAAAACACACCTTAATGGCAAAACTGTCTTGTAAACCAAAGAGAACAGCCACTCAGACAGGCATTCTGGTGCAGGTGGTAACCATAACCCAAGGATCAACAAACAACTGTGCGCAGCTCACTCATGTACCTGCTACTCAAAGGTATCAGCAGTCTCACAAAACAGACTGCTGTGCAAGTGATTTTATTCGTGAGAATACTGCATAGTGGCAGGAATCAGCAGGTACAACAAAGTACTCCAACGTTTAATGCAGGCATGCTGTATCCTCACGAATAAAATCATCATATGTACAGCAGTCTGTTTGTGAGCCTGGATATACCTTTAAGTACCAGTGGCGTGAGTGAGTTGCATGTGGTTCTCTGCTGATCCTTGGTAAACCTATCTTCTTATCTGAAACAG
Source organism: Neoceratodus forsteri (assembly GCA_016271365.2). Taxonomy (NCBI): domain Eukaryota; kingdom Metazoa; phylum Chordata; order Ceratodontiformes; family Ceratodontidae; genus Neoceratodus; species Neoceratodus forsteri. The sequence continues at coordinate 442,133,872 of JADMNL010000023.1, forward strand.
AGCTCTTAAACTCATATTCAAAATCCGTGGAAGAACAGATGACCAGAAAGTGTGCTTGACTTCAGTGACTGGTAAAAAAAAAAAAAAAAGTAAAGTAAGAACTGTCCATGGAGTCAAAACAGCATCCAAAACTGAAAATTAACCCTGAAGAGTATCCGGGGCCGAGCCCTTAACTACTCCGGCCTGTAGGAAAAAAAAAACTAACTACGCCTCAGGGCTTTCCCTGAACTGAACGCTATACCTTGTGCCCGGCTAGTGAGGAGAACCTGAGCCCTCTCTCTAGAGGCAAGCAAATGATCTGCTGTTCCCCAAAGCATCACCAATGGAATGCAAACCCTTCTGGGTTGAGACCACCCATAAGGATGCACAACTTGGTAACTGAAGCAGTCATACCAGTAGAAGAATAGCAGATAAAGAGGTACTTCTCTTCCATCTATGAAACACTCATCAATTTACTGAGCATAAACTCATATCTTGTGCTTTCTTGATTGTTTATGTACATGGCTGTCACTGTATTGTCAGCATACTTTCATCTCTTAGAATTTGATTTACTCCTGCAAAGTTCAGGACAGCAAGACAAAAACCTCTCTGTTACTATAAAGTTTATTTGGCTAAATTAGTTTTACAGGTCCCAGACACCTGAACTGGAACTGGTTTACAATTGCCCACCCCCCCTTCAGCTAAGTAGACTGCCATCTGTTATGAGAAGCATCTCTGACAGAAAATATTTTTTTTTATAGCTATTCATTTTTCTGCTCCTTGCACTTGGAAGGTCCTCTTCACACCAACCCCCCACCCCTCACCTAGCTTCTCTTTGGACTTACTTCGGCCAGTGCCCCAAGGCTTGCTCCCCCATAGGAGGGTGGTAGGGAGTCCTCTTAGACCCACCAGTCAAGGATCCAGTGCAGACAGTGCCTGCAACGGGTCAGTGCTCATCCTGCACTCTCGGATGATTTTCTGACTCTTCCTCCCACCCTGCACAGTGTGTGTGCAATAATGTCAAGGGCAACGCCATGCGTGCTTTTGCAAGTGGTGCACCCAATGTCTGCCACTCATTCCCCCCACCAGCTGGGAATCCTGTGTCCAACCCCCCAATCAACACTGGTGGTGAGGCAAACACCAAATGCTGTGCTCCCCATACGCAGAGGAAAACAGTCCTCTGGAAGCTCAATCATCCCCCCCCCTTCCCCAGCCAACCTTCCAATGCTCTAGGTTCACTCCAGAATCAAAGCAGTCAGTGCCACAAGCAGTAGTGCAACTGCTATGCTGGTGGGTCAGCCTACAAGAACATCTTCTAGGGATGTGGATGTGGTTCACTCAAACACATTTTGGCAGTCTCTCTTTAAGAGCTGATTTGCCAGACCATTTTTAAAAGAAGCTCCTCCCACCAACCAGGTGGTATATACCTCGGCTCCACCCCATGATGCCAAATCTTCCTTTCTACTAGAAGAGTCAGGTCTCTTCCTTCACAGCTCTATGTGCAGTGTAGGCTTGAAAATTCTTATTGCATCATTTGGTTAACTGCTTTCGAACTTCTACTTTGGACACATTTCCTCAGTTCTACCTCATCTGTCTACGCATACATGAACCAAGAGATTCTAAACCGACTCCCTGCTTCAAGTGCTGCATCCAGTGCTATCACAAAATGTCACAGACAGATCTGCACATGTCAGCATTTACTGTTTGAGTGAACAACGCCACGTTTGCCTGCAGCCTGTGTCAGGCTATGCTTCTCTTGAAGAATGCTACACTTGTCTTCTTCTCAGCATGCCCAATGAAAAGGGTCTACTGGTGAAATCCAAGAAAACTCATAAGGCAGTCCCCATGGCCCAGCTGGCGGCTGTGGAAGAGGCAGCAGCCAAGCCTGTGGCAGGCACCACATTGATCGTGGCACTGCTCCTGTTAGAGGCCAGTGTCGGCACATCCTTCACTGGTAAGTTTTGAGAAATGTGCAGGACCCTCCAGACCTTCAGGGAAAGCCCTGCCCATCACAGTAAGTTAAAAAAGTCAAAAAGGTCCCATTGTCAGTTGTGAACCCTAGGCCTCCTGTACATCTGCCCTCTCTTTCCCCGATCCACAAGGTGGTGGTCAAAGTGCGGATGGACAAGGCAGGGATTAATCTGATAACGCTGGACTGGCCTCACCAGTTCTGGTACCCAGATCTCCTCAGCCTCAGTAGCGGACCTCCAAGACAGCTACCTCTATGCTTGGATCTGCTGTCTTGTCATCGGGGGAAGATCCTGCACTTGGAGCTTCAATTCCGGCACCTCACAGCCTGGTTCCTAAATGGCTAGAGTTACACGCTCTGGGTCTTTTGAAGGATGTGCTCCACACTGTGGTGGCCTCCCAAAAGGAGTCGACTCACTAGTACTGCACCTTTAAGTGGAAAATATTTTCCATCTGGTGCCAGGGCAAGGAGCTTGATCCCCTTGCCTGCAAATGGGCTAGCATTCAGAACTATCTTTGGTCCCTCTCCCAGCTGGGGCTGAGACTAACAACCCTAAAGGTGCACCTAGCAGTGGATATACCTGTGCACTTTTTCTCTGTTGTATTCTTTGCATTAAAAGCACTGAATTTGAAAAGGGGTTTGGTGCCTCTGTTGTTCTTGAGTGCAGGTTCCTGACATTTATTTAAAAAAAAAAACAAGATCTGTCAAGAAATATAGAATTTGATGGCAGATAAAGGCCGCTTGACCCATCCAGTCTGCTCATTTCTCTCTGCCTACACAATTACATCAGACCGTGCCCGATCTACAGCGCTTTCTCCCTCCCCTCTTCCTTTCCACTATGATTCCTTTGTGCTTATCCCATGCATTCCTGAACCACACCACTGTTTTGCACCCACCACCTCCACTGGAAGGCTGTTCCAGGAATCCACCACTTTTTCTGTGAAGAAGTACTTCCTCAAATCTCTCCTGAATCTATCCCCTCCAGCTTCATCGCATGCCCCCTTGTTCTTAAGCATCTTTTCTTCTGAAATATACCCCCCTCCTGTACCTTATTTACCCCATGAGGTATTTAAAGGTCTCTTATCATATCTCCCTTCTCCCTCCACTGTTCCAGGGTGTTCATGTTGAGGTCCTTTAGTCTCTCATCATAGGGCTTTTAATGCGGACCCTGCACCATTTTAGTTGCTCTCCTCTGGACCGCCGCCACTCTATGTCTTTCTGGAGATGTGACCTCCAGAACTGGATACAACACTCTAGGTGGGGTCTTTCCAGCGATCTATACAGAGGCAACACCACTTCCCTCCTTCTGCTGGTGATATCCCTCCCTATGCACCCCAGAATCCCACTTGCCCTCCCTACTGCCTTGCTGCACTGCCTGGCTACCTTTAGGTTATTCGATATGATTACCTCCAGGTCTCTTTCCTGCTTGGTGGAAGTCAATACTACTCCACCCATTTTGTACTTCACCCCCTGGGTTTCTGTGCCCTAAGTGCACTAGTCTGCACTTTTTCACACTGAAACCTAGTTGTCATACCCTTGATCACTCCTCTAGTTTTTTCAAGTCTTTGCTAATTCTCTCCACCCTCCCTGGAGTGTCCACCCTGCTGCAGATTTTAGGGTCATTCACAAAGAGGTAAACCTTCCCTTCTAGCTTCTCTGCAATATGACTTATGAAGACATTACAAAGGGCCGGTCCCAGCACTGATCCCTGAGGCACCCCACTGGTCACCCTCCCTTCCTTGGAGTGAACTCCCGTTTACCACCACCCTCTACCGCCTATCCCCTAAACAATTTCTTATCCAGTGTACCACCTCTGGACCCACTCCTATGCTACCCAGCTTGCTTACTAGTCTCCTGTGTGAAATGGTGCTGAATGCCTTACTGAAATCTAGGTAAGCCACATCTACCACTCCACCATGATCTAGTTCCTTGGTCACTCAGGCAAAGAAATCTATCAGATTTGTTTGACATAACCCTCCCCCTGTGAAACCATGCTGCCTTGGGTCTTGTAACCCACTGGGTTGAAGACATCCCACATTCCTTTCCTTCAGCAGTGATTCCATTAACTTTTCCATCACTGATGTCAGGCTGACTGACCTATAACTGCCAGCATCCTCCCTGCTACCACTTTTGTGTAGTAGGACAACATCTGCTCTCCTCCAGTCCTCTAGAACCACTTCTGTTTCCAGTGAGCTATTGAACAGAACTGTCTGTGGTACAGCCAGTATTTCCCTGAGTTCCCTCAGTACCCTTCGGTGCACCCCATCTGGCCCCTTTGCTTTGTCCACCTTCAAATTAGCAAGTCTCTTCAGGACTCTTGCCTCCAAAAAAGGACTAGTGTCCACCTCCCTCTAAAACATTTGTTACTTTTCTGTGGCCCCTTCCCTTCTCCTTCCTCTGTGAATACTTAACAGAAGCATTTGTTCAGGATGGCTGCCTTTTCCTGGCCCCCCTTTGCACAGTCCCCCTTTCTCTTTTTAACCTTACAATCCCACCCCTGGTCTTCCTCCTTTCACTTACATATCTAAAACATGTCTTGTCCCCTTTTATTTCGTCCTGGGCTATCCTCTCTTCAGTTTGCACCTTTGCACTCCTTACTACTTTATCTACTTCTCTTTGTTTCCCCCGATACTCCTTCCTATCCTCCTCCTTTTGCGTCTCCTTATACCTTCTGAATGCTACCCTTCTAGCTTTTACCTTTTCAGCCTCCTCTTTCGAGAACTATTATGGCCCCTTTTTCCTCTTGCTTTTGCTTACTTGTTTGACGTAGAAATTTGCTGCCTTTACTATGCTCCCTTTTATCTTTGCCCACAATTCCTCCACCCAGCAAGGTCACCCGTCACTGCTCGGTCATCCCTAAGGCATTCACCCATCTTTTTAAAATCTGCCCTTCTGAAGTCCAGGACCCTCGCCCTTGTTTGGTTCGATTCACCAGCGGTCCTTATATTGAACCACACCGTACAGTGATCACTGGTCCCCAAGTGGCCTCCCACCTTGACTTCTGCAACACTGTCCCTAATATTGAGTACCAGATCCAGTATTGCCCCATCACAAGTGGGTTCACTAACTAGTTGCCTGATGAATGCTCCCTGCAGAAAGCCCAGGATGTCCCTGCTTCTAGCTAAAACTGCTGCTGGGAGGATCCAATCCACATCTGGCAGGTCACAGTTTTCAATGTATTAAGACTCAGTAATGGCCACAATATCCAAGACGGCCTCTAGGTCAGGAATCTTATTACCTAGACTTCTAGCATTCATACACATGGCCTTCCAGATTTTGTTTCCACTCTGCTTGTTGTCCACCCATTTTTTCATTTTGCCCTCCCTGCTTCCCATTTCTCTTTTTAATGCTCATGTTCCTTCCCCTTTTATATCTATTACCCTGCTTCATTTATTAATTTGCATCCTTGGGGATTTCCCTACCCTCAGGTTCTCCCTACTCTCTATTTAAGCCTGTGGGGGAAGTAGTCTGTCTCTCCCTGATTCCTTCTACCACCTCCCTTGGCTAGTTTAAATGTTCATTGAAGCAATATTTAAACCAACTATTGAGGACAGTGGTTCCCCTCCTGGATGGATGCTGGCAAGCGCCCCTGTATAGGCTCTTATCCTCTCATATGGGTCCCCAGTCCCCAGTGTAGCTGATCCCTTCCTCTCTGCACCATTCCTTCAGCCAGGAGTTGAAGCTTCTGGTGCTGTCCCCTGTTGAAGACAGGCAGCACCTCAGTGAAAGCCAATAAGTGAGCAAACTAAGATCCCTCCCCAGCTCCCTAAACTACCTCTTCACTATCCCATTCCCATCCCTAGCCAGGTCATTGGTCCCCAAGTGAACAATGGCATACAGCTCTCCCTTCCGTCCTGCTGCCCTAGTGGTCCTCAGGAACTGCTTCCCATCCTTCCAGGCTGCGGCACCAGCTTGGCACTGAACCTGCCTCCCCCTCTTTCCTATTCCCAAATCTATCCCCCTCACAATTAAGTCCCCCACCAGAAGCTGCTTCTTTTTCCTCTGGTGTCTGCTGCCACCCTCTTTGGGGTCTCCACTATGGACAGCTCTCCTTCGCCTTGGTCACTTCTAGGGGTTCTTCCTCCCAGCAGTCCTGCCCCACCAGAGCATGCAGGAATTTTGTAGTGGTACCGGTTGAGGAATGTGCTTCTGTGCCACCACGATCACTCTTCCAGAGCCCACCACAGTCCAGCTGTGCCTCCTCACTAGCATCCTCTGAGGTAATGGTGGCAGACTTGGTGGTCTCTGGGTTGGGGGAAAGGTACTCCGAATTCCAGCCAACCCGGCCTGAAGTCTAGCAACCTCCTTCCTGAACCCAGAGAGGTGTGTGCAGATGGGGCAGCACCACAGTCTCCAGAAGGTCTCTGAAAACTGCGGCCCATCAGTCACTGCACCACACCACTCCCAGCATTCTCAGTTTCTATTCTCCCTCTGTTACCTGGAGACACTTTTGTGCCCTTACCCCTGATAATGTGTTTCTAGTTTTCCCTTTTTTGTTTATATTTGTGCTCAACCGTGCCTTGTTTAAATCTTTATATACTCCTACCCTAGATAAAGTGTTGCTCCTATTCTCAGGTTTGGCCTACCTTTGACCTTCTACCCTTCCCAGCAGTGACTGTTACACAGAAGTGAACAGGCACCTTGCTCTAGTCAACCAGCAGAGTCCCCCCGCTTCTCCACTTCCTTCTGCTGATGCCTACTGAGACCTATGATGCCAATCACCTGTTCCACTCCTTCGCTGTTACTCTTACCCACTGGGACATAAACATGTGGGACACGTTCACAGTGGCTGCTTTTAAGCAGAACTTGCTCCCTTCCTGGTGGCGCACTATTAGCTGTGGGAAGTCAATTATTAAGTAGCTGAGGTCCTAGGCCAGATGATTAGCACCCCTCCCCAAACTACAGGCTTAGACACAGGTCTTATATTATGGCCCCTAAATGTGGGCTACTCTGGCTGCTCTCAGATTTACCCTTCAGTCAGTAAGAAACACACTAGTTCAACAAAGTTTCACCACAACGTACTCCACCTATGTTATTTACAAAAAAAAAACAAAAAAAACACAATCCTTTTGTGTTCCTCCTGTTGCAAATGCAGGCAGATTCTGCTCAAGAATCCCTGGACATTTTTGAGACTATTAATTCAGCTGGAAAGAGACCCCTGCCCCCTCTCTTAATAAGTAAATGTAGTAACACTCCAATATGGGTTTAGTGGGCCTGGGTCTGGTCAACTCCCTCTATGCATAGCCTTGCAACATGGTCTCCTGAAGCTAAGAGTCTGTTGTTGCTTGATCCCACCTTCCGTGAAAATTCTGATAGCATCCTCCCAGAGCCTGGGTGACAGGATGTGTCCACAAAAACCTCATGCAACTAATCAGAACCTTTGGTTTGAGCCACTGAAGCAGCTACACAGTGGAAATAATCTCTGATCTGTGAATTCTTAAAACCATTGTATGATCTTGTTATGTTAGCTGTGTATCATGGAAGAGGCGCAACCTGCATCTGAAAAAATAAAAGTAGCTAGAGTGTGCCACCCAAAATGAGGAACTGGAGCTTTGCTGACCCTTAGAGACACAGAAGTTGTTGGCAGAAAAGGACTGCTTGGCCCACCTAGTCTGCCCTGAGTTTCCCCACCTACTGTGCTACTGCAGACTTTACTCAATCTCTCCGGCCTTACACCCACCCCCGAGCCCTGTTACTAAGGTCCCCTTGTGTCCATCCCATGCATGCCTGAATCCTACCACTGTTTTCAGACATGACCTTAGACATGGATAGCTGGCCCTTCTTATCCTTCACAACTTTTACAAATCTTGGGCAAACAGTTTCTTGACAGAGAAGAGGACTCCAAATAAATACATCGTGGAAGACTGATCAGTAGACCAGTAATGTAACAGAACTCTTCAAAGTGTGGCAGCAGCCGTGGAGAGCTTCCATCTGATAGTTGCAACTCATCTAAAGCAGAGCCGCCTAAGAAACTTTTTTATGTTTGCTGATAACAAAGTGGGAGCAGTGGTGGATGGGAAGGAGGGGCAGGGTGCTGCAGAAGGACCTAAAAACTTTGGAGAGGTGGTCAAGTACTTGGCAGTTGGACTTCAGTGCTAAGAAGTGCAGGATTATGCACCTTGGGAATAGGAATTCTGATTTCAATTATAAGCTGGGGGGGTGCAATTATTGGTATCTGCTGAGGAAAAAGATCTGGGTGTGCTAGTCACAGCCATACAAATCACTCTGCACAGGGTTGGAAAGCCGCAGCAAAGGCTAATAGGATGCTGGGGGGTGTATAGCAAGGGAAATCACCTCAAGGAGTGAGGAGGTGATTCTGCCACTGTACAGAGCATTGGTGAGGCCTCACTTGGAGTATGTGTGCAGTTCTGGCATCCCTACTTAAAAAGGGACACCAGACTGTTGGAAGGGGTACAGAGAAAAGCAACTAAGACGCTGAGTGGGATGAGGGAAAAGACCTATGAGGACAGATTACAGATGCTCAATAAATACTCTCTTGAGAACAGAAGGGACAGAGGGGATATGATTGAGACCTTCAAGTACTTGAAGGGCATTAATAGGGTACGTTATGAGGGTCAGTTTAGAATTAGAAGGGAAGAAATCACAAGGGAGCATAGTCTAAAGCTGGTGGGGGAGGTTCAGAAGGAAGATGAGAAGGCACTTTCTCACTGAGAGGGTGGTGACAGCATGAAATGCTCTGCCTGAGGAACTGGTTTTGAGGACATCAGTGGATTCAAGTGGGAGGTGGGATAAATTTAATGGCAAAATCAAAACAGGGAAGGGGGGAGATGGTAAGACAGTGGGATCATTTGGTGGGGTGATGGAGGGAGGAGCGGGAGAGGCAGCATCAGTTCACAACACTGAGAGATGCACACTCAGGCACACGCCATAGACCGTAAGGCCTTTATCTGCTGGCTTTATCGTATGTTTAGGATATAAAACAGAGTATCCAACAATTCAAAAAAGCCACTCTACAGTCTTTGGTGCCTATGGCAAAATACAACAATTAGCACAAAAGAGCCAAGTGCACTCATGCGCCAGTTCCATGAAACAAGGAATGCAACACAAAGCTTGCTTCATTCGTTGCTCCTTTTCTATTTTCAGCATAAAACAGCATACATGGACCAGGCTGGCCCCTCTCCAGGTACAACACATCAACGTTTCACGTTTACATGCTTTATCAAGAGGATAATAGCACACCCAAGTAGTACACTTAAAAAGGACAGGAAATCATTTCTAATTGGCAGCCGTTTATAATGTTCCTATTTTCAGAAATAATATTACTACCCCTAAATGAGGCATGGGTAACTGTACCTGAGCAAAACGTGCTGTGAAAAAATGTATTTTGCATTGTTTTGGTTTTATGGGGAGCATTCTGTTAAGAGTTCTTTCCATGGAACCAGTGAGCTGGAGTTTTAACTAGGTCATGGTTTATGTATAGAACTCTAAGCATAGTTCTAATAGGACAATAGATCATGCTTAGCATTCTGTACACAAATCGTGACATAGTAAAACTCCAAATTACTGGTTCTATGAAAAGAACAGCTCAGAATGTTGTCCATAAAAAGAAAAAGTTGAAAACACAATTGTTCACATTAATGCTTATTCAGGTACAGTTAAACATGGGTTATTTGGATGTATATATGTCATTTCTGTTAAGAGGACCATTACTAACTGCTGCCAGTTTGCACTAATTTCCTGTCCCCTTTAAATAGTGCTCCCTTAAAGCAATAACACACTTTTTCATATTACATGAATAAAGTTTGTCAGTACTCCAATGTGACAAAATCTAAAAATAAGAACACAACCTCAATATAATAAAGTCTTAACAAATCTATAAGTAATTCATAATAAAATCTACAATTTATACCTTATTGCTCATTATTTTTGAGGTATTTAAATTTTTTACTTTTATACTAATTACATTTTTGTATTTTTATTTAATCTTATTTTTAAACTTATTCATTAAAATGACAGATAACTGCTATAACCACACAATTGAATTTACATATTCTCCAAACACATTCTGACATTATACTTAAAGTGCTACAGTATGCACAAACGTATGCTAGCAGTGCTTTATAAATAAGTTGAAATCTCAATTTTGTCATTAAGACCTGGCAAATTCATAGCTTGAGTCTTAAAAATCCAAAGCTGTTTCCTTTGTGCTAATTTATCATCTATGTTACCTCTTCTGGGACCCATTCTTATTTTTTTCCATTGCCACAAAGGACCACATGTACTTAACATTACCTTGTGGATTCTTAGTATTGCACAAATGTAAGGCTGTTGCATAATCCTTATTTTTTGCTACTATTGCCCTAACATGATCCCCACTCTTTCTTTAAACTTTCTTTTAGTATGACCTATGTAATAAGCTCCACATAAACAATCTACAATGTAAACAATGTATGTTGTATCACAATTAATAAAATCTGCCTGTTTCACTTGTGAAAACCACTGCACATGATCTTTAAACTTTGGAGAAACAGGTTCTATAAGCTTGCTGACAGGGAGGACTAGATTGTGAGTTGAGGAGATGACATCATCAGCTCTTCACTGAAACTGGATTTTTTGAACAGGTAGTGAAATCAGGGTTACAAAATAGCTCATAACATTAAAATTAAGTAACACAGAAACCTAATTTTTGGTATGAGCTTTATTGGGGTAGGTTTATTCTCACAATGTAGCACTTTTCACCGGATTCCTTCTTTAACTGCTTTTTGCTTACAGAGAAGTGCCACAGGCATCAATTGACTTTTCACCATTTGAAATGCTGTTTGGTAGACAATCTAGAGGGACACTAGATGCAATAAAAGAAACATTTATTTATTTAAGAGTTTTACCAGGAAGGCACACTGAGCACAGTACTGCTCCATTCCAGGTGCGTCCTGGGGGAAGGGGAGCAGTGGAGAAATACACATAGATGATACATCAAATGCAGGTTAGTTCACTCAAGCGATCATAACTGAGATAGGTAGTAATACAAGGAACCAGCAGTTAGATCATTACATTACAGCACATGTGATACAGTAGGACAAAAATAAACAAAAACAACATCAAGCGAGGTCACAAGAAGTTGATTGGGCCCTTGAACATAGTCAAAACCTAGGATACTCAAAGTATACTTGGCATAAACTTAAACTTCAACTTAGTTGCAGACACAGGTGGAGGAGAAATGCACGTTGATGAGGGAGTTGAGGGCATGTGCTGAATGTCCACGGGGAGGGAGTTCCACAGTTTAGGCATACGATGTCTGAAGGCTGCCTGGCCAGCAGAAGAGGACATGCGTGGTACAGCCAGAAGCCGTAAGCCAAAGTTCCTGAGAGGATACACAGGAGCAGTATGGTCTGTGATGACAGAGGCAAGGTACAGCGGCAAGGACTGGGAACAAACTTGGCCACGAGTCTCACAAAGTGGGACTATCTACGATCCAGGAGTGAGGGGAGGTCAAGAGTCTGGTAGAGAATGCAGTGATGTGTGGAGGGCAGACAATCCAGAGTGAAACGGAAAAAGGAGTGGAAGAGGGGGTCCAGTCCAGCCAGGGTGGACTTAGGAGGGACACTGTAGACTATGTCTCCATAGTCAAAAGTGGGGAGAATCATTTTCTGCACAAGTACGCAATGGGCTGGCAACAGGCTGCAACCACGGTTGCGATATAGGGCACCCAGCTTGGGATGGAGTTTTCTGTGGATGGAATTCACATGCGCAAAAAAGTCGAGGTGCTGGTCAAACCAGTCTCTGCAGTATCTAAAGGTGGTGTTAGCTTCCAGAGTAGTTCCATCCAGGGTGTTGAAGGCAGGGGTAGACGGCAGCCGGGAGAGTCTCTGCCTCATGCCGAAGGTCATTGAGACCGTTTTCTTGGCATTAAGAAAAAGCTGCTTAGCACAAAACTAGAGTTCAACACTGTTAAAATCCTGCTGTAGCCTGGTCGCCACCTCAGCGGTCAAAGGGCCTGATGTATAAACGTGGGAAGATAACACCACTCAAAAAAAAATCCACTACATCTTATATGTGTGCCCTGAGAAAGAATCTAGTAAAATATGTTGAAATTGTCCATAGTAAACAGGAAGAGGCCCAAAACCAGCAGAAAGCATATTATGACCATGTAGTCAAAAAAAAGCTTTTGAACCAGGTGAAAAGGTTACCCACTACAGAAAATAAACCGTTAATGAAATGGCAAGGGCCTTATAAAGTGCTTAGATGTACTGGCACAGTTAACTATGAAACTGAGACCCCTGATAGGAAAATCCTACTAAGAAATACCATGCTAAACTCCTGAAGAAATGGGTTGAAAAGACACCAAAGGCTGCTTTGCTAGTTTTACCAGAAACTGCTACAGAAGATATTGATAGAGCTTATGAAAGACTGGAACAAACTATTGCTGCTGATGCTGTAAAGGTTGCTATGAATGTTTCCTTAATATCCAAACAAACCGCAGAAATTCGTGACTTACTAAAAACACTCAACATTAATTTTACCACAGTGCCAAGCCAAGCAAAAGGGGTCGAGCACGTAATAGTGACAGGGAATGCACGCCCCATCAGACAAATGACTTACAGATTACCAGAGCGGTTAAAAGCAGATGTGGTTAAGGAAATACAAAAAATGAAAGAACTGGGTGTCATAGAAGAGTCTAGAAGTGCTTGGTCATCACCAGTGGTGATTGTAAATAAAAAAGAAGGGGCTGTAAGAATCTGCTTTGATTTTAGGAAACATAAACAAGTGCCCAAATTTGACAGTTCTCCTATGCCCAGGATACATGACATGGTGGACAGAGGGGGACGTGCCAGGTATATCAGTACACTTGATCTCAGCAAGGATTACTGGCAAATCCCCCTAAGTAAAGAATCATATGTAACCTTGTTCCCAGGGGTTACTAGAATCCCGGTTAGAATCAGTGGCAGGCAGGGAAGGCTGCTAGTGAAATGCCAGTTAAATGGGTTTCACTCTGTCTCACTCTGTTCTCAGTCTCTGCTAAGCTCTGGAGGGATGATGTCATTTAGAACTGTCGCAGCTGCATAAGCCACACTAGCTAGCAGCTGCTAGAGCTAGTTTTAGAATGTTCAGAGAGTCTATAGTTGGAGTTCCAGGAGGAGGCTGCAGTTAGGCAGCTCCTCACTTCAGCTCTGTCAGAGGGCTACCAGTTTTTTTTTTGTGTGTGTGTTTCTTGCCTTGGTGGTCATCAACAGTTCCTATGTAGAAGTGGTGGAGACCTTGTTTCATGGCTTCCCCTGTGCCCCATCCCAGGAGGGATGGCGTGAACTCTGGGATGCAGGGGCAAGCCATCTGGACTTTTGGAAAACTGCCTCATACAACTGCTCTGTGAGTAATTGAGTGATTTTTCTGTGTAGACCCAGGAGTACCTGCATTTCCCTGAGGGTGAATTTTCTCTAAAAAAGGGACCCTGTCACCTGAGACTTTCTTATTAAAAGTGTCTGCCTATGTTGGAGTCCTGTATGTGACTGTCCAAGTACAGAACTTTTTAATTCTGGCACCCCGAGGTGTTTAGTTGTAGTATGTGAAGTGTGATAAACATTTGAGACAACATCTACAAAGTTTTACAGTGTGTGCTGTTATTAACCAGATTAATGGTCCAGTATAAGCTTGGAAACAAAAGGTGGGAGACCCCCCCATCTGGAGTAACCAGTTTATCTCTACAGGTTCTGAAGGGCACCCATTACTTTTTCTTCAGTGCATTTGGCCAATGCCTGAGAAGAGTGTTTACCCCTGGATGCAGGTTGTTTTCATTCAGTTTACCCCAGTATAGTGGGTTCTGATAGTTTTGAGCCTGTATGTGCTCTTTTGTGGTCGTGTGTACCACCTTTATTCCTCATGAAATATGGGAAAGTGTCCTAGTACTGGCCGTGTGTGCCTAGTTGATGGGTAATGTACCAGTACCTGGCTGGATGTTCCAATTTCCATTAGGAACCAGTGAGTTCACCAGTGTGTGTTTTCTTTATCCTATGCTAAATGGGAATTCAGGAAGGTCTGTACCTCAGTAATCTGCATTACAAGTGTGTGTAGCCCCATGGGGGTCCATCTTCGCTTTGTGATTATTCCTACTTTGTTATGTGAATAAAAGCCACACTCTAGAATCCCAGCCTGGTTTGGACAGTGATGTTATTGCTTCCTTCTGTCTGGAGTTACTTGAGTGCCCTTGTCCAGAAGTGCAAATCTAGCATAGCCCTAAGCAAACGTTTTCTCCCAGGGACCCGGGTTGTTGGCCATGGCAAGTGGTCCCTACCAGGTGTGTGCCAGGCAGTTGCCACACTTGGTTGTCCGTTTTGTATAGCAGGCTAAGTCCACCTTGTCTATGGTGGCAAAACAATATACCATCACCCCTCTCTTTTCCCCTAGATTTGGAGAGGTGTGCCTTCTAGTTAAACCAAGGGGCCAGTGGGGGCTGCACATAGAAACATAGACAATGACGGCAGAAAAAGACCAGAGGTCCATCTAGTCTGCCCAAGTTCCCTAGAATCCCTGGAACCTACTGTTCCTTCGGGGTACTGACCCTCCCCATCCTCTCTCTCTCTCTCTATTCTCCTCCTAGGTCCTGTTGCCCCCGGTAACCACTATTCCCTTCATATTGTCCCAACCCTGCTTGAATCCCCTGACTGATTTCACACCCACCATGTCAGCCAACAGACTGTTCCAAGGTTCCACTACCCTTTCCATAAAGTAGTACGTTTTCACATCTCTCCTGTTAATTTCTATTCATGTTCACATGACAGCAAATTGGTATTCAGGCTAAATAGCTCCCCACAGTTCACTTTGTTAGCTCCTTTGAGGAATATGAAGGTCTCTATCATATCTTCCCCTCTCCCTTGTGGTCTTCAGTGAGTACATATTTAGTGTCTTGAGGCGCTCCTCATAGGATCTGCCCCGCTGGCCCCGAATCATTTTTGTTACTCTGCGCTGCACTGTCTCCAGCCTATCTTTATCCTTTCTGAGGTGAGGACTCCAGAACCAGGAGCAGTAGTCTAGGTGAGGCCTCACCAGGGATCTGTAAAGGGGAAGTATTACCTCCTTTCTTCTGCTATTAATACCCCTCCTGATACATCCCAGCATCCTGTTAGCTTTACTATAGGCCTTGTTGCATTGACTTGACTGCTTAAGTGAGTTGCTAATGATAACTCCCAGATCCCATTCCTCAGCTGTGGTGCTAAGTCTCTCTCCTCCCATCCAATACTCTGTCTTGGTTTATTTGTTTTTTCCTGAGGTGCATTACCTTGCACTTTCTAGTACTGAATTTTAACTGCCAGGCCTTTGACCACCCATCTAGCTTGTGTAGGTCTCTCTGCATTTCCCTTATTCCCTTCGTCACTATCCACCCTCCCACACAGTTTTGTGTCATCTGTGAAGAAACACAACCTGCTCTGGATTCCTTCTCCAATCCAGGATTTCAGGGACAAAACTGAATTTTTCACTCCTCCCGGATTCTATCAGTTCACTACCATGCTGTTTGGTTTACATGGTACACACAGTACATGGATGTAATTTTATCCCCTCACACTGGTTATTGTGCTGCTTACCTGGATGATGATGTGGTGTACAGCCCAGACTGGAAAAGCCACCTGGAACATCTACAAGAAGTTATCCAATCTATCAAAAGGGCAGGTATGACAATTAACCCTACCAAATGTGCATTGGGCATGCAGGAAAGCAGATATTTGGGCTATGTTTTAGGAAATAGAGAAGTAAAGCCAGATATTTCTAAGAAGCTGTAGCTAACTGTCCTATCCCTAAAACAAAGAAACATGCCAGGTAATTTTTAGGGCTGGCTGGTTATTATTGGAGATTTGTTCCCAACGTTGTCCAGCTAGCTACTCTACTCACTGAACTCACAAAGCAACAGTTCCCAAATAATGTGAAATGGACCCCAGAGTGTGATGAAGCTTTTTGGGCCATTAAAGCTACATTATGTTCTGCCCATTTTAAGAAGCCCAGACTCTGAGAAAGAATTTTTCTTAGACAGATGCATCAGAGGTTGGCCTAGGTGCAGTCTTGAGTCAGAATACAGTTAGGAAAGAACGTCCTATCCTATATATCAGTAGGAAGTTGCATGACAGAGAGAAAAGGTACTCCACCACTTAAAAGGAATGCCTTGTGGCAAAGTGGGCCATGGAGTCCCTTAAGTTTTATTTGCTAGGAGGTGACTTTGTATTTATAACTGATCACAATCCTCTCTGTTGGCTTAACCAAATAAAAAGGAAAAAATTCCAGAATCACACTGTGGTACCCAGCACTACACCCTTTTAAATTTAAAGTGATGCACAAATCTAGGAAAGAGAATGTCAAGTGCTGATTTTCTGTCAAGATATGGATCAGGACTTGAAAATTCCAAAGATTGAAAAAAAAAAGTGTGAGTTTAAACTTCTCTGTTTGCTATACTGCATATGCACTGAACTGTAAAGGTTATAAGCTAATCACAGAAGAGAATTAAAAGAAAGTTTTTGAAACCTGTTTCTTTAAAAACAGCTTCCCTCTTAAAGAGTGGGGAATGTGACAGGGTTGAGTAAGGCCCTGTCTTATTTGTTATGCAGAAAGAGTTAAATGCAAGGATCTGTTCTATCCTCACCTTTTCTGTATTTTGTCTGTCTGGTTTTGCAACCCAATTTTCTCGTGAGACCTAGGAACTGATCACTCTCAGGGTCTCACGATTCTCTACCTCTCACTATCTCTCTGCCTTCACTTGCCATTTCTGTCTTTTCTTCCCCCTTGCATATCTGTGATATATGTGAATCTTTGTGTGAAACTGTAAGTGATACTGGAATCCCTTTGTTTGAAACTGTATAAAGTTATGCTGTTGAAATGATTGCAAAAAGCTATTTGGAATTTAGGGGGTTAACGTAAGATGCAGTTTGACCTCCTCTCAGGCTTGTTTGTAAACTCTTTTGCAGAGCTGTGAGCAGGAGGCCAGCTTGGGACCCTGTTCTAGTTGCAAGCCTGCTCTTCAAAGAAACTGGCAAGAACATTTTGTGAGACACAGGATGTCTCTTAACGAGTTCCCAGGCAAAGACTTATAAAGAGAGCCGCAATGCTTTTGGTAGAGAGAGACTGAAGCTGAAACTTGGAATTAGAGATACCCTCAGATGAACGACTTTGTTTTCTCTGTTGGTACTGCCTTTGTAAATAGTTATACTAAACAATTTTCATTTTACTGTTATTGATAATAATGAAATGCTACTTGCGAATTTTACATCTAGTCCTGGTCTTCATAAGCTTCCTGATCTGTGCCTTGACGGCACAGAGACATCTCTCCAATAGGTGGTGTCTGTTCTTAAATTATTTCTGTCTGAAAGACCAGCAGTTGCCTCAATTAGGATGGATTTTTTCCTTCATATTGAAGATCATCGCATCCAAGGTGGCAATGTCCCCTACTTTGTAAGCAAAATTTCCTGGAAAAGATAGCAATGAGCCAGTTTCTGGGTGACTTGCCCCCTTCCTCAATGGTTACTCCCTTTTCTTTGACCACTTATACAGAATGCTGAAAAAATGGGAAAGACTCATGCATTTCTGGAACATGATAGGACTGGATTCATGGACAGGAGGAACTTCTGCCAGTTACAGAATTCTGCTTGCTACTTCAAACAGGAAGGCAGCAAACTATACATCAAACAGGAGAAATCCCTTCAATATTTACAGACATTTCCTTTTCTGTTAGCCTCAACATTGTCAATGGGAGCCAATATAGATGGCTAAACAGCACCCTACTGGGGTAGTGCTACAGCCCACAGTTGTCAATCAGCATGTAACCCTGGGCACATGAAGATCCTGAAGGCATCATACACTAAGCCATTTTTGTCCAACCAATACTTATACACACCTATGTAACTGTTAATATACATGCCACCAAAGTTAATAACTCTCTCCATGACCCCAAAAAAGGAAAAAAACAAACTTTTCAACCTATAAATGATAATAGTCCTGTGTCTTGAGCTTCAGACTACTGATTCTCTGACCATGTCAGTTCACTGCTAATAACACTTCCAACATAAAAGGGGTAAACATGTAGGTCAACACTGAATACAATGGAGATAACAGGTAAAGCACTAGCCTGTAATGGTGAAGCACCAAACAATACTCAAACTCATAACCTGTTAACCTGGCATGCAGAACAGTTATGTAACAACTTGCCATCACAGAGGATCTTTAAAAGACTCACTCTCTTTCATCAGATCAAACCTTTGGAACTGATACCGCACCAGCACTACGGCCACGTGGAAACTTTCACCAGCAGTCAGCCAGGGGCCGCCCGCAATGATGTCATGTATTTCCACATCCATATAAGGTGCTGGTGGCCCCCTCTCTCCTCAGTTTCCCACCAAAGATTATGCTCGAAGGATCAATATCTGATGTACCAGGTGACCAAGGGTGCTATGACAGACAGCTAGTGGATGCAAACAGAGCAGAATAACCTTTGGCAGTGCCCTGACGGGGGACAGGGGGTGGGACGGCATGACCTGATGTAAGAGATACTCTCAAAGAACTACTGTTACAGTAAGTTCTTATATATCTGTTCTATCTTCTTCGAAGATATCTCTTTCATCAGGTTACACCTTTGGAATGAGTCCCAAGCAGTACCAAAAAATTTCGAAAGTGGAGTGGATGAAAGCAGAAAATAATGACATTCAAGAATATGCTCTGTTGCTTAGTGACAGAAGCCTCCATCCCCCTATGGTGGGACTAAACAGGCTGTAAGGCTTAAGGTAGGATGCACTGTATGCCAAATAGTGGCTGCAAAGAGTATAGTAGGAAAAAAAGGAAAAAGAAGAAGGGGCATTGCCACATGTTCTATGGACTATTCATGGATCTCCCCAGGAAAATACCCTAGTGTATCGTCTCTTACAGAGGGTAAAATAATAGGCCAGGCCAACTGTCGGACAAGCTCTATAAAAAGATCAGGGCACCCTGTGTCCCATAAATGAGCAGAACAATAAGTAAAAATTGTTTATTTATTTTTGCAATCAAAGAGATGGAGCAATGCTTCCCTGGATTGGCAGGCTCTATGTACTACCTAGGAAGATGGATGATCTAGAGGTCATATAAGCACTGACCCCATCACAGACAAAAAAATGTAAGAACAATATTTTAAGACCTATTGAGGGTAAATAAAACACCGAAAGAGACTCCCATCATAGAGTCCATTACACCTACATCCCTTGAGGAGATATAACAGTAACTGAGAAAAGGACACTTTCCTACACCAACCCACCAGCACAGTGGCAAGACATCTGCTTGCGATGCCAATGCCCCAGGTTCGGGAACGAACCCAGGGCGCTGGAGGGCCAGCTGAGGGGAGGATTGAGCATCCTATGTACTGCTCTTCTCCAGGGGGTGGGCTGGGTGAGCATTCGGTGCTTGATCAGCCTCTGGCAAAGGCTGGGGGAGAGCAGCTGCCAGTGTAAAGACGTTGGGGAGGCGTGCCGGACATCAGCGCTTCGGTGCACTACCTCATTGCACGCCATGTCTCCTGGGGGATTACAGCAGCAAAAAAAGAGCCAGCCCCACTAATGATACCCCGCTCCTCTTGCTTCACTGCGCCTGCTCGTGACACCGCACTGGTGTCCTTGTTCAGTCCTCCATCAGAAATGGCCTGAACCTGCAGCCTTTCCCTGGGAGGTAAGCCAGGGAGGAACATGAGTAATGCGGCCCTACCATGAAATTAGTTCAGTCTACGTTGGGGGCATGCCTAGGGGAACAAGCCTGGGAGACAACACCAGTGAAGTAAGTCCTGGGGGATGAGTGGGGGCCGGCAAGAGTTGGGGCTGAGCTCCAGGAGACTGAAACAAATAAATAAAAAAATGGACACCTTTCTAAAGTGGAAGCAAAAACTGTCATTCGCAGCTAGCTCATAAAGAGCCTACTAAAGGGTCTGCAAAATAAAATACAACCCCCGAAAGCAGCAGTACTAGATAATCAGAAAGTGGGTATCAAAATTCTGTTTTTTGGCTGGAAGCATGCAGCCATAGTTCAGGTTTCCATATTTGTTAATAGTTTTTTTCTAGCGATATTTAGTTTTTTAGATATTTAAAATGTATTTCCATTCTTGTGGATCCCCAGTAAATATGGCTGCTGCCTGATTTGTAGCTGAACTCCCCTCACGTCACATCACGTCTTTTGTTTACTTCCATGGGACCCTGTGCTGCACGTTCCTGCTATCCCTGTGTAGTGCTGTGAGTTATGTGCATGTGTGGTTGGCAGCAGATGTTCCAATTCAACGTGACGGGTGGGAGAAATGTAAACAAAAACAAAGAAAAACTGAGCAAATTACGGGGTGATAGTACAGCGAAAACAAGAAAGATTACCAGGTAAGTACCCAACACAGCACAGGAAACAAACTGTTGCAAAAGATCCAATTTTTTTTTTTTATCTAGTACTGCTGCTTTAATCTGAACTGAAATGTCAGTGGCAATGAGGCAACCTTTGGATACCTCATCTGAACAACAGAGGTTACTGTAACCCTGGGGATAGGGGCTTATTAGGTTCACTTCTGGACACCTACCCAGTTGACAGATCGGTGGGTATGGAAGCCATCTATTTCTTTATTTGAAAGTTAGTAACCAGGAGAAGCACACTAAGTCATGCCTCGTTTCCAGGTGCGACCCGGGGGAAAGGGAAGAGGAATATGTGTACAGATGGAAACTGATTTACAGAACCAGGTTAAGCTGTTGATGATATTTTAGTGAATGGAAGGAAATCTGGCCAGGACATCAGGGAAATTCCCCTACTCTTCCAGCAGAGAGACCCTGTGACAGTGAGTCATTTCATTTGCTGGGAGCTGCGGTATGCGAGAGGATGTGCGGGAGGCTGGGGAACAGGTCTCCACCCTGGCCTCTATGCCCAAGGAGACGGCTGTTGTGAACGAAAATGTAATGGACTCAAAGTCTAAGGAGCAGAAAAGAACAGAGAATGAAGGAGAAATGGTGACAATGGAAATGGAGCTGGCAGCAGATGTAACGGAGGAAGCAAAAGAAAATCAGCCACACAGTACACCAAATGTTGAAACAGTAGAGAAAGAAGTGGAAAAGGGAGCTAGTAATGAAGGAAAAATGCAACAGTTAAATATTAAAGGAAGAGAACTGAGAGGCAAGGGGAAGGCCTGTCAAAAACAGCAGATGTGTGCAGACGTGGCTGACAATATCCGGACTACGCCCAGTCTGCCTAAAACGCACAGTGCTAGAAAAAGGAAAACAGCTTCAGCCCCGAAAGGAATGGCTAGAGACAGCCAAAAAACGCTTGGGCTAAGACAGGCTGGAGTAGTGAGAGAGAAAGTTGTAATCATACCGAAACAAACAGTAGAAGAGGAGGTGGAGGGAAATATAAAAGGAAAAATGGGTCCACAAATTGAGGAGCTGGACGAAGAAGCTCCAGTTGAATTTAGAGATACTCTGAACAGGGTGGCAGATGCCTTAATTGAGGCTGGATGGAAGAGAATGGTGGATGGACAGGACTGGGATCCAGACGGACCCAGTACTTCAAATGTGGAGGAGGACATGTGAGAATGAAAAAGAAAATAAAGATAGGAAGGGGCCTAAAGATGTTGACATGGAGGAGCCAAATAATGCCAAAGAAATGGTAGGCCTGACAGATGAAGAAAGTGGGGACACCTCCACAGAATTGGAACAAAAAACAGTGCAAACAGAAAATCTTAGTGAAGATGAAAACAAGCAAAGAGAAAAAGCTTGGTGTGGAAATATCAGGAATAAACTACTTACTGATAAACAAAATGTGCAGCAAGTTAAAAGAACGAATGCAGTTCGGCTCAAATTCAGAGGAGCAGCTGCTGATGCCCTGGGCAGGCTGTATATCGGAACTGAGCTACTAAAAAGGTGCATGAAATGTTATGCCTATGACATTTACGTGTTGATACATGAGCCAGAAAGCACAGAGTACGACATCAGTTTTAAGCATCCAG
The DNA here is from genome assembly GCA_016271365.2 of Neoceratodus forsteri. Taxonomy (NCBI): domain Eukaryota; kingdom Metazoa; phylum Chordata; order Ceratodontiformes; family Ceratodontidae; genus Neoceratodus; species Neoceratodus forsteri. The sequence goes on from JADMNL010000023.1 coordinate 442,155,741, forward strand.
GAGGACTGAATAGGTTTTGGAAACTCTTTCATCAAATAAAAAACACCCCGCAATGGAATAGCTTTTTTGCAATCCCTTAAACAAAACCAGCCTTTAAAATTGTTACGGTGCTCTTTAGAAATGAGGGGGTAAACGATTGATATCACTTTCTGGTTAAAACAAAAATGTGTTCTTCATGGGCCCCCTGAGCCAATCCTGGACAAAGAATGTCTATGGGGGATGTAGAAGTGACTTTAAAACAGTTGGATGGAGAAATACAGCACTTTGCAAACTTTTTTTTTTGTTTGTTTTTTTGGGAAGAGATCAAGGAGTGGTGTTTTATGCTGAACAACCAAGAGCCTGCTACAGGTGTGGTGAAAAGGGCCATCTGAGTGATGCATGTGGACAAATAAAATGTGGCCTGTGCAGAACAATCTGGAATCATGGAGCTGATTGCAAAAATAAAGTTAAATGCAGCATGTGTGAGGAGGAAGGCCATTTTTTTCTGAATTGTCCATAGGCTGCGCATAACTGTCCAGACCCTGGAGAGATGGCAGAACAAGATGTTGTATTAGTAGTAGCCCAAAAAGAAAAGGAGAAAGAGGACAAAATAATCATTGATGCAAGAACTAAAGAAGGTCATGGGCACCGTATGGAGCACGGAGGGGGGTCTTCAAATAAGGAAGTAGCAGTGCTCCCCCTCATCGTTAATAAAAAGATCTTCTGAGCAATCTAAAGAAGGCCTTCTGGAGGAAAATAAGGAAAAAGAAAAGGAAATGGCTGCATGGGGGGAATCACAGAGAAACAGAGATAAAAAACAGAGCCTAAGTTTACCATTGTATCAAGATCTAAAAAAGAAAAAGCAGCCTAAAAATCCAAACAGTTAAGCTTTGGAGCAGGACAAAGAAGGAACAGAACTGACAAACAGGTATACCTTGTTACAGGATGAGGAATGTGCAACACTGGAAAAAGACTCAATATCATCAGGCTTGGCTGTTTCAGACCTAGAGGATTCAGAAAAGGAATATGACGGATACACAAGTTTCCAAAAAAAAAAAAGAGAATGCAAAGGACTTGTGACACAATGGAATATGGAAATATGTTTTCCTCTTTACCTAGTCTAATTTTTATTTCTCCTGTTTCAATATGAACCAACTGTCTTGCTTTACAATCAATATAAACAGTATAAATATAGGAATAAAAGGCAGTTAATGTTTAAAATTTTAAGTGAACTAAGTAATGATATAATAGTTATGCAAGACACCAGTTTGCATACAACAGAGGAAATAAAACAGGCCCAGAAGGACTCGAGATTGGGACTTTCCTTATGGTCCATTGGGGAGGAATGATGTTTGGGGGGCGAGGATAGCATTCACAACTCATAAGGCTAAAATTCTAAAAATAACTGACTTAGAACCAGGGAGGGCCTTCATAGCGGATGTCATTTGTAAACATACTGTGATTAGAATAATAGTGATTTATAATCCATAAACTAAAGCAGGTAGAAACATGTTGATGGGATGTGTGGAGCCTTACCTACATACTTCAAAGTTGGTATTGGGAAGGGACTTTAATTGTGGTCTGACAAAGGCAGATTGGGGAAGAAAAACTGATAAAAACTTCTGAGATACAATCTGTTTAACAAAAATACTTAAAAAAGGTGGGCTGGAAGATGCATACCAGCTGAAAAAGAAGAAGATAGAACATACATATGTGAGAGGGCAACACTTTACAAGGATATATTTTTGGATGGTTCCTAAAAAAACAAACATTAGGGATGTAAAAGCCATTCCAATAGAAACTTCCAACCACTTAGGGGTTAAATTAAGCTTTGATTTGGGGAAACATATGGTTTTTGGAAAGGGGGTTTGGAGGATGAATTCGGAAAGGTTGAAAGAAGAGGGATGTAACATGAAAAGAATCAGTAAAATAGTTACATGGCTCAAATATAGAATGGTGGGAGGATACAAAAAGAGACATAAAACAACTTATGGTGGAAGAATCAGAGAAAAGAAACAACAAATTATAAAAGATATTTAGGTTTGAGAGCTAAATTATATAAACTCCTGACTCACTAAGCTAAATGCAGTGTAAATGAGGCAGAACAGATAGAGGAAATCAAAAAACAAATGAGAAGTTATCAATACGATAGATTGAAGTCTCTAATTATGGAGCAGAAGAGTGGAACTCAAGGCACAAAATTTCATACAAACCCCTTTGATAGTAATAAGGATAGGATAAGAAACAGTGTAATATATGAGTTAAAAGACAAAAATGGAAATACACAAACAGATATAAGAAACATAAAACATATAGTACAGGAACGTGTGAAAGTAAAATTTCAGAAATCTAAAGGGGTGAGGAAAAAAGATTTACTAGAAAAGACAGAACTTCCTAATTTAAGTGAAGTAGAAGCTACAGCATTAAGTGGAAGTATAAAAGAAAGTGAAGTTAGGGAGGCCATAAAATCTTTAACATTAAACACAGCACCGGGGATAGATGATATTTTAAATATTTTTATAAAATATATGCAGAAAAGATTGCTCCCATGTTAACAGTAATATATAATGAGATTTTTGAAGGGAGTAAAATGACGGATAGTGTGACATTAGAGGTAACTATTTTTTAATACAAAAAAGAGGATAAAGTAAATATAGGGAATTGGAGGCTGATTAGTCTGCTTACCTCAAACTATAAAATTCTGGCAAATATCACAAATAAAAGAGTGCTGACTTACGCGGATAAACTAATACTACAAACACAATCATGTGCGGTGCCAGGGAGGGACATCAGGCAGAGTTTAATCTATATAAGGGAAATTATGAACGAAGGTCAGAGAAATGGACTAAAGGGATACCGATACACAATAGACCAGGAGACGGCCTTTGATGCCATTCAACATGAATATATGTGGGATACCCTAAGGGAATATGGATTCCCAAATAAATTGGTCAAATTGATAAAAACGTTATATACAGAAGTACAAACATGTCCAATGGTAAATGGACATTTGGGGATGCCCATTTATGTGAAAAATGAGGTAAGGCAAGGATGCCCTCTAAGTCCACTCTTATATGTATATTGTTTAGACCCAATTCTTAGGTGTCTAGAGAAGGAAAAAGAGATTGAGGGAATTAAATGCGGTTCAGAATGGCTGCAGAAAACATGTGCATATGGTGATGATAGCATTTTCCTGGTCAAGTATCAAGAATCAGGTGAGAAGATGTTGGGCCTATTTGCTTATATAGTGACTATACAGGGATTGACATAAATATAGGTAAGAGTAAAATGTATCCTTTAGGTGAGGTGAGTGCACACAAAGAAGGGGCTCTGGAAGTGATGCAGGATCAAATAGATATTCTAGGGGTAGACTATGGGGGGGGGGGGATGCAGCAGAAATACCGCAAACGCTGCAGACGAAAATCCTAGGGCTCTTTTTTAAAATGTTATGGGTATCCAGACTGATTCCAGTTAAAAGAGGACACACATACAGGGTGATGAAAGAAGGCGGCCTAAATATGATACATCCTATAGTGTTTTTTTTTTTTATTTTTTTAATGCTAATTTGGTACCCTTTATGAAGGGGGATGGGGTGTTATGGAGGCCTTTTGCCCAGAGGTGGAGTTAAAAAATGTTTAAAAACATAGGAGTGAAAGGGAACATAAAAAGGAAGCAAGAAGTGCCTTCTTATATGGAAACTTGTAGGAAATACTTGACACAATGGGGTGTAACAACTGATTTTCTTCTAAGAAAGAACAGGAAGCAAGCATATAAAGAAATAGTAGAAAGGAATTATTATGAAAACCCTGTATTTAAGGTTGAAAAGGGTATTGATACAAGTAAAATTTTGGATGTAACCTTGGAAAAAAGAATTACAAGGAAAATGAAAGAGAGAGTCTAGTTATATAGTCATGGAAAATTAAATGTAAAAGGCAATCAAAAACATAAAAAGGAGGCGGAAAGGATATGCATGGAAATGGACTGTGGGCTGCAAGAAGAGAGTATGGAGCATCTGTTTTCTGAATGTTCTTTTATAAAATCCTTTTGGGATACGTTAGCAAGAGTTTGGAGTATGGATGCATTTAAAAACATGACATACACCATCTTAGTGTATGGGCAGTTAATAGAGGAGTGGGCAACATGGAATAAACATATAATTTATGTCATTTTTGCCATTTTAAAATGGTGTTATCTGGCAAGTTAGATGCCAATGATTTTTACAGAATAAGGAATTAACTATTCAAGATTTATTATTTATTAAAGAGGACAAGACATTATTTCAAATTGGTAGCTGTTAATGTTCCAGTTTACAAAAATGATATCCATAAGCCAAAATGATACACATGTCACTGTACCTGAATAAAAAGTCATATGAAAAACTGTATTTTGCATTGTTTTGTTTTTATGGGCAGCATTCTGTTGCAGTTCTGTTCACTGAACCAGTGATCTGGAGTTTTAACTATGTCATGGTTTGAGAAAAGAACTCTAAGTATGGTTCTGATAGGACAATAGCTCACATTTAGCATTCTATACTCAAACCGTGACACAGCAAACACTCCAAATTACTGGTTCAAGGAAAAGAACTGTTCAGAATGGTGTTCAGAAAAAGAAAACAATTGAAAACTGTTTTTACATCAATGTTTATTGAGGTACAGTTAAACTATGGTCCATTTGGAGGCATGTTTATCATTTCTCTTACTAGGAACATTACCAACTGCTGCCAGTTAGCATAGATTTCCTGTCCCCTTTAAAGTGCAAGATGAACTTGACAAAGTATATCAAGAAGAATGTAAAGTGTTTGGGGAAATGGGAAGGTTTTACGGGAAAATGTAGCAATACTAGGATAGAATAGCTAACCAAAATGAGTATGTAAAAATATATCTTGGATTATAGAATGTAATTATGTTTTTGTTTTTCTTATGTCTATTTTTGGTTTATAAATAAAAAATTATCGAGAAGTGCCATGGGATCTTTAATGCCCATCTGAACAACCAGTAGAACAGGCAGATGGACCTCGGTTTAACATCTCATCTGAAAGACAGTCTAGAAACTACTCACCGGCCATTCATTATAACAGGTCTGTATAATGGCAAGGGCATCTGCTAGCTACAAGAGCTGAAGAAAGAATGACATACTCAGGGGTCCTATCAAGGGAGCTCAGGATTCATACTCCTAGTGTGGAATGCAAGAAAAGGAAGTCTCTTGCCTGAAGCGGGAAAACACCCTTCTATCGAAACGATAAGCACCCCCATCCAGGCAGCTGTGTGGATCTGCACATCAGAAGGGAACAGGTTTGCAAAAACCCAAATGGCTCATGATGGTAAATGTGCAGACCATGTCTGTAGAAACTAGGACTACCCCTACCCGGCGTTGGTCAAAGACATTGAGCAGTCCCTGCCTGCAACCAGGCCAAAGGACTGAACTGGGGGTATAGTTCCCGGTCAACAAAAACTAAATAAATAAATAAATAGTCCCTCACCCATGTAAACCATAGGAATGCCCCATGAGGGGCTGAACTGTGATACAAGGGCAAACAACACGCTGTTCTAGGAGTAGGAGTAGCCCTCTACCCCTACAGAAATGAAGGGTCACCGAGGGCCACCAAATGCCCTGAATGGACAACCCACTAGAGGCAAAGAACAGCTAAGCCCAAACCCTTCTAATCGAATTTGACAGGATGCAACATACCTGCCTCAAGCCTTTATCGCCCATGATCCTGAGTTAACCCTTGTAGCTGGGCTTACAGGAAAAATAAGTAAAAAAAAAGGGGGGGGGGACTCCTGTTCGGGGTTCTTTGCGAGGCCCGTGGCACAGTATCCAGTCATCCAAAGTGATCGTTCCCCACTGGAACGTTCAAAGGGCGATACAACATTCTATAACTGCCCCTGCACTGATGACAGAATAGAATTAAAAAGAGCTTTCATGGTCTGATGCCTCTGCACCACTGTCTGTTTTAAGTGGTACTGTTTGGGCCCATGGGACTGGGAAGACAGGTGTCTGCTGGTTCTTTTGTTGGGGGGTTTGGGCTGGTGTGAGTGCTTAGTAGTAGGTGGGCATGGATGTCCCATGTCCCTACCTCTCCTAGAGTAATGAGACAGGGATTTGGATGCTTTCAACTTCACCTGAGGACTGGAGATTTTAGGACCTCTTCCACAGGGTGGCCAAACAATTTTTGGCCCCTGAAAGAAGCATTCAACACTACCTGTTGTACATGCCTGGCATATTCAGTGAGCATGCCACAAATAATGCCTCAAGTAAATTTCAGAGGGCGTAGCCCAGGCAGAAGCATCCAAGGCACCATAGACTGAGTGTAGTAAGTGTTTGCCCACTGTTACCAGTCGCTCAAGAGACTTCATTAAATCCATTTTGACCATTCCCTCAGGTAATTCCCTGGTCACAGCCTGTGCCTTCCTCCAAAGCATATTTTGATACTTGATCATATTTGCTTGGTATTTATTTACTGTCATCTATTACAACCTTTGAGCTAGAAGCTCATTTACAAAGGTTCCACATCAGAGTGAGAACAAACAACAGGTAGAGCAATTGCAGTGAATGGTACAGCAACATGTGGGAATATTTACATAGGAACAACAATAAAGCAATATAAAACATAACAATCAGGTGGCAATAAACACTAATACAATAGCACAAGGCTGCAATTATGTTAGCCAAAAGTATTACAAGACAGGCAATTCTGGCAGGAAAGTGAAAAGGGGATTAATGTGCAAGGGGGTCAGGAGGGGGCAGTAGAGAAGGGAATGTGAGGGGGAGGGTGGTGGGGAGTCTGGCTAGAGGTGGGGGAGAGGGTGAGGAATCATTGTACAATCCTAGTAAGAGTAGTAGGTTGAAAGGAAGTAGGGAGGGGTAGGTGGAGGTGGAATGGGGGGAGGAGATAGATCAAGATTAGTAGTAGGGATACAGCAGGAGAGTAGCAAGTGGGGGCAGTGAATGGAGTATGGATTTGGGAAAAGGGAGGTAGGAGAGGGAGGGAAGGGAATGACATGGTGGGAGACACAAGGTGAGTAAAAATGTAAGTGCTAGGTTAATTGGAAGGGCTGATTTGGAAGAGAGGGAATTAAGAAAAAGAAAGAAAAGGGGGGTATGGGGTGGAATTGAGAGTCAGTACTAGGGATAAGGCAGGGCAATAGTGCAAGTGGAAGGGAGTGGCGCAAGGACAGTGGTGGTGGATATCCATACCCATGCTACAGGGAGATAGAAGCGAGGAGGAGTGAGAAATTAAAAAAGGGGGTTGGGGGGTAGTCCGAGCAGCATCTCCCTCGGTCATAAAGGTGCAGTTTAAGACCTCTTTTAAACGGCCCGAGTTCAGAGTTGTTTAGGATGTTCGCCGGGAGCTCACTGAGCCAAAGTGGGAACCTTACAGGAGAAAGTCCTCTGGGCAAGAGCAGTGCGGCGAAATGGGATATGCAATGGGTTCCTTGCCTTGCTTCTGGTCATATGAGAATTGTGTGCAGGTTTGATTAATTTATGGATGGTTTTTGAGGTCAGACCTAATAGGGCTTTTTACCCCAAGGAGGCAGACTTGGTACTGTATTCTCCCTTGTAAGTTTAGCCACTTTGGGTGTAAAGCTGACATGTAGGTATGAGGGCATCTGCACTTTCGCACCAATCTGCAGGCCTTGTTTAACGCGGTTCTTACTTGTTTCAGTGTGGTGTTCATGTCTGTGCTGTACACTACAAGGCCATAGTCTACAATGAAAAGAATGGAGTTGTTTACTGCTAGGGCGAGGGTCTCAACAGTCAATTAGGAGCGGTGCCTGTATAGCAGTCTTAATCTGGTGTTGACTGCTTTTACAACTTGGTCAATGTGCTGTGTGTGTGGCAGTTGGCAATACAGAAGTCTAGGGAGACTGAAGCATAAGTGCACCTCCCCAAGGTGTCCAGTCTCCTGAACTCCTTCATGGGGAGTAGAGATGGCTAGGTGCCCCAAACCTGTGATGCACATCTGTGAGGACCACTGACTCCACCTCAGGTCGGTGGACATAATAGGGTTTGTTAGAAACATAGAAGTTGACAGCAGATAAGGACCACAAGGCCCATCCAATTCTGCCCATTTCTTTTTCTGCCTTATGGATGTGCCATCGGCCTTTGCTCTGTCAATGGCCTATCTAGTCATACTATTGCTCCCTTATGCCTATCTCATGCCTGTTTGAAGCCCTGCACTGTATTCATATCCACCACTTCCTGAGGTAGGCCGTTCCATGCATCCACCACCTTTCTGTGAAAAATAACTTCCTCACATTACCCCTTAATCAGCCTCCTTCTAATCTCATGCTGTGTCCTCTTGTCCTGCTATTTTTCTTATATTGAAACATGTTAGACTCTCACCTTGTTAATGCCCTTAAGGTGTTTGACTGTTTCGATCATATCACCTCTCCCCCTCCTTTGCTCTAGGGTAGAAAGGACAGGGTACAGGATAACTGCCTTCCTTGGCACCGCTATCAATGTACTGGGTCTGTACCAAGTGGCATAGGTGGCGTCCTCCAAAACTGGATACAGGGGAGAGATCACCGCCGACAGGTCTCATGCAATTCTAGGAAATCCATGAGAGACCTCTTCATCAAGTCCTGCTCTTCTAAACTAAATCCCATGGCGGCTTGCATGTCCTGCATCATGGGCAAAAAGGAGGGGGTTCTCTGTGATCTTGGTGTATAGGCCACCAAGTCCTCACTCCAAGAAGAGAGAGACGAGCTTGCACCATGCATGAATTAGCTATTATCTGCACACTCCTTCTTTGTCCCATCCGATGCCACTCTAAAGTCACAAAGACAAAACAACACGCTGTCACCTTTGCTGTTGATGAGCGGCACAGCAGATGGGTTAAGAGGCACTGAAAGCGGTCTCGGTTAGCACTATCAGGGGACTTCATTGATGGGACAAGTATAGGTGCAGGGGCAGGCCTGGCAAGATACATCTGATCATGCCTGAAAATGTGCCGAGAAGCTCCTGGGCATCAATGCTTCCTGTATTAGGAGTTAGAACAGGTACAGTCAATGACAGACAGACACCCTGCAGTGACAGTGCCCTGCCATCCATGGATGGCACCATAGTGTCTAAGTTCGGTCCCAGATTTGATGTCTGAATGATGGCCTGGGGGGGCAGCCTTAGAGTGCCTATGACCTCGATGGTAGACGTGACATGAGAGGACGTCAATGAGGGACAAAACCCCATCAACGACAGCAATGTAGTGTCCTTACTGGGCATGGCAGCACCGATGCCTGAGCCCAACCTTCACGTCTGGTCAGCAGTTGGGGGCCAAGAACCAGAACGTCGACAAGCACGATGAGGGTGTGTCTCGGCCTGGCATGGCGACAGTAGGCATACCCCCGGTGACAACGGCAAGCTACCACCCATTACAGATCCAGCACTGCCCAAGTCCCGCCCTGACCTGGGTGTCTGAGAATCAGCCAAGATGACAGGAGTCACTACCACTGAGATGTGAGAGGAGCTCACTAGCCACCGTGGTGACCTGGATCCCAACCGTGAGTCATGACCCTTGTGTTTGTGATGCTTCTTGTACCTCTGACTCCGAGGCCTTCTTTGTCGACCAGAGTTCAACCACCTAGGCTGATGATGAGGCCTGTTCTTTCAACTACTTCTCCATATTTATGACGGTCTTATTTAGGAGAAAAGTCTCCTAAGCCCCTGCCTGTATTGCCTGAGTTGAACCCCTGGCAGAATGCACAAGCCTTGCTATCATGGGAAAGGCCAAGACGGTAGATGTACATCTCATGCGTGTCACCTTTATACATTTTTTCACCGCACTCACGGTATCAAAATAGTCTGGGCACCACTTTTGGCAGCATGTGGTAACTCGGTTGCTAACTGTATTCATTTCCACTGCAGGGCCGATGAGACTAATTGATGGCGGGAAAAGAACTGAGGAGAGAGAAAGAGAGAGAGAGGGCCACCCATGCCGTATATGGACATGGAGACACGTGACGTAATCAAGGGCAGCCCCTGGTTGACTGCTAATGAAAGTTTCCATATGGTCCTAGCATGGCACAGTAGAAGTTCCAAAGGCGTGATCAGATAAAAGAGATATCCTCGAAGAAGATCACACAGTAACACGTGAGTCCTGATATCCAGCTGTAAACACAGAAAACATATCTTTGCTGAAAACCACATTCCTTAGACATACCACACAATATTCTCCAACAGGAGCAGAGGAGTCATAAGAGAGGCCCCAAAGACAACGCTGGAGCTAACAGAAAAGCAAATTATGTTAAGAATGAAGGAAATTATCCTTTCCGTATTGCTCCACTTTGTCAATGGGGAGTTAATACATATGGGTTCTAATAAGCAATAACCATTCTATCTTTGGGTGGGGGAGCATACTGTCCCATACATAACCCATATAGGTTAAGTATAAAACTCATCTGCTAACCAGCGTCTGCAAAATTCTGCACCGTAAAGCCGCACTGGCAGAACTCTGGACATCCAAATCGGTACTGGGTCAATACAGCGCTGCCAAAACAGCACAGGAATAACCACGCGGTCTCGAGCACAGAATGAATTAGAGCGACCAGGGTATAACAGCAGTAGGAAACTACCGCTACCCCTGTCGCTCACTGTGAACTGGAGGAAGGGCTGAAGAAGCCACAGGTGCTGTGCCTCATCAAACTGCTCCCGTGGTGGAGTGGCTAAGGCACAAGCACCTGGCGCAGTTGAGATCTGGGGATCAGGTTTTGGTTCCACGTCTCCTGACATAGTTTTTTGCTAAAAAAAAAATTCTCCCCTCCCAATTTTCCCCTTATCCCCATGGTCCACACCCCCCTCTTCAGAGTTAGTTAATTTAGTTTCAGGGGGTGTGGGGGAGGCATGAAGTACATCTTGTTGCAGGGTGGGAGAGCGGAGCCCCCGCAAAAAAAACAAAGAAATGGGAATGTTCCCATTTGTTCGTTTGGTGTGCGTGGTTATTGTGTCAGTCGGTGTTTTCACCAATTCTGTTTTTTACACATGCTGTTTCGACTGCAGCATTGTTTTGCCGCGCTGTGTTTCCTACAACATTATGACCCCATGCCATCCAAATCTGTAGTGCTTAGTGAGTGTATGAATGGAGGACCATGTTGACGCTTGAAAAATTCTAACACAGAAGCCTCTCCTCTCTCTCCCACAGTAATAGCCCTGGTAGAGTGAGTCCTGATAAGCACAGGTGCTTTTTTACTTCTCAGCTGAATGCACCTCGGCAATGCAAACCATCACACACCTGGCTAAGGTGGCTTTGAAGCCTTCTGACCTTTTTTTGCTGCTCCACACAGAATGAAGAAACTCTCAGCTTTCTAAAATCGTCTGTTCTCTTTAGATACGTCTTAAATGCCCTGCGCAAATCCAGCTTGTGAAGCTTTCTCTTTCAGATTTGCCAGCTTGGAGCAGAAGGGAAGTAGGCAGACTTCCTGATTTCCATGGAAAGCTGTTGGAACCATAGGCACAAATGATACAACTGTCTTTAATGTCATTCTTCCCTTATGCATTATAAGGTAAGATTCTTGATAGGACAGCACCTGAAGCTTGTCGATCCTTCTTGCTGAACAAACTGCAATTGCCAAACACACTTTGTAGGACAGAATGCTCAAAAGGGCTGATGAGAGGTTCAAAAGGTGCCCTACACAATGCATTCAGCACTAAGTTTATGTCCCATGGTGGCACCAGAGATTAAAATGGCAGCTGGCTTCTGCTCACCACTCTGAAAAAACAGAATCTCTAAGTTGGTTTCTAAGGATGAGCCCATAGATGCTCCCAGTGCCGCTTCAAGTGCAGATACCTGCCCCCGCAGGGTACTCAACGGTAGACCCTTGTCTACCCCACCTGCAAAAAAAAAAAAATCCAGTACCTGCAGAACAGAAGCCTTAGATGACCTAATACCTCTCTCCCTGGCCCAACTGGAGAAGGTATTCCACACACAGTTGTAAGTCGCAGAGGTAGAAACTTTTCTGGAGGCCATTAGGGTATCTACCACTCTCTTGGAGAAACCCTGTTTTAAAGGTCTCCTCCATTCAGGATCATGCAGCCACATCACCTCTGAGTCAGGTGCAGAATGGGGCCTTGGTGGAGAACGTCCCCCTGAGGTGGGAGCTGAAATGGAGCCTGCTGGGTTAGCGTCACCAGGTCCAGGAACCATGGCCTTCTTGGCCACTCTGAAGCTATCAGGAGGAAGCTTCCTCTTGTCTGCCTTATCTTTTGAATTACCTTGGGAATTAGCAGAGAGAAGAAGTAAGCTCTATGAAAATCCCATTGCTGGGACATCCACCGTCCCTGCTGAGGACAATGATACTGGCTACAGAATATTGATAACTGATCATTTTCCTCTGATGTGAATAGATCAATCTGAGGTCAACTGCACATCCTACACAGGAGATCAAGCACCTCCAAGTTCCGGATCCATTCCACTGAATGGAACCTCTCTCGACTCACCTAATCATAGAAACGGAAGTTGTCAGCAGATGGGGACCGTACGATCCATCAAGTCTGTACTTGGCTTCCTAGCCCCCTACTTAGCTGCCTGCTTGTATATCCCACAGTGTCTGTCCCAGGCCCGCTTGAATTCCCCCACTGTCTTGACTCCCACCACCCCCCTCCGGCAGGCTATTCCATGGTTCCACAACCACGCTCTGTGAAGAAGAATTTCCTCGTATTGCTTCTGAACTTTCCTCCCTTAAGTCGAAGGCTGTGCCCTCTAGTCCTGCTGTAGTCCTCTACCTGAAAGAAGTTCTGCATGTGCACCCTGTTGTTGCCTTTAAGGTATCTGAATGTTTCTATCATGTCCCCACGATTCCCGCACTGTTCTAGGGAGTATAATTTGAGGAATTTGAGGTCATCCAATCTTGCCTTGTACGGTTTCTGATGCAAGCCCTGCACCATCTTTGTTGCTCTTCTCTGTACTGTCTCCAGCCTATCTATGTTCTTCCTGAGGTATGGCCTCCAGAATTGGACACAATATTCCAGGTGAGGTCTGACCAGGGACCGATACAGGGGCATGATTACTTCATGCCTTCTGCTCGTGATGCCCCTCCCAATGCATCCCAGGATACCACTAGCCTTTAGTGCTACCTTTTCACATTGTCTACTGAGGTCATCTAATACGATCACCCCTATATCTCCCTCCTGCCTGGTAGACACTAGCTGCTCCCCTCCCACTGAGTACAGTTTCCCTAGGTTACACTTTCCCAAGTGCATGACCTTGCATTTTTTGGCACTGAATTTCAATTGCCAGGTTTGGACCACTCCTCCAGTTTTGGAGATCAGCTTTCATGCTTTGCTGTCCCTCTGTTGTGTCTACCCTGTTGCCCGTTTTGGTGTCATCTGTAAACAGGCACACCTTTCCCTCCAGTTCATACGCAATGCTGCTGATGAATATGTTGAAGAGGATCAGTTCCAGAACTGAGCCCTGCAGGACCCAACTAGTCACCCTCCTCTCCACAGAACGTGTGCCATTTACTAATGCTCCCTGAGTTCTCCCATGTAACCAGTTTCTGACCCAGTTTGTAACCTCGGACCCAATTCCCATGTTCTCCAGTTTTTGGACTAGTCTCCTGTGTGGAATGGAGTCAAAAGCTTTGCTGAAGTCCAGGTAAACCACATCCACTGACCCCACCCTGATCCACTGTTTTGGTGACCCAACTGAAAAAATAAACCAGGTTTGTCTAGGCAGGACCTCCCTGCTGTGAAACTGTGTTGATTTTTGTCGAGCTGACCAGTTTGCTCCAAAAAAGCTACGATTATTTCCTTCAGCAATGACTCCATCCGTTTTCCCACGCCTGAAGTTAGACTAACCAGACGGTAGTTACCTGTCTGTTCCTTGCTTCCACTCTTGTGGAGTGGTACTGCTGTTGCACTCCTCCAATCCTCTAGCACCTACCCACTCCTTAATGATTTGTTGAAGAGCACTGATAAGGGGGCTGCCAGGTGTCTCCCTAGTTCTTTCAGTATTCTTTGGTGTATCCCACCTGGCCCCATAGCTTTATCTACCTTTACCGTGTCTATTTCCTCCAAGACCCTTTCCTCTGTGAAGAGCCCCTTGTCTATTCCTTCAGTCGGACACTTCTTTATGCCTAGTGTAAGTCTGTTACCATCTGATTCCTGTGTGAAGACTGAGCAGAAGTACCCACTGAGTGTCTCTGTCTTCTCCCCGTCTTGTTCTGTGGTTTGTCCATCTTTTTGTGTGATTCTAACAATGCCCACTTTGGTCTTCCTTTTTTCAAGTGTGTACCTGTAGAAGGTTTTGTTACCCTTTTTTACTTCCTGAGCTATCCTAACCTCTGTTTGAGCCTTTGCATTTCTTATCACTTTCCCTGTCTCTTTTAGTTTCTGTTTATATTCTGTTTTGTCTGCTTCATTCCCCGACTCCTTGTACTTTCTGAAGGCTATGCACTTTTCTCCCACCATGGTTGCCACCTCCTTGGAAAAACATAGTGGGTTTTTCCTCCTTTTGTTCTTACTAGCCTGACGGGCACACTGTCATGTGACCATGGTTATTGCATCCTTCAACCTTGTCCAATATTCCTCAATGCTCCCTTCTGTCAAGTTACTAAGGCTGTCTCTTAGGCAGGCCTTCATGTTTGAGAAGTCTGCCCTCCTGAAGTCAAAGACATTCAATTCAGAGTGTGTGGAGTCTATATTCCTTTTTACCCTGAACCATACTGTGTTATGATCACTGTTGCCCATGTGGTTCCCTACTTCAACATCCGTAACCCAATCACTATTTGTGAATATCAGATCTAGAACCGCATTACCCCTTGTGGGTGATGTCACTAGTTGACTTAGGCCTGCTTCCTGTAGTGTGACTAGGAATTCCCTGCTCTTCTGTGATGCCATTGTGTGGGTATTCCAATCTATGTCCAGCAGATTGAAATCCCCATCAGCACCATGTCCCCTTTGCCTAATATCTGGAGGATGGTTTCCAGGATTTCCTTATCCCTGGCTTCCTCCTGATTTGGGGGTCTGTAGATTATTCCTACCCAAATGGGTTTCCGGCTTCCGGACCCTACTGTTATCCACAGATCCCGTTTCCCCTAGTGCCTGCTGCATTCCTGTAGCACTGATAGTATCCTTAACATAAATTGCTACCCCCCCTCCCTTTTTCCCCACTCTATCTCTCTTAAACAAGTTGTACCCTGGGATAGTCACCTCCCAACCATGATTAATTTCTGAACCATGTTTCGCTCACGGCCACCCAGTCTAGTCCTGACTCAGCTATTGTGGCAGTGAGGTCAGTCATCTTGTTAGCCAGACTGTGTGCATTGAGGCATAGTGCTGACCACTCTTGCTGTGTCGCTTTGTTTGTCATGCTTCCCTATGTGACGCCTCAGCCTATACATTCAGTTTCCCTGCCAGATGAATTGCAGATAGAGACAGGAAGCTCTTCTCTACCACTGCAGGACTTTGGCTGCTTCCACTAGCACATCTTGGCTCTCCTTGACTGTTTATGTACGTCACAGTGAGGGTGCTGTCTGACCTTATCCTTACGGCCCTGGAATGCACCCAGCTCTGAAAGTGAAGCAGGGCGAGAAGCACTGCTCTCATTTCCAACACGTTTAGTTGGAGCTGCTACTCCTGGGGTTTCCACACCCCCTGAACCAGATCTTGGTCCAGGACTGCTTCCCAGCCAGATGGACTGGTGTCAGTCATCAGAATCAATTACTGAGGTGCTTCTGGAGAGACTCCTTGTCAAGGTTATCAGGGTTCTCCCACCATGCCATCGATTACAAAACTGATCCAAACAACGGAATCTAAGTCTGGTAGTCCCCTGAGCCCGGCAACCAAACCTCCAGCATCCTGTTCTGAAGAGGTCACATATGAAACCTTGCCCCCAGGACTAGCTGTATCACTGCAGTCATCAGGCCAAGAAGTCTGTGAGCAGGAAACACCAACTGGGCTCTCAGCCACTGAATTTTTCACCTTAGGGTCTCCCTTCTTAGGGTAGGGAGAGGAAAACCTGCCCAGTCTGTCGGGAACACCATCCTCAGGTGCTCCAATCTCTGAGACAGTTTCAGGGAGCATTTTTTTCATGACCGATGATCCAACCATGCGTCCGCCAGTCACACAGATGGGGCCCCGATGAGCTAGTTGTCCAGGTAAGGGTATATGTGACGCCCTCCTGCCTCAACTGTGCTACCAGTGCAATCAGAATCTTCCAAAACACCCTGGGTGCTGTCGCCAGGCCAAAGGGTAGTGCTTGGTACTGGAAATTGCTCCTGGATACAGTAGGGCCTTAAATTCTTTCAAGCGAGAACAATTTTCTAGATCCTCCTGTCTTGTTATCATTGTGGCCTGTTGCTCTCGTAGATCTTGCACCGCCAACTCCAGATCATCTACCTGGTCTTCTGTGGCAGTCAGCTGGTGTTCGGTGTCATCTGCTCTCTGCTTGAACACGGCAATGTCCTTTCTCAGATCCGTGTAGAGTTGCTTCACTTCTGCTCTAAAGGCCACCAATTCCTGATATACTGTCTGCAATTTAACTTTTTTATTTTTCAGATTACAGGATGGCCTGGGTGTATTGGAGAGCAGTGTGACGCCTCCCAAGGCCTGTGAGAATTCAGAGTGAGATGTCTCGTCTAGATCCACAGGCACCCTCTCCAGGTAATTCAATTTTCCCTTTAAGTAAAGGCTCCTTAACTGCAAACCCCTTCCTCATAGCTGTTTTAGTAATTCTTTACTGTAGATGTTCTGATGTTTTTTTTTTGTTTTTGTTTTTTTTTATCAAGACAGAGCTGGGAGCCTAGGTTGTTAAGCTGTCATACTGGTGATGACATCATCAGAAGTCCCTACTTCTTCACTGGACGGCTCCAGTGTCGTCTGGTCAGGATGTTCCCCATTTGCCCCTGTATCCTCATCTTGACCTTTCATGCCATCAAGGTTGGGGGTCACCTGCAAATCTGCATTAGCAGAATCTCCCTGCTCTGACGCACATGGGCTTGCCTGTATGGACCCTCCCCCCACAGAAGGGTCTTGCACTGGGTTCGGGTTGGATGCCCTGCAGAACATCAGAACTCAGCAACTCATTTAAGAGTAGCAAATAAGAATTTGTGCAACTCAGTCTTACCACTGCTAGTATGTACCATAGGTGCACAGCCGCCCCCCCCAGCTCAGAGGTTCCGGCTAAGGGTGATTGAGGTGGACATGTTAGATTATGTTACACAGTTAGGATGGTATGACCCCAAAGGACAGGGTCTGACCATCCTCCTGTAGGTCTTACATATCTTGAACAGTACTGGTCCCCAATAAGCCATGGTGACACTGACTACACTTGCCAGACAGCCAGAAAGAAAAGCAACTTAATATCTCCCTACAAGCCCACAGTTACTGCTGACCCCCTATGCTGCGATGCTTAAGACAGCAGATTTTAAAAACACTCAGTATCAACTGACATCCACTCCTAAAACTCAAAGGACCCGTGCTGATCAGCTCCGCAACAGTTGCTTGCTGGATGGGCACAATGACGTTGTAGAGAGAACACTCTGTTGTGTCAAGGTAGTACCAATGCATGTGTCATCATGACTCATGTGACCGGCATCAGGCATGAGCACGATGAGTGGAGGAGCCGGTAGTGGAGCAGGGCACACCCCTATGAGACAAAACGCGGTTGAGCAGAAAAAATACACTATGAAGTCACGCTGAAAGACACCTGTAATGGTGCCATGGACCCATAACAATGAGCAAACACACCACACACGCTGCCTCTGTGCTCACCCTGCAAAATTAAGAAAGGCAGACCTTAGGTAGATTAGATAACCTTACGTAGATTAGCTATTCTAGGGAACAGATAGATTAGCTATGTTAAGGAAAAGTAAAAACCAGTAACAGGAGTGAGAGAAAAACAAAGCAATCCCTCACTTCACAAGACAAAACATGAGAAGGAATTTCTTCACAGAACGGGTGGTGGACAAGTGGAACACCCTGCCAGAGGAAGTGGTGGGGGCTGAAACAATCACGGGATTTAAGAATGCATGGGATAGACATAAAGGAATTCTGGAGGTCAGGGGTAAGGTGCAACAGACTTCTAGGAAAACAAACTGAACTTACAGTCTCAAATGGGCAGACTGGGTGGGCCATAGGCCCTTATCTGCCGACACTGTCTATGTATCTATGTATGTAAGACAAATCCCTCTAACTGGCTTAGTTCAGGAAAATTATCTCCTGACCAAAACAGCATGGAAGGGAGTGAGGAAGGGTCCATCTTCAGAGAACACTAGGGAAAAAAAGAGAAAATGGAAAACATTAACAATAATCCCAACAAACTAACAGTGACCCCAAACTCCCCACCACAAATAGAAAAGATACTTACCTGAGGCACCAGTTTGTGGCAAATGATCAGAGACCTCTGTTGTTGCAGACCCTGGAACACAGAAAAAGGCATGTGGTTCTCCATTTGTGCACTACAGGCACTGAAAGGAGATTTTTATGGCATATAGACAACTTGAAAGCCACAGTTTAACAGGCTCGATTTCTAAATTTGAGGGTGTACCCTGCCACCAGGTAGCCCTAACCTGCCTCCTCCTTGTATCACAATCTCCAGAAAAATGACAAATTAGTTGTAGAAAACACGCTTTTCTAAGAGAGCTCTGTCTATGCTGTCTACTCCTACACAGACTGAGTGTATATCATCTTTGGAATATTCATGTGCTCCAGGTTCTATGCTGATTGGCAGCTTTAGGCTGTAACACTACCCCAGTAGGGGTGCTATTTACCAATATGTCTTAATTCTCCATTGATAATGTGGAGTGATACAGAAAAAAAAATGGTCTGGAGGAGGTCTCACTGCCCTCTTACCATTCTTCTTCTATTCATCAGATACTCCATGACCTTTGCCTGTAGAACTATTAGGATGTGTCCACACTACAGTACGGTAATGGAAACCGGTTTTTAAAATGAATTAATTACCGTGCTGTCGCATCCATGTTCTAGCATCCGCACTGCTGCCAGCGTGATGTAAACCATTATTAAAAACGGTTTACAGCATCCGCACTACTGCCTCTACAACGAATTACCTGGCAACCGATTCAGATGTGGGGACATCCAGCTTCATGACGGGGAACCGTACTTGAGCATCTGCACTATAGGTAAATCCAAGTTAACTCCTGAAAAGTTTTTAAAACCTTGTTTAAGCCTAGGTCCTATCAGGGTTTAAACACGGTTTTAAAAACCGATTACAATGTGTATTAAGTGCGAACGCAAACTGTGCTAGGACACGTTAAAACGGTTTAAGCTGCTTAAACCGTTTTAAATACTCTAGTTTGAACAAGGCCTTAGAGTCGCAAGGGTTCATGACCAGGAAAATCGTTACCATTTTCTGGCTGTGAAACAGAACTGATCCCCGAAACAATCCAGAGTGGATTATAAAACTGGAAATAATCCTTATCATGCTCTGGTACATTTCCACATGCCTGTCATGGGCCTTCATGAGCTAAGGGACCAGCATTAGCTTCAGGTATCTTTGCAGCGGTCTCTGCGGTTCATCGTTGCGAATAAAGATCTTATTTGCAGAACTTGCCACAAAAGACTCAGATGAATTTTGTTTTGTGGGTGACTCTGAATTTGATTTATCAAAAAAGAAAACAAAACGAGCTTACATACAAAAACAAACAAACAGTTAACAGTACAAAACTCCCCTACCCTAGGCCACCTTTAATGAGTTGCCTAATTGATGCTCTTGACAGTGCACTGGAAAGTAGGATTATAGGAGGTACATATAAAATCTTGAGGGTGAGGATACCAAATCAGTTTTACTGAAATGGAACACAGACTTGCAGCTTTTGGTCCCTAAATGGCAAGCCTATACCATACCAGCGAGCAGAATTACCCTCTTACATATTTGGCGCGAATTTGTGAGGAAGTGCCGGTACAGGTTTTTCAAAGTACCAATGATTCTAGCTAAATTTTTATCTTCCAACTATTGGTGCTGTTGGAGGGGCTGTAATTGTGAGTTAGCAGATTTGGGCCATGTTTTTTGGGAGTGCCCCTTGCTTATCCCCTTTTGGTATGCTTTACAAATTACTCTTCAGGACTGCCATGGGTAAGAACTTGAATTGACAGCTGAAATGGTACTTCTTTCAATTATACCTCCCCATAGCCCGCCTTGGCATCGCACCCTACTGCCTATTTTTCTATTGGCAGCAAAAAGGTCATTACATGAAGGTGGATGACTAGAATAATTCCATCAGTGGAGAAGTGTAGTCTGGTCCATGCATCAAATGGAACAATTAACAGCAACCCTGCAAGATAAATTACCAAGATTTACGGATAAATGGCAAAGACGGGTGATGCAAATAATGCAGATAGATAACTCACTTGTCCCTTAAAACTGACACGGGGTGGGGCTGCTCTCAATATGGGGAAGAGGGAAGCTCTTAGTTCACAATGATGTGTAAAACAGTTCACCTGTTTTGAAACATGTCTGCCTGTGAGAATAGCTATTGAATGTAGTATACATCTATTAGAGAATGGACTTTACCTAGTAATGTGTAAGTTTGGTGACTATTAATTAAGAATGATGTGTTATTAACACTTACTAATGTACAACAAATAATGTGTCTTGTCGAATATAAAATTAATTAAAACCATATTTAAAGAAAAAAAAAGACACAAAAACCACGTTCCTGTTCCAGAAAAGCACAGAACAAGTTGTGACAGAATAAGCAGAAAAAAAGGTTAAGGTTGCTACAGCAATAGTGCCGAAAACGCAAACTGTGGCTAGAATGAACTGCTCAAAAATATTAAATTTCCACCACAAAAACAGCCTGCTAGAGAACAAATGGTTCTAATAGTTCAGATGAGTACATGTACTTGCGACAGCATAAAAAAAAGACCCACATAGCACTCTAGGCAGTTAAAAAGAATGCAAATCGATTAACTGACCATTTGTTTCTTTTTTTTTTTTTTGAGTCAGTGATTTGAAGATCTACTTAGGTATAGCTCAGTTGTACATGGATAACATTAATGTGTTTTCTTTCCCTTTACTCTAGCCTGTCTGTGGACTTACATTCGAGCAGCAGTCAAAGGCATGTCAATGATTTATAGTGAGACTTCTGATGGTTTATACTATAAGTTTTGTCAAATTGAAAATTCCCAATAAAAACTTTTATGGAAAAAAAAAAAAGAACACGAAAACGGAGCTCACGCTCACAAAAAGCTCCGAGAACCCTTGAAATCTGAAATACATGAACAAGGAGTCAAAAAACGCCCAACCCATTCATTCCCATATAAGAAGAACAAATAAAAGTAAAGAAACTACAATGCTAGGGGCCGGCCCAGTGGTGTGGAGGGCTGAGGCATCTGAGCCTTACATCCTGCCACGCTGGCGACCCATGTCTGTGGTTCGAGCGGGTCGCTGGGGGTCAGACGGTGAGAGAGAGAGGATCGAGCATCTAGAGAACAGCTATCTCTCTCTTGCGGAGGATGGATTGGCAGTCCAGCCGAATGACTACTCCCAGGTGGAGGCCTGAGGGTAGTGTAGGTTGGGGACACCAACAGACAGGAGGGTGCTGCAAGACCCTGCAATGTGCACGCGCATGCTGACGTGCGCATCCCAGCAATGGGGAGGGATGTAGGGGGACAAAATTGGAAAAAGTAGGGGAAGTACTGGCAGGCTACCTGAAGCCCAGCCCAGCTCTCGATCTACAGTCCAGGCTGGCAAACCTGGACATGTGTGCATGGGGGGAAGGGATGGCTCACCCTCCTCCGGCCCCGCCATGGTGGAAAAATCTGTGGGGGATTTGCCTGTCACAGGGATGGGGTCAAAAGAGAGCCCACGGATCTGGGAGGTAGATGAGAGCTCCATCGAGAAGGGAACCAAAGCCACCTGCCAACATGGAGCCCCGGGGCAGAAAAACAGAAGACAGATTAAAAAAAAAAATACAATGCTGAACATTAAAGAACACATCAAACTGCAGGACAACACACAGGTAGGGAAACTGACTGTAACAAAAAAAAAGAATCCCCCAGGCTTACCTTATGCACCAAGCTAAGGAAAAGTCACAGTGATAAGGGTATAAAAGCTACACCCATCATTTATAAATGTAAGCAGAGTGGCACCCACACAGACCTTCACCAATGCAGCTATTTGGAAAGAAAAAGCAAATACGATTGAATTTAGAGAGCACTGCCTGTAAAGACAAACAGCATCTTCCTGCTAGAGTGTCTCTTATAGGGGGGAAACATTTGTAACAATCTAGTCATATTCAGGAGCAACTAAAAAGTGGTTCTGTTCTTGTTCAACACTGGCACAAAGATGAAACAGCTAGAGAATGTGGAACCCTTATACAACCAACATTATGTGCTGCTGATGGCACAGTGTGTCCCTAGCAGGGGAGCATCTCACCCATCTGTTAGGGCTTCTCAGTGACAATGTGGAGCGCTACAGAAAATAGTGTTGGTCAGATTGGCCCTGACACTTGACAGATTTCCTTCTCTCTGGCTCTTCCTGAGACTGTAACTAGTGGTACTGTCAACAAATTGTATATAATTTACATCACATCACAAATTACTAATTATAATAAACGGTCCCAAATTGGTTGCTTGGGGAGACCACTCAACTTATAACTTTCAACTCTCTCATTACTTTGCCGGTTGTTAGCTATTCCCTATGGTTGGCCAGAAAGTTCTGACTTACTGAGAAATAAATCCCAGTTTCATGCACCTGGAGTTTGCTCAACAGTATTTTGTGGTCAATAAGGACGAAAGGTTTGTTGCTCTAAACATATCATTATCAGCAGCTGATTGGTGGTCATGCGTGAGCTTTAAAGCAGCAGCTCATATTGCAAAAATGTTGTAAATATAGTACACCTTTTTTCCATGTTTTAGATCTCCTTTGTCTCTTGTCTTGTAAGATGCCCTTTTCCCATTGCTTTAGTTTTTTTTTTTTGATAAGATATGAAAGAATTTATGGTGGGCATCATTAAATATGGTGGGTAACTTCTCCTATGACCAAAACGAACTAGCATGCTACAGACACAGCTCTCTGACATGCAATGCTGGGAATATCCCTGCTAGAAGTAGAGTAGCAGTAGTAGATTTTATTTGGTTTTGTGTGCCCTTCCCTGGAGGCCCAGGGCACGCTTACAGGATAAAAACATACAGACAGTAATGCCAAAGATAACAATATATATACAAATATTACAATAAAATAGAATACAATGCAATACTTATCAGAATAAAATTAACTACTAAAACAAAGAACCTGCCCGGTGGCTCAGAGGGTTGAGGTGCTGGACGCCACACCTCATGCCATGCTGGCAACCTGGGTTCGGGAACGGACTCGGGATGGCGGGGGAGGGAGAGGATCGAGGGTCCCGAGGACTGCTCTTCCCTCCCGGGGTGGGTACTGGGACTTGCATCACTCCTCAGTGACTCCCGATGGAGATCAGAGGCCCTGCAGAGAGCGTTGCCATGACAGGGGGTGGAGTGGCAGCAGACGTCAGCACGGCAGTGCGCAGACATCAGTGCATGTCCACGCTCCAGGTGGAAAACATGGAAAGAAAAAACAGAGGACGCGGGGGGGCGACTGAGGCCCCAAGAGCCAATGCCCACATCCCAAAGCCGGACCAACCTCCCACCGGCTCTCCCGAGCCCCTCGATCCAGCCCGGGACTGTCCCTCTAATTACAGACAGGTCGTCAGGTAGGTGAGACAAACCCTCCCCCGAGGGGTGATCCAGAGGGTTGGATGGGTCTGTAGAGGGGTGCTCAGCCCTTGTACTCCCGGTGGGGGGAGGTTTCAGGCAGGGTGAAGAGGCTGCAGCTGAGAGGGCACTCCTGAGAGATGCCCTGGTCCCCCGGTGCCAAGAAAGACAGTTAAAAAAACCAAAACAAAACAACAACCTATAAAAATTAAGTCCCAAAGGCCCATTGAAAAAGAAAAGTTTTAAGGTGCTTTTTAAAGGACTCCCGGAGGTACTCTGGTAATGAATTCCAGAGGACCGAGGCTGCAACTCCATGTCACAAAACCAATGCTTCAACATGGCAAACATAAAATAAAATGTGGCGCCAAGGGCGTAGGAACACATTATAAAAAAGTGTGTGGCAGAGGACTGAAGTGTTAAAGGGCACTTGAAAGGCTTGATAGGCACTGGTACTAAAATAGTGGGCTCTGACTCCCATGTGTGGCACCACATAAGAACAGCAGCGATCAACCCTGGAGAGACTGAAAAAAGTGCATAAGGAAGCATTTAATTCATTTTTTAAAAAGAACTGCTGCATTAAAACTTAGTGCAGCACCAGCGGGTATTTTTTTCCTCAAAAGACCAAACTGTTGAAAGGTATTATTGCAGTCATTTTTTGAGTGAAAAGCAATATTTTGTAAGTGAATGAAACCACTTTTTTTTTTTTTAAAGTAATACAATATTAATAGTGTGTCCTTCAGAGACGAAACGAGTATTTTTCTAGTCTTTGCTTATCGGCTTGAATTTTGGCTCGAAACTGAAGCAAACAAAAAGTAGCAACTCATACAGTACTCACTTCAAGTTCTAGACTTCCATCTGATCCATCATAATTCTCCATCACGGTGGCACCAAACCCCAGCTCTTGTATAAACGCTGCTATTTTAGAGGGCTGTACAATAGAAGAGTTATACCTTACTTCAGCTTTCCCTGCCATCAGAGCCACCAGTACAGAACATATTCCTAGAGAGAGAGAGAGAGAGAGAGAGAGAAGCACCACTGTCATTTTACACCATGTCTACTGCGCTGTCATGGGCACAAGACACATAAAAGTTAAAAACAATTATATGCAGAACTTGTAGATTTTGTGAAAAGTTTGATGCCATAATAAAATCTCATATGACAGTAAAACATACAATACTTGCACAAATTATTTAAAAAAAAAATTTCAGAATATTATAGACCAAGTGTTTTGCAACCCTAACACAGCACAAGCCAGAGATCTACTGCACCAGAAGAAACATACATATAACATAGAAACACAGACTCTGATGGCAGATAAGGACCACTTGGCCCACCTAGTCTGCCCATTTTGACTACCTGTTTCATATACAGCAGATCCTAAATGATGTGTGGCTTACCCTCTCTTTTTTTTTTTTAAACTTTCAGCCTTTATTGCATTTTAAGTACAGAACATTTGGACTAAAAATAACAGGGGATCTTAATTATTTACATAAAAGAATAAAAAGAAAATAAATGTAATGTGCACAGTTGTTAAATAAAACAGACAATTTCATTCAATGCCAGAGTTAGGAGGTAGAGAGTGCTATCCATTCAATTCTTAACATTATATGTAGGGAAAGAGCAGCCACTGTTGGTTTAAGGTACAAAATCTGAGCGTATGGCCATAATATACAGTATCAATCAATCAATCAATCAATCAAAATCTTTATTTATTCAGGCGAGCATCATTGAGCATAGCTCATTTACAAGATGGACCTGATTGGTCATAACAATATAAAGGTACAAATTTTTACACAAATACATGATACAGATTGAATACAAAAAACAAAGACATTGTAAATGAACAGATACAAGAATATTCACATATATACAAAGCAATGAGCCAAAGAAACTGGGTTATAATAAAAAAGGAACAAAATAAGACAGTAATGAAAGATTAAGCGAGGTGATGGGATTTTGGGAATAAGGTCAGGTATGAGTTAAGTGGTTGAAAGCTACAAAACAAATTAGGGTGGAAGTGCAAAAAGGGTGTGGGAGAAAGGGGTTGTGATAGGACTAGGCCTTGTGGAAACAGTTGCATGGCTCTGGAAAGAGACTAGTGTATAGCTTTTGAAAGATGCTATTGGAATGAGGATATTCAACTTCAGGATCTTTTGAAGAGAGTTCCAAATAAGTGCTAGAGAGTAGCTGATTGCAGCCCTCCCATGCCGGGTACAGGTAATAGGTATCTTCAGCATGATGAGTTTATTATTCCTTAGGGCATATGGTCTGGATATGACCTGGGTAAAACAATCT
Organism: Neoceratodus forsteri; assembly: GCA_016271365.2. NCBI lineage: Eukaryota > Metazoa > Chordata > Ceratodontiformes > Ceratodontidae > Neoceratodus > Neoceratodus forsteri. The sequence goes on from JADMNL010000023.1 coordinate 442,181,646, forward strand.
GAAATGTAGGATGGTAATTTGTTTGTTAGAGCTTTGTAGATCCATAGAGCAGCATTTTTGTTTCTTCTATGATGTAGGGATGTCCAGCCGACTGCAGTATAGAGAGAGCAGTGGTGGGTGCTGAAAGGAAGGTCTGTAATGAATCTAAGAGCTCTATGGTACAAGGTATCCAGTTTGTTTAAGTGGAAAAGGAGCAGTGACTATATAGGAAATCAGCATAATCAATGAGGATAGGAATGATGCCAGGATTAATCTTTGTTTAGAATCTCTGGTTAGGTAATGTTTTATTCTGTAAAATAGGCCAAGTCTCTGTCTGAGCTTCTTCAGGAGTTCTTCAATGTGGCTAGTGTAGTCAAGTCTATTGTCAATCCAAACCCCAAGATATTTAAATTTATCCACATAGTCCAGACTTTCACCAAGGATGGTAGATAATTGGGGAAGGGTGATTGGTGAGAGAGTGGAAGAGAAGCTCTTGGAGAGAAGAACATGGCTTTTGTTTTCTTGGCATTCAGTAGGAGTTTCTTTTCTAGTAATTTGTGCTGCAGCAGAGAGAACTCAGATTGTAAAAGTTCACAGGCTTTTGATGGTGTAGGATTACTGACATATAGGACAGTATCATCTGCAAAAAGGTGAATATTAGATTTGGTGAGATTGGAGTCAATATTATTGATATAAATGGCAAAGAGGATAGGGCCCAAGATGGAACCTTGTGGTACACCTCTTAGGAGTGGTTTTGAGGTAGATAGGTCACCTTCATTTTTTACATGCTGTAGTCTACCGGAGAGGTAGCATCTGAACCATTGAAGAGAGACTGAGTCGAGGCCTATGGAATGTAGAGAGGAGATTAGTAGATCATGGTCCACAGTATCAAAGGCTTTGCTTAAATCCAGAAATACAGCACAGATATTATTCTTTTTGTCTAATTCAGTCTGCCAATCATTAGAAACTTTTGCTAAGGCAGAGATGGTGCTGTGCATGGATCTAAACCCAGATTGATGTGGGTTAAGGAGATTATTGGTGTCAAGGTAGGCACTTAATTGGCTGTTCACTAATTTTTCAAGCATTTTGGACAATACTGGTAAGATGGATATGGGCCTATAGTTATTGAGGTCCATGGGATCACCTGCCTTGAGTAGGGGAAACACTTGAGCTGTTTTCCATATTGTGGGAATAGATCCAGTGGCTAGGGACAAATTGAAAGGTGAGTTGAGGGGCTGCTAAGGCGTGCAGTGCAACTTTTAGAAAGTAGGGGTCCAGAGAGTCTGCACCTCGCTTTTAGTCGTGTCCAAATGGAGTAGTAGTTCTACTTGTTTTAGTAGTATTGGCTTGAAGGAAAATGTGAAGCAGCCTTTTGACCCTCAGTAGACTGGAAGTTTAATTGTGAGCGCATTAGATTTGCTGGAGGAGTCGAGATGCTAGGCCGGCTGTAGTGAAATGATTGTTGAAGGCATTCAAGATTTCTCGCTTGTCAGTGATATCCACATTGTTTAGGTGCACTTTGGGTGGTAAGACAGGGGTAGAATATTGTCCTAAGATCCCCTTTATGGTCCCCCAGAATCTGGCAGGGTTATGGTAGGAGGCATCCAGTTCAGCTGTATAGAAGGCAGCCTTGGCAGTTCTCACTTTTTTTGTGCAGGAGTTTCAGTATACAACCCATTTTCTCCATTCAATTTCAAAGGCCTCTTGTGATTTGTTAATTATAGCAGTGAGTCTCTCCATCTTATAAAGATCTATCATTACTTGCTGCCAAAGCTCTAGGGTAGGGGGAAATGGTAATTCCATTTTTTTGTAATGGCTTTTTTAGCAGCCAAAAGGGCTAGATTTAGGAATTTCTTCGAAGGAAAGTCAGTAATTTCCTGGGGGCAGATACCAAACAGGAAAAGTCGAGAGTTCAAGACAAGACTAGGGGATACTGACTGATGGAGAGCCTCACAGAGTTGTGCAAGGAACGGCTGAAGGACCTCACATGACCAAAAAATATGACCTAGAGTAGCTGGGGAGAATCCACAAAGTCTCCAGCAATCTGCCTTAACATGCAATGAATATTTCTGGATCACTGCAGGGGCCCTAAAATACCTTACGGCTAATTTCCAGGCAAAGTCCTTCCAAATCCTGGAACTGACACCTTTGTACATATTCTTCAAATAGCTCTGCCAGCAGGATGAAGCTACCTCAGTCAACAGGTTTTTTTCCCAGGCTATCCTAATTTTATCTAGTACCCTCTCTTTCCTATCGCTAGAGTTCCTTTATGTCTGTCCCATGTGTTTTTGAATTCCCCTACCGTTTTTGCCCCTACAACCTCTGCTGGGAGGCTGTTCCATGGATCCACCACCCTTTTCTGTGGAAAAATACTTTCTCACGTTACCACTATGTTATCCCCCTCTATTTTTATATCATGGCCCTTGTTCTGGAACATTTTTTTTTATTTTTTTTTTGTTTTAGATGCTACCCTCTTGTATCTTATTTACACTCTTGAGGTATTTGAAAGTCTCTATCATATCCCCCCTCCAAGGAATACATACTGAGATCTTCCAGCCTTCCCTCATATGATTTTTGGTGCAGCCCCTGCACAATTTTTGTCACCCTTCTCTGAACCGCTTCTACTCTATGTCCTTCCAGAGATGCAGCCTCCAGAACTGGGCATAGTACTCTACATGAGGTCTCACTAATGTTCTATACAGTGGCATCACCACCTCCTTCCTTCTGCTTAAGGTACCTCTCCGTATGCACCCCAGCATTCCACTGATTCTCCTCACAGCCTTCTCACATTGTTTGGTAACCTTTAGATCATCAGATATGATTAGTCCCAGGTCCCTTTCCTATTTGGTGGCCATCAGTAGCCCCCCCAATCATGTTCTCCTCCCCTGCATTTCTGTGACCCATGTGCATGATCCTGCACTTCTTTGCATTGAATCTTAGCTGCCACACCCTTGACCACTCCTCAAGCTTGCTTAGGTCCCTTCTCATTTTCTCTAAGCCTCCTGGAGTGTCAACCCTGTTGCAGATCTTTGTGTTACCTGTAAAGAGATACACCTTCCCTTCCAGCCCCACTGTAATGTCGCTTATGAAGACATTAAAGAGGACTGGTCCAAGCACTGATCCCTGTGGGACCACGCTGGTCACCTCCCTCTCTTTGGATTGATCTCGGTTCACCACCACCCTCTGTGTTCTATCGCTTAGCCAATTTTTGACCCAGTTTACCACTCTAGGACCCACTCCCAGGCTGCCCAGCTTGTTTACCTGCCACCTGTGTGGGACGGTGTCAAAGACCTTGCTAAAATCCAGGTAGGCCACATCCACTGCCCCTCCCTGATCCACCTCCCTAGTCACCCAGTCAAAAAAATCTATCAGATTTGTTTGAAAAGATCTTCCTGCGTGAATCCATGCTGCCTTGGATCCTGTGCTCCGATGGATTCAAGATATATCACAAACCTTCCTTGTAGTAATGATTCCATTAGTTTCCCCACCACTGAGGTCAGGCTGACTGGCCTGTAACTGCAGGCCTCCTCCCTGCTCCCACTTTTCTGGGGAGGGACTACATATGCCCTCTTCCTGTCCTTTGGTACCACACCTGTTTCCAACAAACTGTTGAACAGGGATGTCAGTGGTGCTTCAAACACATGAAATAAGGGCACCATCCACTGAAGCAGTTCCAAAGTTGTAGCGTTTATTGCCAACAAAGCAACAAAATAAAAATTATTACAAGTGCCATATAGGTGCAACCCCTCTCCTACATGACCTGTAATAAGCTGTGAATGAGCTTAGTACATCCAACAGACCTTGGTTTAATTCCCACAGCCTCCACTGTTATACTGCGTAGCTCTGAGCAAGTCACTTCACTACCACAACACTCCCATGTTGGCCCTGGAAACAGGCATGTGGGCCTTACCCAGTTACTAGGAAAAAATTAAAAGGCAAGGGACACGTGGTGTACAAACTGTACCTTGACTTTAATAAAGCCTTCCATTGTGTCCGCATGGATGGTTGGTTAAGAAGATGCAGGACCTCAGAGCTGCAGACTAAATTCCAAAGTGGGGTTGAAACTGGTTATGTTTACTTATTTATTTTAAATTTTGGTAACTGGGAAAGGCACACTGAGCCAGAGCTCATTTCTAGGTGCGACCTGGGGAAGAAAAAGTGGAGAAAATGCAACAAGAATACAGAGGTGATTGCACAGCAATAGGTACAACAAAATACAGGATGTTTTTCAAAATACATATAATAGAGTACAAGAATATAGCAAATGTAGACCATACACACATAAATACAAATGAGAATGTACAATGTTTTTAACAATCAGGCAAAAGCATAGGGAGCCGCAAATGAATGGCTAGGCGTTAACAGGAGGGGTAAGAGATCAGGGGAGAAGGTGCAGAGGGTGTCAAGGGGATGGGAGGGAAGCAGGAGGCGAGGGGTTAGGTGCTTGAAGGATACGGTGGCGGGCAAGAGGCCGGGCTGAGTGGAGGAAGACGGTTTCAGAGGGTGGGAAGACTGAAGGCCAAGGTGAAAGATAGCTTGTTTACCTGCCTCTTATGTGCCAGGACTTAGAGGATGGTAAAAAATTGACAGTTCTCAAGGGTCAAGGGGGGGGCACTAGCAGGGTGCCACAGGGATCGGTCCTGGAACTGATCCACTTCAATATCTTTATGTGTGGCATACAGATAGGAATTCAGATAAAGATATGTAGGTTCAGAAATAATACTAAGATCTGTAGAGAAAACAGGTCCCATCCATTCCTCACACCTGTATTAATGCCAGCACCAAGGCAGGGATCATAGTTCACTAATGAATATTTATCAAGGATCATAGTTCACTAATGAATATTTATCAATTTAAATAAATTCCAAACAAATGCAGAGTTTCTCTTCTTATTAAATAATCATTTTGTACTCTAGTTCTAGCAATTTTTGTGTTTGCTTGCGCACATGCGCAAGAAGAAAAAATTACTCACCTTAGTAATTGTGTTTCTTCTAATGGAGTCTTGCTGTATTCTGACATTATGCAGTTAGCCCCAGCACTTGAACTGCTCCGGAGAGGAAAGAGTTTACTCCATGCTAGAGCATAGAACGTTGAGCTCGAGCTCGGTTCAAACCTCGGTTTGCTGCACTTCAAAGTGTAACCATCAGATTCTTACGAGCTAATACTAACTAACTACACCTGCTAGGTAGAAATTGTAAATGAACTAGCCAAAAGACAACCAAATGTTTTGGGTCCCAAAAGACTCAAGTTGAGAACTCCAAAACAAAAACTAGGTAGTGAACAAACATAACTATAAAAAACAATAAACACAATTCACTCCCCCTGCCTACATTGGGGGGGAGTGTTAAGTGCACCCCTGAGGTGTAGCACTGTACCTGTCACCCCACATCACAAAAACTCTGGTTCTGACAGGGAAGGCAGGGAAGGAGGACAGAATACAGCAAGACTCCATTAGAAGAAACACAATTACTAAGGTATTTTTTTCTTCAAACAACATGAGGTCTTGCTGTATTCTGACATTATGCAGACTACCAAGCAGTACCTCCATGGAGGAGGGACCAAACCTATTTTGGGAATAGGCTCTGCAGTACTACTGTACCAAACCTAGCATCACCCCTAGCCTGCACATCCGAAGAGTAATGCTTGGTGAATGTATGGACTGTTTTCCAGGTGGCTGCTTGGCATATTTCTAGTAATGGTATATCCCTGGCAGCAGCCAGAGAAGCAGCTGTACCTCTAGTCGAATGACCACTCAAGCCTGAAGGAGGTGTTTTGCCTAGCTTCTGATAGCAGAATTGTATACAAGAGACAACCACCTGGCAATAGTCCTCTTAGTAGCAGGTTTCCCCTTTTCCACTTCACCGTAAGTGAGAAACAACTGAGGACAGTCAAACCTAAGTGCCTTAGTGCGCTCAATGTAGTAGCTAAGTGCCCTCTTAACATCCAAACTGTGTAACCTTCTCTCCCCTGAAGAAGAATGATCAGTGAAGAACACAGGGAGAGACACAGACTGGTTCAGATGAAAATCTGAAACCACTTTAGGTAAGAACCTCCTGTTAGTTCTGAGGACCACCTTATCTCTATGGAATGAGATAAAATCAGGCTCCACTGACAGAGCTTGTAATTCACTGATACACCTGGCAGAGGTAATAGCTACCAGGAACACAGCTTTCCAAGTCAAGTACTGAAGTTCTGCTGAGGCCAAAGGCTCAAAAGGGGGTTACATAATCTGAGCAATGCAAACATTAAGATCCCAAGCAGGAGTAGGGTCCTTAAAGGGAGGGTTGATATGGAGTAATCCTTTAAAGAATTTATAGAAAACAGGATGAGATGCCGGTGAGGAAGCCTTTCCCACTGACAGAAATGCAGAAACAGCTGCCAAGTGCACTCTCAGAGTAGCTGGCCTAAGGCCTAAACCATTAAGATGGGCCATATAATCCAGAACTGTAGCCAAATCAGCAGTATCTGGAGACATCTGCCTATTGGAACACCAAATGCTGAATCTTTTCCAGTTGGAATTATACGTTTTTCTGGTGGTAGCTTTTCGAGAAGCTTTGAGAATATCCAGAACCCCCTGACAGATGTAGGCTTGCATATTCTAACTCTTCAAGAGCCACGCCTTGAGGTTGAAAGACCGAAAGTTGGGGTACCAAATCCTCCCAAGAAGAGGTTAACATTGTGGTTCTTGGGAAGAGCTAGGGGAAGATGGACTGCTAGGGACAGCAACAGAAGATACGAAGGCTGCCTGGCCTAGTCTGGAACAATCAGGACCACTTTGCAAGATTGTGACCTTATCTTGACCATAACCCTTGAACAATAAGGGGGGGGGCATACATAAATGTCCCTTCCCAATCCAAAAGTAGAGCATCCAGGGGGACTGAACCCAAGACTGTGGGTCTACAACAGAAGAGAGGAAGTTGGTGATTGTCTGGGACTGCAAAGAGATCTATCTCTGGAGTGCCCCATCTTGAAAAAAAATCACTTTCAACACTAGGGGATCCAGAGACCATTCGTGATGGCCCTGATGTATCCTGCTCAGAGCACCTGCTAGCACACTGTCCTTCCCCGGGAGGTGGACTGCTACCAGAGATGTCTGTAGGGAATAAGCCAAAGACCTTATTGTCATGGCTTCCGCGCACAAGGCCATAGACCAAGTGCCTCCCTGCTTGTTGATGTACCACATGGTGGTGGTGGTGTCCGTCCTGGCCTGAACCACCTTGTTCTGTACTGAGTCCGAGAAAACCTGTAGAGCCAGGCCCACTGCCCTGAGCTCCAGAAGATTGATATGAAGTAAAGACTCCTGAGGGGACCACACTCAGTGTGCTATGAGAACTCCCAAGTGAGCTTCCCACCCGAGGAGAGAAGCATCTGTGGTAAATACCACAGAATGAGTCTGGGTGATGAATGGGACTCCTTGTCTGAGGTTGTCCTGATCCAACCACCATTGGAGAGCCTGGATCAGAGTCTGAGTCACTGGAATCAGTTTGGTTAGAGGATCTTTTTTCTGAGACCAAAAAACCCTCAAGTGGAACTAGATGTCCCTCATCTGAAATCTGGCCCCTTGTGCCACTGCAGTGGAAGCTGCCATGTGGCCCAGGAGTTGAAGAAAATGCCTTGCTGGTCGAGACACCAGAAGGCGAAAAGAAGAAGCCAGGTCTGTAAGGGCCTTTACCCTTGCCAGAGGAAGAAAAGCTCTTGCTTGGACAGTGTCCAACTCTATCCATATGAAGGGCAGAAGTTGCACTGGTTCGAGAACTGACTTTGGAAGAATGAGTAGGAATCCCAGAGAACTGAGTAACTGCTGGGTCACCTGCAGGTTTGACTTGACTTGGTCTGGAGACTGCCCCACAATGAGCCAGTCGTCCAGGTATGGAAATATGGAAATGTTTCGTCTCCCTAGAAAGGCCACGACTACTGCTAGGCATTTTGTGAACACCCTTGGTGCTGATGTTAGTCCGAAGGGCATTGCTCTGAACTGATAATGGCCTGAAGGCAGTTTGAACCTAAGGTACTTTCTGTGGGAGCACCTGATGGTAATGTTAAAATAGGCATCCTAGAGGTCTAGGGAGGCTAACCAATCCCCTTGCCTCAGAGAGGGAAGAATTATTCCCAGAGTCACCATTTTGAATTTTGGCTTGACTAGGTGCTTGTTTAAGTATCTTACATCTAGGATGGGCCGCCACTCCCCTGTCTTTTTTGGGGGTAAGGAAGTATCTAAAGTACAGACCTTCGGCCCTGTGTGGAGTAAGAACACTCTCTATGGCTCAGATAGCCAGCAGAAAGGAAACCTCCGCCTCTAGGGCAACTGTTTCAGAAATGTTTGCAGGTGGAAAAGACCTGACCCTCAGCTTTGGAAATTTCTTGAAACTGAGAGCCAGTCCCTGCCTTACTACCTCCAGGACCCACTCATCTGAGGTAACAGGCTTCCAGGGCTGGAAGCAGTAAGCCAGCCTGCCTTCTACTGGAAAGGGGGAGTCAATCCGGGCTGACACATCAGGGTGTCTGCTTGGCAGGAGTCTTGGACTGAGAGGAAGATATAGCCCTGCTCATCCCCCTTCTGCCTCTCCCTCCGAAGAACCCCCTCTGAGGAATAGGAGGCCTGTGCCTGGTAGAAAGGCCTGTGAAAAGGCCTGCCCCTGCCCCTAGATTGCTGCTTCTGAGGAGTTGCCTGCCTTTCCTTGGTCTGTGCACTCCTGTAGGTGGTCCTATACTCGTCCATCTTTTTTATGTAGCCTGTTTAGCCAGCTCCAGAACAGTACCCCACCTGGACTTCTGGTATCTGACTGTGTAGGCCATATAGTTTGCCTGCCTGAGTCCCAAGGAGGATGCCAAGTACTGTTTCTTGGCCATGGCATCCACCTTCCTAGAGTCTTTATCTGGGGTGTGTGAAGCCAAAGGTATATTAGCCTTGTCACAGGTTGCAGCCTGCATGACCCCAACATGACTGCATTGTTGGAACAAGTGCTCTGTACCCGAGCCTGACAGCATATACTTCCTGTCCATTCTCTTGTCCACAGGAGGTAATACATTCAGTGTCAAACTGTTTGTGTCTGTTTCCCAAAAGATTTATGGAGAAGAATAGACAGCCTTTTGGACTCTGGGATGTCCATCATCTCTACACTGTCAGGCTCCTCTTGTTCCTCAAAAGCTTCAACCAGAGGGAGCTGGAGGATCTCTGCCACTTTTTTGTAAAACAAATAGTGGGAAGGGGACTCAGAAAGCCTAGGAGGGGAAGCATTGGAAGACCTGTCTGGGGAGATGTCCGGTTCAATAGACTCATCCAGGCCTTCCACACAACCATCATCATCGTAGCCTTCTTCCCCTTCCAAATCCGGTTCATAGTAATCACCCGGACAATATTCCGGAACTGGAGGAACCAAGTGCCTACCAGGAGGCGCCGGATCGGCCTAAACCGAACTGAGTTGGACATGACAGTTCTAAATCCAAACCGGACGATTTCTTTTTTCTCTTTGACGGAACCGACCCCTCAGGATTGGCTCTCCTTTTACCCAAAGTATTACCCAGGTCAGTGGGCACTCCCTCAAGTTCGGTCGGAATCGAACCGGGCTGGCCATCCGAATCAGCAGATTTCTCGGCCTCCTTTTCCCTAAGCCTACCCAATCTCTTGTCCAGGGTGGCCTCCGGGAAATGTTTACATATTTGGCAGTCTGAATCGAGGTGGTCAAACCACAGACAATATACACAGGTGGTGTGAGGGTCTGCCTTAGCAAAGGCATCCCCACACTCACTACAGTGCTGAAACCCAGTGGGTCCTATTTTTCTTTTGGGTTTCTCAGACCTAGCCATCCTAACCACTTACCCTTTAGCCGCTTTAAAGCCAGGAAAGACCCCCCCCCCATCGGTTACCAACCATGTTACGAGCTGTGAAAAAAAAAGACATCTAAAAATAAGTTTTTCTGAAACCGATAGGGACCGGTACCTCACTCTAATACACTAAACCAGACTTACAGAACAAAGAAAGAAAACAATCGGTTCCAAACCGGATCGATTGAAAGTTTTACAATTTCCACACAGAGAAAATAAACCAATGTCCACTACCTACAACACTTACTGTACCGCAGACAGGGATCTGAACCGAAAAAACAATAACATTTGCAGTTAAAACCGACGTTTTACTGAGACCAAATCGACAAGTGAAGGAGATTTCTCCGGAGTGACTGTTCAGTTAGGCGGAGTAAAGAATCTGATGGTTACACTCTGAAGTGCAGCAGACAGAGGTTTGAACCAAGCTCAAGCTCAATGTTCTATGCTCTGGCATAGAATTAACTCTTTCCTCTCCGGCTTACTAAGAATAAAATGGTCCTTAATACTACCAAAACCAAGGCCGTGTTGTTCGGACCCAGATCCCTTGGCCAAAACAGAACTCAACACCTACAACTCACTTCCAAGGTGGGTAGCAAACTTGAAGTGGTTGCCTCTCCAAAATACCTTGGCCTTACTTTGGACCAAGGTTTCACCCTAAAACAACATGTTGACCAAGTCACCAAAGGCAGTCATGGTAAACTTGGTACAGTCTTATCGTCTCAAGGATCAGCTGATCCCTGAAGCCAGGACTGCCACTGCCTCGTGTGTCCTACTCCCAACACTCACCTATGCTGCCCCGATACTTCAGGGAATGGCCAAGCTTGAGTTCAGTAAGTTACAGGTCTTGTACAACAAGGTGGTCCGCTTCGCCACTCAGTCCCACTCTAGGAGCCACCATTGTGATTCTCTAGCACTACTCAGCTGGCCACTGTTCGAAGCCCGTCTCAGGTACCCAGTGCTCTGCTCTGCCTAGCACATAAGCTAATTAGCTCAATTAGCTCAACAACTCCCCCAAACCTCGCAGTGCTCATAACTGCCAAGCGAAATCTTCACAACCTACGGACCTCTGGCCAAACTCTTCTCAAAGTCCCTAGGGTAAGGACCAAGACCGGGGGCATGTCCTTTTCCCACACTGCCCCTTCCCTATGGAACAACCTTCCTCCTGAGGTTCGTGAAGCTCCATCACCTGTGAGCTACTGAACAAGACTCAAGGCACATATGCTTGCCATGAGTCAATGCCAATGCTATGTTACCTGACACTTCCACGCTACCCTCCTGCATGAGCACTTACATCACTACTAGCTGAGCTGGGAGCCCTAACCCTTCTCTACTGGCTATCTTCCCAAAATATTCTACTCGGGTAATTGTGACTCAGGTATGGCTTTGGCTTTCCTATATTGTTTCACTTTGCTAATCAATGTAACCTGCTATGTAATATATCATTGAGATATATATATATATATATATATATATATATATACACACACACACATATACACATACAGACATACACACACATATATATATATATATATACTATAGTGGCATGGTAGTGCCACTATAGTTAAGGTTGAGGAGCCATTTCTATGTTAAACCCCAAACTTTGCACCTTAATAACTTTGCAACCGTTTGTCGGATTGCCTGAAATTTGAATACGATCCAAGAACCATAGGCCTTGGGATCTGCCAAGTTTTGTACGCGTCAGATATCGACTGCGGAGTTATTAAAGGCGTGATCTGTCTTACGCTTACGTTTTTCCGAATTCTACGGTCGTGCCTACAGGTTGTACGGTTTGCGCGACCGGCCCGAAATCTTCAGGGAACGTGCGGCCGGGGTCCCCGATGTGCCTTGAAGATTTCGTGAAAAAATATTAAACGGTTCAAAAGTTATTCAAAAAACAGTTTCCCATTATAAGTCAATGGGAAAAGTTAACAAAAAGTTCGACAGTGTCGCAAATGCATTTTTACTTTCGCAAATGGGCCTGTTACTTTCGCAAATCGGCCATTTTGTTTTCAGTTGGTGATCAGAGAAATGGTTGGCATTTAAATTTGGGACCCTCTAGCAACCTAATTCTTTTTGTATTCACCTAGTCGGACCCTGAGGATGCTTGCCATGTCTTTATTTTGTGGTAAAACACCCCAGAAATATGTTTTTCAAATTTCTGGAAAAAGTACTTTCGCAAATTACTTTCGTGCTCACGAAAGTGTCGAACTTTTTTGTGAAAACTTTCGCAAATTGCAACAGTAGTTTTCCATCTGTGGGAAAGTGCCAGCGATTCTTTGGCACTGCGCTGCAAAAGAACCGTTGGGAGTTTTGGGCTGAAATTTGGAGGGAATGGAGCCAACATCTCACAGATGTGCCTTTCAGTGTTGCATTGCAAAAATATTACACGGCGGCAAAGTTACGGCACTCCAAAGTTGACAATTTTTCCCATAGGATAACATTACGGCACCCGACGCATTACAGAAATCTTTTGGCACCCTGCTGCAAAATAACGGTTTGGTCTTTTTTCCTGAAATTTGGAGGGAAGACAGCCAACAGCCCACAGATGTGGCTTTCAGTGGTTTGGTGAAAAAATATTACACGGTGGCAAAGTTATGGCACTCCAAAGTTGACGGTTTTTCCCATAGGATAACATTACGGCGCGATCATTACAGAAATCCTTTGGATCCCTGCTGCAAAATAACGGTTTGGTCTTTTTTCCTGAAATTTGGAGGGAAAACAGCCAACAGCCCACAGATGTGCCTTTCAGTGGTTTGGTGAAAAAAATTACAGGGAGGCAAAGTTATGGCGCTCCGAACTTTTCTTTTTTTCCCATAGGATAACATTACGGCGTTCGCCGCGCCTTTCAGGGCCCATATCTCGGAAATGGTACAAGATACGGACTTTTCGTCAGAAAAATTCTTAGCCCCAGGGGCTAAGTACCAAATTAGCCAGGACAGTTGTAAATAATATGACTTTTAAATTATTTTTCTACATCGTACGGTTCCTGAGATACAATGTATTTAGTATTCCAAGTTCTCATTTTCTGCGTCGATACTCATTATGCATACATTATTTGTACTCACTGTCTTTCTCTATGCAGGTTTTGGGGAAAACCAGCCTGTCGCTTACATTACTGTTACTGTTGCCCTTTCCGCTTGCAGTTCCATTACCGTTTCACTTACCGTTGGCGTCTGCGCCAACATATGCGTTATCCTTTGCGTTTCATTTGCGCTTGCTTTCTGTTATTTTTGCCATTTCTGTCTATAGTACTGTTTATCTTTCTGTTTCACTTTACATCACCATGCCCATTGACATTTCTGTTTGCAGGCACCATGTTACTCTGTGACAACACATCACGTGGCAGACCGTTCCGGTCTATGCCACCATGTGCGTTACCCTTTCTGTTCTCATTCGCGCTTGTGTTACCATGTGCGCCACTGTTAGCATTTCTGTTTGCATTGCTGTCCCTGTTAGTATGCCACAAGACATCATGTGGCGGGAGGGCCTCACTATTTCTCGTTAAGATTCTCAAAAAGAAGGGAAATTAGAGGCAAAAAACTCAGTTTAATGCATTAGTTAGGGTTGTTCCCAGCGACAAAAGTGAGGAAATTCGCTGTTAGGGTTGAAAACCCCTTGACCCCGCCTCACCCCCAACCGCATTGGGGTGTGCATTGGGATCGTGGGTCCTAACTCTCACCCCATTCCCTATACTTCTGCTGCTTTACACATGTCATGGGGTGAGAGTTAGGGCTGACGATCTCAATGCGCATTCCAATGCCGGTGGGATGGGGCGCCTCAAAAATGACTGCTAAGCGTATTGCTAAGTTTCCACTCACATGCATAACTTTAAAATTTTTTAATATTTTTTATATTTCAACATTGCCCATTTTGCATACCTCCTTATGAACAGTACAGCTGTCATTTTTCTCATCATGCCCGAAATGTGTGTTTGCACATCCAATGCACACTATATGACTGTGCTACAAGCATGCATTGCACAGTTTCCATGTACGCTGGGAAGTTCGAGCATTTTTAATATTTACACTCTAGATTTTCAACATTGCCATCTCTTCAAACCTCCCTATGAATGGTACAGCTTTCATTCTTCACATCCTGCCCGATCTGTGTTTTCGCACATCTGGCGCAGAATGGCATGGTCGCTGTGGGAAATCAAAGTTCGGGACACGTTAACAAAACCACAGTGCCACTGTTCATGAGCAGAGGTCCCAAATGCTTTCAAAAGGTGGAGGTCACAAAAAAGTCATGTTGAAAATTTGTAGCGTAAATACCAGGGCGTTAAGAATTTCTAACCATAACGTCCCACCCTGTGCAGACTGACAGGCATCAGGGGTGTGCCTTTCGATTGCCGGCTGTAATGCTTATGCCATTCCACCCCCACCCCTCACCCTGAAGCCAGTGACAGGTATCGAGATGTGCCTTGGACTCTTCAGCCCCAGACTTCACCCCATCCTCCTACATTGCACCCATTTCACCATATGTCCTTATGAAATGGGGTGACTGAAGCCAAACACCCCAAGGCACACCTCAACACTTGTCAGTGTCTACAGGATACGGTGAGGTGAAATGCAATAAGCATTATGAGCAGTGACCCAAAGGCACACCCCAATACCTGTCCATCTCTGCAGGGTGGAGATGGAGTTGGCGTGAGTACAATACTTCACTGCCATTCCTATTCTGCATCTGTCAAACTCCTGCACGTCCAATGCTAATATCAGCAAGCAAACATTCGGCACTGACAAATGCTTGTTTTATCCAGAAAGCACACATATAATTAGGAATAGACACACATACATAAAGTGCAGCTTTAATGCAGAAGAAATTCCAATTCTATAATGGAATGGAGTACAAAGTGCCCAAATGTGTGCAAAAAGGTGCCAAAACTACTACTTGCATTTTGGTCTGTGAGAGAGAACTGATGCAAAGTTAATTGGTGCCTTCTATATTACATGTCAAAGTGAAATTCGTTTTCATTGCCATAGACTGGATAGATGCCAATAGGTATTTAATAGCCAGGTGAAATTCGCTTAATAAATGAGCAACTCGACAAGTACTGAATCAGTAGCTGTTATTTATGTGTTTTTCCAACCATTTGTTCATTTACAATGACCGTCCACAGCCAAATCCTTCCAGCTGAGATGATTAATACACAAGCTAGTGCGCTCTTATTGTCCTCTTCACTTTTAGCTATAAGAGGCAGACTTTGCAATACCACTGGGTCTCAGAAAGGTCAGTTAGTAGCTGGACAACAGTCTCAAACAACAATCTGTTTTTAATTGAGTACTCGCATTGTTCATGTGAATCTAGCCTCACTTCACCAAGGTTACTGTAATGAAAAAAGTTCTAACCCAGTGTTGTCGCTGTAGGTGCTCACAAAAATCTGGGAACTGTACCATAAAATGTACTTACCTGCATGTTCAATAGCTTACAGCTTCTGCTCAAATCAGTTCAGTTCTCTTAGAAAGTCACAAACGCTGGTGAACCAAACGTGTGCTCCCCATAGATCCTTTTTAATCCAATATGAAAAGCAAGGAAGCTTTTGGTGCAGAAAATCAGCAAAAACACTGAACAACAGACTACAATCGCAGCAAAGAACTAACCAACTGTTAGTAACCGCAAAACAGTGGTGACATTTCGGGAAGACCCCTTCATCCCCTTCCTAGATACTAAGAATGTTGCAGTCTGCAAAGTGATGAGGGGTCAGAACTGTAAAGGAAAAACTGAGCAGACTGGTGAGGTAATCAAAAGTATGACAGTTAAAAGTCAACAAAAAAAAGTGCAAGGTGATACACAAAGGGGCAATGAATCTTAACAGTGAATACAGCACGGGGGGATAACACTGGGAAGCACTACTGAGGAAAAGGACTTAGGAGTAATAATTTCTGACAGCCTGAAGACATCAGCACAATGCAACAGGGCAGTAGGTAGGGCAAACAGGATGCTGGGATATATAAGCAGGGGTATCGCCAGCAGGAAAAGAGAGGTACTGCTACTACTGTACAGGTCACTGATTCATCCTCACATGGAGTACTGTGTGCAGTTTTGGAGACTGCATCTAAAGAAGAACAGAGATAGAGTGGAGGCAGAGGAGAGGAGGGCAACCAGGATGACCCAGGGACAGCAGAAAAGGATGTCAGAGCCTAAACTCTCTCTAAACTTGCTGCTTGGAAACTGGCACCTCCTCTGAAAAGAATGTTCAACACAGATACATAGAAAGTGACGACAGAAGAGGACCATAAGATCTATCTAGTCTGCCCATGTCCCTACCCCCCTCGCTTAACTGCTACTCAGTGTTATGATGTCTTTGTAACAATCCCAAGCATTCTTAAAAGCCCCAACTCTTTTTGCCTCCACCACTCCCTGTGGAAGGCTGTTCCGTGTGTCGACCACCCTCTCTATGAAAAAGAACTTGTGTATGCTGCTCCTGAACTTACCCCCTCCCAGTTTTATATCATGACCTCTTGTTCTTGTATAACTATTTACCTGAAACAGGTCTTGAACCTGTACCCTATTTATTCCCTATCCAATCCACCACTTTCTGGCCCACTCTCATGTTGGCAAGCTTGTTTAGCAGCCTTCTGTGCGGAATAGAGTCAAAGGCTTTGCTGAAGTCCAGGTATACCACGCCCACAACCCCTCCTTGATCTCCAGTTTTGGTTACCCAACTGAAGAAATTAGATTTGTCTGGCATGATCTTCCTGTGGTAAAACCATGCTGTTTTGGATCCAAGTTACCACTCTCCTCTAGGGAAGTTAGACTTCTTCCCTTGAGTAGACCTTCCATTATTTTGCCCACAATCGAGGTGAAACTGACTGGGTGATAGTTGCCCGCTATTTCCCTACTCCCATTCTTATGGAGAGGGACATTTGCCCATCTCCAGTCCCTCAGGACCTCCCCTAGTTCAGGTGATAGGTTAAATAGTTTAGCCAGAGGTGCTGCAAGCTCCTCTCTTAGCTCCCTAAGAATCCTAGGGTGAATTTCATCTGGGCCCATGGCCTCGTCCACCTTGAGTTTCTTCAGTTCTTCAAGGACTCTTTCCTTTGTGAATGGTCTTGAATTGACTTCACAATTCATGGTACAACTTTCACTCTGTGTGGGTCCGTAACTTTTCCATTTCCTCTAATGCCATATCGTCAATCTGGAAAATGGCAAACACAGTACCAGTATTCAAAAAGGGAATTGCAAATTAATAAACAATTATAAAGCTTTCACCATCCTAACAGTGCTGAGTAAAATCTCAAGAAAATTATATCTTCCCAGCTCAACTCCTACCTTGCTAACCATAAAGGACAGATATGTAAGAACTTACTGTAACAGTAGATCTTCGAGAGAAGCTCTTGCAGCAGGTAACACCGGCAGGTGTGAAGCCAGCAGGCGGCAGGACCCCAGTCCATGGCGGGGATCACTCCCCGACGCAGGCCCACCCCCGACATCATGAATGGTATAAAGGGAGGCCGGTCCCCTGCGGTTCTCAGTTCTCCTGCCTAAGACTCCAGCATCAAGGATCAAATCAGGTTTTTTTTTAAAAAGGCACCTTTCCATAGTTCAAGGCACCTGTATATACAATAAATATCACACCAATCAAATTCCATAAAATTATAACAATATATAAAACCATAAAATATAAACAATACACCAACAGCTACTAGAAGAAGAAAAAGAGCATTATTCTTCATCAAAGAAAGACAGGCCAACGAGGTATGTCTTCAATTCAGTTTTAAAGCTTTGGACGGTCAGGCATTCTCGTATCCGACAAGGCAGAGAATTCCACAGGGTTGGGGCCACAAATGCAAATGAATGGGCCCCAGATGTTTGTAAACACACCCTAGGAATCTCTAACAATCACTTGTAGGTGGCTCGGAGAGGCCAGGAGGGGTGGTAGGGAGAAAGGAGATCTTGCAAGTAGTGGGGTCCTTGGGTGTGTTGGGCTTTGTAGGTTAGCAAACTGACCTTGAAGGTGATACGCCACCACACTGGCAGCCAGTGCAGTCCGCGGAGTACAGGTGTAATATGATTGGTCCTAGATGTACCAGTCAAAAGCCTGGCAGCCGGATTCTGCACCAACTGCAGGCAGTGGATATCAACCCCCGGTAACCCTAGATACACGGTATTGCAGTAGTCAAGGTGAGTGGTCACGGAGGCATGAAACAGAGTCGGCAGATCCTTGGGAGGGACCAGTCGTTTCACCCAGGTGATATTCCTCAGATAGAAAAAAAAAAGCGGTCTTGACAATGGCTGACACTTGAGATTTCAGGATCAGACCACTGTCAAAAATAACACCCAGGTTCTGCACCCGATCTGAGGTGGTAAGCTGGATGTCCCCAAGCCAAAGACCCGAGGGTTGTCCCAGTAACTCATCCTGTCCCAATGATCCGGGTCCACCACCAACACCTCAGTTTTATCTAGATTCAACTTCAGCCAACTAGCACACATCCAATCCTGGATCTTGAATAGGCAGTTGTTAAACACCGAGAGGACAGCTCCCTGTTCGGGCACAAAGGACATTTACAGTTGAGTATCATCTGCACAGCAGTGAAAGCTCAAACCGTACCGCCTTATGTCTTCCAACGGCAGAATGTACACAGCGAACAACATGGGCGCCTAAAATGAAGCCCTGTGGTACCCCACTGGATAGGGGAAGAGGGTTGGAGGAATAAATTCCTGAGACCACTCTCTGTATCCTACCCTCAAGGAATGATCGAAACCATCTGAGGACAGTACCAGAATATTCACAGAAAAACCGCAGGCGCTCCAATAGCACACCATAGTCTACCATGTCAAATGCCACAGAGAGATCAAGAAGGACCAAGATGGAATGAGTCCTCCGATCTCTCGCTGTTAGGAGATCATTAAGCACCCGAGCAAGGGCCTTATTGGTGCTATGCCTCTTCCTAAATCCAGATTGAAGAGTCATAGACATTGTGAATGGATAAATGATCATCCAGCTGCAGCATAACCAACTTCTCAATAACCTTCCCAACAAAGGAAAGGTAAGAGACAGGTCTGTAGTTGGCGAGACAGTCTGGGTCAAGGAAGGGTTTTTTCAGGAGCGGTCATACAACCACCTCCTTCAGGGGGTCAGGAAAGATCCCCCTCTCCAATGACCTCCAGACTATCTCAACCAGGGCTTGGCCAATTTCCTCAATGCATCCCAGAAGAAGACGCATTTGGCCCGGGTCCAAACTACAGCTGGTTGTCCGCAAAGTCTGGATGATCCTTATGATGTCCGGCCAGCCAAAGTTTGACCAGACAAACAGGGTGCTCGCAACCTCCACAATCCCCTATAGAGGGGGCTGGGTGGATACCGGACCTGATGGTGACAACCTTTTTTTTTTAAACTATTTCTTCACCTGGTTGTCCAGGGCATCTCTCGGGCTGGCTCGCTCGGCATTCCCCCTTACCACTCAACTGAACCATATGCCCCTACCAAGACACTGGGAACAGGATCCCCTACTCTCCTGCCAGACCCATACAAGAGAAGGCCGAGGATCCCCAGGATGTAAGGTTGGGATCATGGCCAGCGTTGAGCGTGTGGGGGGCAGCCCCCGGAGACCAGTCATCACCTCAACCGGCCATCAGGGGTATTTCTTTGTTTTTCTCCCCTTGGGGTGCGGCATACAGTTATGCCTGTGCATGGCTACCCTACAGGCCTCTGCCGCACTCTGCCCTTGCGTTGGCTGGTGTACCTGCAGTACCTCCGATCTCCATCGGGGGTTGCCAGGACACCGAGCTACACTGGAGCCCTCCCCAGGGAGAGCAGAGCCATCCTCCAGATGCTCGATCCTCTCCCTCCCCTGCCGACCACCGGCAACACAAGTCCATCACTGAACCAGGCTCGCCGGCGTGGCACGAAGTCTAGCGTCCAGCTCCTCAACCTACAGCACCACTGGGCCGGCGATGGTGACAACCTTTTCTGCAAAGAATCAAGCAAACTCATCACATCTTTCTTGTGACAATGCTCCGCTGGACTGCAGACAGACTGGAATGCACAATCTGTCGACAGTCTGGAAAAGCTCAGCTGGCTGATTATGCACGGCGGCAATCTCCCTGGACAGGAATTCTGCCTTCTTATGGGCGACTGTCAATTGATAGACTGTGTAATGGTCCATCAATCTAAGCCTGTCAACCTCCAGGCCTGACTTCCGCCAAGCCCTCTCTAACTCAGGACGATTCAGAGGAAACATGAGAAAGAATTTCTTCACAGAACGGGTGGTGGACAAGTGGAACACCCTGCCAGAGGAAGTGGTGGGGGCTGAAACAATCACAGGATTTAAGAATGCATGGGATAGACATAAAGGAATTCTGGAGGTCAGGGGTAAGGGGCAACAGACTTCTAGGAAAACAAACTGAACTTACAAGCTCAAATGGGCAGACTGGGTGGGCCATAGGCCCTTATCTGCCGACACTGTCTATGTATCTATGTATCTATCTATGTAACCTTCAACCCACTCTCTCAGCTCCTTCGAGGTCCCATCAAGCCATGGGGACCTTGGGTGAAGAGTAAGTGGTTAAACACGAACAGGAGCAATGGAATCCAGGACATCCAACAACGCCTTAGAATAGGCAAGTACAAGATCCCCTGGACCCATCCTTTCGTTCGCCAGGCCTGATAGGTCTAGCACTGCAGTTAGGCCCTCTGGGGTCTCTCCCCTCAAAGGGTGGTACTGGACCATCTCCGTAGGGGCAGGACCATTAGGGGGAGCTGCGAAAGTGAACCCTATGGTGTGGTGGTCAGATCAACTGACAGGTTCCACCACCAAATCAGTGATTTCCATCCCCAGGAGGAACACCAGATCCAATGTGTGACTACCAATATGAGTCGAGGAGGAAATAACATGTGTGAGGCCCAGCGAAGACATAACCTGGAGGAGATCTTGACCGAAATGCGAGAGTTCATCATTGACCCAGGCATTGAAATCCCCCAGAATTAACCATCTGGGGGATCCCAATACCACGTCGACAATGAAATCCATGATCTCCTGCAGGAATTCTTTCCCATCACTGGGTGGATGGTAGATGAGAAGAATCCTGCACCCTACACCCGCGCCCAAGATACACTCAAAGGACCTGGTGGACCCCACTGGCACATCCACATGGCCCAGTTCCACTTTAAAACAAATGGCTACACCCCCACCCCTATGATCTGTCCTCACGCAGTATATCACCAAGTACCCAGATGGAACCACAGATGCCAATACTGGGCCCACATTCTCATCGAACCAGGCCTTGGTGATGCATGCCAAATCAGTTGAGTCAACAAGATCTGCTATTATAGCAGTCTTGTTTTTAATAGACCTGGTACTGCACAACACTGCCAGAGTCGGATGGACCGACGATGAAGACCGCACCATCTGCCTGCATAAAACAGAGGCCTTGGGTATGGGAACCTGACAGGGAAATTCCCTATCCCAGTCCCATTTTGCCCCAGGGCATCTTCCTTGTCCCCACCACCTCTATCCTGCTGCCCCTTTCCATTCCACCACCAGGTTCGGGACCCCCCCCTGCTCTTACACCACCTGGCTATCCCCAAAGTGCGGCATCTAAAATATGTCGCAGATGGCAAAGGGGGACAGTCAAAAGGACAGAAGTCCTGAAGCATGGAGGGGCAATATCGCCTGACCATCTTTTTACCCTCCCACAATAGACAGCAGCTGTCGGACTACCAACAAACCAAACCCAACAGCCATTCACTCAAATAACCACACTCAGTTCAAACACTCACACCCAACAATCCTTCCTTACAACAAATGACCAATCCCAAAATCCCTGGAAAGGAGGTCGGAAAAATGGAAACTAAAATTCAATGCGGAGAAGTGCAAGATTCTGCACCTGGGAGTCAGAAATCCAGGCTAGGGGTATACCCTGGAAGGAGACATGACTCAAGTCACGGAGGATAAGAGGGACCTGGGGCTAGTGGTAGATTTTAAAATGAACAACTCAGAGACCTGTAGGAGGGCAGTGGCAAGGGCAAATAGGATGCTGAATGTATCGCCAGGGGGATTACCTCCGGAAAGGCGGAAGTGATCCTTCCACTGTAAAACTACTTGGTTAGGCCACACCTCGAGTATTGCGTACAATTTTGGAGACCACATTTAAAGAGGCACATAACACTCCTAGAGAGGGTCCAAAGGAGGGCAACCAAAATGATCTGGGGCCTGGGGGAGAGAACCTAGGAGGAGAGGCTCAAGGAGCTCAATATGTACACCCTGGAGGGGAGGAGGGACAGGGAGGACATGATAGAGGTCTTTAAGCACATGAAAGGGATCAATAAAGGAGGCCCAGTCAGGTGCTCCAAAGAAAGGAGAGTGAGGGAACAAGAGGTCACAGGTGTAAGCTGGAAGGGGGCAGGCTGAGAGGGGAGAGGAGATGTTATTTCACTGAAAGGGTGGTGAAGCCATGGAATGCACTGCCCAGGGAGCTGGTAGAGATGGAGATTGTGGACGGGTTTAAGAGGGGATGGGACAGGTACAGGGAAAGGGTAAATATGACCAGGCCCAATACAGGTGGAACATCTGGGACTGGGGATGGTATAACCCAAGGGGGAGGGGGGACACCAAAATCGACCCGCAGCGCGGGTGCTGAAAATCGAGCAAACTCGAGAGACCATTAGGCCTATTCTGCTGGCATTTTAGAATGTTAGTATGTAAAATACACTCCCCAACCCCAACTAATAAAGTAGACAATACGTAAAATCCTTATGGCAGGATATGAAGGCATACTGTAAAAGAGAGAAGTCCCATGTATAACTGTCAGAGATGGGTATTTAATAGTCTCCAAAGAGCTCCCACCTTTCCAAAAAAGAAAAGCTGCCTCCTGGTACTAACTCCCACATAGGCCAGGACACAGTGAACAGTTTGTTGAAAGCAGCACAGCTTAATTAGGGATCTCTCACTGTCCACTAAATCCATGTGGTATAAGAAGGAAAATGAGAGTCTGACTGTCCACCAAATGGAATCAGGATCCAGGAATAACTTCTCCACCAATCTCGTAAGGACTTCCACCAGAAAGCGACCGCACCTCAGTCAATCCAGAAAAACTCTCACAATGACTAAACCTGGGCGATTCAGCCATTCACCAAGAGGTCACCGCCCTAAGGCCCCAGGGTGTTGCTGTTAATCTCAGTGGAAAACAGGCCCTCCAGCCCCCCCCAGAAATCCAAAGAGTTCTAGATGGAAGGTGATCAGGAACAGAGAACCGAGGTGAATTCCACAAAGGGCAACAAGAGTGTTGTTAATTGAAGCATAATGCAGAGAGAGTCCCTTGGGGAAGGTGGGCGGGACGTAGTACCTGCTGCAAGAGCTTCTCTTGAAGATCTACTGTTACGGTAAGGTCTTATGTAACTGTACTATCTTACTTTGAGAGTCAGCTCTTGCAGCAGGTAACACTGGTAGGACTGAGTCTCAAGCAGTAGAGGAGACTCAGACTAATCCCAGGTGGAGGAAGCAGAGAGAAACTAACAGGGCAATGCCCTCAGGGGAGCAGTCCCTGCAGAAAAGCAAGGCTGAAGGCCGCTCTGCATTTGGAGGCAATGTCAATATTGTTATGCCTGATGAAAGCATGGACCGAGTCCCATGTGGCAGCTGCACATATGTCAGCCACGAACACACTCCTTAAAGCAGCAAAAGACGCCACTACTTCCCTCGTGTAGTGACCCTTCACCAAGTCCGGCAAGGGGCTATCATATTTCTGGTAACAAAAAGAAATACAGTTTACCAGCCATTTGGAGAGAGTCTGTTTGGCTACAGGAGCCCCACAAATTCTGGGGGTAAAAGAAACAAAAAGCTGGTTGGAGCATCTAACCTCCCATGTTCTGGAGAGGTAATAATGCAAGATACGGTGGACATCCAGCATGTGGAGAATAGCCTGACCCTGGCTTGAGCATTCTGGATAATACACCAGAAGGTGTAAATCCTGATTTAGGGTCAACTCAGACACCACCTTTGGTAAGAACTTGGGATTGGTCCTCATGGCCACCCAGTCCTTGTGGAACACCAAATAAATACAGGTTACTCACCTGTAACAGGAGTTCTAGGAATGGTATATGTTGTTCATCCACACTTTCTGGCAGGTATCCTTGCCGCTTTAATTCTTGCCGGAAGGTCTTCAAGCTGGCTCCTCCCACCCACCCGGGTGGTAAAACTCTCGGCTCCACCCATGACGCCAGATCTGCCCGCTGGAAGCTCAGGTTGCAGCATCGAGCCGGAGAGTCAGGAGGTCAGGGATGAACAACATATACCATTCCTAGAACTCCTGTTACAGGTGAGTAACCTGTATTTCTAGGGACATGGATATGTTGTTCATCCACACTTTCTGGCAGACTCCTAGCAGTTCTCCGGAGAGGAGGCAAAGCGCACACCCGATACTTACTTGGAAAAGACAGACTGGAGAACCGAGGCCCCCAAAACCAGCATCCCCACGTGACTCGAGGTCGATGTGGTAGTAGGTAATAAAGGTATGTGCCGACTTCCAGGTAGCAGCCCTGCAGATATCCTGGATAGGGACGTCCCTGGAAGCAGCTACTGATGCAGCGGTATGGCGGGTAGAATGAGCTCTTATCCTTCTGGGAGGCTCCATGCCCGCCAACCTGTAGCAGAACTCTATGCAGGAGGTGATCCACCTGCCTATCGTCCACTTGGCTGCAGGTCTGCCAGGTGCGGCTTCAGCATAGGTGACAAACAGCTGGTGAACCTCTCCCCGAACTTCAGCCATCCGCTCCTTATAATAAGCGAGCGCTCTTCTAGGGTCCAAAGTATGGAGCCTATACTCGGCCTCCGAGGTGTGACTGGGGTAGAACACCGGCAGAGTCAACACCTGGTTAAGGTGAAACTCTGACACCACCTTCAGAAGGAATTTCGGTGGGGGGCAGGACAACTTGTCCCTGTGAAAAACCAGAAAAAGGAGACTATGGAAAGTGCCTGGAGCTCTCCCATCCTTCTGGCTGACGTGATAGCCACCAAGAAGGCGGTCTTCCACGACAGGTGTGAAATATCGCACCTGTGCATTGGTTCGAATGGCTTGCCCATAAGCTTGGCCAATACCAGCAGTAGATCCCACGAAGGTGGAGGTTCTCGCACCGGAGGGGAAATGTGGTCAAGACCTTTGAAAAGTGCACGACCACCTTCTCCTGCACCACTGACTGCTTGAGCCAGCCCATGCCCGGAGCAGAGATGGCTGCCAGGTGCACCTATACCGCTGACGACAAGCCCTTGCTGAGGAAGTGGACCAGGTAGGCCAGAATGCTTGCCAGGGCAGTCGGAAGGGTCCAAGCTTCTTCTGACACCAAATGGAGAATCTCTCCATTTGAAGGCATAGTATTTCCTGGTCAACTCCTTACAGGACGCCTCAACGACGCTTGAGGACCTCCGCGAAAGACCCAAAGCCTGGAACTCTGGCCGCTCAGGAACCAGGCGCCAGGTGCAGAGATTGAAGGTCCAGATGGAATACCCTTCCGACTGACTGAGATCAGGTCCGGCGGGCTGAACCGCCTTGGGAGCCTGGAGCTGAGGCTGAGAGGATCTGAATACCAGAACTGGCGGGCCAGCCTGGGGATACCAGAATCACCTGCGCCTTGTCCTCCTTGCGCTTGAGAAGCACCTGTGTGGATCAGGAAATGGGGAAGGCGTGAAAAGGCCCGGGTCCACGGCCTCGAGAAGGCATCCTGCAGCGAGACCTGCTGAGGGGGCGGGCATGGAACAGACTCAGCCATTCTCCTGGAGGCAAACAGGTCCACCTGAGGTGCCCCAGTGGGAGAACAGATCTTGTTCTACTCCGGCAGGAGAGACCACTCGTGAGACACGCCCCTATCCGGCTTAGGGCATCGGCCAGGGTGTTGAAGGCTCCTGCCACGTGAATGGCTAGGAGATCCGCCTCCAGGCTGCGCACGAGGGACCAAATGTGGGGAGCTTCCTTGCATAACAGGTGACAAACAGTTGGCGAACCTCTCCCCGAACTTCAGCCTGGCGGTTCAGATAGTACATGGTCGTGGTGTTGTCCGTCTGGACCTGAACCACTTGACCCCGTAGAAACGGAGCGAAGGCGGTGAGAGCTAGATGGACCGCTCGGAGCTCCAGCAGGTTGATGTGGCATCAGGACTCCGGAGGGGACCAGAGGCCGTGCGCTCGGTGTTCCCCCAGATGGGCACCCCAACCCATCAGAGATGCATCGGTCTAGAGAGAATCCGGCGGCTCAGGGGGACAAACGGGATGCCTCCTGCAGATGTGCTGGAACGATCCACCATTGGAGAGCATTCCACATCTCCTGGGTCACTGTCACGGGCTGGTCCAATGGATCGCAGCGCTGTGACCATTGGCTGGCCAGTCCCCACTGAAGGGGACTCATGTACCAACGGGCCCAATGGACCATGCTGGTGCAGGCCGCCATGAGGCCCAGGAGGTACAGGAAGTCCCGGGCAGGGCGCAATTGCCCAACCAGAAATGACTGGGCAAAGGAGGAAAGAACCTCGGCCCTGTCCACCGGGAGCCGTGCTCTGGCTCACAGAGAGTTGAGCTCTGCCCGATGAACAGTATCACCTGCTTTGCACGAGTTCCGACTTGGCCTCGTTGATGAGAAGGCCAACCTGAGAGAACAAACCTGGAGGGCCAGATCCTGGACCGCCCACCTCCTATGTCGGAGGGCTGTTATCAACCAATCATCCAGGTGAGGGTACACCTGGACCCCTCAGGCGCCCATGAGAATGCTGTCACCACTGCCATGCATTTAGTGAAGACCCGGAGCTAGGGAGAGGCCGAAGGGCATGGCCTGAACTCGTAAAGGGATCCCTCCGCTCTGAAGCAGAGGAATCTCTGATGGACGGACAGATTGGGACATGAAAGAATGCATCCTGGAGGTCCAGGGAGCAGAACCACGCCTCGTTCCAAGGGATGGAATTATCTGAGCAGAGTGACCATCCTGAGGTTCGAGACCTTGGGAACTTGTCCAGGTCGTGCAGGTCGAGAATGGGGCTAGCCCCCATCCGCTTTTGGGACCAGGAAGTACCTGGACACAAACCCGGGTCTGGAAGAGGATCCACCACCTTCCTGATTACCTCTTTTTGAGGAGCAGGGCAATGCTCGTCTCCAGCGGGCGACAGGCGAGGCTGCGGACCCGGGGCACCAGGGGAGCAGCTCGAAAAAGTATGAGACCTCGAACTCAGAGGCAGGCCCTTTTCCAAGCTACCTCAACACCCAGCGGTCTGGTGATAGCGGACCAGGTGGAAAAGAGGAAGTGGAGCCGTCCCCATGAGAGGGAAGCCAGCGAGAATAGCGAGGCTGGGGGCGGCACCCTCAACCGTCACTGGGCAGGCTTGGAGGAAGAACGTCCGAGGAACTCTGGGCCTTACCTCCTTGCTTCCTGTTGGAGGAAGCCATTGGCTTAGGTTTGGGGCGCCAAGCGAGCCTGCTGGCCATGTTGCTGGTGCTGCTGGGCGATTCGAGAAACAAGAGACAGGGCCGAAGGACTTCTGCTGCTGATGGTGACCTTTGTCCCTCTGGGCGGAGGTGACTGAGTCCAAGTGGCATTGGACTTCTCGATCCGCTGGAGGTGTCCCTCCACCCAGGGCCAAGAGGTCCCAGTCCCCAAGAGGGGATGTCCGCCAACTTGTGGGTATCCGCCTGAAGTTGGATATCTCAGCCACGCCCTGCGCCGCATGGCCACCGTGGCCGCTTACTGACCTGGCACAGGAATCACCTACAACCAGAGCAGTATGGAGCTACAGCTGCCACTGCCCTACCCTGGTCCCACACCTGGCGGACTCGGTCTGCAGGTCAGGCGGGAGATGAGGAACAACCTCATCCAGGGAGCCCATGAGGGCGTGGGAGAAGTGTGCCATCAGCACGGCCGAGCTGGCCTGTCGGAGGCCAAGGAAGGATGCAGCGTACACCTTGCGCCCGGCATAGTCCAGCTTTTTGGACTCTGTCAGAGGGGCTTATCCACATCCGAGAGGCACGTGAACGCCGCGAAAACGCTGTCGGTAACTAAACCGCAGAGGGGTGTTCTGAGAAACCGGGCAAAGAGCCGGTAGGAACCGCATACTTCCTGGCCATCCTGGCCAAGGGCGCAGGACAGGAAGCAGGCCGCTGCCAAAGCTCCAAGGCTGGGACGACAATGGCCTCAGACACCGGAAAGGCCTCCGTGGGAGAATCCCCTCGGTCCAGAATCTCCATCAGGGGATACTTGGCCCGTTTGGACACGGGCTCGAGCTGCATCCCAGTGGACTCCAAGATGAGTCAAAGCAGACTCAAGAAGGACGATGGGCTTTCGTCCACTGACTGGCCCCCGAAGGACTCCAGATCGAACTGCCTGGAGAACAGGGAGGAATCGACGTTGGATTCTGAAGAGTCTGCGAAGAGCTGCCTCGGCCCTGAGCCACCCTCCACCTGCCAAGGACGGTTGGGAGTGAGGGTGACCGACAACTTGTGGGGCAGGCCGTGACCCGACCGAGAATTCTGGGTCGGTGCCCCCGACTTCGGTTGTGGAGGCGAAGGTTCCACCACAATTGGTGGAGCAGCTGGTTTTGGCCGAGTAACCGGCCCTGGAGCGGGCAACTCAACTGGAACGAGTGGTTGCTTCGGTCGTTCAGGCGACAGCCACTTGATAGCCGGGGTCGGCTTGGGCCCGGACAACAGCAACTGCTGCCACATAAGGTCCTCACAGCGCCAGCGCAACTTGCGCCGCAGCCTCTCCTCACCCGAGGAGGAGGACGAGGAAGAACGGCGTCGCTGCTTACTTCGGTAACGAGACTGAGGCCGCCGATGTTGGCGGGAACGGCTGGACTGAGAAGAGGTCCGGACCGAGACCAGTCGGGGACCGAGGGTGGGTCTGGGAAGGGCGGGGACACCCGCTCTTCCCTTAGCTAGGCACTTTAACCGGGACCGCGGCCCAGAAGGCGAGGCAGATCCTCGTATCCACCGGGAACTGGTGAAGGAGGGTTGTCGGCTTCTCCAGTCGACAGCCCATCTAACGGATCGAGAAAAATCTCGACTCTTCGGAACGGGAGTCCTCAGCAGGCTGGCCTGACGGGCAATCGCGGAAGCCAGCGGCCCCAGCCACAACCTCGATCAAGTCGACGGTCGGCTGTCGGGAAGGGGACCTCTCCGCTCCCAACGCCGACGGTGGGACTTACCTTCGACTCCTTTTCTTGGGCCGAGAGAATGTCCCGAAGGCCCTCTCCTTTCGTGGAAAGGGACTGATAAAGCTCCTTCAACTAGCATTATCACGAGGGAACTCAGAGAGAGGGATAAATGTCTCTGCGGCCGAGGAGGGAGAAGATGCGGCCTGGGCGCCTCCTCCTCGAGGGCGATCACCTGCCTCAAGCTGATCAGCCGAGCCAGCCGCCGCAGACACCGCCCAACGAGCCTCTTTAGATTTTACCGCAGGAAATGTTTCTCGGCGGCCCGAAGCCAACTGGGCAGCGACCGGCCCAGAACGCTATTGAGAAAGAGCCTACAACCGCAGGCCCGCGGGTTGTGATCGAGGCCTGAGGCAGTAGACGCGACGCGGAGTGCGGATCCGTCCCGGACATCTTCTACCCGCATGGGCACCTCCGAAAGACGGGAACAGATTTGTCCATCGCAACCACAAGGAAAGATGAAGACCGAAGTTTAGAAAACTTCAAAACCAATTTCGGACGAACCAAGAGTTAGGATCCAGTCTAAAACACAGAGCGCTAAGGAGGGAACCTGAGCTTCTAAGCGGTAAGGAAGATCTGGCGTCATGGGGCAGAGCCGAGAGTTTTACCACCCGGGTGGGTGGGAGGAGCCAGCTTGAAGACCTTCCGGCAAGAATTAAAGCGGCAAGGATACCTGCCAGAAAGTGTGGATGAACAACATATCCATGTCCCTAGAAAGCTCTTTACACATCAGACCTTGTAACTTGGAAGTCCTCCGAGCCGAAGTAACGGCAACCAGAAATAACGCTTTCCAGGAAAGGAAGCGAAGCTTGCATTCTGCGACTGGTTCAAATAGAGGTAAGGTGAGCTTTTCCAGCATAAACAGAAGGTCCCAAGGAGGGACAGAGTCCCTGACAGGGGGGCCTTCATGTGGAGAATGCCCCTCAGAAAGGTGCGGGCCAGGTCCAGCTGTGCCACAGTTCTGTCTTGAACGGGGGCATAGCAGGCAGAAACTGCAGACAAATGGACTTTAATGGACAAGCAGCCCAACCCCGAATCCGAGAGCGACAACAGGTACTCTAGGATCGAGCTCACTGGACAGGCCAACGGATCTAGATGGCGGGCAGTAGCCAGGAGGCATAAATGCTGCCATTCCATGGCATAGGTAGTTCTGGTGGAAGGTTTTCTGGCAGCCACCAGAATGTTGGCAACCCTGTCTGAGACCCCAAAGCATGACATACCTAGGTCCTCGGGAGCCATGCATGGAGATTGAATGACCGTAGGTCTGGGTGTACCAAGGTCCTATTGTCCTGGGAGAGCAAGTGAGAGTTCAGTGACAGAGGTAGCGGTGGCTCGGCTGTCAGCTGTTGCAGCAGGGGAAACCAAATCTGCCGTGGCCACAATTGGGCCCCAGGATCATTACTGCCCCTTCCACTTGTAACTTGAGAAGTACCTTCTGCAGGAGCGGGAAGGGAGGGAATGCATAGAGGAACAACATGTCTCACCAGAAAACTCCAGGCCCGGGATCTAGCGAACAAAAATTGAGCAACTTTGCATTGATAGGGGATGCAAAGAGGTCCAGTTCCAGCCTGCCCCATCTGTCGAAGAGATCTTCTACAACGGACTGTAGAAAGGCCCACTCATTCGCTCTGGACCATGTCAGCCAGGGTATTTTGAACCCCTGGGACGTGAACCGTCGAGATATCTAGGCAGTGAGCTATGGCCCAGTTCCATACCCACATTGCTTCTCGACAAAGGGGGCATGAGTGGGTGCTGCCTTGTATGTTGAGGTAAAACACCACTGCCATGCTGTCCACCTGTCTCAAGGTGTCCTGGGAGGGGCACGGTACTCAGTGCTTGCAATGCATAAAGAACAGCTCTCATCTCCAAGACACTGATGTGTAGGAGCTCCTCGGTCATGGACCAAGTGCCCTGTGTCCTGCGGATACCCAGATGTGCACCCCAACCTGTGCCGGAAGCATCTGATGTTAGGATTTGAGCCAAAGACATTCTCTGGAAGGACATCCCCTCTGCAAGAGAAGGGGATGTTGTGTTCCTGATGGACCAGTTCTGGGATACAGACCGGCTGGTCCAGATCATCCCACCGCTGGTCCCAATGGACTCTCAGAGCCCACTCAATTGTCCTCATATGTAGTCTAGCTAGGGGGACTGTGGTGATGGAGGCAGCCATGTGGCCCAAGAGCTTGAGAAGTGTCCTGGTTGGTACCCCTGAGAGGGACGAGACATGGTGGGCTAGACCATGGCATCAAAGTGCCCGGTCCTCTGGGAAAGAAAGGCCTTTCCTCTAGGGTATTAGTGACAGAGTAGAATAAGACCCCGTCCCAGTTGTTATGGAGAAAGTGTTTAAATACAAGGATCTGTTCTATCCTTTTTCTATCTCTTGTCTGCCTGGTTATTAAGCAAATTTTGATGTGAGACCTAGGATTTGATCACCCTGACAGTCTCGCAATTCTTTGCCTCCCGCTATCTCTCAATCTTCACTTGCTGTTTGTCTCTTCCTCCCAGGCATATCTGCTGGTATAAAAATATATGCAAATCATTATGTGGAAATGTAACTGATATTGGGATCCCTTTGTTTAGAAATTATACAGCGTTAATTCTTAAAATGTATATAATTATAGTTTGAGATGATTGTAAAAAGCAATTGGGAACTCAAGAAGTTACCCAGGTGCAATTTTTAAGCCTTTTGCAGAGAAGCTATGGAGAAGGGGCCTCTGTTCTGGGATACTGTGTTCTAGCAGCACCTACCTGATACTTACAAGCACATTTTAGACAAGCATTTGTCAATTCTGAATGTTTGCTTGCTGGCATTGGCATTGGTAGTGTAGAAGTTAGAAAGATGCATAATAGGAATGGCAGTGAAGTATTGAACTGAAGTCAACCCTACCACCACCCTGCAGAGACTGACAGGCATGGGGTGTGCCTTTGGGTCATCAGGCATAACGGCTATGCCATTTCTCCACACCCTACCCTGCAGACACTGACAAGTGTCACAGTGTGCCTTGGAGTCTTTGGGCCTTACACTCACCCCATTCCATAAGAAATACGGTGAGATGGGTACAGTATAGGAGAATGGGGTGCACTTTGGGGCCAAATAGTCCGAGGCACACCTCGATGCCTGTCACAGGCTGCAGGGTGTGGGTGGGGGTGGGATGGCAGGAGTATTACAGGCGTCTATCCCAAGTCACACCCCTCATGCCTGTCAGTCTCTACAGGGTGGGGCGTTATGGTCGGAAATCCTAATGTCCCAGGCATTCGTTGGTATTTTCACTCCAAATTACAAACATGCTTTTTTTGTGACCCCCACCTCATGAACAGTGGCAATATCAGTTCGTTAGCGGAAAGCTGATTTTGCACAGCGACTATGCGATTTGGCACCACTGGTGCGAAAACACATTTCAAACAGGATGTGAAAAATTACAGCTGTACTGTTGATGGGGAGGTGTAAAACATGGCGATGTTGAAAATCTGGAGTGAAAATATAAAAAAACTGAAGTCACAAGCATGCATAGAAACTGCGCAACGCACACCCGTAATGTAATTAGTTTGGGGATATTTTACAGCAGATTGTCAACAAAGGCATTTTGGGACCTCCGCTCATGAACAGTGTCACTGTGATTTTCTTAATCTGTCCTGAACACTGATTTCCCACAGAGACCATGCCTTTCTGCACCGGAAGTGCAAAAACACATTTCGGCCAGGGTGTGAAAAATGTCAGCTGTACTGTTCATAAGGAGGTGTTGAAAAATGCCAGTGTTGACAATCTGGACTGAAAATATTACAAATTTGTGAACTTACGAGGTTGCATGGAAACTGCGCAATGTGCGCTCATAACACAGTCATTTTGTGGACTTCTGTCACCAAATTTTCAACATAGCCATTTTAAGACCTCTGCTTATGGACAGTGTCACTGTGATTTTTTTTAATCTGTCTCGAACATTGATTTCACACACCGACTGCGCCATTGTGCGATGCATGCGTGGAAACACATTTTGGGCAAGATGTGAAAAATGACAGCTGTACTGCTCATAAGAAGGTGTGGCAACATGGGAATGTTGAAAATCTGGAGTGAAAATATTAAAACTTTGCGAACTTACGAGTGTGCGTAGGAACTGCTCAATGCACGCTCATAAAACCGTCATTTTTTTGGAATTTTTTCACCAAATTTTCAACATAGGGTTTTTGGAGGCCTACCTCATGAACTGTGTCACTGTCGTTTTGTAAAATGGTCCCGAAAGGTGGTTCCGCGTAGTGACTGCGAAATCACCTTGCGGGACCGAATAACAAAATGACAGTGCCAGAATTCATGAGGTGGGGTCCCAAGAACCCCACGTTGAAAATTTGGTGAAAAAATTCCCAAAAATGCCTGAGATATGCATCAAAGTTAAAAAAAACCCTATTTATTCCATTATACAGCTTACC